>OZ024723.1:32449803-33674272 GCA_964016875.1 Fallopia convolvulus | reverse complement strand
AGGAGCGGATTTGGAGGAAACTTAACAGTTGGAAGGTGAGATCTCTCTCATGAGCGGGAAAGGAAGTTTTATCAAATCGGTTCTGCAATCCATACCGATGTACACTATGTCTTCCTTTCTTCTACCATAAACTTTTTGCAAAGAGTAAGAACAAATGTTGTGCGATTTCTTATGGGGTGATTGTGATGGAAATAAAGTTACCGATTGGATGAGCTAGGGAGAATATGCATGCCGAAAAGGAGAAGCAGGTTAGGATTCAGAAATCTTTAGAGCTATAATTTAGCTTTGCTTTCCCGCTAAGGTTGGAGATTATTGAATGAGCCTGATTCCCTTACTTGTCAATTAGTCAAAGAAAAGCGTTTTCTTGGGGGGGTGTTCCTTGGTGCCTCTGTTGGTGTTAAACCTAGTTGCACATGGAGGAGCATAATGAAAACCAGGGACGTACTTGATTTAGGGGCATTTTGGCAAGTTAGGAATGGTTACTCTCTTAGAGTTTGGCATGATAAATGGATTCCAAGACAAAACTCTTTCAAACCGACTGGGAATTTCTTTGGAGCTCAAGATGGAATGTTAGTAGGTGATCTTATTGATTGAGAGAGGGAATGTAGGCATTTTGATCTTGTAATGTCACTCTTTGTGCCATGTGATGTTGAGCTTATTCTTGGAATTCATCTTGTCGATGGAGATGTCCTCGATCTGTTAACCAGGTTTTTCGCAAATGATGGAGAATTTTCTGTTAGATCGGCCTATCATTTATAGGAAGACCAAAAAGAATGAGACTTGATGTTGGAATGCAATCTTTGTATATGGATAGCAAAAGGGTTTGACAATGGATTTGGAAATCTTCCTGTTTATCCAATAATTCGTAATGTTCTGTGGAGGGTAGGAAGAGACGTTTTGCCTTGCCTTGAAAATCTTACTAAAAGGAAGATTGTTGAGAGTGACTTGTGTGTTGTTTGTGGATCAAAGGAGACCCTCCTTCAAAGCCTTTGGGACTGCATTGTGCCTCGTCATGTCTGGGATCGTGTCTTTGATTTGGATGATCTAGGGGAGGGAGTGATTTCACTTGTGAATTGATTCGAACGTGTCCGAAGGGCTTCAGATTGAACGTGTCCGAAGGGCTGCAGATAATCGAAGCCAGGGTTTGTGGGCTTTTCTGGTTTGGGGCTTATGTAACGAAAGGAATTGTAGAATTTTTGATGGGCTTGCGATCGATCTGGCTTATGTCATTTCTAAGGCATAATTGGCGTGGGAAGAGTCTTCTTTTGCAGCTTGTAAGGACGCACACAAGTGACCCGACGACCCGTAATCCGACCCTGACCCGTAAGTCACGAGTCAATATTTTTGGGGTTACAAGTCGACCCGTAAGACATGTAGCCCGTAATATTTTTTAAAATATTTTTTAAAATAATAGTATAATAATATTTAATCATTATAATAATATTTTTGGGGTTACATACTTGCTAATCTATGAAGTTCTACAATCTCGTAGTTCTTCCTTTCGGGTTAAGAGTTTTCTCATCTTGAGATTTATTCTTTTCCATCCTTAAAGCTCCACATAAAGATTCTATCTCTTAAACACATCTCGATAATCTCTCTCGAATAACGTAAATTACCATACTACCCTTGAGAATTTCCATTCTCACTTTCTTAGTCTCCTTAGACTAATTCCACTATTTCCGCATTTTGCCTGGTATTTCTCGCCCTTTGTGACAAATGCCAACCCTAGGAAATTCAAATCGAAGTTTTGAAGACCAAGTTTAGAAGGCTCAAGAAGAATTATTCAAGGATAGAGGGTCAAGGCAAGACGACGTTGAAGGAAGGAAGAAATTTTCAAAGAGAAAATCATTCAGAAGATAGTGCACCAACTCTTCTATTTTAAACCAAGCAAATCATCATCATATGAGTTTTCTTGAGGAAATATACTTGTATTTTCAGTACGTCTTTTCAACCCTTTTAATATGGGCTTCATTTTCCGCTGCCACATCATTTGTAAAACGACTCTTAATGTAATGAACGAATGTTCTTATCAATGAATAAAATTCCGCTTTTAGTCATTTCTTCTTTAATTATGTCTAATTAAATTATTTAAAGCCTTGGGTGGCTTTGGACGGTAAAGTCCGAGGTCACTGGAGGTAATACCCATCATTGCAAAATAGGGGTGTTACAATTATGGTATCAGAGTCGAACGTTTTGTTTTTAAAACCGAAAATTTTCACAACCGACAATATTCAAAACCGAAAATTTTCAAAACCAAAAGTCTTTATTTTCAAACCAAAAACTTCTATAACACCCCGTCTTTCCACAGGGCGCTACTTGGTAGTAGACCTTACAATGTACTACTTAGGTGGGTTGACAACAACACTTTAGGATCTTACAACGCGGGCACGACGAGGAAACAAGTAAAAAATCCAACTTTCAGATTTATAAAACTGAATATAAAACATGTTTGAATGCCCGAATGCATAAACAAAATTACCAAGTAACGCTTCCCGAATTTTCCTCAAAATATTCTTAACAACACTTAGAAATTTCAATTAAAATAATTCAACAAAACTAATAATAATAATAATAATATAATAATAATAATAATAATAATAATAATAATAATAATAATAAATCCTCTCGAAGTAGATTCAAAAAAAACCCAAACTAATGACACGTGTGTCAACAATCCACTCCACCATCTGGCCAAGGCTCCTGCACGGTTTCTTGTAACATACCTATAATTGGAAAAATAATCCCTGAAGGGTCAGCTACTAATCTACCAAGCTAGATACTATGCGGAAATTATAAGACGTTTAAAAACAGTTTTCTATAGTCAGCAACCAGAATCCACAATCGCAACCATAACCTTAAAGGCCAATACCTAAATTAGACGGTTAGTCACACATAAGCCAAACACACATACACACAATCGCGCAATTAAAGCAACATAACTCTTTCTCCATCTCGTCTTCCAATCCATAGTGCAGGGGCATGCCCTCCCACTCCTCACATCACTTCTTCCTTCTAACCCCGGCTAAGCCTCCACTGGAGCACTTGCCAAAACACACAGATATCATTTTCTTTTGAAGGGGCACAATTTCTTTGTCACACGGACCATACATAGGCAATCCTTCCTCTCCGCCAGCTACGATGGTCGTGCCAGAAATGGTATCAACACAGAGAAAACATTTGAAAACTTATTTCCGATAAAATCCATTTAAAACCAATTTGCACACAACAGAACAAGCAAGTCCAAAACATTTCAAAAAGATATTCGGGACTAGTTCCCTAAATCAATCCTACAATAACGGCATAAAATCTAACAAGATATAAAAGAGCCGAGCAAGTCGAAAACGGCTTACCTCAATTGGTGGGTTCTTAGAAGGTTCCGAAAAATTCACGAGCAAGAGGAAACGGGTTCCCTGGATAATATTTTAAATGGCGGAACGGGAATCAATAAATGAAACTAATGACTTGTTCCTTACGAAGACTTCTTATACAACGAACTTAATTAAAAAGGATAACTCTTCCTAAAACTGTTAACTAATTTAACTCGAAACGACCCGACACTAACTTCATGAATTTACGTGATACTTTCATACCGACTTAAACCGTAAATCTAGTTTCACTAGACAGAGAGCACTAACTTAATATCTTACTACTCATATAAGACAGTTCCTATATACCCATTCATAAAAATGGTTTCCACCACAAGCACCTTAATCGATTACTTAAGAAATTTCTAACGATTACAAATATATATATATATATATATATATATATATTAGTTGTATACTCCACTAACTATAGTCCTAATCATCTAACCACGTTATTACTAATCTAGCTAAAACATTTTAATACAACATTAGTAACAAGGAAGCCCGACTCCAACCCCCGCTTCCTAGTAAGGTGGTTCACCAACGCACCAAACGACAAAAGAACACCAACTGTACCCGAGTGTACTATTTAGCTCCCTACGTTTGCCGTTTAGAAACCGACCGATCCTTGAAAGCAACAAAACAGAACAGGGGAAAAGAGGGAGGGTGACTCACCACAAACGAGGAACACCGATGATGATGGCTAATGCCGGCGATGACGAGCAAAGGAACGCCTTCCTGAGTTAGTGGTCGAGTTGCCGACGAGGGCCCAATCGATCGCTAATAGCCCCGGCCATAAAAAGGTCGGCATCCCGCAACGGACAACCTAACGATTCCGTAGACGTCGGAGGACACGAGTTTGGGCAGAGCGATTATCAGTGATCGAAGCACCGACCGGGACGACAAGTACTGCTCACCTCGGACCCACCGGAGAAGACAAAACACGCAGCTTTGCCGGAGGATCATGGGTCACTCGCCTTTAACGGATAACATGGATGTTCGAGCAGGCATGAGAAAAAGCGGTTCGGTGGTACGGTGGAGTTGTCGAAACTGCCGTGAGTCGGCGTTCGTGGGTGGACTCGATCGGGAAGGCTAGGGCGTTCAAAGGCTTTCTCTGTTTTACGGAGAAGGAGTTTTCACAGAGTAGAAGTTCGAAGATAAAGAGGGCTAAATTAGAGGTGGTTTCGGTTCCACGGAACCGTGGAACCGAACCTGGTCGGAACCGGCGGTTCCGGTTCCGGAACCGGTAGTATACCAGTCCTTGTTCCTCCTTGAGAAGAACCGGAGAACTGCCGGTTCCTCCGTAAGAGCAATGTGGAACCGCGATCGCGGTTCCCAAACCGCGACCGCGGCGTATAGATACCGCGGTCGCGGTTTTGCCAACAAAATGTCTATAGACATTCTGTTGGAGCAATCCGCGGTCGCGGTTTTGCCAGATATTCTGTTGGAGCAATCCGCCGTCGCGGAGTGGTATACCGCGATCGCGGTGTTTGCCGCTATCGCGGCTTTCACACACCGCGATCGCGGCCACTGTTCCAACGGCTATATTTTCTTTTCCAACGGCTATATTCCAACGTTCACATGAATTGCAACGGCTATTTTCCTTCCATTTACCCATATAAATACCATATTTCACCTTCAATTTCATCACACCAATCTCATACTCTCTTATCTCTATCTACTACTACTACTCTCATAATTCCACAAGCTTTCAACTTGCAAATCCTTTCTTACTACTTCCCTTCCTAATCTCTTATCTCCTTCCTAATCTTTTTGAAACATGGAAAACCAAGGTCAAGGCTTTATTGATTTGTTGGCCGAGCAATTCTATGGTGGTGTTGGTGGTTCACAAGAAAGTCAAATAAATCCTAATACTTATCAACCACAACCACCTTATCGTCATATGTCTATGCCTATGCCCATTCCTCCACAAGTTCCTCCTTCCGCTCCTATTCATAACCAAGGTCCACAAGGCAATGAGGAGGGCGATGAGCAACACACCGAAGAGGATGAGGTCCATGAGGAGGAAGAGGAGGAGGGGGCATCTACGGCCAACCAAGCCCCAAAGGTGTTGAAATCCGACATTTTCACAAAGCACTTCACCAAAGGAAATGTATTGGATGAACTAGACCGATATGTTGTCAAGTGCAGCTATTGTCCCTCGAAGTACAAATGGAAGCACAATGGAGGTTATGGCACCTTGAACAAGCATTTGAAGGCAAAACACTTGGACAAGTTGGGCATGATGCGAGGTCAAACACAAATTTCGACTTCGGGGTTAGCAAGCTCTTCCTCTCAATCTCCCTTGTTTACTTATAATCATGAGCGTAGTATTTTATGCTTTGTCCCGAAGCTATTTGTGTTGATCATTTGCCATTTCAATTTGCGGAAAGTGTGTTTATAAATGATTGGGTTTTCAACCATTTGCAACCCGCTTATAAACGAACAACAAGACAAACAATTAGTAAAAATGTGTTTAAAGCATATGTGAATCGTAAAAAGGAGTTGCCTCGGTTTTTTGCTCAAAATGATATTCGTGTTTCTATTTGTAGTGATATTTGGAGTGATAACTATCAATCTCATTCATACATGGGTATTACATGTCATTATATTGATGATCATTTTCACATGCAAAAACGAGTTTTGGCTTTTCGAGTATTTGATGGGGAACATACCGCTTCAAATATTTGTAACATTATACGAACTATTTTAGATGAGTATAGACTACTTCATCGAGTTTTCACTATTTCATTTGATAATGCATCTAACAACACCGCTTCTATTAGTGAATTGATTCAAGTTTGTCAACCGGTTTTTGGAAACAAATACTTTCATGTAAGATGTTCTTGTCATATTTTAAACTTATGTGTTCAAGATGGTTTGACACTTTTAATGCCATATCTTGAACCTATTAAGTATGTTGTTAGCTTTATTTGGTTAAAAAAGAAGGCCAAACGTGATTGAGGGAGGTTTTGTAAATTGCATGGTGTTAAACCCATACTTTTTTCAAAAGATGTCGGTCATCGTTGGAATTCTACTTATAAATTACTTCATCAATGTTTACGTTATAAAGAACTTTTAACTTCCTTTGCCGCACAGCATATCTCAGGTTCACAAGCAATTGAAGCTTGTTGGGATATTTGCTATGATATTGTGGAGATTTTACAAGTTTTTAATGATGCAACTTATACATTTAGTCAAACATATACACCAAGTGCTCATTTGTTTGTTGTTGAAGCTTTGAATGTTGCGGGTGCCTTTAAGGAAGGGCTTTCACAAACCGACCGACCCGACATTGTTGAAGGTATTTTACATATGAAGAGGAAGTGGTTGAACTATTACAAATATATGTTGGGAGGGTTGATTGACAACAAATAAATTTATAGTCAAGACCCCGCTGAGTATAGGAGAGTCAGGATCGTTCCACGGGAAGCATTGTTGTTTGTTTATCAAACTACTAAGAGAAATAAAGCAAAGCAAAACAACACAACACACCTATGACCAACCTCGTTAACGACTTTGTCAGGGTCGTTAATAAACCTGGATAAACTACGAAAACACACACTAACGACCTAAGAACAGGTTCGGTACCGAGGCAACGAACTCAGTAACGAATATAATCGAATAAATTCAAATGAGAACAAAAATCTAGGACAAGGGTCACCACAACATAACTATGCATATAAACTCGTAAGAAGATAAAGATCATGCCTTTAAATAGATAAATTCATCAACTTTTGCTGATTAACAAGCAAATCAATTTATTCTCAAAAACTAATTCACCCAATCACTTGTTTTTGATCCAAAGCTCGAAACTTTCGTTGTCGAACAATATCAACATTCAAGTTACTAACTTTCTCTTTCAAACAATTTAAGAACTCAAATTACCTCGATTCTCATCTAGGCATAAACACAACAAGAAATCTAAAAATAGATAAAAGGCATTCAACACATCAACTTACTCATCAAACCATGCACAACTATGTCGGGTTTAACCCCGACCCTAGATAGGAAAACTACTCACTACCCATAACTATAAAGCAAACAAATTCAATAAAAGAAAACATTGAAAACAAAACAAACTACTTCAAATTAATAAGAAAAATTATCGTCTTACAAACTTCAGAAGAAACCGAAAACAACAAGAATACCGAACAGAATAACGATTAACAACCTGGCACAACTCTCGTTCCACCTCGGTTCGACTTCACCTCCAACTCGGCTCTCTCTCTCTCTCGGCTCTCCTAAATCTGTCTACCTCTCGAACCCCCCTCTCAGGCTAGAAAAGAAGGGTATTTATACTAATAAAGCTATCTAATAAAAAGGCTAGAAGATAAAAACTTTCCTAAAAGATAGAAAATAACTCTTAAAAGATAGAAATAAAACCTAAAAAGATAACAAGACCTAAAATACAAAATATAATAACCCTGAAACTCATTAAAAACCCTACCGACACGGAATAAATTTCCGCACAGGGTCGGTAGACATCACAACGAACTCTCGAAAAACTCTGTCTCTAAGCCTCGTTAACGAGCTTTCACAGCCTCGTTAACAAGCCTGGATTTGGCTTTCTTCAACACTTCAACTCTAAAAAATCTTGACTTCGACTCCTTTATCTCGTTTTCTTCCGTCTTCCACCATGGCACTCAATTCAACTCCAAAATGCACCGTTTCCTTGCTAAAAACCTACAAAAAGACACAAAGCGGAGTAGCTTCCATACTTTTCATAAAATATGCAAACTCATCCAAAAACACACAAAACTAACTCTAAAACTACCAAAACTAAACCTAACAAACTAAGAAAACATACTAAAAACTATACCAAAAACACGAATATCAATATATTCCCGATATTTATCTTGTTGCTTGTGTTTTTGATCCAAGATTAAAGATGCAAGGTTTGCAAGATACTTTGTATCAATACTATGAGTTTTTAAATTTAGAAGAAGAACATTATGATTTGTACAAGACTTATAGCACGGGTGGTGAGGTTCCTTCTACGCCTCAATTACCCCCATCGTCCTCCTCATCTCGTCGTTCTTTTCTATCCGTCGGGTCTCGTATGTTGCAAAATCTTACAAAAAAACCGAGATTCACGAGCTCACATACGGAGCTCGATACCTATCTAACCACTACCTTTGAGTTTGTAGATGATTTTGACATTTTAGATTGGTGGAAACAACACAAGAGCACATATCCAACACTAGCAAGGATCGTCGCTCAAGTACTTGTCGTTCCCGCTTCAACAGTAGCGGTGGAGCAAAAGTTTAGCCAAGGCGGCCACATCATAGACGATAGGACATCAAGATTGGCACCCGAAGCATTGTTAGCCCAAGTTTGTGTGGACGATTGAAAGAGAGAGGAAATTAGATCACAATCAAGAAACTATACGGAGTCATCTGATGATGTAATAGAGGACGACGCAAGCCAAGCTTCTTCCGCCGGTTCCGCCGGGTCGTCTTAGGTAAGTTGCCAAACGGGGTTTCATATCAAAGGTAATAGAACTGCGTGGGCTTTGATTCCTCTATGACCCCGAGAGGATACGTAGGCAACTTAAAATCAAGTTCAAGCCCTTCTTCTCCCACCCCTTCTCTTCCCAAACCGGTCGAAATAGGCTAAAATAGCCATTAGAACCACAAACCGCGATCGCTGTACGATCGCGGCGGACGGACCGCGATCGTGGTGCTCTAACACCGCGGTTGCGGCCGACTTTCCGCGACCGCGGTGCTCTAACACCGCGATCGCGGTTTGAGCAAAAAACTTCAAATTTTTTTCACATTTGATGGAACCGAGCCGAATCAAAACCGGTCCAGGAACCGGCTCCGGAACCGGAAAAAACCAGAACCAAACCGGAACCTAGGAACCGGGGGGTTCTCGGTTCTGGTCCCGGTACCGGGGTTCCGAGGAACCGGAACCACCGGTTCTGAAAGCGGACACACCTCTAGGCTAAATGAGAGGCTGAGGCTTCGACCAAAAAAATGAGAGGCTGAGGCAAAATAGTTAGGATTAAGGTTACTTAGGATGTTTATCTAGTTAGTGAGATAAGATAGATTTTTAACAATTATTTTGCGTAACTAAATTAGAATTAGATAACAAAGGGGGTTACTTAATTCCAACATTCCAATTAATTGACTACCATTCCTATAAAAGGTTAAACCCAAGCCTGAGGTTAACTTGCGGGTCCAGAATTTCGATTACTTGTGAGCAAGAAAACTCGTTTTCTGATCTACAATGAAAAACGGAACCCGAATATTACAACTTCTTTCTTAAAATTTTTGTCTCTTTCAACTTTAAGAAATAAGTCTTTAAAAGAAAATTCATGAATTAGACATTCTTCTTAAGGACTTTAAAAATCTGTTAGGAGAAATGTATAAGTTAGAATTCTCTTCCCTAAGTTTCAAGTTTTACTTGATATACTTCAAGAATAAAAACTTCTTCCAAGTGCTTTAAAGAAATTTCTAAAGTCATCTACTTTCATTGAAAGTTAAGTCAAAACCCGTAAAAGAATAACTTATAAGTAAAAATTCTAAGACAATAAGTTTCTAGAGCCAGAACCTTTTTATTTACAAAGTGTTATTCGAGAGTTTAAAAACCAAGTTCTACTAATGAGTTATCATACCGATGTCTTAGCTATAAACTTTATTTTTTTAGAATAAGTTCATCATTTTATTCTTTAACCAAAGAATTAAGATTTAAAGAATTCTCTTTAAATGATATTAGGATGAATTTATCTCCCCGAAACCCAAGATAGAAGTCGTATAATTAAAACTCTCCTTCCGAGATTTAAAAGTACTTCATATCATATATGAAAGAAAATTTTCTATTCCAAAAGTTCCTCTTTTAATTTGAAGTTATTATAACATGAGCTTTTAATAGAGACTCTTAAAAACGTCATAATTCTTTAAGAAAATAAATTTGTTAAAAATGAAAAATTTTGTTTTCAATTTTTGAAACTTCCTTCAACTATATCTTTCTTCAAATATAGTATTACGGATATTCTATATGAATTTTGATTGTTAGCCATTTATAGAAAATGGTTCTAACAAAAAATAAGTTTATGCTCATTGGGAATTAGAAGAAGGCATGCCAACTAAAGGTAATGCTTATGTTTCCATAGAGCCAAGCTTACTGAGCCAGTGACTTACGGGAAGATAGAAATTTCCAAAGAGGACACCAAGGAAGGCTTAGTCAACTAAGGATCTAACATGTCTCCGCCTAGCCTAATCTCGAAACAGATTATCGAGAGGTATGTGAGGAGACAAACAATGGTCTAGTGATAAAGGAGTGGTTGAGAATTCTGACCAATGACGAATATATTCGTATGAAATACCTACAAGAAGATGTGACTTGCTTAGCCAATATTTGAGATCTTGGCATGATATATAATGTTTGTCAATCAAATAAAGCAACCATAATAAGGTTATCATGAATGTGAAGGTCGCATCAGGAAGATTCTTCTCCACCATTTTGATAAGTCGACGCGATGAAAGATATAGAGGTGAAGTTAGAAAGGAAGTTATTTGGACCAAGAATTTAGGACATGGATTATAAGTTCGCCAAGTTGCCCAAGTAGGCCTACCTAAAAAATATTTATTTTTTATTCAAATTTGCCACTAGCTAAAAAAATAAATAATGATATTTTACAAGTTAAAATTAACTTGTTTAATAGTTGATTAACTAGGTTAAATGAAAACCTCAAAAAACAAGGCGCAACAATATCTTTCCAAACCTCTTTTAATTAGTTTAACTAGTTATTAGTTGAAAAAATGTTTGGTAATACCAAACATTTTTTCAAAAGTAACTAGTTAGTACTTGATTAACTAGTTTAAATGAAAACCTTAAAAAATAAAGGGTTGAAGTTTAGGTGTGCCCAAAAAACCCGAAACCGAAAATTCAACTGAAAAACCGATTATTTTTTAGGTTAACCGAACTACATTTTTAAAGTTTCAGTTTGGTTAATCGAACCGAAAATATTTTCGGTTTCGATTCACGACTTTGCATATAATAGTTAACCGAAAAACCGAAAATATGTTAATATTTTTAAATATGAATTATCTTTGCTTTATTTAGTGGTTAAACTCTATGATTTTCAAGGTGATGATCTATTTTCAGTCTTTACGTCTCCAATTTTTACATTCAATACACTACTTTTCCATTTTTCATTGATATGGGACTCGCATATTGAATTTAATGGAACATAAAAGAGTTCTTGTGTTTGTTTTCACACGCACAATTGCACATACTCAGTATTTATTTACAACAACCAAAACAATATGATACAAGTAAAAATTTTAAAGTAAAAATTAAACTTGATCACGTTTTTTTATTCAAAATTTATCATTTTAGTTTTAATTATTTAATGTAAAATTAAATAGCTAATTATTGGTTAACAGGAAAAACCAAACCGAAAAATTGATTAACCGAACCATGGGTAACCAAGATTAACGATTCTGTTACAATTCATGATTTAGACTACACGAAATTATGGTAAACCGAACATTGATTAATCGAAATTGCGGTTAACCGTGTTTGGACACCCCTAGTTGAGGTAGTTGTTTCGAGTTGCTTTTATTAAATTAACTAAAACGATAAATAATAGGATTTGTAACATGTAACTAGTTATTACTAATTAAATAATAGTAATTTATTTCATTTTATTTTATTTTATTAATTAAATATTAGGATTTGTAACTTGTAACGACGAGTTATGACTAATTTTTCGTATCCAAATGTAGTTTAGTAAATGTGTTAAACTCTAACTCATATTTTACTATAGTTATCTAACTATCACTTGAATTTTAAATCCATGAAAATAAGACCGTCTTACACCTTCTCATTACCCTTCTAGCTTATTCTTTATTTTTTCATGTCTTTTTCTAGCCTCTTCTACATGTATCTTCAATTCTGCAAATTTATAAAATTACATGGGTAAATTGAATCCCATCAAACCCTAAAAAAAATACAACAAAATTAATGTCATAGGTCTAATAAATGGTATGGAAAAGACAAATTAGGTAATAAGAGGAGAGTTGGCGAGTTGGTAGTGGTTAAAGTTTACAAATAAAAATGAACAAAGGAAGATTTGGAGAAGAAAGAGAGGGGCTAGCCGGAGGAGGAAAATGATGTGGTGAGAGAGAAGACAAAGAAAATCCATTTGAGACTTCCATACTCGAACATGTGAGAGGTATAAAAACTCCATAATTGTAGGGTTGAATAAAATTATTCAATTTATAGATCCGATTCGAAAAATTCACAGATCAGATTCGTTATTATTCGTGACCAAAATTATTCATTTAAAAATTTATCAAAATTTATCTATATTAGTCAGGCCCGGCTTAGAGCAGGTGCAGGCTGCACCTGCACAAGGCCTCAAATTTTTATGGACCTCAATATTTGTGGTTGGTATGACCCAACAATATAAATTTTTTATATGCCTCAAATTCCATTATTAATTAATAGAGTAGTTATATTTTTTCCATACGAGTAGAGGTGTGAAACGGGTCAGTAAAGTCGGGTTCGGGTTCGGTTATTTCGAGTTCGGGTTGTGTCGGGTTCGGGTCGTAACGGGTCACCGGTCAAATCGGATCGGGTCATTGCGGGTTGTCGAGCGGGTCGGGTCGACCTAACAAGTCAAGAAAATTGATTTTTTTTACAATTATTAAAATATTTTTTATTTAAAAAAATGATGTTTAATAATAAATCTATTATTTTTATATATTTTAATAATAAAATATATTATAATTTTCAAAATATATTATATATTCTGAAAATATAACAAATTGGGTCAACCCAACGGTTTTTTCGGGTTTGAACCCAACGGGTTTCGAGTCTATCGGGTTCGGTTTATTTTGGATTTCGGGTTCAAATTTTCGGGTCTTAACCCTAAATTTTTCGGGCGGTTCGGGTCGGGTCAGCTTTTGACAGCTCTACATACGAGGCCTTCCACATGTCAAATATAGAACCTTGTAGGCCCACAAATAGGTTGTACACTAGTTAGATAGGTGCAAGTCGTACATTTTATACTTTATTATTTATTTACTATATAGATTATACTTATTTGTGACAATTTTTAATTTTGTGTTCATTGATATAATGATATGATAACTATGTTTGTTCTTATAATTATATGCATAATTATATCAAAAATTTCTTCCTAAAAAACTATACAATATACTAATTTATTAGTCTATTTATAAAATAGTTTTTTCATTCAAAGCACAATTTCAAACTATATTATGTTCAAAATGTGTTAAAAATACGTCAGACTTTTTATTACTCCAGTAGATTATGAAGTGATAAGTTCATATTTTTTAGAGTATAATCAACATTGTTAGTGGCTATTTTAAAAAAAAACTATGAATTAACATATATAATCTTTAAATCTATAATAAAGATTATAAAAAAATGTAGTAATTAATAAGCTATGTTTAATAATTTACCTTTATTTTTATTATTTTAATAGTAATTTTAAGTATAATATTTAGTAATAATTTTTATGCAGGGCCTCCGAAATTGATTGGACGACCCTGGAACCGCCAACACTCCTCTCGCTATATCTCCATGAAATCGAATTGCAATATCTTTCCCGAATTCCCTAAACCTCACAGCTTCGCATAGAATAATTATCAGCGGGAACAAAGTCTGTTTCAATGTGTCTTCATCTCGAGGATCTTCCATTTCATAAATTTCTTTTATATATCCTTTAACATGAGTACGAGAGCATTTTATGCTTCCCAATTTTGGATAATGTCCTTTGCTTCTAAGTAATATAGAGCCAGGAATCAGCCGACGTCCATTGTTGAGATTGAACTAATACCATGTGCCACTTTCTCTTCGAAAGCCAACAACATACACAGTTGCCATTAGAATCCTTAGAGTGATCTCGCTATTACCTGAGACTAAAGTAAAATCTAGCCAGGTCGGTTGTGTCCCCTCACACTCTTCTTTGTTCATTACTCTACATGGAAGAATAGGAACGTTGTGGGAATAAGAGACATTCATATATTTTGGAAGGAGTTCTGGTTGCTCTAGTTGAGTAGTTGTATTTTTACGTACGAGGCCCTCCGTATGTCAGATTTATAGAACCCTGAAGGCCCGCAAATAGGTTGTACACTAGTCAAATAGGTGCAAGTTGTACATTTTATACTTTATTACTTATTTACTATATAGATTATATTTATTTAAGACAATTTTTAATTTTGTGTTCATTGATATAATGATATGATAACTATGTTTGTTCTTATAATTATATGCATAATTATATCGAAAATTTCTTCCTAAAAAACTATACAATATAATAATTTTTTAATTTTTTAGTTCATTTATAAAATAGTTTTTTCATTCAAAGTACAATATCAAACTATATTATGTTTAAATGTGTTAAAAATATATCTGACTTTTTATTACTCCGGTAGATTGTGACTCCGGTAAAATAAACCTCATCATATATTAATCGGATCAAGTTTATATTTTTTAGAGTATAATCAAAAATTTTAATGGCTATTTTTAAAAAAACTATGAATTAACACATATAATCTTTAAATTTGTAATAAAGATTACAAAAAATGCAGTAATTAATAAGCTATATTTAATAATTTACCTTTATTTTTATTATTTTAATAGTAATTTTAAGTATAATATTTAATACTAATTTTTGTGCAGGGCATCCGAAATTGATTGGACGGCCTTGGGAACCGCTAACACTCCTCTTGCTATATCTCCATTAGACCGAATTGCAATATCTTTACCGAATTCGCTAAACCGCACACCTTCGCATAGAATAATTATCAGCGAAAACAAAATCTGTTTCAATGTGTCTTCATCTCGATGATCTTCCATTTCATAAATTTCTTTTATATATCCTTTAACATGATTACGAGAGCATTTTATGCTTCTCAATTCTGGATAGTGTCCTTTGCTTCTAAGCAATATAGAGCCAGAAATCAACCGACGTTTGAGATTTAACTTATACCATGTGCCACTTTCTCTTCGAAAGCCAACAACATACATATTTGCCTTTAGAATCCTTAGATTGATCTCGCTATTACATGAGACTAAAGTCAAATCAAGGCAGGTCGGCTGCGTCCCCTCATACTCTTCTTTGTTCTTTACTCTACATTGAAGGATGAGAACGTTTTGGGAATAAGAGACATCCATATATTTTGGAAGGATTTCTGGTAGCTCTAGTTCTTGTATGGGGATTTATAGCTCATAGTGGTAATAGTTTTACAACTTTTGATGTTGGTGATCTGGCCCGGCCCAAGGCCTCAATATTTGTGGTAGGTATGGCACAAGAGTATAAAAATTTTTATGGACCTCAAATTTCATTACCAATTAATAGAGTACTTGTATTTTTATATACGAGGCCCTCCGCATGTCAGATTTATAGAACCTTGAAGACCCGCAAATAGGTTGTACGCTAGTTAAATAGGTGCAAGTTGTACATTTATACTTTATTATTTAATTACTATATAGATTATACTTATTTGTGACAATTTTTAATTTTGTGTTCATTGATATAATGATATGATAACTATTTTTGTTCTTGTAATTATATGCATAATTGTATAACAAAATTCTTCCTTAAAAAACTATACAATATAATAATTTTTTAATTTATAAGTTTATTTATAAAATAGTTTTTTCATTCAAAGCACAATCTCAAACTATATTATGTTCAAAATGTGTTAAAAATATATCACACTGTTTATTACTCTGATAGATTGTGACTCCGGTAAAATAAACCTTATCATTTAGTAGTTGCATCAAAACTCATAAGATAAAGTGATAAATTCAAATTTTTTAAAGGATAATCACTATTGTTAGTGCCTATTTAATAAAAAACTATGAATTAAAATATATAATCTTTAAATTTGTAATAAAGATTATAAAAAATGCAGTACTTAATATGATATGTTTAATAACTTACCTTTATTTTTATTATTTTAATAGTAATTTTAAGTATAATATTTAATACTAATTTTTGTGCAGGGCCTTCGAAATTGATTCGACGACCCTAGGAACCGCCAACACTCATCTCGCTTTATCTCCATGAAACCGAATTGCAATATCTTTCCCGAATTCGCTAAACCTCACGTCCATTGTTGAGATTGAACTCATACCATGTGCCACTTTCTCTTCGAAAGCCAACAACATACACAGTTGCCTTTAGAATCCTTAAAGTGATCTCGCTATTACTTGAGACTAAAGTCAAATCAAGCCAGGTCGGTTATGTCCCCAAATACTCTTCTTTGTTCTTTACTCTACAATAAAGGATTGGAACGTTGTCGGAATAAGAGACATCTATATATTTTGGTAGTTCTTGTATGGGAGATGATGAATCTACTAGATTTACATCTCATAGTGGTAATAGATGTACAATTTTTGACGGTGGCGATCTGGCCCGGCCTAGAGCAGGTGCAAGCTGTTGACCTGCACAAGGCCTCAAATTTTTGTAGGCCTCAATATTTGTGGTACTTATGGCCCAATAGTATAAAAAATTTTATGGGCCTCAAATTCTATTATTAATTAATAAAGTAGTTATTTTTTTACGTACGAGACCCTCCGCATGTCAGATTTATAGAACCTTTTAGGCCTGCAAATAGGTTGTACACTAGTTAGATAGGTGCAAGCTGTACATTTCAGAGTTTGGTTCATTTGAACCAAACTCTTATCCTGAAACGAACTCTTATCCTGAAACGAATACACTTTTCCTATTTCGTAGTTCACTTTTCATAGTTCGTAGTGCACTTTTTCGGATTTGCACTTTTCGTACTTGTAGTGCACTTTTCGTACTTTTTGTAGTGCACTTTTTCATATTGCACTTTTCGTATTTTGCAATGCACTTTTGTATGATAAATGTACTACGAACTTGAAAAAGTGCATTCGTTTCACGTTTTAGGATAAGAGTTTGTTTCATTTGAACCAAACTCGTACATTTTATACTATGTTATTTATTTACTATATAGATTATACTTATTTGTGACAATTTTTAATTTTGTGTTCATTGATATAATGATATGATAACTATGTTTGTTCCATATAATTTTATAGCAAATTTCTTCCTAAAAAACTTTACAATATAATAATTTTTTAATTTATAAGTTTATTTATAAAATAGTTTTTTCATTCAAAGCACAATCTCAAACTATATTATGTTCAAAATCTTTTTAAAAAATACATCACACTATTTATTACTCCGGTAGAATCAACCCTATCATTTAATAATTGGATTAAAACTCATAAGACGAAGTGATAAGTTCATATTTTTTAGAGTATAATCAACATTGTTAGTGGTTATTTTAAAAAAAACTATGAATTAACATATATAATTTTTAAATTTGCAATAAACATTGTAAAAAATGAAATAATTAATAAGCTATGTTTAATAATTTACATTTATTTTTATTATTTTAATAGTAATTTTAAGTGTAATATTTAATAATAATTTTTGTGCAGGGCCTACAAAATTGATTGGACGGCCCTGATATTAGTGTCATGGTATATCAACAATAAATTTCCTCTTGCCTTGAGTCACCTCATTTTTCATACAAAAATGCATCATAAGCCCCCTTGCGGTCCTCTTTCTATTTCCCAAATCTTAACACGAGGTAAGTATGACCCCCATTATCCTCTAACCATTTCCCTTCCTCCCTTCTCTAGACCCACAACCTAGTTAAGTTAAATTTGATTGTCATGTATTGTGACACATAAATGTGATATATTCGTTTCCTTTCCCTTTACGTTCCCGTGGTTGGAAACTAAACGAGCCCAATCACAAAATCTGATATTTCCTATAAGAAACGTAAGCTAGGAAAAATAAAATAATGGAAATTCAGCCCAACATAGGGTGGCGCCAAGGCGATCCACTTTCTCCCTATCTTTTTGTTCTTTGTATGGAGAAACTCTCGAATATGATCCAAGAAGAGGTTCTTGATGGTAGTTGGAGACCAGCAGAATTAGGAGGCGTTCCTATTTCACATTTGTTCTTTGCGGATGATTTGGTCCTGTTTGCCGAAGCCTCTAAGGATCAAGCTGTTTTTATTAAACGTTGCCTTGACCGGTTTTGCAATATGTCTGGTGAGTTTGTCAACTACAATAAGAGCTTCTTATTTTTTTCCAAGAAGGTCATGTCTTCTGTGAAAACTGAGATCAACCAGTTCATGGGTATTCCGGTTGTGGGTAATTTCGGTCATTATTTGGGCGTTCCAATGCACAATGGCCGTATTACAAATGATAAATACTAGTTTTTGCTTGATCATGTCTCTTCTAGGCTTCGAGGGTGGCACACCCAAACACTTTCAATGGGGGGTCGTACCACTTTAGCGAATTCAGTTTTGACGAGTCTTCCATTATATGTGATAAACTTGATGCTCATGTTTGTCAATTTGTGTGGGGGTCTACAACTGAACAGGAGAAAATGCACCTACTTTCAAGAGAGAAAATTTGTAGACCAAGAAAGGATGGGGGCTTGGGTGCACGCTCGATGCGTTATTCCAATGCAACCACTCTTTCCCAACTGAGTTGGAGGATTTTGCAAGAACCGAATTCTCTTTGGAGCAAAGTGCTGAGAGGCAAATATTATGATAGCTGGTCGGACATTGACTTGTTTAATCATGTGGCAAGGTCATCGAATATATGGAAAGGGTAGTTCATGGGCTACTTATTTATCTAAGGGATTACGTATCTCCGTGGGCTCTAGACATATAACGTTGTTTTGGTTTCACAGATGGGTTGTAGAATATCCTTTAGTGGATGTGGCGTTACAACCAGTGCTTGAACAATTGCTTTATGCTACTGTTACTGAGTGTTGGAACGGAATCACGTGACACTGGGATATGATTTCGCCGTTTTTGGCTAGTGATGTGCGTCTCCGACTCATGGATATTTCTCTTAGTGCCACCTTTGATCAGGATGATGTGCTGTTTTGGAGTTTGAATGATTCTAGGCTTTTGACTACAACATCAGTTATGAAGATCGCTAGAGAGGAAGATCATTAGCTGCAAATTTCAAGTTTCAACTGGAAATTGATCTAGTCGACACCTGCTCAACAGCGTGTCTGTAATTTCCTCTATCTGCTGGCTCACAATTGTGTGTTATTCAATGCCAATAGGGTTCGTAGGCACATCGCCACCTCCGCCAATTGACCTTGTGGCAACCAACAGGAGACGGAGTTTCATGCTTTACGTGATTGCTGGCCAATTAAGGAAGTTGGGATGGCTTTGTTTGGCAATACACCTCCTCCTAATTTCTTTGAGACCTCAAATATCCATGAATGGTTGTGTCTCTCTTTGAAGGAAAAAGATAAAGAGAGCTCCCAATTTGCAAACATGTTAAGGTACACTTGGAAGTGCCATAATAAGTTGGTCTTTGAAGGGGTTGATGAGCATCGTCTTCTTTCTTCTACCGTCTGTTCGATTACTGATGCGTTTTGGGACTCAAAAACCAAAAGCAATGCCTCTATTGCTAGTGTTACAAGAGCTGCTACCCCTGCTTCTGTCCATTGGACACCACCACCGCGGAACTCAAGGCTATTCACTTTGGTGTTCAAATGGTTGAAACTGAATGTTGATGGTTGCTTGAGGGGTAATCCAGGATGTGCTGGTGGAGGTGGATTAATCAGAGATGTTGATGGCAATTTCCTCAAGGGCTTTATGTTTAGTACAGGGGTGTGCAACGCCCTAACAGCGGAACTCAAGGCTATTCACTTTGGTGTTCAAATGGTTGTTGAGATGGATGCCCACGCATTTAGGTTGAAAATGACTCCAAAGTTGCGGTGAACCTTATCACTAATGAAAAACTTCTTACACACTCAGATTTGCTCTTATTCAACATTGCGAAACTCTCTTTGGGAGTAGGAACTGGGAAATTAAGCATATCCATGTGAAGAGATCGACAAACTCAGCAGCGGTCGCCCTTGCCAATCAGGTTGTTGATGATGTTTCTGAATTCATTAATTCAGTACTCCCCCTACTTGTATTCTTAGATAGCTTAATTGTGATCTTGTAGCTCCTGAGGAGCATACTTAAGTCCTTTTTTAAATAAAAACGAAGAGGCTTAGCCTCCTTTCCTGACAAAAAATGATAAATAATAGGATTTATATAACTTGTAACTAGTTGTTACAAATTAAATAATAGTAATTTATTTTATTTTATTTTTGTAATTAAATAATAGGATTTGTAACTTGTAACTAGTTCGTTATGACTAATTTTTCATATCCAAATGTAGTTTAGTAAATGTCTTAAACACCAACTCATATTTTACTATAGTTATCTAACTACCACTAGAATTTTAACTCTATGAAAATAAGATCGTATTTCTCCTTCACATTACCCTTCTAGCTTATTCTTTATTGTTTCATGTCTTTTTCTAGCCTCTTCTACATATGTCTTCAATTTTGCAAAATTTAAAAATTATATGGGTAAATTGAATCCCATCAAACCCTAAGAAAAATACAACAAAATTAATTTCATAGATCTAATAAGTGGAAAAGAAAAATTAAGTAATAAGAGGAGAGTTGCTAGTGGTTAAAATTTGCAAATAAAAACGAACAAAGGAAGACTTGGAGAAAGAAAGGGGCTAGCCAGAGGAGGAAAAGGAAAATTATGGGGTGAGAGAGAAGACAAAGAAAATCAATTCCACACTTCCATACTCGTATACACGTGACTAACGTGAGAGGTATTCGAACTCCATATGTGATTGGAGGATATGGATTGAGTAAAATTATTCAATTTATCGATCCCATTCGAAAAATTTACATATGAGATTTGTAATTATTTGTGACCAAAATTATTCATTTTAAATTTATCTCTATCCGGATATTCAATAGTGTTTTAAAAAAAATCAGAGTATACAAGTCTGATCCCCGCTCTAATATATTAGATTTATTAATATATTTGTAACTACTTTTCATTAATTCAAACAATTGAATTATTATTTGAATTAGAAAGGTAATTACAAAAGTGAAGGGAGTATATAATAAGAGGGGGAAGTAATGAGGTGGGATGGAGAGCGTTGAAAAGATCAAGTCCTGATTTGTTTGACGTTGTGTGTTGGTCTGTTGGAATCATTCTCAATCTCCCCCGGACGTCCGTCGTCGTGTTCCCCACTCTCTATCTCCCTCTCCTGCGTTGAATAAAACTTAGCTCCATCCACATTCCACGGCACGTACGTTTTCAGATGACCTAACTGCTAAATCTAAATCATCCTCTCACTTCTATCAAGGTACTCCATCTGTTTGAAATTATTTGGAATGTTGTTATTCTGAGCAGCATGCATAATAACAAGAGCGCCGCGCGCATGTTCATTTTATACCTGGATGAATGAATGAATGAATGATTGAATGCTTCCTAGCTAATAATTACTTCTGGATCCAGGTTTGAAGAATGATATGCTGCTTTAACTTACTTTTATCAACGAATGGTCATGTGGCCTGTGGGTGTTACTGTTGTTTAATCTTAGCTTGCTGTAAAATTTTGTATATTTGCACCTATAATTTCATCGTTTCCGTTGCTGACTTTTTGGTTGTTATATAGACTTTCTGCATTTTAATTACTTCATTCGTCGATCAATTGGATTTAAAATTGTCGTTTTTATTTCTAATACATATAGACTTGTTGTTTGAGAACCACACGTAGACTGCTTTAATCATTTTTAAATTTGATAACCCTTCTTGAAAAAGAAAATTGTGTACTAAACATATATCAGTTTATATAACATTCTAAATATATAAGATCTATACCAAGTATAAGCATCATGCAAATGAGTAATATTTTTGACACAATAATAACAGAATCACTAAGGCCCGTTTGGTTTCTCACTACGGAAACATAAATGGAAAGGAAACTTAATGATAGTGTATTTATCCAAAGTATATCCTAATTTTGAGCAAAGTAATATTTTAGAGCTGCCTAACTCGAGCTTAAAAATGCCATTACATATTTACATGGTTTTTCGTTATTTGATCTTTTGAAGCCTGTGGCAAATATGAGCATCAATTAATAGTAACTAGTTGGTTGCTTGATTTTGAATTTGTAGCCCAAAAGAAATGGCAACAACAAGAGAGGGGGGAGCGAGAAGAGCCAAGTCTTCTTCAAACCCACCCCAACCCAAGAAAGCACCACCTCCCAAGCCTTCTTCCTCCTCTTCCTCTCCAAAGCCTCTCCCAAACTATCTCAGGCCGACCATAAGTTCCAGTCTTGCCTTCTCCTCCTCCAGTGCTTCCTGGAGATCCAACACCACCTCCACAGCCGCCGCCACCACCACCAGAAGACGCTCCTACGACAAACCCCCATCCCCAGCCCATCCCCAAAAGGCACTCCATGCCTCCACCGCCACAGCCTCACGGACGCATCCACCCTCCACCAAGCCGGCCTCTGCGAGGCCGTTCTCGAGCCTCTCGTCGAGATCCACCAAGGTGGCACCTGCGGGACCCGTCATGAGGAGAAGCTTTTCGGCTAAGGCTTCTCCCACTAACAGCTCTACTAGCAGTCTCAAGGGAGTTGCAAGGAAAGCGGGTCCCAGGAGCATCACAAGTGAGTCAAGCGTCGAGTTTGAGGGGCGCAACAGGGATACTTCTTTACATCAGGAAGAGAAATTGGGCGGGGCGCTCGAGACTGAAATGAAAGAGTCTAAGAGTGAAGACGCTGTTATTGCCGAAGAAGTAGAGCAAGAAGCGGCGCCATGTGAGAGGCAAGAGCTTCCTGTTGTGATCGAGGAGGAAACGAGCATTGACAAGAGCAATGGAGAAGAAGCACCATGTGAGAAGGTAGAGCTTCCTGTTGTAGCTGAGGATGAAAGGAGCTTCATTGACAAGAGCAATGGAGAAGAAGCGCCGTGCGAGAAGGTGGAGCTTCCTGTTGTAACCGAAGAGGGAAGGAGCATAGACCAGAGCGAGGAAGAAATTAAAGCGGAAGATGGTGTTAATCAAGGGAAAGGGGAGGAGGAGAATGACATGAAAGAGGATTTAAACAAAGTTGATGAGAAGCATGTGGTGGTAGAGTTAAAAGAGTCCGCTGAAGGAAGCAAAGAAGGCGAGGAAACGAGTGTACAGGTTGTGCATGTGAAAACGGAGAGCCCCACTATTGCGAAGGCGGACGGCCATCCAAAGAGTGCAGAAGTTGATCAAGTGAAAATTATAGTGAAGGCGGAGCGCCCTGGAAAGCAAATGCAACCAGGGAAGAAGGAGAAACAAGCTTACAATGATGTGATTGAGGAAACTGCTGGGAAGCTAATGGAAAGGAGGAATAGAGTGAGAGCTCTAGCTGGGGCCTTTGAGACTGTCATTTCCTTGCAAGACACCAAGTGAGCATTTGTTTAACCAAAATGAAGCAAACAAGCAAGCAAAACCAAGTCTCCACAGTACATAATGATTTGTTTGATTTCAATTGTGAGTTGTTGAAAGAGTGGATAATATACTGTTGATTATATGCATTTGTTCATCTCTTGCGTTCTATGGATGTAGTTTCAACCATTTCATGACAAGTGGGTTGTTGTTTATGATTTCTTTGATTTCTCCATATTTATCTGTGCATGGAAAAATAAAGAGGCATAGAAGGACAAACAAGACACGATGGATACAGAGTGAAGGGGCAATAACAGTACAGATAACAAATTCAAAAGCAACTTTATTGCAATTGCCAATCTAACAAAGAAATACTGAAGTAGGAGTTGAGTGAAAAAATAAAAAGAAGTGGGAGCTAAGTAGGCATATTTGGTTGAGGGGCCATGAGATTATATAATTGTTTGGATGTGAAAACTCCAACAGCCCTAGAGCTAGAACCATAAGAATTATAGATGTCAACATAATTTACGATAATTACCATCAGATACCTCTTCTCTAGAAGAAGATCAATCACATGGGCAACTGAAGTCGAGGCTGTAACATATGGTGGAGGACTCCTCATCAATGAGGAAACTGGCGAATTCAACTGCTCAACAAAAAAAACAATTAATTAAAAACCAGAATGAGAGACTTTTTATGATGAATAATCCAACTCTTATGCAAAAGACATGAATTCTGAAATTGAGGGTTAACCTCAGACTCCTCAGTGCAGTCCTCCCGGTGGAGGAGTCCCACACAATTGCCCCAGTCGTCCACAACAGGCACAACTTCATCCTCAAGAAAACGTGTTACCACTTGCTTGAGTTCTGTGGTAGCTTGTAGTGGATGTGCCTCTTCGAAAGGAATCATTAATCTCTCCACAGTGTCATCCACTGATACCTGAAGTAAAAAAAAAGAAAGAAAAAAAGTCTGAAGGTTAAAATTGCATGCTCAAGCTCAAAACTTCTGTGTTCGGACAGTCGTTAGGAAAAGCACTCCCTCCTTTTAAAAATGTAAGTCGTTTTAGACTTCTACTTTCGTTAGAAAACAGATAGTTCACTCAATAGAGATAGAGTCCAAAAAACTTTAATCAGAGAGTACTGATTACCATAAAATTTACCCACTGTCTACATCAACTAAGAACAATCCACACAACAACAACAACAACAACAACAACAACATTAACCCAGTGTAGCTCCGCTTCAGCGGAATCTGGGGGATCAGGATGGAGGTACCCCTGGTTTGACGCAAAGGGGGTGCGCCTGGAGAGACCCGGAAGGGACCATCCAACTGCCAGACAACAACACACAAAGCCAAGGGAAGCAACCCAAGCACAAAGAAAGCACACAAAACCATAGAGCAACAGAAAGAAACACAGGAACGCAAACGAAAAACGAAACACAACGCTCAAACCACAAAGGCCGCAAAGTCTAGTGAACCGTCTGCCCTGCCGACTAGCGGACAGCTAGTCGCCAGGGCAGACGTTTCACAAATAAATTTAATTGTTTCAAAATCAAATAATCAATGTCAAGGGTAAAATGTTTGCTTTAAAATGGAACTAGCATCCCATACCTGGGGAAGAAAGGAAGGAGAAAACAGCGAGCAGCTTGATCCCATCATAGCCTCCAAGCGTACAGCAGCCTACATTACGAGAAATGTACAGAGGTAGAGTTTTAAAATTATGATAAAAGTGAAGGAATAATTACAAGGTTAAAATCTTGAAAGAGATTCTTACAATTCTCAAACACATATTCACATCAGACTAGTGAAATTTGTTTTTATGATACTTTCATGACTTTAGAGATTTCAAAGTCCTGTTATTGCTTTTCCTGGTTTGATACTTTCACAAGCTTACAAGGAAATGTTGGCAACTAAAACAACACTTATTTCCAATCCAAAAAGTGAATAAAAAAACTAAATTGAATAGAGAAATACCAGTCCTCCCCGACTTGTCCAAGATATTCGTTTCCAACTTGTATTAATGTTGGAGAGAGTTTGTAATGCCTCTTCAACCTGTCATCAAATGTGATTCAGAAGAAACTCATGTAAAATGAACTTGAACCCTATAAGGCAATAAAATAGATAGATCTTATTCGCTATCCTCACGTATTAATCTATCAAACAAAATCCTTCACAAAGTCTAATTCATAAAAGTCAAGCAGTAATGCCCAAAATTCATTTAGAGATGCATGGTTCAACAAAGGAATCTATCATGCACAGCACAAATTAATTACTATGAAACTTAGTTATACAATATATATGATATGCGTAAAAATGCAATTGGATAATGATGCATCAAAGATTTTGAGGGCTATGAAATCCTACAATTATGACCATGAAAATTAGTTGAATCATTAAAATTCAAAAATCACAAGCTGTGAGATAAGACACCTGGCCAGCATTTAAAGCTGCTTCCATCAGGAGGTGATCAGCTTCTTCCTGTGCCTCGAACTTGATGCTTCCTGTAGAGTCTGACCACATTCTTCTGCGCAAATTATTAACCATTGTGTAGTCTCCAGAAGAAGCAAAAGCACGCATGAAGGAAAGATAAAGGTGGGGCTTGGGTCGCAAAGATGAAATTTGCCCAGATTTCTTTATGATCTCCCCAAACACACAGAGGGCACCTGAGAAGTGAACAGAGAAAATCTGCAGCCATGTATAGTTACCTCAAACTCAAATCAATAAATATGGAACCAAGAAATTATAAAGGGAAATTAATTCAATCTTCTGGAAAGTCAAAAGGTGATTTTAACTTAAGATGCTAGTCTCTATCATTCAAAAAGAAGAAAAAGAAAGATTACAAACTCTAGGATCCAAACAGTCAAACACTACTACACTAGGCTGGTTTTCAGGAATACTCAAAAAAGTGTGACCCGTGACTAACATGAAGCAATCGGCTGCCCAAAAGCACACGAGCATTTTAAGTGAACTTGATTAAATTCCCACTAAGCTAGAAAATAACTTCAAAACTCCACATTTGCTAACATCTTGGTACCAGGTAGGCAGGTACTGGAGTTGGGTGATGGGTCGGTCCAGGGAGCAAAACTAACTTAAATTGTGAGGCACTAGTATGGATTACCATAAGTAACTAACAAACTGTTGAATATAGACTTTACCAACAAGTGAGCCACAGCTAAGTAATGCATCAACTGCAGCAGCATATGCAATTCGATCAATGGTTACAAAATGTGACGATTTCATTTCCAGCACAATTTTCTCCACTGATTGAAGATCTTTAGCTTGTCCGCAACCCTACAAGATAAGAATGTCTGGAATAAAGCTTCAGATATGCACCAGATATTAGCTAAACTGAAAATTTCTTTCTCAGTCGAATAAATACAACACATCCATTAAGACGCAAACAAAGAAGAGTGGTCATGTAATTTGCAAACCTTTAGTAAAGTAGAATAAGTGACTATATCTGGGAGAAGATCACGGGTATTTGGTTGTCCTGCTTCATCCTGCCAAAACAAAGGCAAAATCATGTGAGTAAACCAATCTCTACTACACACACTTGAGAAGAATATTCAGGCTCCAAACTGGCCTTTTATATACACCCATGAGACCTTCATTTCCTCCAGTAACTGCATTGCAGCATCCATTTTATTCATCTTCACATATGCTAGAATAAGGGTGTTATAGGTGAGCCTATCAGGCTTTAACCCCCGCTGTATCATTTCATCACGAACATTAAAAGCTGCTTCAGGAGACCCCGTGCTTATGTATCCCTGAATAAGGAAATAAAGTTTCTAAGTTTCTTCCTCATTGCACAAAATTTAAAACAGGAGAGTAAAGTTGAACAACCACCAATATAACAGAAATTTCATATAGTTGCCAACCAACCACTACATACAAATGGAAATGGATAGAAACTGTTGGCACTTAAAACTGAAAAGGAAACTGTTGGCACCAATATAACAGAAGTTTCATGTACTAGTACATCACGTATCAGGCCCATAAAAAAAAATCTTATACCTCATTTAGAAGAACTTCAAGATCAGTCCTCCCCAAAACCCATACGAACTACATACCAAATCCTCAAAAAGCAACACCTGCAACTGCTGCCTCAACCTACAAGCATATGCAATTCGAACAAAAAAAAATAGAAAAGGGAAAGATAGGGACCTGGTGAAGCTGCTTGCGGCGCGTGAGTTGGACGACACGAGAAGTAAGGCGCTTGAGATTGGGTATGTAGGAAGACCGGCGTTTGTGCAACTGAGAAGGCGGGGAGGAAGAAGAGAGAGAATTGAACAAATTGGGGGCGAAATAAAGCGATTTGTGGAGAGAGAGAACAATCATCTTCTTCTTCTTCTTCAGGTGAGGTTTCGCAACTACCCATAACCCATCAAAGCGCTTAATATCGACGGAGTAGAGACGGAGAGGATAACGCACGATGGAAATGGTGGATTGGCGGGCAAAGAAAGAGAAAGAAAGAATTTATTTTCCTATTAGTTTTTTATTGGTCGAATTTTTTTTAGTAGGTAAAAATTAGAACTACACAAATTCAGAAATCGAGAAGCTATAAGACCATCGGCAATGGTGAATTCAAAAATGGATTCTTAACCCCCTCACATTAATTTTCTCCCTCCTCCACCTCATTTTAAAATCTACTTTCACTTTATTCCCACAACTCACAATCCTATTTCATTCTTTTAAATTCACTAACTTTATTTTACTTTTATCTTTACTTATTCAATTACACTATTTTATTCAGGTATTATTTAATGACACGGTATGATATTTAATATAAATATTTAATTTTATTAATTTTATATCAATTACGTAATTAAATTCACTAACTTTATTTTACATTTATCTTCACATGTCTGTTTATTTTTGTTTTTATGTTACCGAAAGTGAAGAATAGTTGATATGCTGTGTTTTGTACAACATAACTAGGACTTTTTAGTACATATTTCTGTAGTATTTTAGGCCTAGTTTGAGCGTTATTGAAGAACAGATTTGAAGGCCAGAATTCAGAGTTAGCAAGAAGTTGAAGACTTCGAAGAAGACGAAGGCCGCGATCGCGGCCGTGTATGGGTGGCGATCGCGGTTGCCAGAGGTCGCCGGTGGATCGCGGCCCTGCTGGAATCTGACGCGTGATTAGATTTATTTAGTTTATTTTTATATTTTTATCTTTTTAATTTTGACTTGTTCGAGACTATTTTAGGTTTACTTTTCAGCCTTTGTTTGGATATTCTCTGAGACCTACTTTGGAGACTTTGTGTTTTTCTCTCTTATGGAGAACTAAACTTTCTAGATTTTATTCAAGTTGAAGCTTTTCAGACTCAAGTTATTGTGAGATTCGTCTTTACAGGTTTATTTCCACAGGTTATTTTAATTCTCTTGTGCGTAATTATTATTGATTGTGTTGATTTCTGCTTGTCTGGCCAACTTGTTGGAATTAATATTATCTATTGCTAGATCTAGGTTTTCTCGTAGCAAAGCCTAATCTTTGTAGCAACTCAATTGATTTAGGACTCGTTGGACTAAAACAATTGAGAAGAGATTTGAATGCATGTTAATTGTTTGACTCGTTGGAATTCAATTGCATGTATCCTGTTTATCCTTGTTCTTATTGCTAGTATTCATATTATTTATGATCGTTTCATGAGTAATTTGGATATTAAGTTTGCATGTCTTGTTGCCATGTCATAATTCTGATCAGGATAGGAATAACTAAAAGGAATAACTTGTTTGAATCTAGGATCAATAACTTGAGGAAGAAAAGTGGATGCTTGAATAGGATTGCTTTTCCCTAATTGATAAAAATCCAATCTTTTGCCCTGTTTGATTGCTTGTTTTGTTTGTTTCAATTCTTAGTTTTAGTTTTAATTCACAAAATCCCCCCTTTGTTACTTCTTTGAGTTGATAATAATAAAACTTAGGATACAAGTGTCTCTTGGGTTCGACCCCGACTTACCGACTATACTAGTTGAGTAATTAGGGATTTATTTTTGATTTGGCACGACGACTTTAAGCCAGTCAAATTTTGGCGCCGTTACCGGGGACACTTTTGCTAAATTCTAAGTTTTTATTGTTACCAACTCTAGTGTGGACCCTAGTTTATGGTCCACACTCGTGCTACTAATTCTTCTATTTTGCCTTTTGATTCAGAGATTGAAAGGACCCTTTCCAGGTTGAGACGTGAAGCTCGGGTACTACTCCGTGCATTGCCTTTCGACTTGAATTCTGCTGAAACTGAGACAATGGGAGATCAGACTTTGAAGCAGCTGACTGCTCCTAACTTTCAACAACAGCCCCTGGCTGTTCAGTTCCCTGCGCTGAATGATGGTGTCAAGTTTGAATTGAAATCAGGGTTGATCCATCTCTTACCCCAATTCCATGGGCATGGTGGGGAAGATCCAAACAAGCATCTTGCTGAATTTGATCAGGTCTGCTCAAGTATGAAGCCTGCTGATGTAACTGAGGACCAGATCAAGCTGGGGGCGTTTCCTTTCTCTCTGAAGGATTCAGCCAATGAATGGCTCTACTATCTTTCTCCAGGCTTCATAAATACCTGGACTAAGATGAAAGCGGCATTCTTAGAGAAATATTTTCCTGCCACCAAACAGAACAGTCTGAAGAAGAGCCTGAGCAATATTGAGCAATAGGCTGGAGAGAGTCTGTATGATTATCATGAGCGATTCAAGAGACTGTGTGCTAGTTGTCCGTATCATGGGTATTCTAATCAAGATCTGGTATTGTATTTCTTTGGTGGATTACTGGATGAAGAGCGCAGAATGGTGAATGCAGCTTGTGGTGGAAGCCTGATGAATAAGACACCAACAGATGCCCTTGAGCTCTTTTCTGAGCTATCTGAGAACTCAAGGCAATTCAACAAAAGAACTGGCGCTAAGGGAGTCAATGCTATGGACTCCTCTTTTGTTATAAAATCTGAGATGGCGGAGTTGAAAGATATGATGAAGAGGTTCATGCTGCAAGGAACCCCTCAACAACTGAAGGCATGTGAAGTCTGTGCTGATACACTTCACCCTACTGATGCCTGTCCACAACTCCAGGAGCCTCAGGCTGAGGTTAATGCTGTAGGAGGCTATGGACCTCCTAGACCTCGTTTTGATCCCTATTCTAATACATACAATCCAGGCTGGGCACACCATCCAAATCTGAGATATGGGAATCAGAATCAGCCTCAATATAATCAACAAGGAGGAAATCAACAACCCAGGCAACCTTATGTCCCTAGACCTCCAGTTCAGAGCCAAAATAATTCATCCAACACTGAAGAGTTGATTGCAAGGCTAGCTATTACAGTGGAACAGATGGGACAAACTACTCAAGCCAGTATCAAGAATATGGAGACTCAGATCAGTCAACTGGCTAATGCAGTGAGTAAATTGGAGGCCAAAGATTCTGGAAAATTGCCAGCCCAGCCCATCAATCCTAGGGAGAATGTGAGTGCGATTACTTTACGAAGTGGAAAAGAATTGTCGAAGATTGACGAAAGACTTGAAGAACCGCGATCGCCGCCAAAACCAGAGGCGATCGCGGCTGAAGAGGTCGCGATCGCGGCCCCCACCATCGGCGATCGCGACCTCTTAACTGAGGCCTCGGGATTTGAGAAAATTGAAGACGCGATCGCGTCCACATCGGGCAGCGATCGCGGTGGCGGTGATTCCCGAAATTCTGAAGAACCGCGATCGCGGCTTTCTGATGGCGATCGCGGCCAGGCTCCAGTTTCCAATGATCAATATATTCGCCCAGATTTTCCTTCCATGGTTTCCCAAAATCCACCTCCTCCCTTTCCTGAAGCACTGAAAGACACAAGGAAGCCAGAGAACGACAAGGAGATCTTTGAGACGTTTTCCAAGTGTGAGGTAAATATCCCTTTGCTCAATCTGATTAAAAGCGTTCCTAGATTTGCTAAATTTCTGAAAGAGTTCTGCACTATCAAGAGGAACCAAAAATTAAAAGGGAAACAGAAAGTTAAGGTTAGTGAACATGTCTCAGCTGTATTTCAAAGGCGAATGCCTAAGAAGTGCAGTGATCCAGGCATGTTCAGCATTCCCTGCATAATAGGAGACACTAAAATAGATAAAGCCATGCTTGATTTAGGTGCTTCTATTAATGTTATGCCTTATTCTGTTTATACTTCACTAGGCTTAGGACCTTTGCATGAAACTGGTGTTATTGTTCAATTAGCTGATAGGTCCACAGTCTACCCGAAAGGGCTTGTTGAAGATGTCCTTGTCATGGTTGATAATTTGATATTCCCTGCTGATTTTTATGTGCTTGATATGGATCATGATGTGCATGCTGCACCCATTCTGTTAGGACGTCCTTTCATGAAAACTGCTAGAACAAAAATTGATATGTGTAAAGGTGTCCTAACTATGGAGTTTGATGGGGAGAAATTTGAATATAGTATGGACAATGCTATAAAATACCCCCAGGATGACCATTCTCTTTGTTCTATTGATGTGATTGATCTCATTCTGCAAGATGTCTTTGATGCTACTTATGGTGATGAATTACAATATGTGTTAGAGAATGATGTCACAACTTCATGCATGGATTATGATTTGTCTGATAGATATCATGAAATCCTTGCTGATCTGAGTGCTTGTTGTGAATCTCCTGCTGATGCTTTGGCCATTGGGCCCATACCACTAACTCTCCCAAGCGAGAAGTTGCTTCCTTCTGTAGTACAGGCACCTGAAGTTGAGCTTAAACATCTCCCTGAGCATTTAAAATATGTCTTTCTTGGAGATGGTGACACTTTGCCTGTCATTATTTCTAACAAACTTTCCAAGGAGCAAGAAGAAAAATTGGTGCAGGTACTGAAGGAGCACAAGACAGCTCTAGGTTGGACTATTGCTGACATTAAAGGGATCAGTCCTTCTACATGTATGCATAGGACCCTCCTAGAAGATGGTGCCAAGCCATCCAAACAGCCACAGAGACGGCTCAACCCACCTATGATGGAGGTAGTAAAAAAGGAGGTACTGAAGCTCCTACAGGCAGGTATGATCTATCCCATCTCTGATAGTCAGTGGGTTAGTCCGACCCAAGTTGTGCCCAAAAAGGGAGGCATTACAGTGGTAGAGAATGTGCATGGGGAACTAGTCCCCACACGAGTTCAGACAGGTTGGAGAGTCTGTATTGATTACCGTAAGCTGAATGTGGTAACCAAAAAAGATCACTTTCCTTTGCCATTCATTGATCAAATGCTTGAGCGACTTGTCGGTCGTTCCTATTATTGCTTTTTAGATGGCTATTCAGGGTACTTTCAGATTGCGATTGCACCGGAGGACCAGGAGAAAACGACATTTACATGTCCCTTTGGCACTTTTGCATACCGCAGAATGCCATTCGGATTGTGTAACGCACCCGGTACGTTCCAACGGTGTATGGTAAGCATCTTTTCTGAGTACATTGAAAATTTTATAGAGGTTTTTATGGATGACTTTACAGTACATGGAGACGACTTTGATGCCTGCTTAAACCACCTCTCTTTAGTCCTTCAAAGATGTGTAGACACCAATTTGGTTCTAAACTCTGAGAAGTGTCATTTTATGGTTGAGCAAGGCATTGTGGTAGGTCACATAGTGTCATCCAGGGGTATTGAGGTCGATAAGGCAAAGATTGATATCATTCAGTCTTTGCCTTATCCTACTAATGTGCGTGAAGTGTGTTCTTTTCTAGGCCATGCAGGTTTCTATCGCAGGTTTATTAAAGATTTTTCCAAGATCTCAGCCCCATTGTGTGATTTGCTGAAGAAAGATGTGCCTTATGAGTTCAATGAGGCATGCAAAAAGGCGTTTGATGAGCTGAAAACACGCCTAATAAGTGCCCCAATTATTCAAGCCCCGGATTGGTCTCAACCTCTTGAGATCATGTGTGATGCAAGTGACTACGCTGTTGGGGCTGTTTTGGGTCAAAAGGAAGCTAGAGCATCCCATGTCATACATTATGCTTCCATGACTCTAAACGATGCCCAAAGGAACTACTCCACCACTGAGAAGGAAATGCTTGCTGTAGTGTTCGCCTTGGAGAAGTTCAGACAGTATCTGCTGGGTACAAAGGTGATAGTTTATTCAGACCATGCAACACTTCGTTATTTAATGACGAAAAAGGAGGCTAAGCCGAGATTGATAAGATGGATCCTCTTGCTGAGTGAGTTTGATATTGAGATACGGGATAAAAAGGGAGCCGAAATTCTTGTAGCTGACCATCTGAGCCGGCTTGTACATTTGGAAGACAAGTCAGAAGGGCAGGAACAAATTCAAGGACGATTTCCCGATGACATGCTTTTCGGAGTCGGTACTGTTGCCGAACCGCGATCGCCGCCAAAACAAGGGGCGACCGCGGCTGATAAAACCGCGATCGCGGCCAAAAAGAGGGGCGATCGCGGCCCTGGCGGCGACCGCGGCGACGAATCGCGACTGGAAGAATTCGTTTTTGGGATTCACTCGGTCAGGCCATGGTACGCAAATCTAGTCAACTACCTCGTCTCAGGGGAGTTTCCGCCTAATTTTACCAAGGCTCAGAAGGACAAGGTGCGTCAAGAATCCCGATTCTATGTCTGGGATGATCTTTATTTATGGAAGCACTGCACAGATCAGGTAATCCGACGGTGTGTCCCGGATTCTGAGGTACAATCTATACTGTCTTTTTGTCATTCCTATGCATGTGGGGGTCACTTTGGGACTAATAAAACTGCTAGGAAAGTCTTAGAAGTTGGTTTTTATTGGCCTCATATTTTTAAGGATGCATATGCTTTCTGTAAATCATGTGATCGTTGTCAGAGGGTGGGTAATATTTCTAAGAGGCATGAGATGCCTCAATCTCGTATGATCTTTTGTGAAGTTTTTGATGTTTGGGGCATTGATTTTATGGGTCCCTTCCCCTCTTCTTATGGTAATCTGTATATTTTACTTGCGGTGGACTATGTTTCCAAATGGGTGGAAGCAAAGGCCACCAGAACTGATGATTCAAAAGAAGTTGCAGGTTTCCTTAAGGACAACATTTTTTCCAGATTTGGGATTCCAAAAGCTCTGATCAGTGACAGGGGTACCCATTTTTGCAACAAGACTGTGAGTGCTCTATTGAAGAAGTACCATGTCACCCAGAAGATCTCTACAGCCTATCATCCCCAAACCAATGGACAAGTTGAAGTGTACAATAGGGAGATAAAATCAATTCTGGAGAAGACGGTGGCGCCTAACAGGAAAGATTGGAGTTTGAGACTCAATGATGCTTTATGGGCCTATCGTACTGCTTATAAGACACCCATCGGGATGTCCCCCTTCAGATTGGTTTATGGCAAAGGCTGTCACTTGCCACTTGAGCTTGAGCATAAAGCTTATTGGGCGGTCCAAAAGTGCAATTTCAACCTTAAAGAAGATGGAGGGTGCAGAAAACTACAATTGCAAGAGTTGGAAGAGTTGAGATTGGATGCTTATGATAATGCCGTGAACTACAAGAACAAAACCAAAGCTTGGCATGATAAGAACATCCTCAGCAAGGAATTCAAGGTTGGAGATAAGGTCCTTCTGTTTCAGTCTCGTCTCACACTCTTCCCAGGAAAACTCCGTTCTAGATGGGCAGGACCGTATACAATTACTCAAGTTTTTCCACATGGGGCTGTGGAATTATTGGATGGGGACTCCCAAAATGTGTTTAAAGTTAATGGTCAAAGATTAAAGAAATACCATGAGGGAGTCAGCCATGAAGTGCTAGAAGAAATGGGTCTTGATGATCCAACCCCAATTGCCAACTAAAAAGGGCACCAATGTCGAGCCAACGACATTAAACAAAGGCGCTGCTCGGGAGGCAACCCGAGGTAAGTTTTTCTTTTTAATTTTTTCAAATTTTTTGTTTTGTTTTTGTTTTCAATCTCGTGAGGCTAACACGCAGGTACTAGGTTCGAAAGAACATTACTGAGGACAAACCGCGATCGCCCCTCGAAAAGGGCGATTAAGGGGCGTTTTTCGAAAAAGGAATTGACGGTACATTGCAAAGGACGCGATCGCGGCCCCCACAGGGCAGCGATCGCGGCCCCTCAGAGATATAAAGAAAAAAAAATATTTACACGAGGCAGTGGGGCCACTCCCACCGCCGGCCCCACCCCTCTTCGTCCACCTTCTTCTTCCTCTTTCCTCCTCTATTTTTCACTTCTTCTTCTTCCTCCATTACTACCCTCCATTAAAACTCTCTTCAAGCTCCATTACCCTCCTCAAAAATTTCTTCCAAACTCAATAAAAGACCCAGATCTACAATCCTCACTTCGTCCTCAACCCAAATCCGTTCAAAAAAATCTCTCTTACCTCTCTATTTCTCCTCAAAAATCAAATCTACAAAAAAAAATAAATTTTCCCCATACCTTCCAATCCACCATAGCCACCCTTCTTGGTCCATTAACGGGTTGTTGAAGGCAAACCGAAGAGGCGACCGCGGCTCGGAGGAGAAGAGAACCGCGGTACCGGAGATTGCATCGCCCGCCTCGGAATCGTCGATCGCCTAGAACCGCGATCGTGGCCCTCTGGATACCGCGATCGCGGCCTTCCACCAGAAGGCGATCGCTGCCCTCTGCATACAGCGATCGCGACCTCTCAGAAGTATCCGATCTCCAGTTTCTGTAAGTTGATTCGATTGCCTTGCTTGTTGAGCTGATCAGTTGATTATACATGGCATATCCTGTTAAAAAGTTAACTCCTGCACAGAAGAAAAAATGGGATTCTCTGGCTAAGAGGAAATTTACTAGTACTAAATTCTTTGATGTTGAGATGCTTAGGACACTAGGCATGTATGACTATACTAGGACGTTTCTGATGAGTGGTGGATTAGGGTTTTTTATTGATCTGAATGCCCCTACCTATAGGAACATTTTGCTAGAGTTTCTGTCTACATTTCAGGATGATGAGGGTTTGTTCAAATTTAATATTTTGGATGAGCCTTATTATATAGACAGAGAGGGGTTGGAAGGAATTTTTGGGATTACTGGTGTGCCTACTGAGAACTGGGAGGCAGTTAGTAGAGAGTCAGGCCTTAATGATTTTTGAGAGGCGATTACAGGGTTTGGGTTCTTGCCAAAGAAGGGGCAGTATAATTATTGCATTACCCATCCTTGTATTCGATTATGTCATAAGGTGCTGTCCATGAGTTTTCTGGGACAAGCGGAGGTAAACACGGCGTCTCGCTTTGACATGAGCATGATCTGGTGCTTGATGCCTATGAAGGCTGCAGTTCCTGACTGGGTTGAGTTATTTATTGGGAGTGTCAAGAAGATCTTGAAGAAGGATACTGGCAAGATTGCTATAGGAGGGATGATTACTTTGCTTGCCAGAGAGTTTGCGAGTGAGGATAGGTTTGGACGGCCTGATAGTATAGAGTATAAGTTTAATGAGAACCAGCTGAAGAGGGCTCATTGCTTGAAGGGATCAGCTGAGCAGGGGTATATCTGGACTCTCGGTTCTCCAACTGAGGATTATTTGCGTCTTCCTAGAGCTATGCCTACTGGCCCTGCTTTAGCTTATTTGTACATCAGATCTGATTTTGTTGGTGGAGGCGGAGTTTAGCAGGAGGAGCCTGTGCCTGATGTAGAGATGGAGGATCAGGGGGATCATGAGGATCACGATGATGATGATGATGGTGATGATAGAGACGATGGAGGAGATGCTAGAGATGGTGGCCGTGTTCCTGGTTATGGTGGTGCTGGTTTTGTGCCTGGTGGTGATGTTGGTACGTCGTCTGCTGGCTGGGGTGCTAGTTCTGGTACAGCACCAGCTAGTACATCGAGTTGGACGACAGGAGGATATACTGGCTACGGTGATGGTGGAGCTGCTGCTTATAGATGTGGATATGGAGGTTTTGGAGATACCTCTGCGTGGGATGCTGCTGCAGGTAGAGTTGGCTGGGGTGGACATTCTGATTCTGATTGGCAAAACAGGATGTTCTGGGAGATGGGACGACTTACTATGTCCCAAAATGAGATAGTGTCCACTCAGAGAGAGATTGTGACGCAGCAGAGAGAGTTGGCAGCTCAGCAGAGTGCTATTGCATCCACCGTTCAGGACATGCAGCGGGTGTAGGGGCAGCACCATCAGTTTTTCAGCCAGATGTGGCCAGGTTTTCCTGACTGGTCACAGTATCATCCGCCAGGTCCACCACAGTGAGTCTTCTGTTTTCCTGTCCTTTATTTTTATTTGATTTGTCTTTATTTCATTGAGGGCAATGAAAGGTTTAAGTATGGGGGAGGGAGTACTCACTGTTGTATATATGTACAGATGCATTTTAGTTTCTGCATTTCAATTTAAAAAAAAAAGAGCCATAAAAATGAAAAAAGGCATATAAAATCCTGGGATGAGCTGAAAACCCGAAAGGGCGGCTCAGGTAATAAGCAGGTAACCCGGACCAGCATTAGGCTGGGGTAATACGAGGTTAATGAGAGATGTGAGTATTTGTGAGCACACCTAAGAAAAATGAAAAGAGTGATTAGGTGAAAACCCGAAAGGGCGCCTAAGTAGAATGAGTGGAAAAATCAGAGTGTTTAGGATCATATTCTACTTTGGGGTCTGGGGATTACACTTTAGATGTTGGGTAGATCCTAGGTTGCTCTACACTTTTTGGAGCTTGAGCGCTATATCTTGTATCTGTGAGGTGTGTGATTTGAGCTTTCATGTTTTTTGCTCACTATTTCTCTACATGGGTCCGGGTTGTGAGATTATTTTGAGTGCTTTTTAGTTTTAGGTCATTTTCTCCCATTGCTGTCTGTAGACCTTTGTTGATTTGTCATGCTTGATTTTATTTTGAGCTTACTCGAGGACGAGCAAGGTCTAAGTATGGGGGAATTTGATATGCTGTGTTTTGTACAGCATAACTAGGACTTTTTAGTACATATTTCTGTAGTATTTTAGGCCTAGTTTGAGCGTTATTGAAGAACAGATTTGAAGGCCATAATTCAAAGTTAGCAAGAAGTTGAAGACTTCGAAGAAGACGAAGGTCGCGATCGCGGCCGTGTATGGGTGGCGATCGCGGTTGCCAGAGGTCGCCAGTGGATCGCGGCCCTGCTGGAATCTGACGCGTGATTAGATTTATTTAGTTTATTTTTATATTTTTATCTTTTTAATTTTTGACTTGTTCGAGACTATTTTACGTTTACTTTTCAGCCTTTGTTTGGATATTCACTGAGACCTACTTTGGAGACTTTGTGTTTTTCTCTCTTATGGAGAACTAAACTTTCTAGATTTTATTCAAGTTGAAGCTTTTCAGACTCAAGTTGTTGTGAGATTCGTCTTTACAGGTTTATTTCCACAGGTTATTTTAATTCTCTTGTGCGTAATTATTATTGATTGTGTTGATTTCTGCTTGTCTGGCCAACTTGTTGGAATTAATATTATCTATTGCTAGATCTAGGTTTTCTCGTAGCAAAGCCTAATCTTTGTAGCAATTCAAATGATTTAGGACTCGTTGGACTAAAACAATTGAGAAGAGATTTGAATGCATGTTAATTGTTTGACTCGTTGGAATTCAATTGCATGTATCCTGTTTATCCTTGTTCTTATTGCTAGTATTCATATTATTTATGATCGTTTCATGAGTAATTTGGATATTAAGTTTGCATGTCTCGTTGCCATGTCATAATTCTGATCAGGATAGGAATAACTAAAAGGAATAACTTGTTTGAATCTAGGATCAATAACTTGAGGAAGAAAAGTGGATGCTTGAATAGGATTGTTTTTCCCTAATTGATAAAAATCCAATCTTTTGCCCTGTTTGATTGCTTGTTTTGTTTGTTTCAATTCTTAGTTTTAGTTTTAATTCACAAAATCCCCCCTTTGTTACTTCTTTGAGTTGATAATAATAAAACTTAGGATACAAGTGTCTCTTGGGTTCGACCCCGACTTACCGACTATACTAGTTGAGTAATTAGGGATTTATTTTTGATTTGGCACGACGACTTTAAGCCAGTCAATAGCTTCACGATTAGGTTTTTTAATTCCCTAAGTGAAGAATATCTTCACATGTATTATGTATTGAACTCAATGTAACCTCATATTTTTTAATGAATCTCATTTGTGATCTAAACCCTTAAAATGTATTAATTTTCATAATTCCTTAAAATATTTATTTCACTAATAAAATGTATGCAACTAATATCTTATGCCATCAAATAAATATATTATATTATTTTGTATAATACATAAATTTAATTACATAAAAATAATACAAAAAATATTTTTTAACGATTTTTGAACTTGTATTTATCAAATTTAATTTTGAATCAAAACATATTCAACATGGGTGTCTATGGGTAGATAAAAAACAAATAAAAATATTATAAATATTATTTTGAATTTTTTCTTATTTATTTTGACAAAATATTGCCTACAATATTTTATAAGAGTAAACGAAATGTGAAATTTGCTAGCCATCAGATCTTGTTTAATCAACGGTCCCCTATGCATATAATGTAGCCAACCAGAAGACTCCACGTGGCTTTGTCTTGTTTGTTGAAGGAAATTTGAAGGCCTGTTTTACGTAGCTTTTGGGCAAATAAAAGAGAAAATAAATTAACCTCCAAACAAGTTATACACTGTTCGGATTTTTATTTCTCTCCTTCCGTCTGCTATTTCAAATCTCAAAATGGGCTCTCCAAGAAGCCTAAAAAGACTCGAGGCAAAAAACAAGTCGCCTAATGATTAGTGCCTCCTTTGGGTTATGTTCCTTTTTGTGTAAAATAGAAGCTGACTATGGCATGCTATCCTTCTATGTGTATTTCCTTTATGATGTTGTTTACTTTTACTTCCTGTTGCTTTACTCCTGCTTAAGAATTATGGGCTTTGGCTGCTTTGTTTGGCCAACTTTTGATGTGTGTAATGCCCTCTATAGCCTTGCTTGGCTGAATGTTTGCTGTACTGATCCCCAATGTATAATATTAAGTATGTTTCTTTGCTATACTTTGCTCTCAATCTGCTCAATCCTTATTCATAAAACTGTACAACACTTACTCTCTAAATTCACTCTAAAATCAAGGTATTATGTCCTCCCTTATGATATTTATTTTATAACAGTTTATATGTTTATCACTTACTGCTTTATTCAAATTGTGATGCTCTTGAACAGGATCTTTTATGAGGGCTCCCTTGGCATTTTTGACAGCAGCTTCTCCTTGTACTCTTTCAACACATATTTGTACTTGTATATTTTTAGGATCTTTGTAATCATTTGTAATTCTTGGCTCTTATCTGCTAGTTCTTGGCATTAGTTCTGTATGAATTTTATATCTTTCTTTACAAAATTTTCAAGCAGAAGTGATTTACTCATTGTATTACTTTAAGTATTGTAGGTACCTATATTTGTGTTCTGATTCATGCAAGGACAATGTTTATTTCTATCAGCTTATCTCTCCTGCCATATTATATCATGATTCATACTTTTTTACTCTTTGGTCTTTCTTATAAAAAAAGTTTTTTATGAATATAGGTTATTGGAACATTAGAGGTATTCGTAGGCCCAACTTCTGGGAGGAAGTTGGGTTCATAAGAAAATTCAATAAACTTAATTTACTTTGTCTAGCGGAAACAAAAACTGATTCAGATCCTGTCATTTCGGTTATCCGAAAAGCTGGATTCCATAATGTTATTTCTTCTCTTTCTATTGGTACGAAAGGTGGGCTTTGGCTACTTATTTCTGACAATATAGAATCTAGAAAATGTTTACTACTTTATCAATCTAATAATCTTATAATTATGCAATATAATTACCGTCTCCAAACTTTTTTGATGATCTTTTTTTATGCCCCTTCCCGAGAGGAAAATAAAAATCTTTTTTGGAATTCCATCTCTGAAACCATTAATCATTTTCAATTACCGTTTCTTTTAATAGGTGATCTAAACGAAATTTTCTCTCCTAATGATAAACTTGGCGGTTCAGTACCGTTATTAAGTCGCTTTAATAGACTTTTAAACTTTACAAATGAATTTGGACTTGTCGATTCAAAAACGTCAGGTTTCCCTTTCACTTGGAGAAAACGGTATGTTCCTTTGGATAATACTTTTGAGAAATTAGATCGTGTGTTATGCCATCAATCCTTAACTTCTTTATTTCCTTCTCTTTTAGTTCACCATCATCCGTTTACTACTTCTGACCATTGTCTTATTACCTTCTCCCTTGGATCTACAAATTCTTTTCGAAAAATTCCTTTCCGCTTTGAAAATGCTTGGATGTCTGAATCTTCGTTTATCCCGTTAGTTTCTAAAGTTTGGAGTTATCATATGTCGGGTTCCTTTATGTTTCACCTGTCTATGAAATTGAATCTTTTAAAAAAGTATTCAAAGGTTTGGGCAAAACATCATACAAACAATAATTTTGAACAATTAAAAATTTCAGAGAATCAGCTTCAAACTCTTCAGTCAAATTTATTACTTGATCCACTTAATCCTACCATTATTTTGCGCCTTCAGTCGCATTTAAATAAATATAATGCTTTACTGGATTTCCAACACAATTTTTGGAAACAACGTGCTAAGGTGACTCATTTACAAAATGTAGATCGAAATACCAAATATTTCCAATCAATCTCCAAAATACGTTCTTATAAACAGAGAATTATTTCTTTCCAAACTCATGAAGGTATTGTTATTTTTGATCATTGTTTGATTTCGCAGAATATAACGGAAGAACTTAGTCATAGATTTTTGATTAATTCTTCTTGTTCTATCCTTCCTACTGATCTTGATATAATTCCAAATTTAATATCTATAGCTGATAATTTTATGCTTACTAAATCTCCAACGCCAACAGAAATAAAGTTTACAACTTTTGATCTTGCTCCAAATAAAACTCCTGGCCCGGATGGCTTTCCTGCTGATTTTTTCCAAAAATTTTGGAATATTGTAGGCAATTCTGTTGTTTTAGCGGTTCAGACCTTCTTCCATTCTAGACATATGCTTCGATCAGTTAATAAATCTTTTGTTACCCTTATCCCTAAAATAGATGCTCCTTTAACTATTAACCATTTTCGTCCTATCAGCCTTTGTAACACCATTTATAAAATTATTACTAAAGTATTAGCCATTCGATTGGGAACGCTTCTTCCTTCCCTTATTCATCCACTTCAGGGGGCGTTTGTAAAAGGAAGACTTATCCAAGATAACATTCTTATAACACATGAAATTTTTCACTCATTCCATAAAAAGAAAAAAGGGAAAAAAGGCTGGATGGCCATCAAATTATATATGGAGAAAGCTTATGACAAACTTGATTGGAACTTCATTAAATTAATTCTTCTCCAATTTGGTTTCCATTCTAAATGGGTTAGTCTTATTATGAAATGCATCTCTACTTCCTCTTCTTCTGTCCTCGTTAATAATGAACCTGGGGCTGAGTTCTCGCCTCAGTGTGGTATTAGACAGGGGGACCCAATTGATCCTTTTATTTTTATCATTGCTATGGAATACCTTGCACGCACACTACAACTTCAGTCTACTCTTGACTCTAAGTTTGTTGGTATACAATTAGTTAAGAATGGTACATGTCTACCCTTTTTAAGTTTTGCTGATGATACTGTTATTTTTGCAAATGCCTCTCATGCAAATATTAATATATTAAAAAAAATTTAGACAATTTCTCAAGAACCTCGGGCCTTTCGATTAATTACCATAAGAGTAGTTTTCAGGTTTCGAAAAATATTTCTCGAACCTCGGCTCTTTCTCTTGCCTCTGTGTTAAATATTCAGATTACTACTTCTATGGAAAAATATCTGGGAATTCCTATCCTTAAAGGGAGGGTACAAAACTCTGTTTTTCTAGAATTAATTACTAAACTTAAAAGACAATTATCTCAGTGGAAAGCGAATTCTATCTCTCAGGCTGGTCGGGCAGTCCTTATTCAATCTACTCTGTTAGGCCAAGTAAACTATTTAATGCAGAGCTTCCTTCTTCCTAAGGGAATCTTGTGTGATATTAATAAAGTAAACAAATCATTTTTTTGGAACAAATTCCAACCGAATCACCATCCTCTAATTAGCTGGGAGAGGGTGTGTTCTCCTAAAGAGTCCGAGGGAATGGGCCTTCGCTCTGCTGAGAGTAATAATTTGGCTCTCCAAATGAAACTTCTTTGGAAAATTTTATCATCTCCCCATAATTACTGGGTTCGTATTATTTCCGAAAAATATCTTGGTACTCTTTCGCTCTTTCAATATCAAAAGAAAAATTACTCTTGGCAATTTGGAAGACTAATGAATCTTAGGGATAAGTTCTCCAAAGGTATTTTGTGGAATATTGGAAATGGGCAGTCTGTTAACTTTTGGACGGACCCTTGGATTCCAAATATTGATTTATTTCCTTACTTTGATAATATTAATATTAAGAAAAAAGTTTCTTCTTTTATAACTTCTCATCATTCCTGGGATTATGATAAACTACATTTACTTTTGCCTGACTTTTTAGTTGATTTAATTTTGGATATTAGAATTCCCATCTCTCCTTCGTTGGATAGATTAGTCTGGCTTCCAGCTTTTGATGGAAATTTCTCTGTCAATTCGGCGTCCTCTATGCTTAATTCCTCCCATCCTGAGTGTACTGCTGATTTTGCTTGGATTTGGAAATCTTCTCTCCCTCCGAAAATAAAAAATTTCTTTTGGAAGGCATGTGCAGATTGTCTCCCACCTACAGATCGTCTAAATAGGCATTTTAATTGTGTTTTTAGTACTTGCTCCTTATGTGACTCTGTTGATGAAAGTTTGAATCATTTGTTTTTTAATTGTCCTTTTACCCTAAAAATGATTTCTAAACTAGAAGCTATGCTCAATGTTACTTTCTTTATTTCATGTTCGGATAGTTTCTCTGACAATCTGCTATCTACTTTAAAATCAAACAAAAATAGCAATGCGCTTTGTTTTTTATGGTGGTTCATTTGGGGTCATAGAAATATAAAAATATTTAACCCGGTTAAGCTCTTGACTATGCTTCCTCCTTGTGATTTGGCTTTTTCGCAACATCTCCAATGGATTTCTTCCAAGGCTGATCCTGCTCGTAACGATAAATCTCGTCCAAAAAGGAAAAATAATTGTGTTTGGAAGAAACCACCAGTTAACTCTTTAAAACTAAAATTTGATGCTTCTAAACGGTTAAATAATTCGACTCATACAGGTTTCTTAATCCGTGATCATAATAGCAAAATCCTGTCCTATGACCGTAAACATATTCGGTCTGCCTCTGTTCTGTAGGCTGAGGCTCTTGCCTTACTTGATGGTATTAAAAGTGCAGTTCTATTAAAGCCGTCTCGTCTGATTATTGAGGGTGATAATTTGGTTCTTATTAATTCTTTGAAAAACATTTGGAAAGTTCCTTGGGAAATTCAAGCTATTGTAAATGACATCCGTTATTTTGCTGCTTTTATTCCCTGTGTGGTGTTTTTTCATTGTTTCAGGGAGTGTAATTCGGCGGCGGATTTTATTGCCAGAAGGTGTTTTGTTTTTTCTGATCTTAGTTTTGTTATTTCTCATTTTTTTCCTGGGTCGTTGTTTGATCCTTTGGATTCTTCTAGTTTCTTTGACTGGATTCGGACTCATCCTATGTTATTTGAGTTTCTAAAGATCATCCGTAGTGATGATTTAGGGTGGCCTTGTACTGTACGGGCATCCTAGTGTTGGCTATGTAAATGAGCTAGTAGCTCGTTTCTTCAAAAAAAAAAATCTCAAAATGGGATTCTTATTTTTTTTAGCACTGTACTGAAGATCTTTATTACTTTTATATTCTAAGAATCACCCGTTGTGGGTGGTCTAAGAAGTGGTAGCTAAAAATCGGCTCAAAGAGGCACAAACAAAACCCAAACAAACACGAGTAAGTAAACTAGTAAAGTACAAGCAATCAAACAGGGAGACCGACAACGAGTCTAGGTTTGGGGTGAATAAAACACTAAAAAGTAGTATTCGACAAACGGTCAACCCAATTGGGGATGTGTGGTAAGACAACGGACATTCCCTCCACCAGAATGAGGGATGTTGAGAAGCCACAAGACACAAAAGACGACTTGGCCCCAAACGATTCAATCCGAAACCAAAACTCTAGTCCAACTGATTGGAGAGGTACACAATAAACTCGAGAAAGCCTAACAAAACAAAACAAAACAAAAGCCAAAATAAAAACGCCACGTGCAACATGTTAGGATGGGCCCAACAACAAATCAAACCAAGGCTTTCAAATGCCCAAGCCTAAACGCCAAAGGCTAGGAGCCGAACACAACAACATATAAACAAAAGGATGTTTCACATGTTCTAGACTTCTAGTGATATTTCCTTGGTTGACATAATTCAAGATTTTTTACTCTAGGCATGATACCCTAATAATTTTGTGTTCATTGATTATGGGAATTTTTTTTTTGGATAGGGGAAAAATTAAGACGAACCAATAATTTTCTATTTATAGCATTTTTTGGATGAGAACGTGAAGTTATAAAGAGCATCAGATTTCTTGTAGAGAAAGTGAATGGGCAAGTTTTCTAATTTTGTCTGTCACCAAATTCACTTCCCGAAAACCATGATTAGTAAGTAATGCCTGAAAATTTTGTAGCACAACCCAAATGTCAGAGATTAGAATCTTTATTTCCAGGGGTAATAACCGATTTTCTTCAAGAAGTTGATCATCAGTACATTATCCCCTCCAATGTTGATTTTCATGATACATAGAGAATGGACTTTAATTAGTCCTTGTCTAAGAGCTAACATCTCAGCTTGTAAATTTGAATTGTGGCCACCCCCTCCCTCGGTGAAAATGAGGAGCCCATGATGATCACGTATGGAAAACCCAAGTGGATTCTCCTGAGCTTAGTTTTTGATCCGTCAAAGTTTAGTTCTTAAAATCCTGCTTGAGTTTAGCATTGTTCCAAAATTTAAAATGTTGTCTAATGTATACCTCCAGATCTTTAATAATTTTGTCAATGTATTGGTGGAAAAGGAGCTTATTTTGTTGATGCTAGAGACACCACCAGATTACACACAATTGTATAAATGTCATTTGTTGTTTTGTCTCGAATTTCTCTTAAGAATGTCTCCTAATGCCTTACTTGTAAAATTGAGTTTGTTAAGAATTCTTCTTATGGGATGGCTAAATTTTCCAATGGTTTGTAGTGTTTGTTGGTAGTTAAAAAATAAGTGAGTGGCGTCCTCTAAGGGTAGTTGTAGCATGAGCAACCTACAGGGACAACAATCCGTTTTTAGTCAATCTCATTTTTGTGGGTATTCCATTCTTGCATAGTTTCCAAAGGAAATTCTTAACTTTTGGATAAGTGTCAAGTTTTCAAATGAAGCTCAAGGGGACATTGAGTTATTGGTGCATGTCTTTAATAAAAGCTAGAGTCGAGGTTGTTGAGTACTAACCATTTCTGCTAGGGTGACAGTAAAGTCTATCTTGGATTTTCGATCTAGGTAGTGGTGTAGTAATTATTTTGTCGACTATTTGGCTTGGGAGAACCTCCCTTATCTTAGTTGCTTTCCACTCGTTTTGCTCGTCTATGAAGTCGACGACCAAGGCCCCCATGTCGATACCATTCGCTGTTGGAATGTAGTCCAAAAGTGGTTATGTTATGGCCTATCTACCTTTCAATAAATTGAAAAACTTTCCATCCCTAATTTCCCAAATTATTCTTATTCTAAATATGCTTTGCAATTCTATTAATTTTGTCCACTGCCAAGATGTATTTCGTTTCTTTTCATAGCAGAAAATATCACAATCTTCGAGATATTTTTCAAAGATGACTTAGACCTAGATATTGTTAGGTTCTACCAAAAAAAATAGGCAAAATTGCTTGAAATAATACAAACTTTCGTAGTAGTTGCCGAAAATAACACAAACTTTCAAACAATTCAAAATAAGCATAAATTTAGGAAATGTTATCGTAAATAGCATAATAAGAATGTGTTACTAATTGTAGCTGGTAAAAACTTCAAAAAAATTTACTTGATAAAAGAAATAAAAATGGATTAAAACCAAATCATTAGAAATTGATCTTGTAAATTGGGTAAAACCCTAGAAAGGAACAGAGAGAGAATTAGGACGGCATATCCAGTAGTTTAGTACGAGACGACGGACTCGGGAGAAAGAATCCTTCACCATCGCATATCTTCTCTGTCGTTGTAGTTCATTCATCTGATAAACCCTAGGAAGGAACACAGAGAGAATGAGGGCGACTGACATGTCTTATCTGCCTCGTCAAAGTCTACAAATTGGTCTCCAAAATTGATCGGTTTGAACTTGTCCTTCTCAATCAGATAAACCAAATCGCTATCAATTCCAGTCGAAACTATAACCCGCAAATCAAATAGAGGTTTTCAAGGGAGTAAGGAAGAGTTCAATTGCATTCACAAAGGCCACTACAGAAGATGAGCAAGGGACGAAGTACACAATAAACTCCCCTGGATTCACATTCACTATGAGCAAGAAGTCCTTGATCACAACGAAATTTCGATTCAGTGCTCCCCGTGGCCAAGAGGTTACGTTTGGAGCGGCTAAATTTGTGTTGTCTCCGGTGAAATCCCGGCCGCGCCGTTGGTGATGTTCCCCTCACCCCTACACTCTTCTCTCCTCTGTTTCATTTGAAAGAGTTCATGTAGAAGAAATTCCTTGGTTTTATGAACCCCTTTATTTATTTCTTTTATCAAGTAATTATTTTTTTTTTATTTTTTTTAGTTTTTACCGGCTACAATGGTAACCCATCAATATTGTGCTATTTTCGGTAACATTTGTTTAGTTTATGTTTATTTTGAATTGTTTGAAAGTTTGTGTTATTTTCGGCACCTAATACGAAAGTTTGTGTTATTTTAATACCCACATAGCATTTAGTTTTTAGATCCATCCCGTATAAATCTATTCCCCCGGTTAATCCCCCCTTTTGGCATCATAAAAAAGACTACTTAAGCAGAGTAATAGAAACAGAGGCAATCATAGAAGCTAAGAACATAATGTCTAAATAGTATAAGAGTCAACCACCACAGCAAAATCAAAATGTAAGATGCAACCATAGACAAAATTATAGCATTACGAGTACAACACAATCAAACTAAGCAAAATAGACTTTAAAAGTGGGGATAAATATGGTAAGGATAGAAAAAAGAGGAAAGTGGAAGTCATGAACATGCTTCAGTCAACGACTCAGACGTCAAAACTACCAAGCCTATCCTCGAACTCTGGAAATTTCTCTTAGCATTAACATCTCTAGAAACTGAAGCATGAATTTTAACATTAGGATTAGAATGAGTACCTTCTTCAGATAGAAACTGAAGGTGTGTCCTCTTCCAAGACATTGTCATTGACATCACTAGAGTCTTCTTTGTCAACAACTTTTGGCAAGTCACCGACTTCTTCTTTTTCTTTGGTTACTCCTTGATCACCTTCTTCTTTCTCGTCTCTTTCCATTTCATGCTCTCCAAAACTAGAGCTCTTGTTTCCTTTCTTCTTAGATTTTTCAACTCTATTGCCTCCAAAATTTGGGGTTTTGACCAACTCCTTCTCCAAATCTTCCTTAGCACTCTCCTCGTCCTTTTTTTTGGTGTGTCACTCGATTCCGGAAACACTACCGGTTGCGCCATTTGGCACAACATTCCAATTCCAAGTGACTCGGTTATGGTTTCTGGGTTTGTGTTTGGGTTCATGAGGATTTTGGAAGAGGAAGGAGGTAGGGTAATTAAGGAACTAGTTCTCTTTTAATTGGAAAGTATCACTTCAATCAAAACAAGCTATGCTCAACAAATTTTCTTTCCAAAAACAAACTGATCTTCTTAATATTCTAATGTGATTCACGGGCCAGTTTTACAATGTCGCTGACCAGACCAATGTCGACGATAAAAGATCAAAACTTCTACCACTTCATCTCAATATATCTGTCTGTGACATTTAGGAATATTCATGACTTTCACTAAGAAAATGTACTTGGCATTGGGGTTGCACCAGGAAGTGCCATAGCAAACCAAGTAAGCAATAATTTTGTGGATTTGTCGATCATGATGATAAGTCTTTGTTTCATACGGGAAATTCAAAACAGGCTCATAGAGACTCTCAAACATGATAGGTCAAGGACAAGCATTAGAATCAACCGCCATTTGGGCTTATAAAGAGGGTTAGGATCATCAGGTTGATTCTTTTAGGCCAAAACAAAAAGCTCTCACTGGTTGAAAGTAAACCAAAAAGTTGCAGAAGTCATCGACAAATCAGTATGCATGGAGTTTCCTAGTTATACTATCTATTAAATATGTAAAGACTTATACCATGAAAGCATGATTCTAAGACACATGAAAAGCAATCAGATTTCAACTAATCATTGAGGGAATTCATGTAGGAAAATAGATCATTCAAGAGAGATCATACCTAGTTCCATGCGAAGTTGTTTGAAGGGTTCACGATTCAAGGCCTTTGTAAAGATGTCAGCTCTTTGGTCACTTGCTCTACAAAACTCCATAAAGACCATGCCTCTTTCACCGCCATTCTTCCTTTTCTTCATCAGACAATCTCAAAAAGCTCAAAATTCAGAGGCTATAAAGGTGAGTCACCGACTTGTTATAGGTCCTGAACTTCAACAACTTTGTCTCTGACAAGTAAGTCGTTGACCTCTACATCTTTTCTCATCTATTCATCACCTTCCTTCTCTACTTCAGAAAATACAAGGTTCTTGTCCTTCTTGCTCGATTTCTCCATACCATCGAACAAATTCATCATATCTTCAGTTGCATCAAACTCCATTTGGGACCGACTTGTGATTCTTCTTCAACATTCTTAGTGCTTTCTTCACTATGCTAGAAGTCCCATACTTTCCTTGATTCTCAACATCACCATCTTCATTTTCTTGATCATGCTCATCTGACCCCTCTATGTTGGTGACATAAGCAATGCCATCAACTTCAGTTCCTCTTTCAAACTTCACTTGAGGAAAATCATCTTCCTTTTCCATACATGAAATTTCTTCTTTGCTTCAATCGAAGATAATATTACCCCCGTGATGTTGTCGAAGCGAGATGAACTTTCCCTTACTATCCTATCATATGTCTTCAAACACACACTGTGAATGAACCAGGGAAAATTCCCCCTCACCTCGATCTGCAAGGTAAACGTTAGTTTTTCCGAACCCAGAGTTGTCTAACTCCTCTAGGTTTAGCAACAAAAGAAACATTTGGAGCACATGAATTACAAGTAGCACATTGATTAACCCCTTGGTTTGCACTATTGTCATTTTGAGTCCATGACCTTGCATTTTCTTCATCTCTAGCCATCTTTCTACACTCATATTGGTAATGACCAACCTTGCCACAATACCAACATGTTCTATGACATTTAAGCCCAACATACTTATTATGATCAAGATAGACATGTTTGTGGTTAATGCGTGCTTGGAAGTCAATTTGTGATGGAGCGGAGTTTTGAACTTGGTTTTGACACATATTGTGCACCTTTGGATCAGGATACCACAAATGCTTCCCTTTGCCTTGGTTTACCGCCACATGTGTAGAACAACTTGCATTGTCACTACACATTGGGGCTTTGTCTTTAGGCAAATGGGGAGCATGGTTGGTACCCTGAGCAATGGGTGCACGAACATAATCAATTCTAGAACTATCGACCTCCTTCACAAATTTCTTACCATAGTCCTTTTTGACCTCTTGAACTTTATTAACAGCAGACATGTCTAGCCACTTCTTTTTCTTAATCTCTTCATCAGTTTTAAGACTCTCTAACTCATTGGACAGTTTAGCATTTCCAAGCTTAAGTATAAGTCTTTCCCCTTCTAAGTCAGTGACTTGCTTTTCTAGGTCATCGACTTGTTTTCGCAAGTCAGTGACCTGAGAATTGAAATCAGTGAATGACTCACAAGCAGCTGACTTAGGAGAAGAAATCTTTTCAAGTTCAATAGCTTTGTTAGACCAAACTTTGTTATCATCAATCAAGTTGGTTATAGTGTCATCTTTATCTTCTAATTTTTTTTGTTAACTCAATTACTTGAGTTCCCATCTTTTCAATAATAGCAACCAATTGATCTCTAGTCTTTTTAGCAAGAAGGGAAGAAAGATCAGGTTCATTTACCTCTTGAGATGACTTGTCTTCAATGGCCATACAACAATTTCCCCTTGTCGGCGACACTTCGTCGTCATCATCAAACATATCCCAACTCTCCATCATGTTGGTGGCAACTTCTCCAACATTTTTCTTGGGACATTGTTTAGCATTGTGTCCCTTTCCTTGACAGTGATAACACACCTTTTCTTTCATATCTCTACCTGATTTAGAGGGTTTGGGAGAAGCCTTGTTACGAGTCAACAACCTCTTCATGGCGTTGTAGATGAGATCAACGTCGTCATCAACCTCTTTTAAGTCTTGATCACCTTGAGCCAAGTCAAATGCCCTCTCAACTTTGAAAGTGATGCCCTGGATTTTATCAGTTTCAAGTCATTCATCTCTCCTTTGTTGAATGCCTCCATACCTCGTGAGTTGCCCAACAAGATCTTCTAGAGTTAGCGACTTTGTTTCCTTCTAAGTGAGCAAGGAAGCAGCGATGGTGTCCCATTTCTTGTTGAGTCCTGAGATCAACTTGTTGGTTTGCTTCCATTGAGGAAGCTTCTCTCCAAGGAATTCCAATTGATTGACAAGCACTTGGAATCTTAAGTGATAGTCACAAAGAGACTCACCCTTTTCTTGAAAGATATTCTCATACTCTCTTTCGAGACTTATGATCCTATCGCTCTTTACATCCTCATTCCCTTTATGTAGCCTTTTAAGAGCATCCCAAATCTCCTTTGCCGTCTTGTAGCCAATGACTTTCTTGAGATCACCATCAGTTAGGACATGGTGGAGAACTTTCTTAGCTCTTGCATTTTTCTCCAGTTTCTTGAAGTCGGCATCATCATATTCAGTCGTGGTCTTCTCAGTTTTTCCATCCATCTTAAGAAAGGTTTCTGGACCAATCTCAATGAATTTCCACAATTTTCCATCCAGAGAGCAAATATGAGTCTTCATTTGCTCGACCCACCAGTCATATTCACCGACTTTGAGGATGGGAGGCTTCCAAAAGGACTCGATAGTCATGTTTCTAGCAAAAAAAACAAGTACTAAACAAAATCTAGAGCCTTGGCTCTGATACCAATTGTAGGATCGTTAGTACTTAAACGAGTCGGCGACTCCTACGAAGTCGTCGACATTGAGTAACAGTAGAAGTCACTGACTTTGGTAAAGTCAGTGACCTTGAAATAAGCAGCGAAATTTATGAATTGCAAGAAAACATACTAGAACACAACGATGTATAGTGGAAACTCCTTGTAAACCAACTAGTTTACTATGAGAAAAACCACTCCCTTCCAAGCTTCTCACTCGGTCGGATTTCAAGAGCACGTTCGGCTCGCTCTATTGATTTCTTGAGTTGATACAAAGCTCTCTCGTGTACAAGATTGAATACCACAATCCTTGAACCACGCTCTACCTTTGTCTCTCACAAATCTCAACCTCACGCTATGCCTAAGAACTCTTGATTACACCACTCGATCGAATCCCACGATCGAGTCACTCGAACAACCAACTTTCTCTCACAAAATATGCAAGGTGCTCTCTTTTTCTTCTCACAAGACATGCAATAATAAAGCCCACGACCTTCTAACCTAAAAACACCGAGTATTTAAGCTAGAAGTCTTGATTAAGTGTGATATTGTTTCCTATTCGGTTAAGGAAATAATATCGCACAAAATCTTACAAAATCTTTCCTAAAATAACATGTACGCACATATAAAATATCACAAGAGAATCATTTCATATTCTTCTGATTTTTGCACTCTTTTGTGATGATTTTCTCCATAAATAAACGCCACAGCTGTCCTGCAAACAATCGCACATGATTTGTGCGTTCCTTCCATAGATAGTTTTCTCGCCAGCTGGTCATGTCAGTTACTTTGTCGAGTCGCCGACTTGATATGCAACTTCGAAGTCACTGACTTCTTGGAACCATCAAAACACAACTTTTCAACAATACTTTCTTGCGCCAGTTGTCCTTTGTCAGCGACTTCTTCTCAAAGTTTGATGTCGCTGACTCCTCATTCTACTTCTTTGTCGCTGACTTCTATTTGAGTTTGGAACCATCATACACACAACTTTTCTAACAATATTTTCTCACCAGTTATGCTTGTAAGTGACTTCTTCATAAGAACTTCATGTCGCTGACTCTCCATGAAACTTTTGTGTCACTAACCTTTGGAACCATCAAAACCAGATCTTCTAACAATTTCTTTTGTTTTCTTAATCCTGAGTTCTCCCTTCTTGGATGATTTACAAATATATTTCCATCTAATAAGGGGATTGTAATTAGTATCCTTGTTCCAAAAAAATCTCATGTTTCTTTGGCCTAATTATTTGTGAATTGTGTCTAGGAGCATGAAGCTCTACATTAGGTATATGATGCGACCTTGCCTATGCTCGGACCCGATCCCGGCCAGCCCGAGACTCCCTAGGCCTTGGCGACCCCCTTGGCGTAGGACTTAGTCATATATTATGTATTTCCCTATTTTAGCATATTTCTATTTATGTCTTTCTGGATTTAAGTTGTTGCTATTTTTATTACTATTTATGTTTTATGGGCTTTTGGACGTTGGGCCTTGCTTGCATGCAAACCCTAGTCCATTAAGCCTTGTTGCTTGTTAGGGTTTCGAGAGCCTCCTCTTTATAAGGAGCTCTCGAGCTCATTTATTATTAGCGCACACTTTGGGATTAACTTAGTCGAGGTTTTCTCCTAGTTTTCCCTAAGTGCCATTGCGCCGCCATTGCTATATCATTCAAAGCTCTCGTGTTTGCAACATTCGACATTGTTCGTGCCATAATTCACTCAATCAATGCCTTCCGCTTCGCTGATTCGAGACCCAATACTCAAACGCCACGCCGATCCGTCGCATCCCATACGAGGGACACATCAGTATATTGGTTTCACTTAGAGATTTGTTTTAATAAGTTTTGATGGTCCTTCATTGGATAATTTATTCATTTTTCATTATGTGAGTTAGTTCTTTGTTTGTACAACAACCTCTTTAAATGTGTCTTTGTTGATGCAACCATTAATAAATTGACACCCTAAATATTTTTTGAGATTCATCATATTTTTGGTTTCCAAGACTTGTTGTAGACTCTGTTTTTGGTGATTCTTTAATTTCTCCATAACTTGAAATTAACACTAACTTGTGAAAGTTCACTTTTTGAAAGGGGATTGCACAATATTCTTGAAGGATATGTTTGACTTGTAAACTTGATATTTGGGTGGATTATGAAAATATGATAATGTCGTTAGCAAAGGATCGGAATGAGATTGTAGTCACTCCCCTAACCAGTGTGAAGCCAACGTTCTTCGTTGGTTGTGTCACTAGCTTGTTATAGCTTTCTCACTTATATTTTAACACCTAGGAAATCTTAAGATGGAAATGAAATAAAATGACACATATTCCTATTATATCATTAGTAATTGTCCTCTTGATTAAATTACACATATTCCTTCAAATTTTACACATGGAGAGAATTGAACATGGACCTTCAATTCGTGGTCAACTGGTATTATCTATGTTATTGTTTAGTCGTTATTATTTTTCTAATAAAACTGCAAGACTATAATAATGTTACTAAATAAATAAGTCTTATCGTCAACTTTTGGGATCATATAAACTTTCAAACTGTGATTAATTAAACTTTGACGTAAAATCCAAATTTGCAACTTCTTCTTAAGCAATCTCCAACGTATGTTATGCTTTTTGAGTTTCTTTTCAAATATGAAATTGGAAAAATAATTTTTGAAAGGATTTTTTCATTGAACAAATTCCCATGAAACGAAATTTTGGAATTTGGATCTTTTAATTTATATTTTTTTTTTGCAAAACACATCTAACTTTTGAGATATCAATCGAAGTTATTTGAGATCGATGTGAACAACCATCCAAAATTACAGTTATTGACATCAATTTCAAAACTATGTCGGCGGTTAGTGGATATTGAGAGGGAAAGTTAACACAACTTTAATCTATTGAAAATAATTCAGATTTCAAGCTTGGTTACCCGAAAAGTTGTTGGCCTGATTAAAGTTGGTGACTTATTTATATATATACAATCACAAATATGGAGCAATTGATTGTAGTGAACAAAGAGTCTAGATTAACAACAAAGTTCTATGATGATTTCATATTTTTATCATATAACCTGGCCAAATAAGTCAAGCATAATATAAGAATTGATAGAATAACACGTGGTCACGAAGGCAAGACCCATAATAGGAAATCTTGAGAAAAACAAGCCACGAAGGCAACTCCCAAAACATTCTTATGCGTCGGAAAGAACACCGACCACCATGCAAAATTTGTAGACCGTCGACGAGTAGACAGTCAGACGACAATTTCTTCTAGCGAAAGGACAACGAAAGGAGGGGACCTCCTCAAAACAAAACTATCGACATCCTCTTATCAGGAGCTACAACACATGTAAGCAATGCCCACCTCCCAGAGAAGGTCTGAAACCAAAACACAACCAATCGGAAACATCTCGTGATAAAACAAATGAGATCTAGGGTCCCAAAATCTCATATTGGAGTAAAATTAATAAGGTTCTTTTAGTCTATATGTTTAACATGAAAGGGCGAAGAAAATAATTTTGCAATTTGCAAATTTCAAAGATATATGATAGAATTGAAAGAGTTTCACAACTCTGTCCACAATATCAACAAAAAATTTCTTTGAGCATCTATCTGAATAGATATGAATAGCCTTCTTGGTGAAATTTTGCGTGCTCGACGATTGTCTCAGTACCTTCTCGGCGTAGCTTTCTTGGCATGACCTTCTTGGCCTATTTTGCTCTTCATCTCTCTAGAAAGTCTAGAAAAGTCGGGGGAAGAAAATAAGTATCATTTATTCAATTTTTGGGATCATAACTTTCAATTTGTGATTAACCAAACTTTGATGTAAAATCCAAACTTGCAAATTCTTCTTAAACCATCACTGGTTATGCTTTTTGAGTTTCTTTTGAAATTGGAAAAAAGATTTTTGAAAGGGTTTTTCCATTGGAAGAAATCCCACAGAAGGAATTTTGGATCTTTTAATTTATAAAATTTGTTGCTTTCTTTTGCAAAACACATTTATATAACTTTTGAGAAATCAATCGAGGTTATTTGAGATCGATGTGTACAACCATCCAGAATGGCAATCATTGACATCAATTTCCAAACTATGTCGGAGGCTAGTGGAAATTGAGAGGGAAAGTAGACACAACTTTAATCTATTGAGAATAATTCAGATTTCAAACTAGGTCACCGAAAACTGCTGACCCGATTATAATCGGGTGGCTTGTTTATACATATGCAATCACAAATATGGAGCATTTGAATAAAGTAAATTACGACACACCATTTATTGAGCTGGATTACATGGTGGTTTCCATTGAGAAAAAAAATATACGATGGCCGGGAAAATGAGATGAAACAAGGCACACATACACGTACACAACACAACACAATTAGCTAGGATGTTGCATTAGTTTTTGCTTTGTCAAGGACACGGTATGGTTGATGACAACAAATGATGATCCACCGGACATGGCATCTCGCAAAATCTCAGAGTACTTGTTGAAGACCTCGTCCATGAGTTGGCGACCACCCAAGACGACATGGAGCAGGGGCTTGGCACGGCCCTCATGGTTCCCAACCTCCCTATATACCCTTCCTTGCCGTTACCTGTTGCTTTCTCCCACCCAATTTCCAATGTGTCCACAGATCGAGTTGATCAAGAACGATCCTTCTTTCTCCACCTCAGTTGTTATCTCCTTCACCGATGGCATGTATTGTGGAAGGTTTAACGAGTCTAGCTTCTCCTCTTCTATCAACCCCTATATTTTATATTATATACATGTAAGCTAATTATTATCAGGATTGAGGTCGTATAACTTTAGCATACTAATAATGCACTCTATCATAATAAATTTATCCTTTTTATATAAACATGTACATCTAGCTAGCTAATATATGCACTTGATCTTCTATACACTATTGATGTTTATATGTATTCTTTTATTGCTTATATATGCACCTCAAATATAAATAGGCGATTTTGCAGTAATACACCAACTAAAAATGTTTTTTGCAAAAATGATCATGTTATATTGAAATAGCATTTGGATACCCACGTGGGCATCTTTGCTATAAAAGGAACATTAATAAATCTTTTTTTAAATAAATATTTCTTAATACAATATCTTCCTTCTCCACCTCTTTCTTTCTCTTTCGTCTATTCCAGAGAGATATTCAGGATGGAACGACGGCCTCGAGAGAAACGATTCTTCACATCCGACACATCTTCTCTGCCTCGTCAAAGTGTACAAATCCGTGTGATCGGTTTCAACTTGTCGTTCTTAGTTGAACCTGAACCATAGAGAATCAGAGCGTAACGATGGACTCGGGAGGAAGATTTCTTCGTCGCCGGCAAAATTCTACAAATTCGTCCTCAAAATTGATCGGTTTGGCATTCTCAATTGAACCAGATAGAGTATCAGGTCGGAACGCTGGTCTTGGCAGAAAGAAATCTTCACCGTCGTCCTCAAATTCGTCCTAAAAATTGATCCAAGAGTAATTTATCTTCACCACTCTACAAATTTTCCGTCAAAATTGATCGGTTTCAACTTGTCGTTCTCAATTGAATTAGAGAACCAGAACCAGAGAGAGAATCAGGACGACACGGTGACCTCATGAGAAAGAAATCTTCACCTTCGTCTACAAATTCGTCCTCAAAATTGATCGGTTTCAATTTGTCGTTCTCAATTGATCTAGAGAACCAGAACCAGAGAGAATCAGGACAGAACGGCGAACTCGGGAGAAACAATTCGTCCCCGCCGACAAATCTTCTCCGTCTGGTCAAGGTCTACAAATTCTTCACCAAAATTGACCGGTTTGAGCTTGTCGTTCTCAATAGGATTTTGTATATCAAATACTCCGGCTAGCACTTCGTCCTCCCTTCCTATAAAAAATGTCGACGACGGGGGAGCGTAACTCCATTGTTGAAGGAGACTTACAACTGGTACCGATCATCGATAACTCGAAGGCAGTGGCACTGCCACCAAGGCCACCAAGGGATTTAGCAAAGTCGGGCGCTATCGTGTAGTATGTGAAGCCATTGTTCAAGGAAGAATAAGAAGATTTGGAGGTCAAGCTTCGTAGATTTATTGATAATGTTCCAGTTCGTGTAAGCAATACCTCTGACAGTTCTGCAAGTTTAGGCTGTGGTGACTTCCATCAGGTATGCTCTCTCTCCCTCACATTTTGGTTTCGTTAATGTTGTTTTTATACAATTTAAGGTGTAAAAGGTTGGTTTACGCTATATGAAAGATGGTTGTAGGTAGATGAATTTGTTGTGTGAGCAATAAAGAATTACATTATTGTATGCGTTCAAGTGAGGGCGGTGGAGAACAATGTAAAAGAGATGCATCTTTAGATGATAGTGGGGATAGTGATGCCAATGAAAGACCAGGAAGCCATTAGACTATAAACATTGTCTTTGTTGGTGTCCTGCTGTCTCTCCTCATCCCAATGCTGTATGATAAGTACCAGGATCTAATTGATGATATATTCTGTCTGCTGCAGAAAATAGTTCAATTGCAGTTGAGAAAGTTTGATGAAAGTGTTGTGAGTAAAACTCCAATGTCAATCATGTACAAATAAAAGAGGAAGAAGACTCGATACGACAGACTCGGGAGAAAGAATTCGTCACCACTGGCAAATCTTCTTAGCTTCGTCAAGGTCTACAAATTCGTTCAGAATTGATCGGTTTGAAAGAAAACTCTGGGGCTCCGTGGCCGGTCAAGGGCGTCGCCGGCGGGGACAAGGCGGGGCGAGCCAAGGATGGTGCCGCTGTGCTGGATTGCGGAGGTCGGACTCGGAGATTAAAGGAGGCGAAGAAGTCGAAGGCTGCGCAATTCAAAAAAGGCGATTTTCCAAAATCAATCAGAACGAGAAATCTTGGGCTCCGGGGCCGGCCGAGGGCGTCGCCGGCGGGGACAAGGCGGGACGAGCCAAGGACAGTACCGCTGTGCTGGATTGCGGTGGTCGGACTCGGAGATTGAAGGAGGCGAAGAAGTCGAAGGCTGCACAATTCAAAAAAGGCGATTTTCGTATTAAACAAAAGTAAACATAAATATTTAATATACCTTTTTCTTTAATTCCTAAAAAATTGCATTTGGGGGATGAGTGGGCATTTTTGCAATAAAAATGGGTACCCACTTAATTAATTTTGGTAAAATTACAAATTTGAAAAAAGGTACACTTTTTCACAACTTTGACTTTTTTTTGGTATATTTACTACTAATTTGTCATATAAATATTATGAACCGGTGAAAAAAAATCTATTTTTCATTTTATCACTCTACTTCATCTCTTTTAATCATTTCTCTCCATTTTCATGATCCAACGAACATTACTGCTCCTCACGTACTATTCACCCTAAATACTATGTATGTATATGCACTTAAATCCTACTCCACCCCAAATCAAATCTTCTACTCCCTAAATATACTCCCTTCTATACTCCCCTACGACGTGATTGGATGATAAATTTCCAAATTACATTAAAAAAGAAACTTAAATATTAGTAAAATATTAAAAAATATGTTCTAACCAATTAAAACAAGGGAGTATAAGAGGGAGTATGATTATAGAGTAGAAAAATCGGACCGCAGCCACCCGGCCTATAATACTTACATCTGAAAAATATACGTACCTAGCTTCCATAAATAAATATAAATATCAAATATAATAGATGGAACGGAAATTTTCCAAAGCCATGAATAAAATAATTATAACAACTATTGTTTTTACATCTTTATTTTGGGCAGATTAACCAAGCAAACGTGTTACCTGCTAAGATGAGGGAATCCTAACCAGAAAGTAATCACAACGCGTTATAAACTACAAGTAAGGCGTAAGATAAAATGGAATATTAGAAAATAAGAGCAAGTAAAAAGAATAAGGGCAAACAAATTGTAGTATTTGTATTGTTATTGAGATTGCGAATGAATATCTGGTTGATACAAACGAACTCTTGAATATAGAGATTGAGAAAGAATGAATTGAGCTTTCAACACTTGATTTCGAGTGTATGAGTCGATGTCCCCTCTATGTCTGCCTCGTCATCAATTTATAACCCTCTTCTCAATTCGGACCGTTGGTGAAACGCCTAGCCTATCCCGGAGATTTCGCCTCCGTCATGAATGAGGCAGCCATTGAGGTGGTTAAATGCCGAACCCGAGATTCTCGCCACGTCTTTGACTGCTTCCTTGATTTCGCTCTCCAACAAGCAACATGGGCTATTTGTTTCGGGCTGGCGACGTTCTTTTGGGCTGGACTTCGAAGAGGCCCAACAATACCCCCTCAAAAACCCGGGAAAATTCCCTCCACAACTTTTCTTGGGTTTTTGATTTTTTACCTTGGAAGTTGTAGCGAGTAAAGATATGTGCAATCAATCCCTATTTATAGTGGTCATCATGATCTCTCGAGGCTTCAACTGCGCTTACCGGTGTCCAGGTACGTCTCCCTCCTCTTCATCTTTCATCTTCTCCCTTCTCTTAGTTATGGCGATTTCTAGCTCTTCCCCAAAACCCTCTCTTTACTGTCACGAAACCGCTATTCCTCCTTCTCTAACTTCTTCCAAAATCCTCACCCCATACTATCAGAGGAATAGCACCTCGGAAGATCCTCACATCTTCGCCTTTTCTGCGGGCTTTCCTCACATGCAGAGATATTTTCTCCTTCTGCCGGAATCTGGGTCGATTTTTACGCCGACGACTGGGTGTGCTTGTACGAGTACCCCTTTCGTATCGGCCACCGTTTCCCTTTTTCTCCACTAGTCACCGATTTCCTGACCACTCTCAATGTGTCCCCTGGGCAACTACTTCCTCAAGTTTGGAGGCTCCTGTTGTCTGTCGACCTCTTGTGTTCCTCTCATGGCCTTCCTTTCAATGCCGCCAACTTTTTTTTCTCAATTATCGTCTTTCCAAAGGTGGTCCTGGCCGTTTGACCTTGAAAACCCTTACGAACAAGTCTGACCTGATTTTTAACATTTTGAAGCCTGACCGGGGTTGGGCTGATAAATTCTTCTTCGTAAAGCTGTCTTCTTTGGGAGTTGACACATCTTTCTGAAAACCCGATGGCGTCCAATAGGTAGTGTTTCTCTTTTTAATCATTACGCTTTGTTCAATTTTAACCATCGGCTGTCTTTTTGTGCAGAGAGTCTCGCTACCCCTAACTTCGCAAGGTGTCATCCCAAGTTATTTCTCACATTGAAGCTCTTTCGTTGGAGGAAAGGTCTTACCCCAAGATGGTGAAGGCGTGTTTTGTCAACTCGGAGGACACTAAGATATCGAGTAAGTTTTATCCTCCCTTTACTCCTTATGTTGTCATCTTTACTTCTTATAACTTCTTCATCTGCCTCTTACCAGGTTCTAGGACCACTCGCTCCTCTACTGCACTTACCACCATGGAACGAGTTGAGGCTCGAAAGAAGAGGAAAGCTGAGACGACATCAACTGTTGATACTTCTTTAACGGTGTTTGTCCCTAAGAAATCATCCGAAGCTAGGGTCATCTCTCCTAAGAAGAAAGCTTGCTCGAATCTCTCTGACCTTCCGAAGACGATGACGTCACTAGACATGGCGGCGGAAAAGTGTTTGAGCTCCTTAGCACCTCTTCATGTGGACTGCTCTCGAGGCGAGGAAAACCGGTCTTCTCTTTCGGAGTTCTTTGGCGAAATCCTTGCGGCTCAGTGGAAGGTTTTACTCTGACCTGTTTGGTGCTTTTTTAATTCGCCTCTTACAAGCACACTTTCACTTTCTGCATGATGTTTTGCCCCTCCTCGGGCGGATTCCTCCTTTTGCTCCTCTGGTGGTCTTGCTGCAGTCAGCGCTTTTTGTTTAGGGTTTGCAACTTTCACTTTCTACTTTTGAGGGCTTTAAGGATTTGCCGGGTCGATTGGCTCAGAGCAAAGTCAGCCTCCAACTTGAAAAAGACAGAAGTACCATACTAGGGCATGAGAAGAGTGCTTTAGAAAAGAAAGTGCGGGAACTTTCGGACAACCTTGTGAAGGCATCAAAGGAGTCCTAAGAATGGAAGGAGAAGTTTGTGGTTTCCTCAGGTAAAGAAGCTACTCATGCTAAGGAAATCGAGGATACCGCGGATTATTGGTCGTGCAAAGCTCGGGTGGAGATGATGGAGGAATTCGCAGATGGGAAGCACACCTCCTGGGATGCAATGAAGGAAAGAGAGCTGTTCGAGAGCTTGTTTTCTGATGAAGTAATCGCAGCTAAGAAGTCCTCAGTTGTCGACGACATTGCTTTCATCGCCAAGGAAGTAGCCCAAGTGGAGATGGAGAATCAGAAGTCTGCCGAAGGAGTTTCTAAGGAATGATTTTCTCTTATTTTTCTTACTCTCTAAACTTTGAACGCTTCACTACCCCAACGTGTTGGGGTTTAAACACTTTGTTTTGTATGGCTGCTCGTTTTTAGGGCCTTAGCGTGGACAATTTTTACCCCTTGCTTTTGATGATTTAGGGGTTTTATGATGAATATTGGTTTAGTACTTGCATCGTTTTGGATTTGTTTTTGTCTTTTTTGTAGGTGATACATGTCGGATTTTACGGAGTGAAGACTAACAGTTCTGAGAAGATTGTTTGTAGTTTTTGATAGATTCTTGTTGTAACAAAGCTTTTGTGTAAGATGCTGAGAGAGAGAAAATGATGTATTTGACAGAATGTAAACACTTGTGATTTATAATGTTGTGAATCGAGTTACAAGCATTTTGTGAAACTCTTCTTGTTCTAGAGTTTGTGTTACGCGTTCTCATCTCTTGCATCTCTTGACTAGTCGTTGTGTGCACAACGTTGCCTAATCATAAAGCAAGGGCCTATGTTTTGGCATGTAACGTCATAAGGCGTTCGTTGTTAGTTTTTATAAAACCGTTGTTGTTTCATGTGTGTATAAAGATGTAACAATGTAATGTAAAAAGAAGTTTGTGATGTATACCTTATTGCGACTTGCATGTTCTAAAAGTGATACAACTTCAAATTCATCGCGTTCCAGCTTCTGGGGACCGCCTTCCCATCACATGATATCAACTCGTAGGCTCCTTATCCTACGATCTTCGTTATCTGATAAGGTCCTTCCCAATTCGCTCCTAACTTGCCAGCATTTAATTCTTGCGTGTTTTGAAAGACTTTCCTCAATACCCAATCTCCCACTTGGAACGCCTTTGCATTAACACGTTTGTTGTAACTCTGAGCTACCCCATGTCTATATGCCGTCATACGAACTGATGCCTCATCTCGTAACTCGTCAACCGTGTCTAGATGGTGTAACAAGTTAGGAAGATTTAACTCCTTGGTAGTAAGTCCATATCGAACTGTGGGAAAAGTTACTTCTACCGGTAACACTGCTTCGCATCCATAGACCAAGGAGAAAGATGTATGGCCTGTAGCAGTCTTAGGAGTCGTTCGATCTGACCACAGAATAAGGGGTAACTCATCTGCCCATCTTCCCTTTGCCTCCTTAAGCCGCTTCTTCAAGTTATTGATGATTACTTTGTTGCTTGCTTCTGCCTGACCATTGGCTTGAGGATAACGTGGTGTCGACATCACCAACTGAATGTTGTATTGCTGGCAAAATGATCTCGTCTCGTCACTGATGAATTGGGATCCGTTGTCGCACACACTGGTGGATGGTATTCCAAACCTACTCAGGATATTTCTCTTTATGAAAGAAATGACCTGAGTGTCTGTGACTTCTTTGAAGGCTTCGGCTTCAATCCATTTAGAGAAGTAGTCGGTCATTGCTAAGATGTAGACGCGTTGTCCTGAAGCTGGAGGGAGCTTTCCCACGATGTCCATTCCCCATTTTATGAATGGCCAAGGGGAAGTTATGGGATGTAACAACTCCGAGGGTTGATGTGGTATAGGTCCATGTCGCTGGCATGCGTCATATTTGCGGGCGAACTCCACAACGTCTTTGTTCATGGTGGGCCAGTAATAACTCATCCTGCTCGCCTTCCTTGCCAAGTTGCGACCCCCTGTATGATTTCCACATTCTCCATCGTGTATGTCTTGTAATAGCTTCTGTACCTCTTCCTCTTTTACGCATAGGGCGTATATTCCTGACGACATCCACTTGAACAAAATGTTATTCTTAATAGAGAAAGTGGAAGCTTTTACCTTAAGTTGTCGGGCTTCTTCTTTATCATCTGGTAGGACTCCATCTCGTAACCACCTTAAGTAAGGAGTTACCCATGAAGCATCTTCATCGGAATCTCGAATCTCGAACATATCTGCTTCTTTGATTATGGATGGCGCATCAAGGTACACAAAAGGTATCTTGTCGTACTCTCTTGGGTCGATTGCGGATCCGAGGTTGGCTAAGGCGTATGATTGCGTGTTAGCATCCCGAGGAACTTGCTTTATCTCAAAATGCTTGAAATGTTTTATGATTTCTTGAACCTTTTCTAAGTATGCCTTCATCTTTGAATTCCTGGCAACATATGAGTTCGTAACTTGATTTACAATAAGTAACGAATCACAAATTACCTCAACTTCTTGCACGTTCAAGTCTTTAGCAACAAGTAACCCTGCTATAAGCGCCTCATATTCTACTTCATTGTTAGTGGCTTTGAACGTACATCGAAGAGCCTGGGCTATCCTATCCCCCTGTGGTGACTTCAGGACTACCCCCAGTCCTACGCCTACTTGATTTGACACTCCATCTGTACGCATCAACCACTTGCCGCTACCTGTTACATGTAACACGTCTTGATCCTCTTGTTCCAAAGTGGTAGGAGTGAATTCGACCACAAAATCCGCCAAGGCTTGAGACTTCATCGCTGTTCTTGGCTCGTAAGTGATGTCCTAACCATTTCAGTGGATCAACCATCTTGTTAACCAACCTGACAATTCTGGCTTTGACATGATACTCTTCATTGGATAGTTAGTCCTCACGATGATAGAATGACTTTCAAAATAAGGAAGTAATTTTATTGAAGCCATTACCAAAGACAATACAAGTTTTTCCGTGGGTGAATACTTGGTTTCCGCATCAAGCAAGGTTTTACTTACGTAGCAAATGGGCAACTGGTCTCCATTCTCCTCTCGGATCAAGACGGCGCTTACAGCTACCTCGGTTACGGCCAAGTACACATATAACTTCTCATCTGGCTTGGGTTTGGAAAGCACCTGCGCGTTAGATAAATAATTTTTCAATTCTTTGAAAGCTTCTTCATGTGCTTTCGTCCATTCAAATGACTTGTTCTTCTTCAAGACATCGTAGAACAGCTTGTTTTTGTCCGAGGATCGAGATATGAATCGGTTCAATGCTGCTACTCGCCCTGTTAATTTCTGGACGTCTTTGACGCATTTTGGTGATAGTAGCTCCATTATGGCCCTGATCTGGTCTGGACTCGCCTCGATTCCTCTTTGCGTTACTATGTATCCGAGGAATTTCCCTGATGTTACTCCGAAAGAGCATTTGGTTGGATTCAATTTCATTTTGTAACTCCGTAGGATCTGGAACGCGTCCCTCAAGTGGGTAATGTGGTCCTCCGCCTTCAACGACTTGACTAGCATGTCGTCAATGTACACCTTCATTGTATCCCCTAGTTTTTCCTGAAACATCTTATTAACCAATCTCTGATAAGTAGCACCTGCGTTTTTTAACCCGAAGGGCATAACTTTGTAACAATAAGTTCCGTGATTGGTTACAAATGCGATTTTTTCTTGATCATCGTGATGCATCATTATCTGATGGTATCCACTAAACGCATCCATGAAAGTTAAAAGCTTATGCCCCGTTGTTGCATCCACCATTGCATCGATATGAGGCAAAGGGAACGAATCTTTGAGGCAAAGGGAACGAATCTTTAGGGCATGCTTTGTTCAAATCGGTAAAATCCACGCAAACGCGCCATTTACCATTTTTCTTTTTTACGACTACCACATTCGCAAGCCAATCTGGATATTTTACCTCTCTAATTTTTCTAGACTCAAGCAAGGATTTTACCTCATCGTTGATTACCTGATTCCGTTCGGGTGCAAACTTACGCCTTTTCTGTTTCACTGATGGCACCTTCTTATTGACATTGAGGGTGTGTGTGATCACGTTAGGATCAATGCCCACCATATCCTCATTTGACCATGCAAAGCAATCACTGTAGGATCGAAGGAACTCCACCAATTGTTTACGTAAAGTTGGCTCCAGGTCTGCTCCTATTTTAATTTTCCTTGATGGATCAAGTGGATCAAGAGCCACTTCTTCAAGTTCCGGCGTCTCCGGCTTCACGTAGTAAGTGGTTGTTCTACAGTCCTTTAATTGCTAATCTGACGACTTCTTCCCCATTTCAAGTTGTAAGTTCTTAGAAGTCGTTGCTTTCATCGTCACGGAGTAGCATTCCCTTGCTAATTTTTGTTCCCCCTTGATTTCTTGAACTCCCCATGGCGTCGGGAACTTCACACATTGATGGTAAGTGGAGGGGATTGCCCTCATCCCGTGGATCCATGGTCTGCCCAAAATGACATTAAAGGGTGAAGGGCAATCAAGTACTTGAAATTTTACCTGTTAGTTTATTCCTCCTGCGATGGTTGGTAAGGATATTTCTCCCAATGTGTTGCGCGATTCGCCAATGAAACCTACTAAAGTCGTAGATTTCCTGACAATGTCATCCATCCCAAGACCTAAACTGTACAAGGCATCCAACATGAGCAAGTTAGTGGAGCTTTCATTACCAACTAATATTCTTTTAACAAGAAAGTTGGCTATCGTTAAAGAAATTATTAGACAGTCATGGTGAACTTCCTCTTCTTCGACATCGTCGAAGGTAATTTGCATCACGTCGAGGCCCGTTCGCGGAGGAGCTCTAGGACACTCTCTCCTAGTGTCCCTTGCGATTCTTTTTACTGCGAAATACGTTATGCCACAAATTTCTGATCCCCCGGTGATGATGTTAATTACTCCAGTGTGCTTCGGAGGTGGAGGAGGACTAGCTTTCCCTTTGTTGCGCTCCAACTGCTCCTTCACTTTTTCTGATATTAAATCCTTGAGATACCCCCTACGCAATAATTCGCTCACCTCCTTCCGCAACATAATACATTCGTCCGTTCGGTGATCATGATCAAAGTGGAAGTCACACCATCTAGACTTGTCTTTCTGATGCGAAGGTACATTACTCTTCCGAGGCCATTTGACAGCATCCCACATGCTGTTGAGAGTTCGAACTACCTCCGTTGCGTCTACACAGAAGTTGTAATGGGAAAGTCTGGGAGGCAGTCTGGGACTTACGTATCTTTCACCTTGCCTAGCAAATATTGTATTGACGGTTGTTTTGGCAAGGGGTGTAGTGGAGTATGGAGCATATCTAGGTTCTCGCCTTCCTTGCCTTCGGTCTGGCCGGTGAGGGCTGATTAATTTTTCAACAAAGAGATCGTCTTCCTCCAATCGTACATGTGCTAACGCCTTCACCTGCACTTCATCGAAATTTGAACAAGGATATTTAGTTAACTCACGATACAACTCAGGATTACAAACCGATATGCCCCTTCGGAATGCCTCCATGGTTGTAGCGGCATCGCATCCCTCAATGGTCACTGGTTCCTCGTTGTAGCGGTTGAGGAAGGTCTTCAAAGATTCACCCGGTTTTTGGACCATGCGGTATAAGTCGCTTGATCGTTTCTTAGCGTGTCGACTGCTTGCAAATCTCATCCTGAACTTGTCAATCAACTTAGCAAAAGATGAAATACTACCAAGAGGTAAGTGCGAATTCCAATTGAGTGCAGGTCCGGATAACGTGTTCCCGAACCAACGGCACATAACAATCTCCTTCATGTCAAAAGGGACTGTGCTAATGTTCATAGCCTGCTTGAATGCAACTATGTGTTGATCAGGATATGTTACCCCTTCGTACTTGGGTACGTCGGGGACGTGATATTTTCGGGAGATGTCGACTCTTGCGATAGCGGGCACGAAGGGAGAGTCAGTGTAGCTATCCCTTCTTTCCATTTCTATCGGTTGAGGTGCCCCTGGGACCTGAGTGATTCGATCCTCTAGAGCTTAGAGGCGTTCCCGTAATTGGGAAACCTCAGCATCTTCCCGTACCGCCCTTAATGAATTACCATTTACCTGATACCCAGTTACTGGTCTGACGACATCAGGTGTTATGAGGCTTGGATCATCCATGTCTAATCGTCTGGCGACTCCTTCTACCACGTCAGTTCCGCGCGGTCGTGTGGGAGCTGATTGTACCTGAGATCGAAGCAAATTACGTTCATTAGTCAAAGTTTCAATTTGCTTTTCATATACCTCGGTGAATTTAGCATTAGCCTCCTTCTGGCTTTCCAGGTCCTTTTGAAGGGCGATCATTGTTGCGCGGAGCTCCATGATGACATCAGAATCGCCTCCTCCTACTCCTCGTTCTTCGGAAGTGCCAGGGTTGTCGTTGGTGTTCCCGGAACCTTGTTCAACTCCATCTATATTCCCAACTCCATCTATGTTTCCAATTCCATCATTGTTTCCAGCATCTTGGTTATTTGCTTCTTCGTTGATCTCGTGATTTTCAGGATTTCCTACATGGCTGTGAGTAGTTTGAATTCCTTCCATCTCGTTGATAGAATCTGTAGCTCTCTTTAGCATGACATCTTTTTGGCTAGGGCCCCACGGTGGGCGCCAATTGTTTTGGGAAGATTAACCATGCAAACGTGTTACCTGCTAAGATGAGGGAATCCTAACTAGAAAGTAATCACAACGCGTTATAAACTACAAGTAAGGCGTAAGATAAAATGGAATATTAGAAAATAAGAGCAAGTAAAAAGAATAAGGGCAAACAAATTGTAGTATTTGTATTGTTATTGAGATTGCGAATGAATATCTGGTTGATACAAACGAACTCTTGAATATAGAGATTGAGAAAGAATGAATTGAGCTTTCAGCACTTGATTTCGAGTGATTGAGTCGATGTCCCCTCTATGTCTGCCTCGTCGTCAATTTATAATCCTCTTCTCAATTCGGACTGTTGGTGAAACGCCTAGCCTATCCTGGAGATTTCACCTCCGTCATGAATGAGGCTGTCATTGAGGTGGTTAAATGCCGAACCCGATATTCTTGCCACGTCTTTGATTGCTTCCTTGATTTTGCTCTCCAACAAGCAACGTGGGCTATTTGTTTCGGGCTGGCGACGTTCTTTTGGGCCGGACTTCGAAGAGGCCCAACAACCTTTATTGAATTATTGTTTTTATTTATTGATTCATTTGATATATGTCCATTTTTCCGATGGATAAAATTTTGGTACGATCGTTATCAATGATACAAGGAGAGATCAAAATACTACTTAATTTGTTATTAAATTATGACATGTACGTGTTCAAACAAATATCATAATATTAGTTTCAATAATATGTAACTTATTGGATATCGAATTAGATAATTAATTAGTTGAATAAAAAAGATAAAAATTTAATTAGAATAGCTTATATACAAATTAAATAAATATTTTTATGCTAATTTTAGTGATTTTGTTGAGTGAGAATATAAGATATTGTATTATTATATATGTGTTATATATATATATATGTTGGAAAATATCTAAGATTGATTATTACATTTATATAAATTTTATCTAAAGTGAAAATTAACTCATTTTTTCTAGTGCTTGCTGGTAACTATTTTTTTGTTGGTGTTGGCATTGTCCGTAAGAGTCGAAATACAAACCTCATATTATTACCATAGAATCGAAACGAAAACTTCATGATACTAACTACCATGAAATCTTAATGCTCGAAGGCTTATACGTGACTAATTTATTAAAACATATATGCAATGAAATGAATTGGGTAGTGACGACATAAATTTGGGAAAATTAGTACTGTATATATATATTTAGCTCGGAGATGATCGATTTGTCGGATTGCCAATGAAAGGAGAGACCAAGAGTAAGTGGTACCATATATTCCTCATTTCCTCTTACTAGAGTGGTCGTCACTTTCTCTCCCCAACGAACACCAACGTGTTTGGCCCTGAGGAGCACCCCAGGTCCGCAATGCACACGCATTTGCTGGAGAAGCAGTTTTTATACATTCTCCTAATTGCTTCCTTCTGTTTTTGACAATGCTAGATTCTACAAATGAAACGCATAGAGATACATAAGCTAATTAAGTACATATGCATGCGATCGAACACAAATTAATTTCTTGCTCGACAACACATTTTATATATATCAATTACCTGAATCAAGGAGTTTTGAGCATAGCTGGTTTCTCCGACTCCTCCATTCATATGGAGTTTTGAGCACTTTGGAAATGTCCATCTCTATTCTCTTTCTCGTCTTCACCATCATACAATACACTCACAAAAAATATATACTCATAGAGTTTGGTTCAAATCAAACTAACCCTTAACATGAAACGGAAGGAGAGATGTCAGCTCTTGGATAACATAGATGGATGGCTCGGATTACTCCTTTTTTTTTAAAATACAAAAAAATCAACACGGTGGTATTTTTGTAAATAAAACCAACTTTGTACCCTTAACTTAAACTACCAAAAAAAGCCCCAAACTCCCACGCGATTCCCACACCCCAAACTCTCCCAGTCCCCAAACACTCCCACGCAAACGCTCGGATGATCCCAAACAACCCCCAAACGCTCGGACGATCCCAAACACTCACCTTCGATCGCCGACTCACCTTCGATCGCCCTCACCTTCGATCGCTCCCAACTTTTTAGTTTCGAGATGCCTCCAAAAAGAAACCCAAAAGGTAATTCATAAACCCTAATTTGCGTTTTTAGATCGGAAGACTAGATATGGATATTGTTGTTTGTCTGTTTGTGGGTGCTGTATTTTGGATATATGAATTACCATTGTTGTTGCTCTAGTCTGCGCCTACCTTCATCCTTATGCACGTATTTTTGTGGTTATATCATACCTTCAGGCTTATGATCGCACCTTCAGATTACTCCTATTTTGGATATATGAATTACCATTGTTGTTGGTCTAGGCTGGGGCTCCTATGCTTCCAGATTTGGTAGCTGTACAAGAGCTGTTGGAGGTAGATGATTCAACATGCTTTAGTAATTCCCATTCCTTCTTAACCCTTGAATCATCCATGTGAATGTCTTTGTAACAACAAGCCACATATCTGTTTTATGGTTTCCTATCCTCAAAAATTTGATTGTTGCGGCTCCATGGATTGTAGTTCTGATTTAAATGTTAATGCTATGAAGCTTTTCTATTTATTAGGATGCAAATGAATTTCTGTACAGATGTTACTTCTTGCAATGCAGTTGTTGCAGATTGATCTCAATAACAAAGAGTTTATGTGCATTCATTACCATCTACCAAGTAGATTGGCGTGTAATTATAAGATTCATGATGCCAAAATTGTTATACATCACAGTCTGTCTTTTCCCTTACATTAAATATTCAGTTTGCATTATTGTGCAATCTTGTTAGCACCTTAATTCATACAAGGATATGTGATTTCAGTTTAAAGTATTGTGCAATGTCATTAGCACCTTATTTCATACAAGGATACATGATTTAACTGATGGTTTAGAACGCACGTGATGAGAATCAAGAGTTAAGCTGAAAAACCTGGCAAACTTGTTTCTGTGAATCATCATAGATAGAATGATGTAAACTGAAATTTAGATTACATGAGGCAACAATATATGTACAGAAATCATGATGATGCATTTTTACAGTCCAGATGTGGTGATCTGGGTGGTAGTTGGTCAATCAACATTCAGAGATTTGGTAATTAAAAAAAGTATATCAAACTTCTGTGTGTTGCATTATGTAGCTAATGATTAGACGTGTCTTGAAATATGGAGAATTCTGTATGAAATTTGGAAGTACTGATAGTATCTCCTTGAATGGGAATCATATTCCTCCCTACTTACTTAATTTGGGCTCCCTTTACAGAGAGTCTTCCCATGATATACTTCTTTTTGAGACATCTTTTTTCATAAGCTACTTTTCTTGAATACTTGGTCATTCTTCTGATTGTTCTATTTCATATGTAAAGTTACCAAGGAACTGCAATTGCCTAGAGGCACAATAACGATTTCGGGTGACGATAATACACCAGACACCAGAGGTAACTCAAAATGCTCCAATTTTTTTATATAAATAAAGTAAGTAATTTTGTATTTTTATGTTCAATTATAATATTGACATGAACCAAAAAATCCAAAACAGAAAGGAGGAGAAAAAAAAACACGACCCTGGGAATACAATGGAAGGAGGCACCTCCACCAACCAAGGTAAGAAAAATCATAGAATTCAAGAGTTTTAAAAGTTTCAAAAGTGCATTGAAAAGTTTCAAAAGTGCATTATGACATAAGAAAAGTGCATTGATAAATAGTATAAGAAAAGTGCATCATCTGATGAAAAAAGTGCATTGAAAAGTTTCAAAAGTGCATTATGACATAAGAAAAGTGAATTGATAAATGGCATAAGAAAAGTGCATCATCTGATGGAAAAAGTGCATTGAAAAGTTTCAAAAGTGCATAAGAAAAGTGCATTGATAAATGGCATAAGAAGACATTCTTTACAAGTACATTCAAATTCATTTTTGATTTTTTTGCCTATTTTCTATGTCTTTTCAAATAGGTGAACAAACGAAGACATCATCTGATGGAAATGAAACTAAAAAAAGGTTTACAATCACAAGTAAGTTTCCTAGTTTGGGAACTAGGACAGTGCCAAATGTTTTTGAAGAGTACTTAAAGCTACTAAATCCTGCACAAAAGGAGAGCATTAGAAGCATTGTCTTTGGCCATTTATTGAGCTTTGAAGTATTTGATCTGCCGTGTAGTCTTGCGTTGTGGCTATTAGAGCATTTTGATGCTACTAGGTGTGAGCTCAAAATAGATGAACAAAGGATCATCCACATTAATGATGAAGCTGTTCATGATGTCTTTGGAATACCCCTTGGTGGGACGGAGATAAAGAAGAGAAAAAGGAAGGACACAGTCGCACTTCTTGAAGAATGGAAGATGCAGTTTATACGTTCTGTTTTTGAAAGTGAAGAGGATATAAAAGTTTCCACCAAAAAAATTACAGCTAAAGATGTTGCAATACAGATGAAAGCATGTGAAGATGGAGGTGTTTGGTTCAAAATACACTTTATTGTCTTGTTCATCTGCTCCCTTGTTGAAAATACGACCAATGGGGAAGCAAACCACAGTATAATGATTGAAGATGTGGAAGAAATTTGTAACCTGGATTGGTGCAACTTTCTAAAGACAGTACTTGTTCAAAAAACTTTATTGGAAGAAGAAACGAACATTAAAATTCAACGGCCCAATACTCCTACTTGTTGTAAGAAAAAAAACTTCTATTCTATCAAATTTATTTTCATGCATTGTCTTTTATTAATTAAGCTTGGTTATGATTCAATAATAAGCTTAGAAGTTTAATAAATTTACTCTCTTTTATTTTCAGCTTCTATATGTTGACAGAGGTATATACTTGGGACAACACCCTAAACATACTTTTCCAGTCTTCATGGCATGGAGCAGAAGGTCATTGTGTGATCGACAAAACAAAGAGTGGCAAACTGTTAAAAACTTTGGTCAAGTACATTTGTGGGAGAAAAATGTAGTTGCAAATCAAACCAGAAGAACACCAACTCCACCCACATCTAGAGAAGAATAATTTATTGGGGATGAATTGGCAGAGTTAGAGGTATATTGAAATTCTGTTAAAAAGCCCATTCTTAAGTTGCATTCTAGATTCTATTCTTAACAAGTGCATTGTGAAGTATGAAAAGTGCATTGTGTAGAATAAACAGTGCATTGTGTAGAATAAAAAGTGCATTCTAGTTTTCATACTTAAAAAGTGAATTGTAAAATATTAAAAGTGCCTTGTGTAGCATAAAAAGTGCATTCTAGATTCTATTCTTAAAAAGTGCATTATGTAGTATAAAAAAGTGCATTGTAAAGTATGAAAAGTGCTGGTTTAAATTGTTTAAATTGAGTTTTCAACAGGCACCAGTAGTCTCAAAATATGATCGACAAAGCTGAGTTTCTGCAAAAGTGCATCCTTAAATATGAAAAGTGCATTCTTAAATGTGAAAAGTGCATCTTTAAACAAAGAATGCATATTAACTTAAATAATATGTTTTAACAGGTGATTGTGAAGACAATTTCTAGAAGGGCAAGCAAAGCTGCAGAGAGCGTTGTAGAGCTCTCGGAATATTGTGGAGGTATTAAGGAGCACTTGAAAGAAAAAAATACCGTTGTCGGGCGGGCAATGGAGAGGTTCTCAAACATGGTAGAGACTGCACCTTCTGAAATTGCCACAAAAACTCCAGCTGACCCTATTGCAAATTGGAAAACCATCTGGGACAGCTCATAGGATCCATTTTGGAATGATCCAGAACTTCTGGATGCATTGGAGAAGGCAGCAAAAGCGGAAACATCCAAGAAGAAGTTGAAGTCGTATTCATCCGACTTCACTCCTACCTCGTTTAACTTGTTTGGCATGGAATTAGAAGAAGGAGGATTGATGAAGTCAACCGAACAAGAAGTTGGATTTGTATCTAAAGATGGTGAAAATAAAACAAGAGAGGGTGAGTTAGGATCTGAGGTGGAGGAGGAGGTTGAATCTGAAGGAGGAGATCAGCAAAAAACAGAATTTGAACAAGGAGTAAATGAAAGTGAAGAAGTTGATACAAATGAAGAAATAGAAGATCTCACCATACTTGGAGAAAAAATAGATTCAGCTGCAAATGAGAATGCATCCACTGGGCTGGAGGAGGGGGCTTCTAATGAACAACAACTTGAAGGTGAAAATGCAGTAGTGATCGCGACTGAGATTGCTAAAGAGTATGACCAAGAAGTTGTTCTTGAAGGAGCAATGAAATAAGTGGGCGAAGAAAAGAAGGTTGAAAAGGAGGAGCCATCTAAAGTACAGAAGCTAAGAAAGAAGCGGGTATACTTGTAAAAAAAATTCTCTCTTTTCATTTGATACATTGTGTATATCTTTTAATAAATGTATATTTAATTGTTTTAATGTTGTATATTGGACTGGAAAAAATAAAGATGGATAGTCCAAATCCTGCTGTATTAGGAAAATGACCCAAGAAGGCTGGAATTGCAGTGGTAAGCCCTTTCCATGAAAGAATGATCAATATCTTCTCTGATTTAAGAGAAGAGGTAAAACACAAGTGGGAGTTTGCGGTTCAGCCACTTGGGCTGGAAAAGGAATTAGTTGGAAGAGAAGAGTAAGTTTTCTATTCAAATACTTATTGTGTTCTTTTCCCTTTAATATAAGAAAAAGTGCAACATAAAATGTGTAAAGTGCATCAAAAAATGTGAAAAGTGGATTTTAGATATAGGGTAATACTGGACAAGTATAAAAAGTGCACTCTTAAGTGTAAAAAGTGCATTATTAGCTGTGAAAAGTGCATTTTTAAGTATCATTAAATTAAATAATCACACTACTAATGGTTTGGGTTAAATTGGATCTAATTGAGTAGTAACATTAAGAAATGAGAAAATTCTACTGTTTGATTAGGATACTTGATTCTCAATGGACTGCACTGCAAGAATGAATTTATGTTCTTTGTAAATAGGTAGTTTCATAAAGTAAGGTTGTAATTATGGAATGTGATTGGTACTAATTAAGGTTGTAATTATTGCATTTTTATATATAATTAAGGTAACATAACATTGTTCAAATGTCTTAACATCAAATGACTTACTTTATGTTAGTGGTTACTGACTGATTAAAAAGCCAGCCTTCATCATTCTTAAAAGTGCATTATTAAGAGTCAAAAGTGCGTTATAAAGTGTGAAAAGTGTATTGCTAAGTATGAAAAGTGTAAAATGCTAGGCTTTGTATTTTCTCATCTACAGAACCTAATGTGTGTGTGTTTTTCCTATGTAGAGAGTTGTTTTTCAAACGTGGAGATTTCACTGCCACAAGAGTAAATTTCTCTACCATGTCAGAAGACTTGGATATATGTGTTATGGATTCTTTCACTATGTATGTCAATGACATGGAGAGATGGAAAAGCAACGAGAAGCCTTCGAGATTGATTGGGAAAGTCTTCAATACTGTAAGTATTTCAATGATTAAATGTGCATGTTGTAGTTGTTATTTTTACCCAAGAGGAATTCAATGATATAATGGACTTGGCTTTGGGAATTGTTGAGGGAAGGCTATTGAAGAAGATCGACTTGATAATTTTTTTTTTAAATTGTAAGTAAACTGTTTCACTATAATTCTGTAGTACTTGAAAAACTAACAAAGGTTTTCTCTCCATTTGTAGATATTGATTCCTGTCATTTTGAATAATGAAACTTACGTTGTAGTAAGTTTCAATTTGAAGATCAATGGGATGATAGAGCTTCTGCACAACTCAACAAAGAAGGAAGAAATTGGAGAGTTCTGTAAATTCAAGTTTTTCAACCTGGTAAGCTTTTTAAATCATGCCAAATAGATAAATCTAGTTTTGGAAATAGGAAAAGTGCATCGTAAATCAGAAAAAGTGCATCATAGAGTATAAAAAGTGCAACATAGAGTAGAAAACGTTTCTTCGAAATTGTATATAGAAAAGTGCACCATGAAGTAGTAAAAATGCATTTTAAACGGTGAAAAGTGCATTCATAAATATAATTATTAAATTGCACAAATTATTCTTTTTTACAATCATGATTAATGTTTTTTAAAATTATTAAATGATGAAATTTTATATCTTGCAGAAGACAAAGGTTATCAAATATCTCAAAAAGTGGAAACTCTTTGCAAAAGCGGGTAGACTTGAAGAATATAATGGGATAGACGAGCAGAAGCTCGAGTGGGATGACCCAAAAAGTGATCTCAATGGTGGAATATATGCTATGCGTCATTTGGAGACGTATATGGGTCCACCGAACAAGATAGATGAGGGTTGGGGTGGGAAAATTCAAAATAGTCAAATCTGTAATGAAATGAATGAAATGAAATGAAGAAGACGGTGATGGAGAGGTTAAAGAATTTTTTTTGCACAGAAGGTTAGAAAGTAGTCATGGCTACTTTCTAACCTTGAACATTTTAGGTAGCTATGGTAGGACTTTAAGAGGCTACTTTCTAACCTTGAACATTTTAGGTAGCTATGCTAGGACTTTTAAGAGGATGATAAGTAGGGTGCTTATTGCTTTGCTCTCTAGATTGAACTTTTAAGGTATGGATATTGTAACATTACCTTGGGTTCTATTCTAAAGACCATGTGAGGTCATCTTTTATGTGTTGTTTGGATAATTGAATAAGAACTTGTGGAAATCTAGGGGTGTAGTTTTTAGTTCTATTCTAGAGGAATGTTATTGATAGGGGTTCCTTGTCTGTACAAATACAGACTTTGTCAAGTGCGTAATATTTTATTAACAGAGTACTTGGCTAAGCTCTATAGCAAAGAACTTTTTCAACGTAAATTTTTCTTTCTATTGTCTTTGTCTGTCCAAAGTTGATGCAATTAGTTACTAAAGGAAATTGGTAGTGAGTGTGAGCTGGTGTTGAGTATAATTAGTTAGATAACACGTGTGTGCATACTTGATTTTTAGCTGCTCTTTCCAAAAGGTGTTTTCACTGGTTACCGCAACTTCACTGTTCAGCACATCATCATTCTCCTTTCCTTGACCAATTTTTTCATACAACATATTTACGATAGATTGATGAAATTCAGAGAATTAAATAGTTCATCAGGACCTTCAAAATCTTAGAGGCTTTTATTTAACAACCAGTATAGGCAGCCTATAAGCAAAAACAAATACGCACTTGACAAATCAGGTATACGACATTAACTGAGATGGATCATACCTCAGTTCAAAGAGAAGATGATAGTTTGCTAACACACACACACACAAAAAAAAAGAGCCTTATGGTGCTCGACCTTGAACTGAAGCACAATTATGGAAAAGTCAAGCAACCTGGACTAGGAGACGAATAATGTGGGAAAAATGGTAATGATAATGATTAGAGAGCAATGATTGTTAAAAGTGCACCGATATATAGTTAAAGTGCATTACAAATACTAGTAAAGTGCATCGATATAAAGCTAAAGTGCATTACATTCCTTAAAAAAATACGTAAACTGGTAATGATAAAGTGCAAAATTAATATTGATAAGGTCAAAAATGTCTAGATAGGTAAACTAAAAATATAAAATGAATTGTTGATGGTTGCCCTGAAGAATGTAGTCAACCTGAAAATAAAAAAAGGGAAACATTAGAAGAAAGTCTTAAAACAAGAAAGAAAATACAACAAAAATAAATTTAAAAAAATACATACATGATGTATTTGGGTCAAATTCTTCTAGCTCAGCAGATTCTTCACTTTCCTCAATGTTTTCTTTACATGCATTTGGAAAACAAAAATGTAATTTTTTGGGTCAGAATTTGAAGCCAGTACATAGAGTGCCAAATAATGCATTACAAACTTAATAAAGTGCATCTAGTGGATAAAAAGGTGCAGTATAAAATAGAAAAAGTGCATTATATATAAGTTAAAATGCAAAGTAATATACTCACAAGTTGACCTATTGTGATTTGCATACTTCTTACATCTGCCACATTTTCTTTTCTTCTTATTGCTGGTTTGAATTCCGAACTCCTTACCACGTAGAATTCTCTTCCCACTCCCCTTGGTCTTGGCTTGTTCTAGTGGATGGATACTTATTGTGGTAGGTAATGATGTACCAGCAAATTCCTCAGCAATTTGTGCATTATATGAGCTAGAACTTTGCATAACCAGGCCTTTTTTCATAAGAGCTTCCTTCTGATCACTAATAAGGCACACAAAGTTCTTCAAATACTGAGTAGTATCTCGCTCTAAAAGTCCCATGCAGCAGAAAAAGTCAGAAATCAGTGTATTTGTTAACTTTTACCTTTCTTCCAACTCAGCACAACGATCAACCAATGAACCGACAATACAGAAATTCGGCTTTACGGTTGCTAGTTTAGTCCACCGAGTGAGGACAAATCTGTTGGGAATGCGTGTCAAGTCCAAGTTTTTAAAGACAAAAAACATGTGGCGACAAGGCATGCCAACATGTTCAAACTCTCTGCATGAGCAAACCACATTGTCGTCATTCTGAGTGTACACAGTTTGCACTGTGGGCCTACCAGCTTGCACAATGGTATACATGATGGCTTCGTTTTCTGGGACCATACTTGTCAAACGACAATCAAAACAAGAAGAACATATTTCTGTCTGAATCAACTTGAAGATTGTCAATGTGAAAACCTCTGCTGCATGCCTCTCTAACTCAAGTGTAGTCCTAAAATCAGGAACAATAGTGGAAGACTCATAGTTCAGCTTCGACTGTGTATGTCTCTGAGCATCTAATGCACTCTCAAAGTGCATTAATAGTTCCACAAGCCTGTAATTTCTATCGGTAAAATGACCAAAGATATTATTTTGTACCTCAAATATAGAAGTGGTCCTAACCAACCCACCAAACATTATATCTCTGATGTAGGCTGGGATCCAAACTGACGAATAGCAAACATATCATGGAATCACTTTTTGTTGTCCAGTGGATAAGAATCTACCAGAGCCAACCATTTCTCCTCAAATTCAGTCGGCTCGAGAGAATAATTTCACACAATAGAATGAAGTTTCTCCTTGAAAGCTGGACCATTTGCATCAGCTTTTGTCTTCTCGGGAACCTTCTGCATGATGTGCCACATGCAAAGACGATGACGTGCATTAGAAAATACACGCGCTATTGCAGAATTCATGGCCATATCTTGATGTGTGACTATTATTTTTTTTATCACTCCCCATGGCTTTCTTAAACCTCTCGAAAAGCCAAACATATGATTCAATATTTTCATTTAACAACAACCTGGCACCAAATGTAACACACCTTTTATGGCGATCCAAACCGGTAAATGGAGCAAAAACCATTTCATACCTATATAAAAAACAAAAGGAGAGTACATGTCAAAAAGTGCATTATAAACAGGTAAAAGTGCATTATAAACAGGTAAAAGTACACCAGAATCTGATAATATTGCATAGAAAAAGGGCAAAATAAATGAACGGCCCTCTGTACTTGTGACAATTGGTCACTTAGCCCCCTGAACTTTAGCCCTAACCTATTGGCCCCCTATAGTTGCACATTGCGACCTATTGAACCCCTATGGAGCCAATTATCCCAGCTTTTTTATGAGTGTTGTGCACGCGCGATGATGTGTCATATTTGTTGCCACAATGCGATGACATGGATGCCATGTCATCTCGACCGTTTAATAAGATAAAAAAATCAAAAAAAATTACCCTATTTACCTCAATTCACACGATCTTTTTACCCTAATTGCACATCCATCTCACACGATCGATCGAAAGGGGCAAAATTTGAAGAGCCCTAATCTGGTGGAGTTCAAGCAAAAGGGTTTGCGATCTCGTTGAAGAAAGAGGAGGGAAACTCGTTGCTACATGTACGAAATCTTCAAGGTTAGTTGTGGCTATCTATCTATACATGTTAGTTGTTCGATTTTGGGGAAATTTTGGTTTGCACTAGGGTGGGTCGAATCTTTTGAACATGCAATTGGTATTTTAGGTTTCTGTTGTAGCAATTTTAGGGTGCAAATTTTTGAAATTTGAACTTTCATTGTTGTAGGACAAGTGATGGCAATTGTTAAAGTTGTCTGGCACCATGGGGGTAGGTTTTTGGATAGTCCACAAACAGCTTATGTTAACGAGAAGGATAGGGCATTCAGTGACATTGATACAGATGTGATGAGTGAATTTGAATTGGGCTGGTATGTCAAAAACTTGGGATATACTGCATTCGAGGGGATATATTACAAGGGGTTGAGAGAGAGATGCTTTAGGCGAATGAATGATAAGGAATTGGTGGAACTTGCAAGCACCCTTAAAGATGGGGATGAAGTGAATTTCTACATCAACCATGGCCTTGATGAAGCTATTAATGATGACTATGTTGGAGATGTTGAATCTGGTGGAGATGCTCAATCTGGTGAAGATTTTTCTGAGTCTAGTGATGAATTCTCTGAGTCTGGTGGAGATGAAGAAGCTGGTGAAGATGATGAAGGTTAGGAGGATGATAGTGATGACATTGAATATAATGGTGGGGGAGTGATGAAACAGATAGCTTGACAATAGAGGTGAGTGATGACAATGAATTAGATGATGAGTTGAGGGCACTAAGAGAGGAAGCTAGAGGGAGTAGGGCCAGAAAGAAGGCTCACAAGGAAAAATTTGATGAAGTTGATCTCAATCTAGGTGAGGTGGGTCCAGATGAAGGCTATGCACAGTGGGGTAATGAACCACATGATTACACTGGAAAGGTAGGTGGAGATGAGCCATTTTATGCTTCAGATTCTGACTACAACATTGAGAGTGAGGCATCTGATGATGGGGAAAGAGTCTATAGACAGGTGAAAAGAAGGAGGAGTAGGCATGTTGCTTATGATCCTACACAACAGTGCCCAAAGTGGGAGGTAGGTATGGTATTTGAGAGTGTGCAACAATTTAGGGATGCAGTGGCAAAGTATGGTGTGTATATGGGTGTAAAGCTGAAGTTGAGGCCTAATGAAACTAGTAGGGTCACAGTGTCATGTAAACATGAGGGCTGTAAATGGAGGCTGCATGCAAGTGTTGAGGGAGCAACTAAGAACTTCAAGATCAAGACATATATGCCCAAACACAGTTGTAGGAGGTACAACACTAATAGACTTTGCAACTCCAAGTACCTTGCCAGATATTTTGAGAGCAGAATCATATCCCAACCATCAATCAAGTTGTGGGAGATTCAAGAACTATGTAGGAAGGAGATGAAGTTGTATGTGGGAGTCACCATTTGTAGGAGAGCTAAGGCTAGGATTTTACAAAAGTTTATGGGTGACTATGATGAGCACTTTTGCGTCGTTATAAAAGCACTATCAAAGAAATACCTAACTCCCTAACCTGAGTAAAGTGGAAGCAAGGGTCGATCCCACAGAGACTCTTGTAAATGTGTTATTGCTTAAGTGCCAAGTAACTAAAAAGGGGGTTTTTGGAATGTTTAATCTAAACTAATATGCAAGAATAAAACTAACTATGAATGCAAAAGATGATTTGAGTATGTGAGAGACAAACGTGTTCAACTAGTTAGATCCATCATGATATTGATTCGCTGATCATCGATTCTCTTGATTCTCTTTTCACTTGAATAATCTATTGTGGATAATGATCCTACTAAGGATTAAGATCCAAACTTCATATTAAGTTGATAGAACTACCAGTCTAACAACCCTAATTAAATAATAACCTAGAAGACCTTCTAGATTCAATTAAATAACAGCATGACGATTCAAGTTATCAATAGAAACAAACAACTTAGAGCAACCAGACATCTAAGTGACTTGTGAATTTATTCCCTTCTTTAACCAAATTGTCCAACCGGTACTAAATTGATTAAAGTATACTCTTGATCAGATTAACTCCAACCGGTAATTAATCAGAGTCAGTTTTAACTAGAAATTCTATCAGGTAGCTAATCTAATAAAACCATAATTTAGATTCAATTAAGCACATGGAATAATTTCTATTCAAGATTGTTGAGAATCAATCAAACCTCACAACTACATACAAATCATGACTTCAATAACTAGCCAAACACAAGAGAAATTAATGCATAATTGAATTAAAATCAAACTTACAAAGGTTCAAAGGTTCTTCCTTGAGAGAAAACCCTAGCCTCCAAAAGTTGATAAAAATTTATGAAAATTAAACTAACATAAAGTATTTATATGCCTCCTAAAAATATCCCTCATAAGATATATCAAACCACATACTCGGATGACATACAAGCTCACAAACCCAATTGTCAAAGCCCAAAACCAAAGCTTGGCCCAAAACACGCGTCCGTGTAAAACCCAGATTGCGAGGCAAATTGTTGTCCTAGAACTTCAGAATGAATCAAATACTCAAGCTAAATACATGCTCCATCCTATAATCAAGGTAATCAATCAATGATCATGCTCATATCATATCAACTTCAGTAAATCATGCAAATCATGGGTTAGAATTTATACTTAGCATAGAAACACAAGTGGTATTAAACAATGGGGGAAATAAGAATCTAATTGCAATATTTTTGTATTTTTCAAATTTTTCTGATTTTTTTTTTCATTTTTCAAAATTTTAATCAATGAATGCAAAAATTTAAATATGACCTAAACTAATGCAACTACATGTAATGCAAAAACAAGTAATTCCCTTCCCCCATGCTTAAAACATACTTTGTCCCCAAAGTATAGTAAAAAGTAAAGGAAAGAGAAAAACTCACAAAACCTAATTGGTTGGCGGGTAATAGGGCGGAAAATCCTGTGGTGGCGGTGGCTGATACTCCGGATGATACTCTGGATACGGTGGATGGTACGGTGGAATCTCCTGTGCTGGTGGTGGATGGTATGGCGGAAACTGAGGATACGGAGGATCGAGAAAAGCATACTGAGGGTAAGACTGATGAGGCGGATAACCCGCTGAACTCCATCCATCCAATCTAGTATTGAGCAGTCTAAACTGCTCATCCTGGCGGGCCTGAAAAGCAGCAAGCTGTTGATCCTGATGAGTCTGATACGATGTGAACCTCTGATCCACATAGCCTCTCATACTCTGAAAGCTCAGATCGATATGAGATGACATGTCATTGTATCGCTGCGTGTTGTCCAGCTGCATCTGTCTCATCATCTCCATCATCAGATTGTACTGAGCATCAGAATACTGGTGATCACCTCCAGCAGGTCGAGACGGATCAAACTGTCTCTGCTGATCCTCCTCCTCAAACTCATCCTCCTCATCAGTGTCTACATCTTCAGCAGATTCTTCCTCTTCTTCTTCTTCAACCATGGTGAAATCCTCACCCATCTCCTCTTCATCAGAATCCACCACAATAGGAACTGGAACCGTCTTTTTACCCCTAACCGGGCCCATAACGGTATCCACATCTAAATCTTCAACCTGAACTTCAATGAACCAGTTAGCTGGACTGTTGCCGATCTGCACTCGGTGTCCATCAGGAAGCTTCATTACTCTCCCAGAATCACCAATCACCCAGAAATAAGAGTTCCTGTACTTATAGAGAGCGCCCATCTTCTTCAGCATGGTGAAATCAATAGGCAAAGGCGGTATGTCAACCTGTAACCTGCTAAGATCGACTCCAAAGTGCTTGGCCAAATAGGTTACAATTCCCCCAATACAAATGGCTCCACCGCCTTTGTTTCCAACATGGGCCATGTGGTGCATCAGCATAGCACCCAAGTTCAGTCTCTTCCTCTTCAAACAAGCAGCTAACACAGTGACATCTTTCTTGGGACAATTGTTTCCCCCATCACCTCTCCCATTCACAGTACTAGCAATAAACCGCTGGAAAACCTTAATAGCGGGATGAGTAATGGGAGAAGCTTTTTCTTTAGAAGTCTCATACTTATGTCTCCCTGTGATGGCTTTCCAGAAGTGCTTGTCAGCCCATGTAGCACCTGCCTCAGTCAGCACGACATCCTTTTCATAGAAATAACTGAACCCAAACGCCCGGTTGACCTCTTTCAAGGTCATCTTCCTCCTCACACCTCCTAACCAAAACTTTATCTCTCCATCGTCTTTGAAATCAGTAGACAAAGTACTCAGAAACTCCAGTGTTAACCCCTTAAAGGTGGGTTCACACAGCTTCAAGAACGCGCCCATGTGCAAGTATGCCCCTATCTCATTCAACAGATGAGCTATCCCGATCTCATTCATCAGGTTCCAGTCTATGAACCGAGTTGCTTTCCATTGCCTGTCCTTCAGAAGCTCAAATCGGACTATGTGACTGTTCTTTGTCAGGTGAATCCCAAAAGTTTCTGGGGTAGTCTCTCCCACCACAGCAGGTGGAACCAGATGTACTCCCTGATTAGCAGCTTGTGATGATGAAGCACCATCCTTTCTACTTCTTTTTGGAGCCATTATTTCAAAAAACAACCTGCACAAATACCACCAAACAAACAAGCAAACGCAATTTCGTTGTCCCGGCAAGGACAACCACATCAATATTTCACAGATAAGCTCTCAAACACTCTCTTCCCCACTACCTAGAACAATTTAATCAAATTTTAATCAAATTTCTAGGTGATTTTCGGATTTGCATGCAAAGTTCAAATAAAACACGAATCTAGACTAGAATCATGCAATAAACAAACTTTTGTAAAGGACTTAAGCCTAAATCCGAGCCTAAAGGGGTCAAATTCGAGCTTTTAGAATGCTAAACCTAGATCTAGATTCAAGCTACTAAAACCGAAATTTTAAGAGAGATTTGATAGAACTTACTTGAATCCTTGTTGATGTTGAGTTGTTTGCTTGATTTTGGTTGAAAATCCGACTTGAATGGGATTGAATAGTGCTTGGGAGCTTGCCCTCAATGGAGGTTTTAGAGGAGAGGTAGGGGAAGAGGCGTACGAATGGAGGAAGGGAAATTAGAAGCCTCGGGTATTTTTAATCGGGTCCGCTGAAAACGGCTAAATGCGCAGGATCGGTCCAAATTGCGTGGCCGCGCAATTGCGATCCCGCGCAATACCCTCTCAGTTACGAATGCGCGACTTGGTGCCTGGGAAGGCGCGGCCGCGCTTTTAACAGCCCAAGCCGCGCAATCCTGACTGAGACGACATTACTCGGGTTGGCACAGATTCCTTTGACCACGCAATTTTTGTCCTCCTTCCGAGTCCTTCTGTACTTCAAGGCTTATCCGAGCTATCTGCAAATCTGAGGATTATTTCTACCAAAAACTAACTAAGCTAAAACAAAAACTGTAAAACTGAAAACAAAAATCAAAACAAATCTATCCTAAACCTTGGGTTGCCTCCCAAGAAGCGCTTGTTTAACGTCTTTAGCTTGACGTAAAAAGGATATTAAGGCTCTTGATCCGGCTCTTAGAGAGCCGTCTCTTCCAAAGTAGCACCATTGAACCCTTCATAATATGGCTTCAGCCTCTGACCATTCACCTTAAAGACGAAATGAGAAACTCCATCATAGATGTCTACTGCGCCATGTGGATATACACGTGCTACCACAAAAGGTCCTCTCCATCTTGAGCTCAGTTTTCCGGGAAACAATTTGAGGCGAGACTGGAACAAATGTACTTTGTCCCCAACCTTGAAATTCTTCCTCCAAATATGCTTGTCATGCCAAGCCTTTGTCTTTTCCTTATATATCACTGCATTGTCATAAGACTCAAGCCTGATTTCTTCCAGTTCCTGGAGTGTAAGTTTCCTGAATTCGCCCACCTCATGTTCTTGCATGTTGCACTTCTTGACTGCCCAGTATGCTTTATGTTGAATTTCCACCGGTAAATGACAAGCTTTCCCAAACACCAACCCTAATGGTGACATCCCAATTGGTGTTTTAAAAGCGGTCCTGTACGCCCATAGTGCATCATCCAACCGAACACTCCAGTCTTTCCTGTTTGGTGCAACTGTCTTCTCTAGGATGGACTTGATTTCCCTGTTAGACACCTCTGCCTGGCCATTTGTCTGAGGGTGGTATGCTGTAGAGACTCTGTGTGTGACATGATACTTTCTCAATAATGCACTCAACATCCTATTACAGAAGTGGGATCCCTTGTCACTAACTAAAGCTCTAGGGACACCAAATCTAGTAAAAATGTTGGTCTTCAAGAAATCTGTCACCACTTTAGAATCGTCAGTCCTGGTGGCCTTCGCTTCCACCCACTTGGAAACGTAGTCCACCGCAAGCAAAATATAATAGTTCCCAAAAGAATTAGGAAATGGACCCATAAAGTCAATGCCCCACACATCAAAGATTTCACAAAAAATAATAGGAGATTGAGGCATCTCATTCTTTTGGGACATATTCCCAACTCTTTGACATCGGTCACAGGATTTACAAAAACCATGAGCATCCCGAAAAATGCTCGGCCAGTAAAATCCTGCATCCAATACCTTCCTAGCTGTTTTGTTAGAACTAAAATGGCCCCCACATGCATAATTATGAAAGAAGGTTAAGATAGAAGTTACCTCATTATCCGGGATACATCGTCGGATTACCTGATCAGCGTAGTGTTTCCACAAATATGGATCATCCCAGATATAGTATCTTGCTTCACTTCTTAACTTATCCTTCTGAGCTTTTGTGAACGTCGGTGGGAACTCACCCATAACTAGGAAATTAACCAAGTGTGCATACCAAGGTTTTACAACCTTAATAGCAAACAAGGTATCATCTGGAAATTCCTCCTGAATGGGTGAACTCTCTGGCCTCTTCTTCTCTTCCATCACCAGACGACTCAAATGATCAGCAACCACATTCTCAGCCCCCTTTTTGTCTTTGATCTCAATGTTGAACTCACTCAACAATAAGATCCACCTGATTAACCTGGGCTTGGCCTCCTTTTTCGTCAGCAGATAGCGGAGTGCTGCATGATTTGTATAAACAATCACTCTTGTTCCCAGCAAGTAGGAGCGAAATTTTTCCAATGCAAACACAACTGCTAGGAGCTCCTTCTCTGTGGTGTAGTAGTTCCTCCGAGCCTCATTCAATGTCATAGAGGCGTAGTGAATCACATGAGACGCTCTGCCCTTCTTTTGTCCCAAAACAGCCCCCACTGCATAGTCACTAGCATCACACATGATCTCAAAGGGGAGAGACCAATCTGGGGCTTGAATAATGGGAGCTGTGGTGAGGCGGAGTTTTAGCTCATCAAACGCCGTCTTACATGCATCACCAAACTCAAATCATGCTTCCTTCTTTAACAACTCACATAAGGGGGAGGCAATTTTTGAGAAGTCCTTGATAAATCTGCGGTAAAACCCTGCATGGCCTAAAAAAGAACGCACTTCACGCACATTAGTAGGATAAGGCAAAGATTGAATTACTTCAACCTTAGCCTTATCGACCTCAATACCCCTAGAAGACACTACATGGCCTAATACTATACCTTGTTCTACCATAAAATGACATTTTTCAGAGTTGAGAACAAGATTAGTATCTTCACATCTTTTAAGCACTAGTGTCAAGTGAGTTAAGCATGAATCAAAGTCATCCCCATGGACAGTAAAGTCATCCATAAATACCTCAATAAATTTCTCTATGTACTCATAAACGATACTAACCATACACCGTTGGAATGTAGCTGGGGCATTACACAGTCCAAAGGGCATCCTTCGATATGCAAAGGTGCCAAAAGGACAAGTGAATGTTGTCTTCTCCTGATCCTCTGGTGCTATGGCTACCTGAAAATATCCAAAATACCCATCCAAGAAACAATAGAATGAACGACCAGCAAGTCGTTCCAGCATCTGGTCAATGAAAGGTAATGGGAAATGGTCCTTCCGGGTTACCGCATTCAGCTTGCGATAATCAATACACACTCGCCACCCGGTCTGGACTCTGGTGGGAATGAGATCACCCTTGTGATTCTCAACCACTGTGATACCACCTTTTTTAGGGACAACCTGAGTTGGGCTGACCCATTTACTATTAGAAATCGGAAAGATCATACCTGCCTGAAGGAGCTTCAGCACCTCCTTCTTTACCACCTCCATCATCGGGGGATTCAGTGTTCTTTGAGGCTGTCTAGACGGTGTAGCTTCATCTTCCAATAGAATCCGATGCATACATGTTGAGGGACTAATCCCTTTAATGTCTACAATGGTCCATCCTATGGCCGTCTTATGCTCCTTCAGAACTGCCACTAATCTTCCTTCTTGCTCCTTGGTGAGCTTGTTGGATATAATTACCGACAAAGTTTGCCCATCACCTAAGAAAGCATACTTGAGGTGGTCTGGAAGTTGCTTCAATTCTACCACCGGTGCCTGCACAATAGATGGCAAAAGCTTCTCGCTTGGCAAGGTTAGTGGTATGGGCTTTGAGCCCGGTGGCATAAGCGGACGCTCAAAGTGAGCATTCAACTCTGCCACCACTTCCTGCAGGTTAGTCTTTGAATCCAAATCTGAAGTATCATTCATAATAGCATTTTCCAAGGTGGATCTCAAAACTTCAGATCCATGTATATTGAAAAATTCTTGAGCCAGTGGCTCTACCACATCAACTAAGCACAGGGAGGAATCTTCGGGAGGGTATTTCATTGCATCATAAATATTATACTCTACCCTTTCCCCGTCGAATTCCATAGTCAGAGAACCACTATAGACATCAATCTTAGTCTTAGCTGTTTTTAGAAAAGGTCTACCTAGCAAAATAGGTGCAACATGCTTATCATGGGCCATATCTAAGACATAGAAGTCAGCAGGAAATATCAGATTATCGACCATTACAAGCACATCTTCAACTATTCCTCTAGGGTAAGCATTTGACCTATCAGCTAACTGTATAACCACACCAGTTTCTTGCAAGGGACCCAGTTCAAGCATTTTATACACAGGGTAAGGTAAAACATTAATTGAAGCACCTAGATCTAACATGGCTTTATCAATTTTTGTATCACCAATAATGCAGGGAATAGTGAACATGCCAGGGTCACCACATTTCTGAGGCATACGCCTTTGAAACACAGCTGACACATGCTCACTTTCAGAGATTTTCTGTTTCCCTTTTAGCTTTTGAGTTCTTTTTATGGTGCACAATTCTTTCAAAAACTTAGCATATCTAGGAATGCTTTTAATCAATTTAAGTAAAGGAATGTTTACCTCACACTTGTTGAACGTCTCGAACAATTCCTTGTCATTCTCCACCTTTCGGGTCTCTTTTAGTGCCTCTAGGAAGGGTGGAACAGGTGCATAAGACTTCAGAGGGGTTGCAGAGGAATCCTCAATAGCGACCCGATTGCTCGGGTTATCCCGAAATTGCGCGGGCGCGCTTTTCGATGTCATCCTGCGCAATCCTGACTGAGACGTGATTGCGCGGCTTGGCAATTGCGCGGCCGCGCTTTCTGTCTTCGCTTCCCCGCGCAATCTCGACTGAGATGGTGTTGCGCGAGGTGGCAATTGCTCGGCCGCGCATTTAGCGGGTAGGCCGAGCAATTCGTCTACGAAAGAATTATTTGGACTTTCCTCTGTCAGCTCAAATTTTTCCTCAGTTTCGCCCTTACCTTCTTCTGCCACTCACCTTCTGATTGGTACTTGCCCGTCCCTGGGCTCTACTTGAAGCTCTCGCCCACTCCTCAAAGTAATAGCATTGACATTCTGTTTTGGATTGATCTCGGTCTGAGATGGCAACTTGCTTGAATCTCTAGCTTCCAGTTTGCCTACAACATTGGCAATTTGACTGACTTGAGTCTCTAGATTGTGGATGCTAGACTTTGTCTCTTGTTGAAATTGGCCCATTGAGCCTTGCATTGTAGTCACAATCTGTGCAAGAGTCCGAATCATATCCTCAGTAGACATAGCATTCTGATTAGGCCCCTGAGGACGGGGTTGAAAAGGTGGCTTGTATGGGGCTTGGCCACCCTGCTGATTGAACTTCTGATTGTTTGAATTTCCGTACCTCAGATTAGGATGATCCCTCCAACCTTGATTGTAGGTGTTGGAGAAGGGGTCATACCTCGGCCTAGGTGGTCCATATCCTCCCACTGCATTCACCTCAGCATTCGGATCTTGAAGTGTAGGGCAAGAGTCAGTGGGATGCATGTTATCAAAACAAATCTCACAGGCTTTCACCTGTTGTCTTCCACCTTGTTGCAAAAGCTGCTTCATCATCGTTTTCAACTCAGTGACTTCATCTTGGATTCTTGAGTTAGCCACCATAGCATTTGCAGCTTTCGAGCTAGTCTCTTTTCTGAACTGTCTTGTGCCCTCAGACAATTGTGTGAATAGTTCAAACGCAGCCGCATGAGTTTTGTTGAGAATGTTACCTTGGGAAGCTGCATTAACCATTCTTCTCTCATCATCCAGGAGGCCATTAAATAAGTATAAAATAAGATCTTGATCAGTGTATCCATGAAAAGGACAGTTGGCTATCAGCCTCTTGAATCTCTCATAGTATGCATACAAGGTCTCAATTGCTTTTTGCTCAACGTTGCTATTCATCTTCTTCAGTTCATTGACCCTTGTAGCAGGGAAGTACTTCTCTAGAAAAGCTTCCTTCATCTTAGCCCATGTATTAATACTTCCCGGAGCCAAGTAATATAACCAGTCTTTAGCCTGATCCTTGAGAGAGAAAGGAAAGGCTCTCAGCGCAATCTGGTCGTGAGTGACATCAGCAGGCTTCATGCTTGAGCACACAGCATGAAATTCAGCAAGATGTTTGTTGGGATCTTCACCGCTAAGCCCATGGAATGAAGGCAGAAGATGAATCAACCCAGATTTCAGCTCGAACTTGACTCCTTCACCAAGAGCAGGAAATTGCACCGCCAACGGTTGTTGTGCCAGATTCGGAGCAGTCAACTGTCTCAATGTTTGGTCACCCATCTCGACAGATTCAGCAGATTCAGATTCAGGGTCAGATTCTTCAAGAAAGAACGGCAAGGCCTGAAAGTGATTTCGGATTTCCTTCCTTAGCTTGAAGAGTGTCCTGTCAATATCTGAGTCAAACAACAGAGGGGATGAGTTAGTAGCACGGGTATGAACCATATAACAGGTTCACACCCAAAACAGCACGAAAGTAATAAACACAAATAGCGACGAGTCCCCGGCAACGGCGCCAAATTTGATGAGCACTTTTACGTCGTTATAAAAGCACTATCAAAGAAATACCTAACTCCCTAACCTGAGTAAAGTGGAAGCAAGGGTCGATCCCACAGAGACTCTTGTAAATGTGTTATTGTTTAAGTGCCAAGTAACTAAAAAGGGGGTGTTTGGAATGTTTAATCTAAACGAATATGCAAGAACAAAACTAACTATGAATGCAAAAGATGATTTGAGTATATGAGAGACAAACGTGTTCAACTAGTTAGATCCATCATGATATTGATTCGCTGATCATCGATTCTCTTGATTCTCTTTTCACTTGAATAATCTATTGTGGATAATGATCCTACTAAGGATTAAGATCCAAACTTCATATATAGTTGATAGAACTACCAGTCTAACAACCCTAATTAAATAATAACCTAGAAGACCTTCTAGATTCAATTAAATAACAGCATGACGATTCAAGTTATCAATAGAAACAAACAACTTAGAGCAACCAGACATCTCAGTGACTTGTGAATTTATTCCCTTCTTTAACCAAATTGTCCAACCGGTACTAAATTGATTAAAGTATACTCTTGATCAGATTAACTCCAACCGGTAATTAATCAGAGTCAGTTTTAACTAGAAATTCTATCAGGTAGCTAATCTAATAAAACCCTAATTTAGATTCAATTAAGCACAGGGAATAATTTCTATTCAAGTTTGTTGAGAATCAATCAAACCTCACAACTACATACAAATCATGACTTCAATAACTAGCCAAACACAAGAGAAATTAGCAATGCATAATTGAATTAAAATCAAACTTACAAAGGTTCAAAGGTTCTTCCTTGAGAGAAAACTCTAGCCTCCAAAAGTTGATCAAAAGTTATGAAAATTAAACTAACATAAAGTATTTATATGCCTCCTAAAAATATCCCACATAAGATATATCAAACCACATACTCGAATGACATACAAGCCCACAAACCCAATTGTCAAAGCCCAAAACCAAAGCTTGGCCCAAAACACGCGTCCGTGTAAAACCCAGATTGCGCGGCTTCGGCACCACATTGCGCGGCCGCGCAATTTTGCTACCTCGCGCTTTCATCAGTCAGTTAGGATTGCGCGAGCTTACTACGCGGCTTTCACCCCAAGCTTTGGCTAAGCTTCTTGTCTTGGTTTTTCTTGGTTTAGCTCTTCTCCATCTATGCTCCTAGCACTCCTTAGCTCCCTTGGCTCGTCCACCACCGCCATGATCAATCTGTACTCGCCCCGCTGTTGCTCCTGAACCTAAAAACCTGTAAAACCGAGCAAACCAGCGCATAATACCCGATAACACAAAAACCTAAAAACTACATAAAAACTATCCTAAAACTAACTAAAACATATATAAAACATGCAACTAAGCTACTCCTATATGTAAGCTATCAGACTACAAGGATGAGTATGCAAGGCTTCATGATTATGTTGATGAGATCAATTGAAGTAACTCGGGGTCAACTTGCTTTCTAGTTGTAGACAACAAGCTTCAGCCTGGAAAGGAGATGTTTAGGAGATTGTATGTGTGCTTCAAGGGTTTGAAAGAAGGGTGGAAGAAAGGATGTAGGAGACTGATTGGACTTGATGCCTGCTTTTTAAAAGGGCCAGTGGAAGGTCAGTTGTTTGTAATTGTAGGCAAGGATGGAAATGGACAGATGTTTCCAATTGCATGGGAGGTGACAGCTCAAGAATCAAATAATACATGGACAAAGTTTATAAAGACCCTACAATCAGATCTGGACCTTGGCAAAGGAGAAGGACTTATTATCATGTTTGACATGCACTTTGTAAGTACTATGCCATTAACCTTGATTTAACTTCTATCTTTTTTGTTATGACATTAACCTTATTTCTTTACAATTGCAGGGACTTAGAGCTGCAGTGAGGAATGAATTGCCAGAAGTTGAGCATAGGTTCTGTGCAAGGCACATTTATGCTAATTGGGCAAAGACTTGGAGAGGCACTGAAAAAAGGCACAAATTCTGGGCATGTGTCTGGTCAACATTCCAAGTTCAACTCAAGGACAACATGGATGAACTGGGTAAGTTGGGAGATGCTACAATCTTTGAGGATTTTCTAGATTATGGCAAAGAAACCTTTTGCAAGGCTTTTTTTAGGACTGATGTGCAGTGTGATGTCTGTGAGAACAACATGTGTGAGACATTCTATAGTTGGATTAAAACAACAAGGCACAAGGCAATCATAACCATGCTTGAGGACATTAGGAAACAAGTGATGGACAGGATTAGAAAAATAAACCACTTTGCCACCACCTGGATATGTGATATTGCACCAATGGCTTTGCATAGGTTGGAGAAGAACAAAGAGAGAGCAATGCACTGCAATAGGGGCTTTGAGACTCAAGATGGTGATTATGGTCATACAATAGACTTAAGGGTTAACACTTGCACTTGTAGAAGTTGGCAACTCAAAGGTATTCCTTGTGCACATGCTATCTGTGCTATGAACCACCTAAAAATCAACCCTGATGACCATGTGCTTCATTGGCACAAGAAAGAGACTTATTTAAGAGCCTATTCTTGTCCTATTCAACCTATCTTGGGCATGAAAATGTGGCCCCCATCTAATCACCCACCAGTTGTGCCACCTGAGATTAGAAAGAAGAGAGGAAGGAAGAAGATAAACAGGAGGAAACCAAGGGATGAGCCAAAGAAGGCTGGGAACCTGTCAAGGAGGGGAGCTGTTATGACATGTTTTGTTTGCAAGCTGGAAGGGCATAACAAGAGAGGTTGCCCTCAGCAAAAAGGGCATAACAAGAGGGGTTGCCATTCCACTTCTGTTGGCACTTTTGGATCACCAAGGGGCCAGACCAAGTCTGGTGGCAGTTCTAGAACACCAAGGAGGCAACAAAACCATGGTGGACAAGGCAGTTCTGGAACACCAAGGAGGCAACAAAACCATGGTGGACAAGGCAGTTCTGGTGGTCAGGTTTGAGTGCCAAAATTCCTTCTTATAATCTTCTTATATGTTCTTGTAATCTTGTTATATTTTCAAGTTTGGTAGCAATTATACATAAATATTTTATTGTAATCTTCTTATAATTGATAGGCTGGTGGGAAAAGAACTCAATGTGACAGTGAAGGAGCCATAACATCTCAGAAAAAGGGAAGAATGGTGGGGATTGGTGTCTACATGAACCCTACAACTGGCTTGACTATTTTGAATGTAAGTGCAACAGTTGTGTTTCTTGTAATCTTTATTTTTTTTGCTTTGGTACAACTAGTTAAAACGAGTGCTAACACTTGTATTATACAGCCAAGACATGCCACCAACAGAATATTAAGGTGCCCAAAGCCCACAAAACATGGTGGTGAAGTTGTGGATCTTGGAAGTAAGGGCAAGGGTTTGAAGTGGCAAGGCAAACCAGCTATCACAACAAGGCAGCTATCTAAAGAAGGCAACCTTGACCCAGCCATTCAGTAGCCAAACAAGCTCCAACAGACCCTAGGAATAGTTGGACTGTGATTAAGAATGAACTTGTGGAAGTATATTATAAATATTTAAGACTAAGGCTGTCTCATTTTGCATATATTGTAAGAACATCTACCTTTGACTTAGTTACTAGTTTGCCACCACATGTGGAACAATGAAGTTGTCTGGCTTTTGTATTATTATTAGAACAGCTAGCTCAGATTGAGCATATTGTCAAACTCTTGTTGGTTATGGTATAAATGAAGGCTGGGAACTAGCAGGATTGGCTTTTAGTGTTATGTTGTTGTTGTTGTGCTTTTGTTAGTGGTTGCTGATGTCAACTCAAGTGTGTCAAATTGTGTTGGTGTCAACTGTTGTTAGTGCTTTTGTCAATTGTTTGTGTCAAATTGCTGTCAGTTTTTGCTTTTGTCAAATTGTGCTATAAAAATGAACCACTTTTCCATCACAACACAAGTGAATTGAAACAACTCTTGCACATTGCACATTACACATTAGGTTCCTTCTTACAACTGTTGCACATTACACATGAACTTGCCACACCACAACTACATTCCAACCTAAGAGCATTACATTCAAACCACAAAATAAGACAACCACCTTACAAAATAAGAACCTAAGCTATGAATTTCAGAAAATGAACCATTGCAATCGATACAAGGATGACCAAAAGCACATTAGCCCGACGCCTAGCCTTATCCCTCTCTGCTTCTTTCTCCTTGATCTTTCGAAGTAGACCAGCAATAACATGGCTAGCATGTTCCGGCAATGGATCATCAACCCATTTAAAGAAATCACATGCCCCTACTCTCTGTAACCAAATCCACATTCAATTAATAGGCACATATAGCAAGCAATTTGTTCAAATTCATAGCCATAACCCTAGAATTGAAAATTTTAGGGTTTTTCAAAAGTTCCTTGAATTAAAATTACCCCAAAATGTGGGCAGCCATAAAAGCGCCTCCCCGGATTTTTTACCGTCCATGAATGTTTCATCACGGCTACAGCTCCACACTTGCACGTCGGAAAAACAAATTGTTGTCGTCCATATGTCCGGGAAAAGCCACTAGATGAAGATGACGCCATGAATTCGACAATGGAGGATTAGGTGTTGGGTGTTCAGTCGAAGCTCGAAGAAAAAGGCACAAATTGGGAAGGAAGAGGGCAAGAGAAAACGCACAGAGGAGAAGAACGAGTTTGAGGAAGAAGAAAGGCAATTTAAATCTCCTATTTCATACATAAAACATTTTTTTTAAGTTTCTTATTTCCACCTCAACAATATTAGTCACCCACATTAAGACCTCACTCGCTCCACAGCGTTTGATAAGCACGCGATTAGCCAACTCAGCAAATAAGGGTTCAATAGGTCGCAATGTGCAACTATAGGGGGCCAACAAGTTAGGGCTAAAGTTCAGGGGGCTAAGTGACCAATTGTCACAAGTACAGGGGGCGTTTATGTATTTTGCCATAAAAAAAGGTGCAAGTATCATGGCATGAAAGTGCATTATAAACAGGTAAAAGTGCACCATAAACTAATAATAGTGCATAAGAAAAAAAGTGCAAGTATTATGGCATGAAAGTGCATTATAAACAGGTAAAAGTGCACCAGAAACTAATAATAGTGCATAAGAAAAAAGTGCAAGTATTATGTCATGAAAGTGCATTATAAACAGGTAAAAGTGAATTATATAAAGGTAAAAGTACACCAAAAAACTAATAATAGTGCATAAGAAAAGATATACTTGTTAGTCCTGTATGTAGCATCAAAGGACACAGCTTCTCCAAAGAAGGCAAAGTTTTTTCTTGAGATCGGATCAGCCCAAAACAACCTTGTCAACCAGTCTGAGAATCCACATCGTATTCAAAGAAGAATGCGTCACAAAGTTCTCTTTTTTGATGGAATTTATCAATTAACACCTGAGCGTCTGAACCAGCAAAGAATGCCAACAAATCTCTTCGGAAGTTTTTGAAATCAACAACAAAAGACCCCACGTGTGAATAGCCACCTACAAGTTCTTTAAAAACCCTATGGCATTTTGTAGGACCGACATTGGCTTTAGAACAATCGAGGATAAACTTCTTGTGGCCCATATGCAGATTTCGATTAGACTTTAAAAACTGCGAATATCTACGCTCCATGGGCTTATGTGTATGACGCTCTACAAATGTGCTCACTACATAGCCCTTTCTCCCGGCAAATTTAAAAACAATTCTTGCCACACAACCAACCCGTTTCGATCTCCTTTAACGAATTCGTTCAATCCGAGTATCCTTGTAACCTTGTTTTGAACATATCATCCACTTAGTTATGACAGTGTCATCTTTTGTATGGCGACTCCCGTGACGAACTTCGAATGCACAAGCAGATGCATATCTTTTGTAGAACTCAATACCTTCATCCAAAGTGGTGAAAAGTTGACCTTTATATGGTTTCAGCTCGGATGGACACGTGGGCAAATAGTATGTCGTTCCCCCTTAAGATAGCTCAATGAAATATTCACCACTATTTTTAGGTGATTCCTCATTCAGAGTAGTAGTTGAAGAAGAGTTTGATGTCCCCACTACAACATAAAGGGAAATATAAAGGTGTTAGTTGAAAATCAGTAAAAGTGCATTGCATGTATAATAAAGTGCATTACATACTAGAAAAAGTGCATTACCTAAACTGCTACCTAAATTAGTGAAAAGTGCATTACAAAAAGATATAAAAAGTGGTATTAAGTAGAAAAAGTGCACTACAAAATATAAAAAGTGCATTATTAACTGTGAAAAGTTCAGTAAAAATATGTTAATTCAAAGACATGATCATTTGGTCCATATCCAGCTTGAAGTCCAATGTCATAACCCTTACTACCAAAATCATAGTCATATTTTTGTATTATGAGGGTGATTATAAAGTATAAACTATGTTTTGTATAACAAATGAAATGAGATATACGGTCGCATATATGCCCTCTAAATAAAAATGAAAAGTGCGTTATTAAGTATGAAAAGTGCACTAGTAAGTCCGAAAAGTGCATTATTAAGTCCAAAAAGTACAGTATTAAGTCCGAAAAGTGCAACGAGAAGAGGAATTCATTTGCTAGTATTCTCAATTACTAGTATTGGCACATACTAAGCAGGTCCATTCCAGTAGTAGCTACGAGTGTAAATCAATCAAATCACACACTCTTCTACTAATTTGCTAGTATTAAATGTCGTTTTTTTGCTAGTATTACGTAGAGTCGGATTTGTGAATTCCTCTTCTACTCACACACTCTTAGATAGTTTATAAACCCTAGAATTTCCAATAACCTAACGAAATCACAAAAAGAGGAATAAAATACCACTTTCTGTCATGGTTTTCGTTCAAGCAATGTAGGATCGGAACGAGACTCGCGAAATCACCGAATTACCCTTGATGGAACAAGACTCGCAATCGCCGTCGAGACTCGCGAAGGAACGAGAGCAGTCTTCAATTCATACCAATTCGCCCTCAATCGAGAGCAGTCTTCAATTCTTCTGGTCTTCAATCCGTCCGATTCACCCCCCAAAACAAAAAAGGAGAAAAATGATTAATTAATTAGTGAGGGAAAAGACATAGATGCCCCGACCTTTAATAAAAAGGAGAAAGAACATCAGCCCTTGAATCTACTTGATCTAAGGGTCCAGAATACTCCTTCCGTTTCATGTTAAGGGAGTGTTTTATGAGAACCAAACTCTATATTCATATACCCACAATAATTTTCTTAACATATACCCTTGTATACTATTCAACCAAACTTAAATCTTATTAAAAAATTGATCAACCCCTTTTAAAAAAATTAATTAATCCTAAATAAATATAAATTATTAAAATATTATTATTTTAAGAAGTTTAATATATACCCTTAATTACACATAAATTAAAAAAAATACATACAATTAATTTATAGAAAATTACTTTTCAAAAAGGTAAATTATTTTTATTTCATTGTAATTATATTTTTCCAAATCAATTACTTATTTCAGAGGCATGGTACCATTAACTAAGCGTCTAAGCACGTGGTTAATCCAACCCTTGTGATATCGGATTAAAATATTGTTTTCATTGATGATGTTCTTACATGCAAATGAAGAAAGACAAAAAAAGACTATAATTAAAACGAAAGCTCTACATCTAAAAAAATATGAAAGATAGTACAGGCAGTAGTTGGAATAGATTAGAACTAGTTGATGTACTCGTTGCTCTTATATGGGTTTTTAATAGTGAAATTTACTTTCTCTGTTCTATCCTACTTGTCATTCTAACCTTAAAATTTTGTTCAATAAAACTTGTCCATTTAGGATTTTTATTAAATTAATATATTGGAAAGTGTTCATATTGATTTTTTTCTCTTTATCTATTGGCTATAAAGGGTAGTTAGTAATTAATTTGTGATTATATTGAAAAAAATTTGGATTTTCAATTATATTTTTTATATTTTCAATGAGTTTCTTAATATATGTGAAAAAATCTAAAAGGACAAGTAGAATAGAACGGAGGGTGTATTATATACATATATATTAATTTATATATACTATAATATTATAAAAATAAATATTTAATAATTATTTTGAAACAAATCAAATATAACTTAATGTCAATATACTTTCATATCATTTAACCTCCAAATACTAAATAGAAATAACAATAAGAAAATAGACAAATTACTAGTAAATATACCAAAAAAAGTCAAAATTGCGAAAAAAATATACCTTTTTTTCAAATTTACAATTTTACCAAAATTCATTAAGTGGGTACCCATTTTTATTGCAAAAATGCTCACTCATCCCCCAAATGCAATTTTTTAGGAATTAAAGAAAAAGATAAATTAAATATTTATGTTTACTATGTTTAATACGAAAATCCTTGCAATCCAGTGCAATTGTCAGCTAATTTCCTGACTCGATCAAGGCAGAGGTCCACAATTTCCTTTCCAACTGCAAATCAAAGAACCGTAAATTCTCCGATCGCACAACTATCACAGAGGTCCACAATTTCCTCTTTGCCGGAAATCAGCTGCTCCGGGTGGAAAAGCTGTCGGTAACCGCCGGTTCTGACTTCATCAATGACCGTTGGTTCCAGATCCACAAAGACAGCACGAGGAACGTGCTTCCCTGCCGCAGTTTCACTGAAGAACGTGTTGAACGCATCGCATGCTACTCCGACTGATGAATCGCTGTTCCAAAACGCCAATTCCGTCATATTTTCCGATCAATTTCACCGCAAAATTCTTAAAATTAGTTAGTAGAGAAAATTGAGCTGTTACCTAGGCATGGTTCCATCGGGTTGAATGCCGTGTTCGAGGCAGTAGAGCTCCCAGCATGAATTGCCGACCTGAATTCCGGCTTGGCCGATGTGAATGCTGATGATTTCTCTCATTTTTTTCCCAACGAAATTAGTGGAGTTCCGCTTCACGAAATTTGGGAATTGAGCTCCCGGAGGGTTTTTGGCTGTTGGGTTATGGAAAGATCATAGTAATTCATAAATAGGCCTCGTCTCAATTTCATCAGTGAGTCCCCCATTCAGTACTCGCTTGACAGTGTGTCGGTAGTGTTTGTCTGTATCCGGCAAAGTGTGTCGGTGGCCCAGAATTTTTTCTTTATTTAAAAAAAGATTTATTAATTTTTCTTTTATAGCAAAGATGCACATGTGGGTATTCAAATGTTATTTCAGTATAACATGGTCATTTTTGCAAAAAACATTTTTAGTTGGTGTATTACTGCAAAATCGCCAAGAAAATATGAGAACATGAGAGAGTCGTTAGATTCAAAGAATGGACGGATAAGATTTTACTAGGCAAAAAAACAAACAAGGTTGATTCAATAAATAATGGCACAGAGTGTAATTTTAAAAAAAATACCATTGCATTCCCAAAAATACTCTCCTTCCCACAAAACCCTTCCGCCTTGCACATAGAGAAGTTCAGGATGGAACGAAAAACTCGGGGAGAACGAATTCTTCATCGCCGACAGATCTTTTCTGCCTCGTCAAAGTTTGCAAATTCGTCTCCAAAATTGAGCGGGTGAACTTGTCGTCTCAATTGAATTTTGTTTCCTGATGTCTTTATGTCAACTGTGGGTGTTTCGTTGATCGCAGAAGCCTTCGAGAATGGATGGTCCAGATTCGCCTATTTTGAGATTACCATTTTAACTACTTGGTCATCTTGTGATGAGAAGAATATGATTGACGATGAGAAGATTAAACTGATTTGGGATTTTGAGGGGAGCAAGAACGCAAATCACGCGTTGGAAGAATTAAAATTTGGGAGCAGAGGAGGAGAGACAAAACTGGACTAATGATGTCGGTGGGGGCTTATTTCGTCTAGCCTTCTACCTCTCAAGGTCCCGGGAAGTTATCGTATTATTAACCGCTAGCCTGAAATTGGAAAATACCTTGGTTTGTTTGCTGACTCTTTATTAATTTGATGGTTTTTGCTGACGCTTTAATTTCCCGGGATTATGGTTATCAGAAATCACAACAAATATGTACAAAGTTGATGAAATTCCAGAGCCTGTGCAGGTAACACGTTGGCTTTATAGTTGATTTTGTTGGAGGCATCGTGTTGGTTGCATTCATTGGTTAGTTTATAAAAGGTTGTGATTTTTAATTTCTGCTACTTCACCATTGCAGGGTCAATAAAGAACATTATATATTTGAAATAGTGTTGGATAAGTCCCCCAAAGTATAGTAAATATGAAAGAGCTATTTGATGAATTATTTGGTTACGACATTCAACGAAGAAATTGAACTTTGTGTTTGTGATTGCGTAGCGTAGCTATTAGCTCAAATGGTAGAGCAATGTGCATGTGCACATAGATGTGGGTTCAAATCCCACATAGCTAATACTTCATACGGTTAGTTCATTATAACTCTTCTTTTGGTTCATGTTTTTGTAAGCTCGGGTTTATAGTAGTTTATCTTACAATTCATGTGTTTAAAGTATAATAGTTATTTTGGTTCATGTCTTTTGGTTCATGACATTTGTTCTTTCGGTTCATAATATTTCATATTATGGTTCATCACCATATCGTTTTGAGGTTCATGTGTGTCATGTATTATAGTTCATAAATAGCATTATGTTGGTTCATGTTTTTATACGATTAGGTTCATAACAACTATCAATACGGTTCAAGAAATTTAATTCAAAATACTCTTTGTTTGTGCCATGTATTATGGGTTCATGTCTTTATACGGTTAGGTTCATAACAACTTTCATAAATGTTCATGAAATTTGTGTCACATTACTTGTTATTTGTATCATGTATCGTATTTCATAAATATTATTTTATGGTTCATGTCTTTATGTGTTAGGTTCATAACAATTATCGTAAAGGTTCAACTCACAATACTTTTTATTTGTGTTATGTATTCTAACCCATAAATGGTATTTTGTCGGTTCACACATTTTAATGTTAAGGTTCATACATTTGAATGTTAAGGTTCATACTAAGTGTTCTTACAGTTCATGAATTTTTTCCTCCTAGTAGTTAGTTTCATGACTTTAATTGCAATTTGAACACATCAAATCTCAATATATTTCATATCATTTTATCAAAGATGTAACACCCCGACTTTTGCCGGAGCGCTACTCGGTGGTAGACCCTGTCCGGGACTACTCAGGTAGGTTTAACAGCAAATTCACTCGGATCTTGCAACTCGTGCACGGCGAGAAAACAAATAAACATCCACCTTTTTTTACAGAAGGTGAAAAACATGATAGTGTTTTCGAATTCATAAACCTAAGATAACAATCAGCTCATTCTGTAATTCCAAACGATCCTAAACCAGTTCTAGCCAACTAGCATCAAAATAATTCAACAGACAACTTTTAATACATAAATAACCAGATCCCAACAACCCGAACCTAATGACACTTCGTCAACATCCGCTTCACCACCTTGTAGAGAATCTATCACGATTCTTCAAATGTACCTGAAACTGTAAAAAAAATATTCCCCGAAGGGTCAGCTACAATTCTAATTCAAGCTAGAAAGCGTGAGATGCATATAGAACGTTTTAAAAACCACACAGAACCCTAGCATCCAAGATTCACACATAAATCAATAATTATCGATTCATATCAGCTCAACACTTAATGTAAAATAATCACACAAACACACATACACACAAACACACCAACACACAGACATACAGACACACAAACACACATTTTAATACACATAATATTCACCTACACACCCTCCTCCATACGTCCACACACACGCGCCCATATAATTAATTTTGCGGCAATGCAACCCTTCTTCACCATTGCATTCTACGCGACAATGCAACCCTTCTTCGCCTTTGCATGTCATTCCAGCAATGAACCCTTCTCCATCATTACATGCCGGTTTTTATTTAAAACACAAAGAAACCATTCACAACATTTCACATACGAACGCAATCACAATTGCAAACACAATCACAAATTCAAACACAATCGCATTCACATTCACATTCACAATTACAATTACCAACACAATCACAGTCACAGTCACCATTACAATCACAACAACAGCTACGATTACCATTTAGCTTCACAATTACTATATTACATCACACTTACAATTACAAGTACACTTACAATCACAAATACCAAGGCAATTAGAATCACAATTAAATCTACCAATACAAACACAGTCACAATCAAATTCAAAGTTCGCATATATACAGATTAAAATGATTTTAAATTGAAATAATAAACAAGGGACTAATTTCCAAAACCAATTCTACACACATGACACCCAATCTAACAAGAATTGAATTAAGCCGAGCAAGTCACATAACGACTTACCTCAAACGATGGATCCTTGGAGAAGACAGAAAACTAAGAGCGTGGGCAAAAGCGATTCCCTAAAAGAGATATTAACGAGATAGATCGAATTAGGTACGAACCACACCTCACTTAACAAACACTAGTTTTACAAACCTCACTTTCCGTTAACTATACACTAATTAACTAGCCTACTAGGGACCCCCAAACCATACCCGAATTTATTAAAAAAGAACCACCTAGTACAATTACCCCTATATACATATAAACTTATGGCCTTTTAAACACAAAATTATACAACTACTAACCTAATAATACTAGCGTACACTAACTAACATGATTAATTAAGATGCAAGTCCACCGAGCGAGACCTTAATAGGACAAAATACGAACATCCTACCATTAAATTCCTTTAAAGCTTCAATCTCAGATCAACCAAAGTTATAATAACTTAATTAACCCACTAACCTCGACCGAAAACCATCATTATATACAATTTCAAACATGATCAACCAAAAATAGTGCATCTAGACTAAAGATTACAAGGCTCACGGATAGAACCCCAAAATAGAGCAACACCCAATAGAACCTTAACAATTACAGTAGCTTAATTATAAAACAAGGACCTAGTTAATCAAAGCCAGTACAACAAAATTGCAGCAATCAATCACCAAATAACATATAATAACCTGGATTACAAAATTTCACATGAAAATTCAGGGTAACCACACACCTTCACCAAGTTGACGTTTGAACACTCGGACTACAACCAGACGAGGACGGAACTTGCCCTCCTCTGCCTTCCACACCAGTTTAAACCATTGGTATACCATTATTTGTTCATTGATATACCCTATTTGTTCATGGATATACCCTTATTTGTTCATTGATATAACCTTATTTGTTCATTATTATACCCTTATTTGTGAATTGAAATAAACTTATGTTTTATGTGTCAAGGCTATCAACTTGTACATTTAGGACTATTAATACCATCAACTTGTACATTTTGGAGTATCTATTTGTGCATTTTTGCATTTATTTTGTGCTTTAAGGCTATCTTGAATTTAAAGTATAATACAAATGAAGTGCTTTAAGGCTAACTTGTCAATACGAATGAAGTGCTCAATATATATAGTACCAAATTAAGATAAGTTTGATGTAGAAACTTGAATGCAAAAGATAATAGATAAAGAATTTGACTTTGCAATCAATGGTGTATGCTAAGAGAACGAGATAACAATAAATCGAAGAGGAGTGCTTGTGCCTTATTTAGCTATGAATAAATTGATGTTATTAATGAACAAATATGCATATAGTAATGAACAAATTAAGGTTACTAGTGAACAAATATGCATCTAGTAATGAACAATTATGTGAAAAAGGCAATGAACAAATATGCATAAACCAGTGAACAAATTGATGTTACTAATGAACAAATATGCACAAACCGATGAACAAATATGCCAAAACCAATGAATAAATATTTTCGTTTTTTTATGAACAAAATCACAATGTTGATGAACATATTGCATGTAATTTTGATACACATTAATTTGTTCATTTTTTATGTACAAACAATAGATTTTTGATGCACAAGCAATAGTTTATTTATTCACAAAATCACAGTTTTAATGAACAAATCCACATTATTGATGAACAAATCCACAATACTGATGAACAATCTGGACGCGTGTCCAATTTTCGTTTTTTCAAAAATACGCGAATAATTCGCCAATAATTCGTCCGTGCCGTTTTTCCCCTTTTTAAGTGAAATGATCAGCGCTTTTGATTTTTCTTGATCCAACGGCTCTTGTTCTTTCTTATTTCGCACTTGGGCGCCCATTCGCACCTGAACCGAACCGTAGTAATATTATTATATTATATATTTTTTAGGATTGTAAATACTAAAAAGAAGAAAGGGTAAAGAAGTAATTTTAAAAATTAAAATGCGTATGTGACATAGTTAGATGGGTGACAAATAGGATAGAGAGATTCGAGTTTAGTAAGAGTATATAGATATATAGATAAGGCATAATTAGTACTCGAAATATATTATTGGGAATAAGGCAAAGTAGTGGTTGGAATAATTCTTTGTTAATTACGTGGAGTAGTTGAAATAAGGGAAAATATCTACGTGAGAACGAATATTTGTATATGAAATAAGAGCAAATATTGCATGTCCTCTCCAAAAAGATTACACATTTTAGATTTGACTTTTATTAAAAAGGGAAAAAAGCACAAATGTAATTTTTCCTAATTATTTGCACTCTCTCAAAAGTGCATTTTTTATGGATGTGTACTATTTGCACACCATTTTCACTTTGCATGTGCATCAAAATTCATTTTATGTGTATCAAAAATAGTTATTTCTTGCATCGATGCACATTGTATATCAATTTCGAATTTTTTTAAAACTTAGTTATTTCCATGAATAGTGATGTGCATAAGATTTCACCTATAGTCAGGCGGAGCCAAGGGGGGCGACCGCCTCCTCTCTCCTCCAAACACTAAGTATATATATTTGTTTGTGTTGAATAATTGGACACATCGTCGCTATAGTGCAATTGGCGTTCCGCATTTTTTATGTTGTGTTTGAGTTCGAATCTTGTAGGTAGCATGCACAAACTCCTTTTTTCCATACAGTGACTTTAGTTTAAGTTTTTAGGGTTTAGGGATAAAATTACCCCTTCATTAAAATATATAATTAGTTTTATTAGAAATTTTCATACAATGACTTTGTTTTCATGTTTCAGTTTAGGATAAAATTAGATATTTATTTAACTAGTTGCTTTTTTTAGTAGAAAAATAGCCCTTTATTAAATATATAATTAGTTTTATTAGTAATATTTTAAACTAATAACTTATCACAATAAAATTATTTTTTTTTTACTTTTTTTAGATATTTTAAATTAGAAATTTGATAAACTAGTCACTTTATAAAATATAACTCACTAGTTAATATAAGTGGAAAATAAGAAAATATAATTAGGATTAAAATTTTGAAAAGAATTATAAAGAAAAGAAAAAAAATGTAATTTGTTCAAGTTAGCTATACATAGAATAAGAACTCATTCACAATTAATTTTTTTTCTAGATTAATTAATAGTTTTTTATTGGGTTTATAGAAATACCGTAATTTTATTACACTTACGCACCACTACACGTTATCGCAACTAAATCCGTCATTCCTTCCGAAATTTTCAAACTCCGCCACTGCCTATAGTTTGCTAGTTTTGATGCACATAGCGTCAATTTAATGCAAATGCAGTTAAAAGATGCACTTTTTCGGTTATTTTAATGCACATAGAATAATTAGTTTTGATATACAAATATATGTCATTGCACATCATTTTGATTCACATTTAACCAATTTTAATATGCATACAAGCAGTTTTGATGTATATTGCGTCTGTTCATTTTTTTTAGAAAAAACACAAAAAAATCGCAAGAAAATAGTGTTTGCCTTTTTTTCTTTTTTTAATTAAAAAATTTACACTATTATTTTTTTCAGCTAACACTTTATTATTATTCCTATTTTACATATAAGCATCGATTCACTTCATTTTAATCTTATAGAGTTTGGTTCAAATGAAACAAACGCTTATCCTGAAACGTAAAACGAATGCACTTTTCCTAATTCGTAGTGCACTTTTCATACAAAAGTACATTACAAAATACGAAAAGTGCAATCTGAAAAAGTGCACTACAAAGTACGAAAAGTGCAAATCCAAAATATAAAAAAATTCATTCGTTTTAGGATAAGAGTTTATTTCAAAATAAAAATTTATTTAATTTGAACCAAACTCATATATAATCTAAACAGCATATTTTGTTGATCAAACAAAATCTTCGAAATTCATAGATAGTGAACATGCAAATCCGGCTACAACCACTCCATAAAATAATATATAAAGTATAATGCATAATATAATTTGAGAAAAAAAAGATGCATAATATAAAATCAAGAGAATCCAAACGAATCAATCAGTATTATTAAATTAATACTTAAAGCACTAATTAATGCCTTCACTAAAAATATTACAAAGTGTAAATCATGAGGAAGAAGAAACAAGTGTGATTAACGTGTACTGATGCTTGGCAGACGTATACTGTAGAAGGGGTTGCATTGGCGGAGTCATACGATGTGAGAATCTAACAATTCAGCAAAGGGATTGAGAAAAAGAGAGTTCAGAAAGAGAGGAAAAGAGAATTAAAGAGATAGAAGGAATAGAGAATGAGATTCATTGTATTGATCAATGATTGTACAGAATTATGTTAACTCCTTTTAATGTCAATATCTACAATTACCAAGCTCCACCTGAATTCTGCTTTTTATTATAAGATTAACCCAACTTCCCAAATACAGGACTATTAAGGACAATACATGATAAATTATCCCCTTCCTTTAAGAACTTTGCCCTCAAAGATCACTGATGGAAATCAAGAAATTGCTGAAGTAGGTGCCCTGCAGCTTCCCAAGTAGCTTCTTCAGTGGTCAAATTCTTCCATTTTACTAGCCATTCTGTAACAGGGTCACCATTGGCCAAATACATGACTCTTGTGTCTAAAATCTGTTCTGGATCTACCTCTATCTCCCCATAATCAGTCGTCAGAGGAGGATCAATCTGTGGAACCACTCCAGAACCCACTTCTTCTTTAATTGAGACACATGAAAAACTGGGTGAATCTTGGCATTTGTGGGCAAAGCCAGCTTATAGGCCACTCAACCGATCTTACTCAATATCTTATAAGGCCCATAGTATCTAGCACAAAATTCTAAACATTTCCTCAATGCCACAGACGATTGTCTGTATGGCTGCAACTTCAAATACACAAAATCACCAACAACAAACTCCCTTTCACTTCTATGCTTGTCAGCATTCAATTTCATACGAGCCTGTGCTTGCTCCAAATTCCTCTTACACTGAAGCAAAACATGATCTCTCTCCTGAATCCAGTCCTGAACAGATACAATACTAACAAGAGAGTTTTGGACTCCTAACTGTGGAGGTATATAACCAAATAAGGCTCGAAAAGGAGACATACCTAATGAAGTATGAAAGGTTGTATTGTACCACCATTCAGCTAAGTAGAGCCATTTGACCCATTGTTTAGGCTTGTCAGATGTCATACACCTCAAATAACCCTCTGATTAACCCATTCAGTTTGACCATCACTTTGTGGATGGTATGCAGTACTGTAGTGCAAAGCAGTGCCCATAGACTTGAATAATTCCCTCCAAAAGTTGCTCACAAATATTCTATCCTTGTCAGACACAATGATCTCAAGCATCCCATGTATCTTGTAAACTTGCAACATAAATTCTCGAGCTACCATAGCAATTGTAAACAGATGTGCTAAAGCAATGAAATGAGCAAATTTAGTCAGTCTATCAACAACTACCATTATAATTGACTTGCCATAGGACTTAGGCAATCCTTCCACAAAATCCATACTAATTTAAGTCCAAGCCCGAGAAGGAATTGGAAGAGGCTGTAAAAGTCCAGGGTAAGCAACATGTTCCACCTTACTCCTTTAACATACATCACATTCTCTCACAAATTGTTCTACCATTTTCCTCATATTCACCCAGTAAAAGAGTGATTTTAATCTGTTATAAGTTGCAACAATACCTGAGTGTCCACCCAAAGGTTCCTCATGCATTTCTTTTAACAATTGTTTCCTCAAATCCTACCCCTTTCCAATGCAAAGCTTTCCCTTGTACCTCAGAATTCCTTGCTGAAACTGGTAACTTGAAGTAGTACTCAGCAATGATTGTGCTATAATTTCCTGAATCTCCTCATCTCCTTCATAACTATAAATAACCTGATTCATCCAGGTAGGCAACACAGCTGTGACCACCGCACATTCTGAATTAACAACTTTGCTTCCCTCGAATCTTCTTGATAAAGCATCAGCCACTAAGTTTTCCTTACCCTTCTTATAAGTGATAGAGTAAGAGAGCCCAATCAACTTTCTAACAGCCTTCTTCTGAAGATGAGTTGTCACTTGTTGTTCTAACAAGTACTTTAAAGCTTTGTGGTCCGTTCTAATATAGAAATGGTCATGCTCTAGATAGTGTCTCCATTTGTCTACTGCCAGCAAAATAGCTAAGAGTTCTTTTTCATAAGTAGAGAGTAGCAAATGCTGACCATGAAGAGCTCTGCTAATGTAAGCTAGTGGATGTCCTTTTTGCATCAATACAGCCCCTATGCCCGAATCACAAGCATCAATCACCACCTCAAAACGAACAGAGAAATTTGGTAACCCAAGGGTAGGTGCAAAACTCAGCTTCTGTTTCAAACTGTTAAAAGCAACTTCAACATCTGAATTCCAGCAAAAAGCATCTTTTTTAAGCAATTCTGTTAGAGGTCTACTAATGTTGCCATAGCTTTGTATGAACCACCTATAATATCCAGTTAGGCCTAAGAAAGCCCTTAACTCTTTAAGAATTTTAGGTGGTGGCCATGACAACATTGCTCTAACTTTTTCCCGGTCTATAGACATGCCTTTTTCTGATATAACATACCCCAAAAGAACACTTGGACCTCTTAGCAAAAAGCTGATTCTGTCTCAACACCCCCAAAACCAACCTCAGCTGTTGCACATGAGCTTCCAGATTCTGGCTATATATCAAAATGTCATCGAAAAAGACTAACACAAATTTCCTCAAAAAAGCACTGAAAACTTCATTCATCATGGCTTGAAATGTTGTCGGGGCATTTGTAAGCCTAAAAGGCATCACAATAAACTCAAAGTGTCCATGGTGAGTGCGAAAAGCAGCCTTCTGAATATCAGCTTTTGCCATTCTCACCTGATGGTAACCTGATCTCAAGTCCAATTTAGAAAATAGTGTAGCCCCATGTAACTCATCCAATAGCTTCTCAATGTGAGGTATTGGAAATTTATTCTTGATAGTGATTTCATTTAAACGCCTATAATCAATACAAAACCTCCATGACCCATCTTTTTTCTTCACTAACAAGGTAGGAGTTGCAAAGGGGCTATAACTAGGTCTAATGGTGGAGTTCTGTAACATCTCAGCAACCTGTTTTCAATTTCATTCTTTTGAAAATATGGATACATGTAGGGCTTTGAATAACAGGTTTGGCATCAGGTTTAAGAATAATGGAGTGTCCATGCCCTCTTATAGGAGGAAGACCAACAGACTCTCTAAACACATCTTCAAATTCTGTCAATAAGTCCTGAATTGCTGAAGGAACCTCTACATCTTTATCCTCCATCACAAAGCAATGTGCAATCTGTGTTACCCAAAGCGGCTCCTTTTTAGTCAACAATTTTTGAAGCTTATTCCCACTGATCATCTTTACTACAACCTGCTCCTTAAACCCCACTAATTCAATTCTTTTCCCTTCTTTCACAAAAGATAATTTCAGCTCTTTGAAATCAAAAGAAATAGGATTGAATTCCCTTAACCAATCAACTCCTAAAATCAAATCACAACCTCCCAATTTAAGCATCCTCATATAAAAAAGAAATGAATGACCTTGCATTTTCCATTCAAACCCTTTACAAATCTGGTAGCTAAATATCTTATTCCCATTAGCCACTGCCACAGCCATAACACTAGATTCTTGCACATCAAACTTGGCTTCTTTAGCTATCCTTGGATCCAAGAAGTTGTGAGTACTGCCACTATCAACCAATATCACTATTGGTTTGTTTTTGACAAATCCTTGAATCTTGATAGTGTTCAAGGGAGTACTACCCGTCAAAGAATGGACATAAATCTCAGTATCTAATTTTGTCCCTTCTAATCCTTCCAAATATGTACTCATTTCACCATACTCAGCTTGTTGCACTTCTTCAGTTTCTGAGGTAATCAAGCTATGCAATGTTTGCATTTTACACTTGTGCCCTACAAAGTATTTAGCTCCACATTTATAGCACAAGCCTGGGGTTTTTTGTGGTTCACTAGCTACTGGTTTTGAAATAGAGGAATTTAGGTTTGTATTTTGGAGAGAAGTTTTAGGTTGGAAGAAATTGATATTGGTAGATGGATTTGGGTTACTGGAAGTATTCATGTAATTTGGCCTATTAGCAAAAGGGGAAGGTTTATAGGAATTCATACCCTGACTAGAAGTCCTCCAAGAATTCATGCTCAACTTAACAATAGCCTGGACTGCCCCAAACTGCAATCTAGCTTGCTCATAAGCCATAGCCAAAGAATTTGGTCAACTTAACCTGACCAAGTTCTTTATCTCATTCTTCAATCCGCTGATATAACTTGTTACAAAATAGGCTTATGATAAACTAGGATTGAAAGCCAACATAGTGGCTCGAAGATCCTCAAATTTTTCAGTGTAAGCTTCAATGTCATCCTCTTGAAACAGCTTATTAAATTCTTGGACTACCTCTATGCCCTGTCTTTCACCAAACCTTACACATACTGCCTCACTGCATTCATTCCAAGAAACCACTCTATTCTGCATCAAATACCCTTGAACCTAGTTATTTGCTCGGCCATTCATGTACATAGTTGCTACTTCTATTTTCTCAGTTTCAATTATCCCAAAGATCCGAAAATATTTCTCAGCTTTCCTAATCCAACTCCTAGGATTCGACCCTTCAAAAACTGGAAATTCAAGTTTAGGATAACGATTATTACCTCGAGATCCAGAACTAAGCGATCCTCTTTCCACATCTCGGTCCAAATTCTCCATAGATGGCGCATCTTCTAGTCGACTAGAGCTATTCACTTCAATCGGGCGTCGTCACTGTTCAAGATTCCCGGAATTCAAATCAGGATTCCCGGTTCCATTACCTCTAATATCAGATTGAGTCCTGCTACTCGATCGATCACCATCCTCCAGATTTTTAAAGAGTCGAGCTAACTGACGATTGAGGTTGCTCACCATCTCTGTCAGATTCTTGAGCTGTATATAGTTGACCTTGTACGCATTCGCCAGGTCTTGTTGAGATTTCACCAGGTCTTACTGTGAATTCTCCAATCACCCAATTTTCTCTTCAAAATTAATCTTGTGCGCCTCCATCCGATGATTCACATCATCGATCGCTTCAACCACCTTGGTCACTTGATAATTCGTTTTGCGTAACCCTTCTTCCAAAATTTTCGTTTGTGTGCCCTCCGCCATGGCCAAGGAGACGGAGCTCTGATACCAATTTGTGAGAATCTAACCAATTCAGCAAAGGATTGAGAAAAAAAGAGTTCAAAAAGAGAGGAAAAGAGAATTAAAGAGATAGAAGGAATAGAGAATGAGATTCATTGTATTGATCGATGATTGTACAGAATTCTGTTACCTCCTTTTAATGCCAATATCTACAATTACCAAGCTCCCCTGAATTCTGCTTTTATTACAAGATTAACCCAACTTTCCAAATACAGGACTATTAAGGACAATACATGACATACGACTGGTCATTGGTTGGGTTATTGTGGGTGAATCATCACCCGATTCACGAATAAAAATGGCTTACCCAATCCACCCATCACACGTGAAACCTTTTACTTATATTCGACCACCCATCACCAACGGGTGAATGAGTCACGTGACCCTCTACCCGTAAATTATTATATTATATTAATATTTAAAAAAAAAAATTCTAGAGTTAATAAAAGAAGCATTGACAATGATGATGTTAAAATGGGGCGGCGATCGAAGTGAGGAAGACTAGCAGTAAAGTAGTGAAAGAGAGTTGTTGGTGGTGATGTTGAGAAGACGATAGTAGATACTCAAAAAAGACGGCCGAATGAGTGGAAGTGACAACAATATTAGGGAAGCTATGGGGAAGTTGAAGATTGTAAAATGAAACACGATAAATAACTAGATAAGTAGTAGAATTTGGAGGCGACAATGTTAGGTTTGTTGGAGATATTAGTAAATAGCATGTATATTAAGTAAAATTATGCGGGTGGTAAACAAGTGGGTCGGGTGATGGGTGGTAGGTTAATGGATCGGGTGAATCGGGTGTAAATCTCACCCATATCCGACCCATCACCCGACCCATCCAACATCTACTTTTCTTCTGTTTTTCACCCGTATATTTAGGTCGGGTAAAGGGGATGGATCGGTGATCCACAAATAACTTTAATAAAAACCTAATAAGTCTAAGCAACATATTTCATTGATCGAACAAAATCTTTAACAATCATACTTAACATGCAAATCCACAACCACTCCTCAACCACTCCGTAATAGTGGTAATATATATCATGTATTCGTGTACCTAATGCATAGAATAATCTGATTTTTAAGAAATGCATAATGTAAAATCACGAGAAAATCCAATCGAATCAATTATTAATAAAAATATAGGGAGTAATACTTAAAGCAGTAATTAGTTAATTCAACAATAATATTACTACTTTGTTTAAATTATGGAGGAAGAAGAAAACAAATGTGACCTACATGCATTGTCATATACGTGTACATATAAAATAATTACATAAGCAAGGAGATAAAACTAAACAATACAATTTAAGAGAACGAAAAAAAAGCCAAACGATTTAGGATTTAATTAGTATAATCATGTTAGATCTAGAATGCTATACATATACGTGTAGATGTAGAATAATTTTGTGTCTTTATTAATTATCTTCTTTTTTTGTAAAATTAAATTGTTTAGTTTTATTAGTAGTATACTAGTAGAACGGTTTTTTTAATCTATCTCCTTAGGACATATATTAAACATTCTATTTTTAAAAATTGAAATTCTAAAAGAAAATTACATAATTTTTAGATATATTCAATTAAAATATGGGGCATGATCTTAAATTTTTTTTATAAATTATATAATTTTATTATGATAATAGATGTAAGTATTTTATATTTTATATTAATATAATAATATCACGTACAGAAATTCAACTAGTTGTTAATTATTGCAACTTTGAACTAAAATGGTTGCAGGGAAGAGAGGTTAAAGAGGCAATCAGTGTAACCAAAGGATAGATGTATGATGCAGTGTGCAATGATAAATGATTACCCATTATTACTTTAATAAAGTTCTCAAATTAGGCCACGATGCCCATCTTGCGAGTACGGTATTATAAAAAGGGCACTTGATTATAACCAATCAACAGCCAAGCAAGCAAGCACGCAAGGAAAGCTTAGCCCTCCTTTCCCATCGATCAAGAAAAAGAATGGAATCTATAAGCTCCTCAAAAGCCCCCATCCAATCCATAATCTCAACCCTTCCAAGAGAGAATGGATGGTTATCGTCCAATGATATTTACCTCTGTCAATACCAAGGCTTTTGGTACTATCCTCCCGTCCTTGAAAAGATGTTAATTGGTCTAAAACCAGTTCTCTCCCAATCTGACATACTTTTGTGTAGTGCACCAAAGAGTGGTACCACTTGGCTTAAGGCCTTAGCATTTGCAATTACAACTAGAAACCGCTATCACCACACTAAAGAGAGTCCTCTTCTCACTACACCCCCACATCAGCTTATACCGTTCATAGAGTTTTCTCCTTTAGGCAATCATAGTGTGCATGATTCGGATCCCGACCTTCCCTTATTTTCCACTCACTTACCTTACACATCCCTACCCAAATCAATATTGGCTTGTGATTGCAAGATCATATACATTTGTAGGGATCCGAAAGATGCATTCATTTCACGTTGGCACTTTGAGGCCAAACAAGAATTCTACTGAGCCAATTCCTCTGGATGAAGCGTTTGGTCTTTTCTATCGTGGGGTGTCATCTTTTGGACCGTATTGGGACCATGTTCAAGGGTACTGGAAGGCTAGCCTAGATTATCCTGATAAGATATTGTTTATTAAATATGAGGATATGATGAATGACCCAATCTCATATCTAATTCGTCTAGCAAAATTCATGGGCTATCCTTTCTCATATGAGGAAGTAATGGAAGGTGTACCCGTGAAGATTGTGCAAATGTGCAGTTTTGAGAGCTTGAGTAACTTTGAGGTGAATAAGGAGATGACAAAAGCTCCTTTCATACTAGGTGATGTTTTTACTAATGGCATATATTTTAGGAAAGGTAAGGTTGGGGACTGGAAAAACTACTTAACGAATGAGATCGAAAATAAGATTGACCAAATTACTATGGAGAAGCTTAGCCCTTTCGGTTTATGTTTTCAGGTTGGGAAAAGTTAAGATTGGAATACGATTAAAATTATATATGTATATAATGTGTTTTGTTGCTGATGTTCATTATTGGAATAAATCTAAAGAGTGTGCTTGTGTTTGTTGATTAACTCATCGTGTATACTTTGCAAGATTTTATATATGAATACGTAATTTCTAGTAAAACCACTATTATGGTAAAATAGTGTAGCTTAATATAGGTCATTGGATGCAGTGTGGGAGCCATAATTTTTTGGTATAGGGGCAATAAAATAAAAATTGCAACGGCTTTAGCCGGGCAATAAGTATAAAAAAATTAAAATTTATAATTTCTATAAATGATGTTTTAGTTAGAAATTTGTTAATAGTGATATATAAAGTTTTGAAATTTATTTTTAATTTAAAGAACTAATGTTGTAAATTATTAAAGTGATGCATCAAAGTGGATAAATATATTATTTGATAATTATATTTCCCTAAAATATAATTTGGTAAATTGAATTGAATTGAGAACAAATGTTTTTTTTGAAAGTTTTTACTTATGTTAAAATCAATTAAGGATTAAAATGTCTTGAATGAGAGTTTGGATGAACATTGCAAATAAATATAATTACTAGGTGGCGCACTCGTGAATAACAAGAAGAGTGATCAATATGAAATGTAATTTTCCAAAAACTACACAACAACATCCACTTCTTCCTTTCTTCTTTCCTCTGTTTCATTTTTAGGGTTTAATTTAACATGCCAAATTCGAACTTATCTCATTGTGTATTTAAAATTCGTAATATATGATAGTTTTATAATTGAATTCTAACACCCAATTAATTAGTTTACAATCAAACCCTAAAAATTTATAGCTAAAATAAACCATAAGAGACTAGGTGGGCTACGACGCAATGACATCGCGATGAGGGGTTGTCGTTGTTTGTCTTGGGAGCATCCACCATGTAGTAGGCAACAAGGCGGGCAAGCAACCTTTAAATATACACACTATACCAAGCTCGCTGGACTTGGAATCACTAAACAAGAGCTCACTAACAAGATGAAGGTTCAACAACTATTCAATGGACTAACCGCTAAATGGGCAAATGAAAGAACAATGTTAAAGGAGAATCCAAAGAATAGGAACCTCATGCTACACCAAGTCTTCGACAAACTGATAAGCCACGAGAAACAAAAGCAAGAAGATAAGGAACATGACAAGGCAAACAAGGAAATTGCCTTGAAGCTAGAGAAAATGCTCAACTCCGTACAAGAATAGTACAAAGACTTAGAAGAAGATGAAGATGAGGAACCCGTACTTGTTACAAAGGCACTCTGTTCCTTCAAGAAAGTACATACTTGGCTAACAACACAAGGGTATCTTAGTCAAATGCAAAAAGAGAAGATTGAGCCCCAATCATCAAATGACTATATAAGCTCATGAATACTGCACTTGTAAATTACTTCTCACAAAGCCTCAAGCAAAACCCTAAGGAGCAAAGTCAAGAAAGAAGAAGTCCAAAGAAGTTCCCGATGGCGAGTGTTTGATCTCGACGATGGTGAAAGTTGTGTTCCTATGAGCCAGGGAACTGAGTAGTGATACAAGCGTCGAGTGTAAGGTTTGGTTTTCTTATTTTAGTTGAGTTGTTGTTGTAGTACTTAGGTCGAGAAAGTTCATTAGTGTTCCTAAAGTTTGGAGATGTTTAGGAACAGAGAAGTTTGAACTTTGCCTTGTTGTAGTGGCTATGTGATAATCAATAAAAGAAAGCAGTTATTCAAAATCCTCCAAATAGATGTAGAGGTTTACCCATACAACTAGTTGGTTGTAGTGATGTTGCTCTATAAAGGAACTACGTCCCATTCTGTTTATTTACTTGTGTTTATCTTGTTTTCGCTACCTTGGAACAATCCAACGTTTATTTCCAACTCTTAGCTAACACTCACGATCCAACACAGAGAGAGAGCGAGGAACAACACTATTATCTTCCTTTTTGAACACGTGACAGATCATGTACGCATTTGTCAAGTATCAAGACCTATTTTATCTTCCTTTTTGGAATCATAGAATTTGCAGCAAAAAACACATCAACGGTCTAACACAAGTTTAACGATACAAACAAACATTTTCATATAGATCAATCTCTGCATAAATCTCAAGAAACAATTTCATGAAAAAACTAATTGCAGTAACCCTAGTACAAATTGCAGCCAAATGAAACGAATTGAATAAGAAAATGAACCTCCGACTGCAAACCCTAATATAGATCAAAGAATAGAAGCCCCAACCTCGATGATAGATATGAAATTGGAAACTGACGGAGAGCTCATGGATGGATCCATATGCGAAGTCGTTAGAGCTGCAATCGACACTAGCCCCCGAAAGGGGAGATTTGTAGATGGCGGCGGAGGAAGTTCGTGTCGATCTTCAATAAGAACTTAGAAATGTAGGTGATGTTTTCAAGTCAATAGTTCCAATTGCCTTTGCATTCTAATACGTCGTTCAAACAATCCCGATGATCGAGGATTGAAATTCCTTGCTCAAAAACACTAGGCACCATCGCTTCCACCAACGAGTTGAGGATTGTGCCTCTAGTAACGCTAGGATCCGACCAGATATGGAGAGGCTGAAAAATTACGGGGACATGAGTGACATGAAGAAGGTGGTCAACGACTGGATTCCTCAAGCGGCGAGGCCGGTGGTGGAGGAAGAATCGAAGGAACTCGTCGGGGCCTCGACGGGAATTGGAAGAGGAAGAAGTCATGAAAAAGAAATGTGAGGAGAGAGTTATTGCGGGAAATAAAAACATGGATAGAAACAAGTGCGTAAATAAGAAGGATAAATGGGATATATTTTGCATATATATCTTTCGACCATATATCTTATTATATTTTTACATATATTTTTCCTATTATTTGAAAATATTATTATGTATTTTTTATTTATACTTATATCTTTTTTATTTATAAATTATTTTTTTAATTCTACATTTATACCCATTATATTTTAATGATATATGTGTATATATTATTTTCTTTCATAATTTATCTTTTTTTTATATCAAATAATAAGGAAAATATATTTAAATATATATTTAATTCATACATTTTAATATATATATTAATTTTATTTAGATTTTATATCATTTTATGAAAAATTAATTTAGAGAATATTTTTATGGATACGTTAAATGTTATAAATAATACATAAATAAACAATTTTTTAAATTTTTTAATAAATTGATATAAAATTTTAATTCTTTTATATTTTATCTTTTTAATATTTATTTATAAAAATATGTGTTTCAAAATTTATATCTATACTTATTCTTCATACATAGATAAATTTTTATAAAAATAATACTTTTATTATAACTTTTTTGTAAAATTAATATATAATTATTTTTTTATTATATGAATGTGATTCTCTAAATAATATTTATAAACAAGTTATGGTTTTCCTTGAAATTTATATGACATATAAAATTTAAGATTTTAATTTGATTTCAAAAAAAATTCACATGGTACTTGCGGGATCGTTAGTACTTTTCACTCGCCGACTTAGTCAAAGTCGTCGATATTAGTATACGCAGTGGAAAACTATTAAACAAGAAAGACTTGCTTAACACACGATTTTTTATATTAAAATACTTAATCAACAAACTTTGTTAACTATGTGAAAGTAATGGATATAAACTAGTATAACTTTAATTATAATCTAATGAGTCTAAGCAACATATTTCATTGATCGAACAAAATCTACATGTACCTAATGCATGGAATAATCTGTCTTTTAAGAAAAGCATAATGTAAAATCACGAGAAAATCGAATCGAATCAATTATTAATAAAAATATAATACTTAAAGCACTAATTAGTTAATTCAACAAAAATATTCTCCCTCCGTTTCATAATTTAGGGGCTTTTAGAACTTTGCACATATATTAAGACAAGTTTAAAATAGAATACTCCTATATTTAATACGAAGTAATTGCTTTTACATTTACAATAAGTATTTCAATGTAACAACTCGCTAGTAAATTTAATGAACTCAAATATGTTTAACAATGTTGTAATCCAATAGGAAAATGTTGTGACTCTCCCTCTAATTAAAAATAATCTTTTTAATTTACACTTTCAATGACATGCATTGAAACTATTATTGAAGTAAATGTATTCATGCCTTAATTTGGAATGTTTTGCATTAAATAGTGAGAAAATGGACTTTTATTTTGAAAATTTATTTGAAACTTAAAAGCAATTAAATTGTGAAACAGAGCTTTGTTTAAATTATGGTGGAAGAAGAAAACAAAATGTGAGGAACGTGATATTGATGCTTGGAAGACATATAATTTATACAATATTAAATTCATCGATCGATCAATGACCATTAGTCTTACAATTCACAAGAATTTGTGATACGTACATCATTTCATTTAATATAAGAGATCTCTAGAAAGAAGTCCTATAAACTCCTCAAATATTGATTTACCTTCACTCTTCCAAATACTTGATTTGAAGAGAAAACATGGAACCTATAAACTCCTCAAATATTGCTAAAACAAATGATGCCGAGAAAACCCACAATCAATCCATAATCCCAACACTTCCAATGAAATATGCCTTTACCAATACCAAGGCTTTTGATACTACGCTTCAACCCTCGAAGCAATTCTAGGTGATCCACATCTATCCCGATGGAACCATTTTTTTGCATCCGATGTACTTATATGCTGCTACCTGAAGTGTGGCTCGACATGGCTCAAAGCCTTGGCATTCGCAATTGCAACTAGAAGTCGCTTTCCTGAAACCCAAGGTAGCCCTCTTCTCAATTCTGTTCCGCATGATTTGATACCTTTTATAGAGTTTCACAATGTTCATGGTGATATTGCTCATGATCCGAATCTTCCCTTATACGCCACTCACATGCCTTACACATACTTACCTAAATCCTTAGTATTAGATCGTGGTTGCAAGATAATATATACATTTGTAGGGACCAAAAAGACACCGTCATTTCGCTTTGGCACTTTCTTTATAAGATCAAACCCAACAAGGATTCTATTGAGCTAGCTTATTCCTATCAATCAAGCATTTGATCTTTTTTTGTGATGGGATATCAGCTAATGGATCGTACTGGGATCATGTCCTCGGATATTGGATGGCAAGCAAGGATCATCCTAGTCAAGTATTGTTTTTAAAGTACGAGGATATGATGAAAGATTCAGTCTCACATGTAATACTTTTAGCAAAATTTATGGGTTATCCATTTCCAAATGAGGAGGAAGTTGGAGGTATGCCCATGAAGATTATAAAGATGTGTAGTTTCAATAGTTTGAGTAATTTCGAGGTGAACAAGAATGGGATGAAATCGACAATCATGGGCAGCGTTCTTCCCAATACCAGGTATTTCAGAAAAGGTACCACCGGCGATTGGAGGAACTACTTAACTAATGACATGGCAAAGAAGATTGACCGAATCACTAAGCAAACTCTTAGCCCTTTCGGTCTAGAATTGTAACTTTTAATTATGCATAGGTGCAAATCATTCAGTATATTTTATGTCATCAATTCTCTTGTATGTCATCAACTATCGACCTACATCACTAAGTCGGGGAAGTTGGATTGATTATTATAGCACGGAATAAACTTACTTGTTTTCTTTTTATGGGAAATAATTCTAATGCACTTTTTAAGACTTGTCTATTTCAAATACCAATATAATACTATCAGTATTTTTTTTTATCTGAAGGAGGCTCAACCCTTAAATTTTACTCCATCGGTTACAAAATATTTGTCATTTTAGATCATTTCACACTTATTAAGAAAAGTAATAATTTGACATATATGACCCTATTTATTATTCTATTTTGTTTTATTTTCCAATGTTACTACTAACAAATCTTCCCTCATTAATTAAAACGTAACAATAAATACAAGAGCATAATTATAAAGTAGATGACAAAAAGTTTAAAATGACAAATATTTTGTAACAAAAAACAAGGCTAAAATGACAAATATTATGAAACGGGGAGAGTATTAAGAATACTAAGCAACGTTCTCCAAAGGAGATACATCGGATATCATAAGAGGAATAATACAACCACGTGGGGTATAGAAATCTGTGAAGCTAAAATCAAAATCTAAAGCGAAATTTGCACGACGATCAACCATCAAATTAATAGAACGGGGAACATGGCACACAATTTGTTAGGAAGTTAACCCCTAAAGTAAGGGAGAAACACACACCAAGAGAAGAGAGAGAAAACAATAACATAAGAGTTTATTAACCTAGTTCATCAGAATGACTATGTTTGAGGATATTACCAAGCCAGAAATTTTCACTCTCAATTTTTGTGGATACAATAACAATAATCAAAATGGGCTTGAATAGAGAACACACCTTAAAATAGATACATAATCTATCACGGATAGAAAACATAATCTTTCCTAAGATCACGTCCAACTTGTTACCCAAAAAACTGACTCCTCGCCAAGGAGAAGTATGCGGCTTTGACACGGCAAGACGCGTCCACGTCTTGCCTCTCCCCAGCCCGCGTACTCAATAGTCGCATTCTGCCGCCATAACGTGGGTGATGCTGCCAAGACGCGTCTTGGCCTTTCCTAGCTCGCGTACTTCCTAGTCGCCTTCTGTTGTCATGATGTGGGCGTTGCTTGCAAGACGCGATCGCATCTTGCCTTCTCCAGCCCGCGTCTTCGTAGTTCTGTACCGAATCTTAATTAAACTCTAAAACCCAACAATCTCCCACCTGGGGACTGATTCCAATTGAAATTGTCTTCATCATGATCCTCCCTTTTAGTACTGGTAGTGTCAGGCCTTAAACTTAAGTACCAAGGCCAGCAGAAGCCATGCACATCTTCAACTTTTATAAGGTCACAACCTTAGTCAACATGTCAACACGATTCTCACTTCCTAAAATCTTCACAAACTGCAAGATCTTCCTTTTTAGAAGATGTTGTATGTAATGATACTTCACCTCAATGTGCTTTGTCCTTGAATGAAATGCCGAATTCTTATCCAAGTGAATGGCACCTTGACTATCACTTTAAAGAATTCTATCCCCTTGCCTCTTCCCCAATTCAACCATACCATCTCCTTGCTAGACTCTATCACTACAATATACCCAACTTCTGTAGTAGACAAAGCAACAACTTTCCGCAACTAAGAAGCCCCAAGGACCGCAATACCACCCAAAGTAAAGACGTGCCCTATTGTAGTAGACAAAGCAACAACAATCGTTAATGCCTACCAAAGAAGTTAATTAACCAAACTTCGTAAAGTTGGTAAGCAAGGGTAAATCCCACAGAGACTTGTGTATTTATGTGTTTACTTGTATGCAAAGTAAGACTGTGAAGGTGGATTTTATGGTTTGAGTGTTAGAACTAAGTTCTAATGCAAGAATGAAATATAAATACAATGATGAATGTGAATATAAAGTATGAGAGGAATATGTTCAACTACTTAAAATCCATTATGAATCTGTGTATAGATCATTGATTCTCTTGATTCTTTTTTTTCTCTTGAATAACCTATCGTTAAATTCTATTCTAAACTTCAATTTTAGTTATTAGAACCAGGAGTCTAACAACCATAAATATTTAACAACCTGGAAGACCTTCTAGATTCAATTAAACAACAATATTAAGTTCCAAGTATCGATAGAAATAAACACTTAGAGCAACCAAACATCTAAGTGATTTGTGAATTTATTCCCTTCTACAATAGATTAGCACAACTACGCCTAAACAATTATAGATTCTACTTTATCTAATTAATTCCAACCGATACTTAATTAGATTTAGTTGTAGATTAATATAGAACTCTTATTAGGTGGCCAATCTAACAAAATCCTAGACAAACCTTATTTAATTAAGTAAAGGGGAAACCCCTATTCAAGATTATGGAGAACCAATCCAATCTCACTATAATATATGATCCATAACTTCAATCAATTAATTGAAAAAAAAAGAGAAATTAGCTACTCATAATTTAGAACTTACAAATCAGGGTTCAAAAGTATTCTTTGGAAAAAGCTCTCAAAACAACCAACATGTCTTCCAAATTTTGAATTATGATGCATAAACCAAAAGATAGAAACTAATATCTCAAAACAAATTTCAAAAGATATCCTCCTAAAGAAAATGAAAACCAAGTTGGCAATCTATCTCATGCGAAATAGCGCGGTTTGGTCCCCTAAAAATTGCAGTCGTGCTTTTCTTGCACCAGCCACACATTCTTCCTACAATGTACTAAGCGCGAGCACATCTGCTCAACTCAATCGAGTCCAACTACACCAGGTTGAGCTCTCTCCTTTTCCTCCTCCTTGCCTTTTTTCTTCATAGCCTTTCTTTGATGCAATCCCTTATCTTCCAAAATGACCCCGAATTCTCCACCATAACTAGCCGATTTCTGTCCCATATTGTTCATTCTTGAATCTGCAAAATAACACAAAACAAGTGTAGATTCTGAATCTTCTAGCAAACTACTAAACTAAAGAAACTAAATAAAAGCACACAAATTATGTCTAAACATGCTATCTAAACACTACCTAAATGCAAGCTATCAAACTCCCCCATGCTTAAACCTTGCTTGTCCTCAAGCAAGAAACAAATTCAAATCACATCACAACTTAGCAATCCATGAATCCATTTTATAATTCATAAAGTAAGTTAACAAATAACTATAACTTGATCAATACATCATAGCATGCATTTAATTAAGCATAGAGAGTAGAAAATTCATCCATTCTAGACCTCACCAAGATAATGTGTTTACTCTCTCTCTCTCTCTCTCTCTCTCTCTCTCTCTCTCTCAAGTGTTTAAAGGTATGTATATCACTCAAAATCAACATTGAAATACTAGACTACCATAGGCTTGCATCAACATCCTAATTCTCCACTGTTATGAACCAAACACACAACAAAAATCATAAGGTCTTTTCAAGGGTTGTAATGGGGTCAAGGTAATAAGAATTTGAAAGGGAAAATTTATGGTCATGTGTTGCTAAATTTGAGAACTAGAATAAACTAAGAACCCAAACTCAACACTTTCTTCATATGATTCCAACCAACTTCTTTACCAACCTCTACACACTTTAAGCCCATTGCTTCTTTTCAACATTTTTTTTCTTTTGCCTTTTTTCCAAATATTTTAAGCACTATGAAGACTACTTCTTTGGAGCACATTTTTCACAACACATCTTTTCATCCCCATTTTTTCCACTTTTCATCTCTTCCTTTTTTTTTCTTTTCCATCTTCCAACTTTATTACAATGTCCCAATACTTAGTCAACAACCACGCAAACAACTCAACTAAAATCCTAGATCATAGATGGATCAATCTTATACAAGCTAGAGAGTTATTTTGTGGAGCTATACAAATAGGCTTAAAGCTCAAAGATGGGGCTTCAAAAACATAGGACCATATCAAGGTAGATAAGGAAATAATAGGTATAAGAAACATGCTTCAATCATTTTAATGTCATGCATCATAGTCACGTAAAGCAATCTTGAAAAAGAGTCTAAACGCAAGTTATAGAGCTAGCAAATCAAAGTGATGCACTCAACACAAAAAGAGGACAAATTAATCCATAAAAGGCAAAATTAATCTGACATGGCAAAATTTTGTCTAGAACTTCAAAATAAATCTATTACTCCATGTTTATCTACACGCTCAATCCTATAATCAAAGTCAATAGCCAAAGATCATGCCCATTTCAAAGAAATTTCAACAATTCAAGCATAGTCATGGGTTAGAATCTCAAGTTAACTCAAAGAAACAAGTAGTTCTTTACCTTGGGAAAATATGAATCCTAAATGCAATTATTTTTTCATTTTCAATTTTCTAATACTTTTCTTTTTTCTTGGGTTTTTAATCAATGCAAAACATAAAACATAAACATGCCTAAAATTAATGCAACTACATGAATGCAAAAACAAGTAAGAAATCCCCTCCCAGATGCTTAAATTTGACATTGTCTCTAATGTAAAGAAAAAGTAAGAGAGAAGAGAAAAACTCACAAGTTCATCTATTGATTCGGAAACAGCGGAAACTCGGACTATTGCTGTGGTGGTGGATACTCAGGGTATGGTGGTGGAGGATACTCTGGATAAGGCAGCGATGGGAACCCCATGCAAACGCACAACATTTTCAAAGAAGAGATTACCAACATGTGATGCATGATCGGTTTTATGGCATGCAACAAATTGAGCCATTTTTGAGAACCGATCAACGACAACATAAATGGAGTCTCTTCACCTCTTAGAACATATCAATACTAAAACAAAGTCCATGGAAATATCTTCCCAAGGAGCTTGTGGAATTGGGAGAGGAGTATACAAACCATGAGGTTGCACCCTGGACTTAGCATGCAAACAAGTTATACATGAAGCACAAATTGTTTCTATGGATTTTAGCATGCTAGGCCAAAAGAAATGTTCCCTCAAAATATGCAAGGTTTTCATAACCCCAGAGAGACCCATGAGGCCACCCCGTGGGCCTCTTGCACTACCAAGTGCTGCAATGAACCCTTAGGCACATATAGCTTAGGACCTTTAAAAAATAAGCCATCGTGTAAATAAAATAGATCCTTACTTCCCCTATCCAAGCATGCTTGGTAGACCTCATAAAAATCAGAATTTGCTCATATAACTCTCTTATAAAACCAAAGCCAAGCATCTTAGTATCAAAAAGAGAGACAAGTGTGTACCTCCTAGAAAGGGCATCAACGACGACGTTGTCCTTTCCCTTTTTATGCTTGATGACGTAGGGAAACGTCTCAATGTACTCGACCCACTAGGCATGGTGCTTGCTGAGCTTGCTTTGCCCCTTGAGAAACTTAAGCGCCTCGTGGTCAGAATGGATTACGAACTCGCGCGACATAAGATAGTGCTCTCATGTTTTGAGCACTCGGACAAGGGCGAGCAATTCTTTGTCATAGGTGGGATAATTCAGCTCAACCCCACCTATCTTCTCACTAAAATACATCATGGGTTTACCTTCTTGTAAGAGAATTCCACCCAAACCAATGCCCAACGTCTCACACTCAATTTCGAACGTCTTGTTGAAGTCGGGCAAGACAAGGAGTGGAGCTTGTGTGAACTTATCCTTGAGGATGTTGAAGGCATACTCTTGAGGGTCCTCCCACCTGAATGGAATGTTCTTCTTGGTGAGCTCAGTGAGGGGGTGCAACAATGGAGCTAAAGTCCCTCACAAATCGGCGATAGAAACCCACAAAGCCAAGGAAGCTCTGGACTTGGGTCATGGTTGTGGGAGTAGCCCATTCTTATATGGACTTGACCTTTTCTTTATCAACTTTGATCCCTTCTCTGCTCACAACAAAGCCAAGAAACACCACGAGATCCGAGCAAAAGTGGCATTTCTTAAAGTTAGCGAATAGGCGCTCCTTTATCAAAATATATAGCATTTGCCTAAGGTGCTCGATGTGTGAATGAAGATGGTGGATATAAACAAGTATGTCACCACAATAAACAACCACTAACTTACCAAGAAATGGGCGGAGGACATGGTTCATCAAGCGCATGAAGGTGCCAGGAGCATTGGTTAGCCCAAATGGCATAATCAACCATTCGTAGAGCCCGTGCTTGGTTTTGAACGTTGTCCTCCACTCGTCGCCCTCCTTCATTCAGATTTGTTGATAGCCAATTTTTAGGTCGATCTTGGAGAAGTTACTAGCTCCATGGAGCTCTTCTAGCATATCACCAAGCCTCGAAATAGGATGTCAATATTCGATAGTGATGGTGTTGACCACCCGACAATCAACGCACATTCACCACGTCCCATCCTTCTTGGGCACAAGAATCACCGGGACGGCACATAGGATGAGGCTTTATCGGACATAGCCTTTGTCAAGGAGATCTTGGACTTGGCAATGTAGCTTCTTGGTCTCCTCGGGATTGGCACGGTAGCCTGGCCGGTTTGAAAGAGATGCACCTAGGATGAAATCAATTTGGTTCTCTATCCTTCGTATGGGAGGCAAAGCACTTGGAACCTCTTCTTGAAAAAGATCTTCATATTCCTACGAATGATGAGCAATAGGTGAGTGAAGATCTTCTGCATCTTGGGAAGAAAACAAGGATTCATGATAGAGAAGTAAAATGCAAACGTTACTCCCCTTGATGGTATGGACAACTTCCTTAGGTTTGGCGAGAAGGATAGTTTTGGAAGTGCCCACGCTACCTCCAATAACCATTGTCTTCCCTTTCTTCTCTTCACGAAGGGCGTGCTTCCTTCTTTGTTCCTTGGTCACGTGATCAAGCAAAATCTTGTGAGGCGCCATAGGATGCAATGTTATCTTTTTGCCATCACGATGGAAGGAATATTTATTTGACACGCCATCATGGATCACGCCTCGGTCAAATTACCATGGTCAGTCAATATGGAGGAGGCACACGGACATATGTACCATGTCACACTCCACAACATCGGCGTAAGAACCTACGACAAAATAAATTAAGGCGCTCTCCTTCACTTGGATAGGAGATTTAGAATTCAATCAACATAATGGATAAGGCATAGGATGAGGTGTAGTAGGAATTGAGAAACGAGTAACTAGCTCCTCATTAATGATGTTGCAACATGAACCATCAACAATAATCATTTTAAATACCTTATCTTAGATCTTGCAACGAGTATGGAAAATGACCTCTTGTTGGTTAGGTGTGGTAGTGCTCTCGTTTATGAAAAGGGTTTATTGTACCACAAAGCACTCGTCTTCCTCCGCTGTGACATGGAGATCATCTTCTTCTTACTCCTCAAGAACTCCTTATTGCTTAGGCGGCTCCTAAAACTCATAGTCTCCTTGAGGGTTAAGGAGAAGCTTGCGTTGGTTGGGGCAGTCAAGGGCATAATGGCCACGCCCAAGGCAATTGAAGCACTTGAAGTCACCAGTGCGGGTCTCTCCCACTTGCTTGGGCCTCAATGGCCCGTCTTTATTAGGGGGAGGAGTGGGATTCTCATGCCTAAATTCAGGCTTTCTTGGCTGGCTCGGAATGGCATTAGATGGTGTACTTTGCCACGACTTCGAGCTTGTGTTGGAAAGGCGCCTTTTGGGCAAGTTCTTGTAGACATGGTTGATGTAGTGCAACACCTCTTCTATCTCCAAACCCATAGGAAAATGTTACATGCTCACAAAAGATTTTAGCTTGGAATTAAGCCCATGAATGAATTTGGAGATAACATACCTGTTGGGGAACCAAACCCTTAAGCGAAAGATGAGAGTGCATAGCTCATGATAGTAATCATCGTGAGTACGACTTTGTTGGTAGAGTTGCTCTAATTTGGCATGGATCCTCTCGGTGTAGTCGTCCAAGTCAAAACGCTCCACAAGGGCACGCTTGAGCTCTTGCCAAGAGTGGATCGGTGGCTGGCCTTCTCGCCTCCTAGACTCCTTGTATTGTAGCCACCAATGGTAAGAAAATTCGGTGAAGTGGACGACGGCAACCACAATTCTCCTTTCATCGTCATAGCCATATTAATCGAAGACGGTTTCAGTCTTGGCTATCCAATCAAGACAAGCATCGTCTCCGGCAGTCCCGAAGAAGGTTTGGATTTGAAGTTTGATGTCGTGGTGGTGCTCCCTTCCTTGTTGGAGCTTATCTTGGAATGCGGGCTGAGGAGGCGATAGGGTGCGCCGCGGGGTGCGCTCTTTCGCTGGCATCATGGGGTTGTGGCCGGCCTTGTGCCCTAGAAACAAATGGGCCGTTCCGGAGGGGGCCGGCGATGGCATGGATGTGTATCCATTAGGATGTGTGCCATAGCGCTCGTTGCCTACATCGTTAGTAGACCTAGGCAATGGAATATTACTAGGATAAGTAGAAAAAGGAGTAACATAGTCTTGCCTTACCCTGGTGGATGGCACATAAGTTGGAATGTAGTGTGGCTCCGACAAGGACCCTTGGGACACTTGTAGCACATTAGAGGTGGAGCCCTCTTCCAAATGGATGACGTTGCTCATGGCATCTAGGGGCTCAAGGTGTGTGCCCCCAGAGACAAAAGGAGCGCCACCATTGATACTAGGAGCATTGTTGTTGTTGGCCTGGACAAGCTCATCGAACCTTGACATCCGTCCCTCAAGGCATCAAACCAGGTGCAAGAGGATGGAGGGTTTGTTGCACCGATTGTATCATGGCTTCCATGGAAGTTGAAGACACTTCACTTGGTTCCTCGTCTAGGCCTGTGTCCGACATCTTGCACACAACAAACCAACAAGATTAAATCCATAAAGCAAGGATGTTTCGAACCACGCTATACCAAACTCAACCTAGAAATGAAAGTTTGCTCAATTTGCAAGGACTAGGTGTCGGGTTGGTAAAGACAAATTAGGGTTCAAAAAGCAAGGCACACAAGTACGACAACGTCACAAACAGGCAAGTTTGGTTGAACTATTCAAATTAGGAAGCTAACAGGTACCAAAATTTCAATACAAACTTTTTTCGTGCATAAATCAGATTTTCTCTCACGAGATCCGAATTTTTCTATGCGCGACCTCTCTTTCACTTTCGTTGGGTCCGAGTTTTTCTAAATCTCGTTTCTTTTCCGTGTCCGAATTTTTGTTTTAGGCGCTTTCTTGATTTTATAAAGTTATATCATGCACAACATAGTTATCCACACAAACAAACAACATGAGTTTTCCAATTCGGTTTTGGTGCTTTTCCCGTATCGTAACCCGAATAGCCAATCAATAGTGCAAGCTCGGTTTTATATCATTCATGCAAGTGCGGCCCTATTGAGTCGGTGTTAGGAACTCACGTTAATTAAACACTGGAACAACGTCCCCAGTTTTGATAATGACAAACATCATGGGAACTAATGCTTACTGTCAAGTATTTCAGATTAACAGGTTGCTCGTGCTAAGCAAAACACGGAGGAAAGTTCCTAAGGTATGAGAACTAAGGCAACGAAAGTTCCCACTTCAAGGGAACTCGATCAAGACGCGAGCAACTCAGAAGTAAACAAGAGTTCCCAAGGCTAGGGAACTCAATGAACCAGAGTTCCCATGAAAAGGGAACTAGATGAAAAGAACAGTACACCCTAACGTCAAGAGAGTTCCCAAGACAAGGGAAACGAGAAGATGAGAGTTCCCTCTGGATGGGTACCAGCGCATGCTTGAAAGCGACATCTCAACGCATTTTTGGGGATCATGTCTCGATCGAACAAAAGGTCGTTTAATGCTTCAGAATGTGCAGCAGAGTGAAGACGACCATCAGATGGTCCGATGTGATCCAAGAGTTGACGAGGTTCGAATTCAAATCAGAGTCACATGTCAACGACAAGGATCAGACTTGGAAAGCAAGGCAAACAGGGTATTTAGGACAAATACCTTAATTGGATAAGGGTTGTAAATCACACCTATTTAAACACTTCAACAGTGACCTTGCTCGACACTTTTCATAATCCTGAAATTGCCAGACACAAAGAGTGAGAGATAAAGAGCTTATCGGTGAAAATCATCACTTTGGTGAAAATTCCCCAGCGGCGAGCTAATCTCGACGAAGATGAAGAAAGAAAGAAGGAGTTCCTAGGTCCAGGGGAACTCAGTTGCAGAGATAGAGATAGGAAAGGTTTGAGTTTCGCTTTTTCTTTTATTGTGAGCGTTCACCAGTGTTAGGGTTGAGAGAATACATTAGTGTTTCCTAGGGATAGAGTCCTTGTAAGAAAAGAGAAGTTTGTATTCTTCCTTGTAACTTGAAGGGAACTAAGCAATAAAGAAAATGGAACTCATTCGAAAATCCTTCAATCGGAGGTAGAGATTTACTCACGCGATTAGTTGATCGTTGTGGGGTTCCTCTATAAGGGACCTGTCTCAACTTGTTTTATTTACCTACACATTTACTCATTCCTTTGCGTGTGGGAACTGTCCGATACAGTTCCAATAACTGTTTCTACTAACCTTCGATCCAACAATTGGTATCAAAGCGGGTGCTCTAGATTTTTGGTTAGTCTTTGTAGGTAGAAGTAAAAATGTCTCATGAACTCACAAAGATAGGGCTTGGGAACAACAAATCTCCCAGGGTCATCGTTGGACGTTTGGAGAACTGGCAAATCAAGATGAGATATTGGATGAGAAGTCAAGACTACCAAGCATGGTGTGTCATAGAATATGGGAACTTCGAGGTCAACGAAGCCATCAGGAATGACCGATCCAAATGGGGACCGACTGAGTGGCAATGCATAGAGGCAAACTACAAAGCCAAAATGTACCTCAACAATGCAATGTGCGAACAAGACAGTAATAGAGTGGCTAACCTGGAAACATCCAAGGAAACGTGGGAAGCCATTCAATAGATGCACATTGGGAGTTCCGATCTAAGAGAAGACCACCGGATGAATGCTAGAAGGGAGTTCTTCAACTTCAAAATGGCTATGGGAGAATCGGTAGATAGCAATTCATCTCGTTTCGAGTCTCTTTGCTCCAAGATGGCAGCTTTTGGCATCACCAAACAAGAAATCATCGACAAAATGAAGGTGCAACAATTGTTCAATATGCTGATTGTTGAGTGGGCAAATGAACGCACCATGTTCAAAGAAAACCCTGAGAATAGGAACCTGATGCTTCACCAAGTGTTTGGTAAGCTCATTGGTCATGAGAAGAGGAAGTAGGAAGACAAACAACAAGAATTAGAAAATAGAGGCATAGTTCTCAAACTGGAAAAGGTCCTCAAGTCTGTCCAAGAACAATGTGAAGAATCCGAAGAGGACGACGATGAGGAACTAGAGCTAATTACAAAGACCCTTACGAACTTCTACAAGAAAGGGAAGTTCAAAGGGAACTCCAGTAGAGAAAGAAGGACCTATGAGTCTAACAACAAGTTCCAAGATAGAGACAAAGATCTTGCGGATGCCATGTGCTACAAGTGCTACAAGAAGGGGCACTTCGCCAAAAACTGTCCTCAAGGAACTGAGGAGCGAAGACTTGACTATGGAAAGAAAAAGGCATACATAGCAACTTGGAGTGACTTCGATGATGAGGAGCCAGAGGCGTGTACAACACTAGAAATTTGCGTTATGGCCATAGGAGAGACCACTGGGGAACAACCCAGTGAGGTAAATTCCGAAACCCTCCTCAATTCTCTCTCTCAATACGAAAAACTTGAGCTATTAAAATTGTTGGCTAAGATGTTAAAGAATAATATTAAAATCCAAAAAAAAGTTGATCAATCCGAACACATGTTATCTGAGAAAATGGGAATGGAGTCTTATTCCCACTGTGATAAGCTTGTTGTAAAACTACAATCCTCCGTCACTGAAAACACACTCCTTAGAAGGGAACTCAATGGCATTGAGAGTGAAAAGGATGAGATCCTCAAAACTCTGATTGAAAATCAGAAGTGTCTGGATAGTTCCCTTCCTCAAGCCAAGCTAATAGAAGAAAATGAGGTCCTTAAGAACGAAATTTTCAACAAATAAATGTGGTTTAGTCAAAAACTCAAGTCTAAATATGTTGAGAAAAGCCTAGGAGTCTGTTCCCTATGTAATGAAGTCAGTCCAGTAGAATGCATAACCAAACCCCCAAGTCACCCAAGAAACACCACATATGACCAAGTTTGTCTCAGCCAGGCATGGGATAGGGTATGGAGAAGGATCTTCAAAAGATGGAAACCCTCCTCTCATTGAAAAAGAGAGAAACGAGTGTAGGGATATTGAGCTTCAAAGCCAAAAGCTAAGAACGCTCAATTAGAGGAGAGAATTCGTGTTCTTGATAGTGGTAAAGATGGGAACAATGAGTACTGCACTGGGAACACAAGCCACAAAATATACCTTAAGATAGCCAAGGGAAACGAGTCTAGAGTCTACAATCAGAAACCCATTGAGACAAATAGGATCTAAAGACCTCACCCAAAATACTATCTTGGAGAGTACTACAAGACATGTTGACATTATGGAGCCCATTGATGTCCGCCTTTTTAGTCGTGTTTTGGGGTGTGTTTTTGTGTGTTTGAGTCTTTTTCTTTAGTTTTATGTTTTGTTTTGAGTCGTTTGTGTAGGTTTTCATATTTACTTAAGATATGGAGTCTACATAAGCTTTGGTTGTGTTTTTGTAGGTTTAGAAGATGTTTTGGAGCATATTTTGAAGAAAGGAGGAAAGCACATAAAGTTAGCACTCAAGAATGAAGCAAGGCCAAAGAAAAGCAATCAAATAAAGAAGTGAAGAATCAAGTTTGAGCTTGGAAATAAGTAGAGAACTCGTTACAAAGACATAGGAAAAAGAATCGAGTCAAACCGAGGTGTAACGAAACCGCTACTGAAGTTTTACTCAAAGCTGTTTGTAGTGTTGAAGGGGGTCGATAACGACCCTGTGAGGGTCGATACCGAGGCTGCAGGGGTCAGTACCGAGGCATCCAGGGTCGGTACCGAGGCACTCCGTGTCGGTAGCAAAAACCGAGTCGGCGCTTTTAATAATCTTTTATCCCTTTCCTTTTATGTTTTTAGATAGTTTTAAGGGACATATCGTTATAAAAGATTTATTTCCTTATAGAAAGCTTTTAGATAGATTAGTTTCTCTATAAATACTCTTGTCTAGTCTTTGTTTTTCTCTACCAACACATCCACAATTAACCTAGTTTAGGGTAGAGAGAGAAGAGAGGAGGCGTGAGAGGGAGAGAAGAGGAACGAATTTGTGGGAGACTTGGAAGACAAGTTTGCTTTGGATTTGCTTGTAAGTTTCCTTTTTATTAATTTAGATGTTTTTAATTATGAATTGTGAGTAGTCTCTCTCTCTAAGGTTGGGGTTAACCCAACAATGGTTGTGCATGCTTTCTCTTGATCATGATTTGATTATTTTTATTGCATGAATCTTCTCTCTTGTTCTTAACTCCTTGAAACGAAAGTTGATAGGAATTTCTCATTCATTGTTGAAGCGAAAGCGGAAACCTTGAATCAAAATAGTAAACTTAGGGTTTTGAAACGAAAGTGGATCAATCCTAGTTGAAGTAGAAGAGATAGATAGTAAGTTTATTGATAGGACGAAAGTTGGTTGATTTACTTGCTTTAGTTGACGAAAGTTGACACCTTTATGTGATAAAAGCATGATCTATGTGTTTCATTAACGTTTGGCATGCATAATTGTTGTTGTGGGGACACCTAAACCTTATATTTTCTCTTTCTCTTGATAAAAACCTTAGAAGAGATAGATTTTCTCTTGATAAAAACCCTAGCTTTGTTGATTACTTGCGCTCCAAGTAACAAAACTTGACACTAGACTTTCTCCCGTGGACGAACCTGACTTCGCTATACACAGCGGGGTCTTCATTATAAATTTATTTGTTGTCAAGAAACCCTTTCAACAAATTGGCGCCGTTGCCGGGGAGATTTCAATAGTGCCATGTTTTGTTCTTGTAGCGTTTTTCGGGACTCTACCGAGTCGGTAACGACCCCCTCAAGGTCGGTACCGACCCTTAGGGCAACCCGGTTTTTCTTATTTCCTTTGTTTGTTTGCTTTTAGGATCTTTGTCGAGTCGGTAACGACCCTACCCAGGTCGATACCAACCGTGTCGACAGATCTGAGTTTTTTTCTTTCAGTTTTTATTTTTACCGGATCACTGCAGGCTCGATACCGACCCTCCAGGTTCATTACCGACCCTCCTCCGAGAACCCTCTTTGTTTTTGATTTCGTTTTCGTTTTTGTTTTTGCTTACAGTGTATACCAGTTGAAGGACGTCGAGTTGTCTCTAATCCAGTTGTAGACTCTGAACCCGAGCAATCCTTCCACCGACGATTAAGAGAATACAAAGCCATGGCCATGACACCTGAAGAGATGACACGACAGATGGCCACTCTTCAGAGGCAGATTGGTTTCAAGCAAGTTGATCGAGATGCTGCAGCTGCAGAGGTCGAACGTGAACGAGAGCACACTACCCGTCTACAGGAGCAAATCAATGCCTATCCAAGGAATGTCAAACAGTATATGCATCCAGAACTGAGGGTGCCAGAGTCAGCAATTGTGCTTTCGGAGATAGAGAAGAATTTTGAGATTAAGTCTCAATTCATATCCTTGATAAAAAGGGCTCATTGTAAGGGAAACCTACTGAGTGCCCTATGGAACATATTAAAAACTTTCTTGATTTATGTGACACTATAGCTGTTGATGGTGTCTCTCTTGGATATGTTCTGTTGAAAGCTTTTAAGTGGTCTCTTGCAGGAAAGGCCCTGAGCTGGTTAGAGAGCCTACCTCCTAGGTCGGTTAGGATGTGGAAAGCTTTGCATGACTTGTTTTTGACAAAGTTCTTTCCTCCTGCTAAGACAACGAAGTTAAGAAAACGTATCACCTCCTACAACCAGCTGCCTAATGAGACCTTTGTGGAGACATGGGAGAGATTCAAGGAGATGCTTAGACAGTGCCCTACCCTTGGGCAACCACAATATGTGCTCCAAGAAATCTTCTTCCAAGGGATCAATGCTGAGACGAAAAACCGCATCAATCTTCACACTGCTTGCGGTTTCATAGAGATGGATCACAATGAGGCGTGGGCATTGCTTGACAATTTAACCAACTACGATGCAATGTATGGCACACAACAAGCACAACAACCCCAACGAAGGCTCTACAATCCGAACAAGGATGAGGTCGACCCTGAAGTGGAACGCCAATTCTTGCAAGATGAGATCAACCGCCTGAAGAAGCAGGTAAGTTATCTTAAATCATCTCCATCTTTTCAAGAATGTGGGTCTCAATCCCATGCTACTTCTGCCTGCACTAACTTGCAACAGGTCCGTGCTGCTGAGGCATATGACGACGCTAACTATATGAGAGGTCCATATAGGAACCAAGGTAATAATTTTTATGCAGGGAGGAATAACAATCAGCCCACCTAGGGCAACTATGGCCAAGGGAGCCAACCTCCTCAGCAAGACCAAAGGGTTCCACCCCACAGACCTCCAAGTTATCAAGAGGTACCTTCATGGGTACAAGGGATACAAGAAGGCATCCATAGCAAGATTGATGGAGTCCGAGCTGACCTACATAATCAGATGAAGGGTGTACAGGCTCAATTGGGAGAGTTCGATACATGGAGAAAAAGCGTCAACTCCCAACTTGGCAACCTTGTTGCACAAGTTTCGAGACCTCAAGGGCAACTCCGGGGCCGCCCCGACGAGAACCCGAGAAGACAAATAGCAGTTGTACACCTCAGGAGCGGAAAGACACTACCGAACCGTGCCGAGGCCAAGGACAATAAGGTCGATACCGAGCCTAAAGACCTTGGTATCGATGCTTCCCAAGTCGATAACGACCCCAATCTAGGTAAGTCCTCGATACCGAGCCACTCCCTTAGTCTCAGGCTCGGTACCGACCCCACTAGGGTCGATACCGAACCTTCTACAGCACCGATCGACCCTCCTGTCGATTCGGTAGGGCCTCGATCTAGCTCTCTCTCTCTCTATCCCAAGTCCATCAAAAACTCTTCCTTTCCCGATTAAGAAGTCCAATGATGTTACGGAAGGAAAGTTTAGACGGTTTGTTAAGATTCTTCAAGGGTTAAATATTTCTATTCCATTTACTGAAGCCCTTAATGAAATGCCTGCCTACACTAAATTTTTAAAAGAGATTTTGAGCAAGAAAAGATCTATCTCAGAGATGTCAAGTGAAGTACGATCCTTAAAGCTTCCAGAAAAACTCGGTGATCCAGGTAAGTTTGCAATTTCCATAGGTATTGGAACTCACCGTTTTAAAGCTCTATGTGATCTAGGTGCCAGTGCCAGTTTATTACCATTGTCTATCTGTACCAAGGCTAACATGGGACCACTGGAGCCTGTCGATATGGATCTCTACATGGCGGACGGATCTTGTGTAAAAGCAACTGGAGTCGTGGACGACGTTCTTATCCAAGTTGGAAATTTTTTTGTTCCCAACGACTTCATTGTGCTAGATATGCCGGAAGACCCTGTGGTACCAATCATTCTTGGAAGACCATTCTTAGCCACCGCAGGGGCACGAGTTGATGTTAGGAAAGGACTTCTCACGTTTGATATTGGAGAAGAGAAGGTCGAATTTCATTTCGATCCGGCCGTGAATGAGGTTGCTAGTTGTAGTACTGAGGAGCTTACCGACCCACCATGGCTCGGTAACGATCCTTCTCTGAGTACAGAAACAAGCAAATCCAAGGAAGTCACACCTACCGAGGAGCCTACCGACCCACCATGGGTCGGTAACGACCCAAATATGAAGGATTACGAAGATGAAGGTGGATTCAAACCCGTTACCGCGGCACTTCCTAACCCAGATGAGTCGGTAACGACCCATTTAGCTTTGGTACCGAGCCCTTCTCTGAACAATCAAAGTGAGTTTTCTTGTTCTAATTCAATCAATTATAGTCATGATCCTTTTTCCTATCCTTGTTCTATTTCATATCCTACTGAGCATACTGTGAAGAAGTCGAAACCCCCTTGGTTTTCGGATTTTACTAACCCTGTTGTCGGGTTATCAAGCATACTTGTGGATGATAGAGGGTCGAATGTCTTGGAGAGAAGCTTTGAAGCTTTTCCATCTAAGTATGGCGTTTCTCATGATCCCTACAAAGCCGGAGATAATCCACCTTAGAGCGAGGTAAGTATGGTCGGGCTAACGACGTTAAACATAGTGCTTACGGGAGGCAACCCGCTTTTTGTTTTTGTTTTAGTTTTTGCTTTCTTAGATCTTTTTGATAGCTTTCTTTTGACTTGTTTTTAGCTTAGTTTAGTATAGTAGGGATAGAAGTTTTTCTAAAGTAACTCAGGTACAAAGAAGAAGAAGAAGTGCTAAGCAGAAGAAGAAAAATCAATGACACTCGGTACAAGAACAACAAATGAGCAATCGGTGGCAATACACAATTCGCCCGATACCGACCCTCTGGGTTCGGTACCGACCTCTATAGGAATACAGAGAAAATTCAGCAAACTCCTTAAAGTGATCAATGGTTTCAAGACAACTTCTAGTTTTATTTTGTGAGTTCCCTTTTCTTATCCTCTTTATTTTTATGTCTTTGCTTTAAACAGTGAGGACATTGTTTGGTTTAAGTATGGGGTATGGGGAAAAAGAAACTCAGTTTTTGTTTTTGTTTTTGTGTTTTAGGATTGATAATATTCCACTTAGATGTCCTATGATATGCTTTAACTTGCTTGACCATGTAATTCCTTTAGCATGTTTGGATAACTTTGCCTGAATCATGTTGAAAAATTGTTTTTATGCGGATATTTAGCATGTGATGAAATTGAGCACATATGATCTTAGGTAGAAGTGACTGAAATCTAACAAAAATTGCTACCTTGTGAGTTATTTTTGGCCTTATAGGGAAAAAATCAAAAATCCCTCTTCTTTTCTTGTGTGATTTACTCTCCTTATGCATATTATCTCTTGTCATTGATATGGTTATCTATTACATGAAACCTATATGAGAATTTAGTTCATTGCATGTGAAATCATATGATGGAGAACTTATTTGTTTTAGCCACTTTTTATCCTCTCTTTTTTTATCTACATTTGCATTATCCTCTTTTTAAAGCCAATTTGAGCCTTAAAGCCTTTTTATTTTTAGCTCCAAAAAATTGTTTCCTAGCCGATGAAGCTTGACCCTATTTTGGGATTAGGACTTAGTATTAGTTGTTGTGATGGTTTTGTTGAGTGAAGATGTGTTGGTTCAAGTGTGGGGTAATATGGGTTGGGAAAAGAAAGATCTTGCAGTTTGTCATGTAAAAGGAGTTTGGTTCTCTGAATGCACTTAAAAACGAAGTGGAAAGTAAAGAGGAAGAAAGAAAGAAAAAGAAATGAGCAGACATCGTTACCGACCTAGTAGGCTCGATACCGAACCTTCCAAGTAGAAAAAAATAGTGAAAAATCAGAAGGGAGAAAAAAAGAAAGAGAGAAGCTAAGAGAAAGATGTTGAGTAGTGAATAATGTGCATGGGCCAAATCTTTCTTGTTGTTGTTATAAGCAAGATTAGTGGTATAAAAGGGTTAAAGAGTTAAGAGTGTGCATAATGTTTGACAGAGTTTGGTATGTTCTTTCATGAGAGTTTTGGATGTGTGTGTTTTAGGAGTCTTGATTCCCGGATATTTTTAGCACAACATAGCCAAAAGTTTTCCATGCCTATTTTTTATTACCAAGCCCCATTACAACCCGGCCGAATGGAAGCTTATATGAAGTTTTTCATTGAGCCTAAGTTCTCTTGATGATTTTTATATGTTTTGACAAATCTCTGGTGGAGATTTTGGTGATATAAGTAACAATGATATGTTGATTTTCGTATATTGGATTGAGTTGAGAGTTGTTATTTTAAGCCCAAACACTTAAGAGTTGAGTGAAACACATTACCCTTGTGAGGTTGGATTCTTAGTTGCTTTTGCTTGAGGTTTCTTATATATGTGTGATGACATTAGATTCACTTGTCTATTTCTACTTCAGCTTTGATGTTGTTTTTTTATAAAGGCATTGACTTGATATATGTGTTGATGGTTTTGGTTGATGTCTTGTTGATTGCTTGAGGACAAGCAAGTCTAAGTATGGGGTATTTTGATGTCCACCTTTTTAGTCGTGTTTTGGGGTGTGTTTTTGTGTGTTTCAGTCTTTTTCTTTAGTTTTATATTTTGTTTTGAGTCGTTTGTGTAGGTTTTCGTATTTCCTTAAGATATGGAGTCTACATAAGCTTTGGTGGTGTTTTTGTAGGTTTAGAAGCTGTTTTGGAGCATATTTTGAAGAAAGGAGGAAAGCACTTAAAGTTATCACTCAAGAATGAAGCAAGGCCGAAGAAAAGCACTCAAATAAAGAAGTGAAGAATCAAGTTTGAGCTTGGAAAGAAGTAGAGAAACTCGTTACAAAGACATAGGAAAAGGAATCGAGTCAAATCGAGGTGTAACGAACCCGCTACTAAAGTTTTACTCAAAGCTGTTTGCAGTGATGAAGGGGGTCAATAACGACCCTGTGAGGATCGATACCGAGCCTGCAAGGGTCGGTACCCAGGCATTCAGGGTCGGTACCGAGGCACTCCGTGTCGGTAGCAAAAACCGAGTCGGCACTTTTAATAATCTTTTATCCCTTTCCTTTTATGTTCTTAGATAGTTTTAAGGGATATATCGTTTTAGAAGATTTATTTCCTTATAGATAGCTTTTAGATAGATTAGTTTCTCTATAAATACTCTTGTCTAGTCTTTGTTTTTCTCTACCAACACACCCACAATTAACCTAGTTTAGGGTAGAGAGAGAAGAGAGGAGGCGTGAGAGGGAGAGAAGAGGAACGAATTTGTGGGAGACTTGGAAGACAAGTTTGATTTGGATTTGCTTATAAGTTTCCTTTTTATTATTTAGATGTTTTTAATTATGAATTGTGAGTAGTCTCTCTCTCTAAGGTTGGGGTTAACCCAACAATGGTTGTGCATGCTTTCTCTTGATCATGATTTGATTGTTTTTATTGCATGAATCTTCTCTCTTGTTCTTAACTCCTTGAAACGAAAGTTGATAGGAATTTCTCATTCATTGTTGAAGCGAAAGCGGAAACCTTGAATCAGAATAGTCAACTTAGGATTTTGCAACGAAAGTGGATCAATCCTAGTTGAAGTAGAAGAGATAGATAGTAAGTTTATTGATAGGACGAAAGCTGGTTGATTTACTTGCTTTAGTTGACGAAAGTTGACACCTTTATGTGATAAAAGTATGATCTATGTGTTTCATTAACGTTTGGCATGCATAATTGTGGTTGTGGGGACACCTAAACCATAGATTTTCTCTTTCTCTTGATAAAAACCTTATAAGAGATAGATTTTCTCTTGATAAAAACCCTAGCTTTGTTGATTACTTGCGCTCCAAGTAACAAAACTTGACACTAGACTTTCTCCCATGGACGAACCTGACTTCGCTATACACGGCGGGGTCTTGATTTTAAATTTATTTGTTGTCAAGAAACCCTTTCAACACCCATGGGCACTACATTGAAAATTGTCCCAAAAGGCAAGCTCAACGCTCACACACTTCAGGGAACAAGAACTTCAAAAACCAAAATTATCAAAGAAGAAATATGAACAAGTCTAACTTGTGGAAAGTTCTCAAGAATGGTAACTCGCCTAGGAACTCTTCACTGAGTCCTAGGAACTCCACACAAGTTCACAACTTAGCTAATTATTTGGTCGATAGAACTCTGTTTCCTTGCATGGAACCAGGCAAGAGACATCTTGCCTGGGTCACCAAATCTAACTAATGTTGCAGGTTGTAGTGAGGGGAACAACATATGGGTCATTGATAGTGGGTGTTCCAACCATATGACCGGTAACAAAGACAACCTCACCTCACTCCACACAAAAGTCGATGGAGGTCATGTCTCTTTCAGCAACAAGAACAAGGGCGAAATCATTGGAACTGGCGAAGCAATCATCAACAAAGGAATCAAGATAAAAAATGTGAATCTGGTTAAGGACCAAGGATACAACTTCATAAGTGTTTCTAAACTGTGTGACCAAGGGAACAATGGTCACATTTGATTCAAAGGAGTGCCTTGTGATCAACAAGAAAACCAACAAGATCATACTCAAGGGAACAAGGTCCAATAATGTCTATTTCGTGGATACCTTGTATGAGCCCCCAAGGAAACTGTGCCTTGCAAGTTCCCTAGATGAAGCGGAACTATGGCACAGAAGATTGGGACATGCAGGTGTGAATCAAATTATGAAGATGTACCTTCGGGATCTCGCTGTTGTACTACCCAGGATCGATCTAAAAGGTGTGAAATCTTGTTCCTCTCTTTAATTTTTGTTTGAGCATCCAACGTTTTTGTTTCTCTTGATAGAACCAATGGAACTTTGTAGGACTGAAAAACAAATAGCAGATCTTCCTCCTAAAACTTTGGATAGATGTCCCTTTGAGCATCTTCGCATGCTTTTAGGGATGATAACTTTAAATTAAACGATTCCTTGTTTATTCTTTCCCTTATGATTGGCTAGTTTAGTTGTTTTGCATGTTAGGAACTAGATAGGAACTCTGCATTCACTTTATCTGTTATTACTAGTCTAAGGCAAACAGTTTTACACATAGGAAATCTATTTTTTTGGCCCAAAATGATCAACTTGAGTTCCCTCTAACTCGTATTTCAAGCCATAATGATAGTTGATCATAAGCTTACCCAAGCCATGGACTAGACAAACTCATCCCATGAACCCCCTTGCTTACCTTTTCGAGTTGAAATTGCCTAAGTACTTTGTGTTCCCATCTCTCACAACAAAATTTTAGCATGAATTCCCCTCACTACTCTTTTCAAACCAACCTTTCTTGCAAGATCATGGGAACCTATAGTTGGAGTAATTCGATACGCCTAACCAGAACATGCAAACTTGTCTTGGGAAGACCATTGGTCCTGTCAGAGAAATAAGTGAAGAAGATTGTGTGAGACCCAAGCGTTCTCATGTTCTATGGACTGCCAACACGTGTGAATGCTTGAAGAGAAAGATTCGGGAAAGACGAAGCATTGCTATTTAACTTTTGAAATCAAAAAGGGGGATGAAGAAAATGACGACTGTACCCCTATGCCAAAATTCCTTAAATCTCGCCTTTTTTCCTAACTAGAACCTTTCTTCAACCTCTGCTTCTTTGTCTACCTTTGCCCAAAACTTCCTTTTTGAGCAAAATTCCAAATCCTTCCCATGGAACCCAAAATATCTCTCTACTCCAAAGCTCCAATCTTCAAGACCACTCAATCTCTTCCTCCTCCTATGGACCCATTGATCAAGGGCTGGTTTGATCGAAACCCTGCCACGCTGTGGCAATTTCTAACCCTAGCTCTCAAAGACACCATTGAACCCCAAGAGCGAACTAGGCTTCAGGATATGATAAACTGTCAAGTTTGCCCTTTCATCTATAGGGGCATCAACCACAGCATTCCCCCTTCTCAATTGCAGGAACACTTTCTCGCCTCCACTCCCTCTCACACGATTCCTCCCCTACCATCGCAACCACTCTACGATGCGTACCCTTCCACCACCACCACTTCTCAATCTGGGGCAAAAATCATCGACCATTTTCCTGATGACGTACCACTCGCCAAAAAAGAAATCACAAACCCCCGTTACCCCAAACCCTAAATCCCTAACACCTCCACCTATAACTATTTTCCTTAGACTAGTAATAACAGATAAAGTGAATGCATAGTTCCTATCTAGTTCCTATCATGCAAAACAACTAAACGAGCTAATCATAAGGTAAAGAATAAGCAAGGACTTGTTCCAACTAAGGGAACTCCCACACGCTACCTCTCCTTGCTGGGAAAACTGGCTCACAAGTTTATAATCAAGAATGTTCTCCCACGGCAGGAGAAGAGGATCCAACTCAATATCGGGGACACAATCCTTCTCGATCTGTTCCTTCGCCACGAGCCCATCAATCTACCAAGTATCATGTTGGGGCACCCAGTTGATGCGTCCCTCGTATGGGATGCGACGGATCAACTCGGTGTTTGAGTATTGGGTCTCGAATGAACGCATTGGAAGACTTTGATGGCACTCGAAACATCGTTGGAGTGTTCGAATGGGATTGAAATCACAAGAACAATTGCAAAGACGAGAGCTTTGATGACTATAGTTGGCGGCGCAAGCACAAAGGATAGAATTAAGGAGTAAACCTCGACTTCAATTAAACCCTAAATTTTCGTTGCCTGTAAAACAAGCAATAACCCCCCCCCCATATAGAGGCGGCACAAGGAAAAACCTAGAAAAACCCTAGCTAGATGCGGCGCACCTAGGGCTAGTACGCAGACTAAGGCCCAGCGACGCGAGTCCATTATTCATCGGCGCAAGGCCCATAAAACACTTGCTAAAGCCATAAAACCACTAATAGTAATGTTTTAAAGTGGAAACAATGCAAAAATTACTATAAAAATGATAGGTCGTCCGTGACCGTGCTCGCAGTGTCGCGACAAGGCTGGCGCGGCGCTGGCGAGGTCAAGACACGGCGCTGGCGAGGTCAAGACACGGCGCTGGCGAGGCTGGCGAGGCGTCACGGCGCTGGCATGGGCGTTGGCGAGGACGCTGGCGCGGACGCTGGTGCGTGGGTCACGAGAACCTCAAGTTGCGATCCATGGCACGGTGCTAGGCTTGAGTCCGATGATGCCAAGGTGGTGGAGGTTGGCATCGTTGGCTCAAGTTGAGGTTCCTCGACGCCGAGGACGCAATAGGCTGTGTGCGTCGGCGCGGCGAGGGACGCGTCGTGGCATGCGGTGAGGCGCGCCACGAGTGACTGTGTCGCGGTCTGGATTGCTCGAGTCTTGGCACGTGTGACGGGGCCATCAGAGCGAAGTGTGAATGCGTCGTCCTCTTGGCTAGCATCCAAGACGGGGGTCGCATCAGGGCACATGGCCAAGTGTGGAGGGGCATCAGTGCACTCTCTTCCCTATACTTCCCTCGTAAAGCAACTACTCACTAAGGAATCTCTCTACGTGGAGAAGGAGGGTGCAGAGGAAACCTTTGGAACGGAGTAAGACCTCGAAACCATTCAGGATCTCCGCTACTCTGAATCTGCTGAAGAGACCAATCTTCCCATGCTCACTACGCCAGAGGTTGAAGGCTCTCAGGCCTCCATTGACAAGAACTATGAAGTTCTTCTCCGGATTGAGCGCCACTTGGCCAGGCTCGTCGAGCTCCTTGAACACATGCCCCTGTGATCTTGTTTCCCTTTCTTGCCCCTCACCTTCTTCTCCTCTCTCAAGATATTATGTTTGTTCGTAGTTCCTGTTTGTACAACTTTTGCCTAAGTAATAAAATAGATCTTTAGTTTGAATGTGTGTTCTCATTACTTTGTTCAATTTTTCATGCTTAACCTTTTCGATGATGCCAAAAGGGGGAAGGATAAAATGTGTGAGATGCGTTGTTTTAAGTTATCATAGTATGGTCTTTGCTAAAATCTGCTAAGTAGGAACTACATAACCATATATTTCAGATTAACAGGTTGCACGCGCTAAGCAAAACACGGAGAAAAGTTCACAAGGCATGGGAACTAAGGCAACAAAAGATCCCATGTCAAGGGAACTCGATCAAGATGCGAGCAACTCCTCCATAAGTAAACCAGAGTTCCCAAGGCTAGGGAACTCAGTGAACCAGAGTTCCCACGAAAAGGGAACTAGATGAAAAGAACAGCACTCCCTAACGTCAAGAGAGTTCCCAAGACAAGGGAACCGAGAAGACGAGAGTTCCATCTAGATGGAAACCAGCGCATGTGTGAAAGCGACATCTCGACGATGGTGAGAGATAAAGAGCTTATCTCGACGCTTGCTCGACACTTGCTCGACACTTTTCACAATCTCGAAATTTGCCAAACATAAAGAGTGAGAGATAAAGAGCTTATCGATGAAAACCATCGCTTTGGTGAAAAGTCCCCGGCGGCAAGCTAATCTCGACGATGGTGAAGAAAGAAAGAAGGAGTTCCTAGGTCCAGGGGAATTCAGTTGCAGAGACAGAGATTGGAAAGGTTTGAGTTTTTGATTATGAGCATTCACCAGTGTTAGGGCTGAGAGAATACATTAGTGTTGCATAGGGAGAGAGTCCTTGTAGGAACAGAGAAGTTTGTATTCTCCTGTGTAACCTGAAGGAAACTAAGCAATAAAGAAAAGGGAACTCATTCGAAAATCCTCCAAGAGGAGGTAGAGGTTTACTCACGTGATTAGTTGATCGCTATGGGGTTCCTCTATAAGTGAACTGTCTCAACTTGTTTTATTTACCTACACGTTTGCTCATTCCGCTCTGTGTGGGACCTTTCCAATACAGTTCCCATAACCGTTTCCACTAACCTTGGATCCTAAAGATGGAGACAAAGGGGTTGTGATTTCAGCCAACAAATTCAAGTAGATGACAATGAATGGAAGAGTCACTTCATTAACTTTAGGAGAGTCATCAATTCGAAACTCTAGTTCATTCAATGGCCGATGTTAATGGCCTCTTCTTCAACCTTTGGACATCCCAAATCAAATTTTACAGCCCATAATTTCGACAACAATGGTGGCAAGAAGAAACTATGAAGGCAAGAACAACACACTTAAGGAAGAACAACAAACATGGATACGCAATGGTAAGGCTAGATCGATTCAAGGCAAGTTGTATGAGGGGAAATCACTTGCAAAATCAAGCAAATTCAGATCTAGAAAAGAATTTTAAGGGGTATACCTTGTGTGACTCTAATACCACATGATACAGATCATTGGGATGAGGAGCGTTGCAAGGTAGACCTCTTATAGTCGGATCGTGGTGGATATGGTGGTACAAAGAGATCGCCTTCGAGAAGAACGAAAATCCTCACTTGGATGAATGGAGATGGAACTACGGAGTGATGGATATGGATGCAACGCTCGGATATTACGCACCGAGAGTTGCAAACTAAAGTCGATAGAATGTCGGATATGACTCACCAACAAGATTTCAACAAGATTTCAACAAGAAAACAAGTAAAATCTTAGATTGAAAAGGAAAGAAAACAAGGCATGTTCATGTTCAAGTCTAAAACAACATAGGAGGCCAAAACGTGGCTTATAACCCTAAACCCACGTCTTGCACAACTCAGCCACAACTTCCAAGAAATTACAAAATAAACGCTTAAGTTTCAAGGGAAACAACTAATTATCCTTAACAACACATGAGTCACTTGTAGAACCAAGAGTCAAAAGGAGACTCCAACCTTCATCTTCGTAAGCCTTCGGAAACTTGTGAGCCATGAGCTCCTCTTTAATTTGATCCAGCATTGCTTTAGCTCGGGCTCGAGTGATGCGCCCAAGATAGGGCGTAGTACCTTGACTTGGCTTCTTAGTGCTTCGAACCGCTTGCAAGGGCGCCCCAGCTGGCTCGGTAATGAGGGGAAAGACCTCGTTAGAGGGGTCGGTACTGAGGGGCAAGGCCTCGGTAGAGGGGCCATAACTGAGAGGGACATTGGAGGTTGGCTCGGTACCGAGGGGCGATGCCTCGGTAGATGGATTCTCATCAACCTCAAGCTTGCTTCTTACGGAAAAAGGAGGAAATGGTGGCGCCTTGGGTGAACTTTGTGGACATGATGATGACGGAATGGTGAGACCCATGAGTGGAGACAAGGGGTGGTTGGATATGGATGTGTTTGCTTCGGATACAACTCCCCTCATAAACACAAACTAAGAAACCAACTTAAAGATATGACTCACTTTGAATTAGATCTTGAAGGGGGATTCGATATAACTCACGAATCAGTTTTTTGTAGGAAACTAAGGAAGTTATATTGAAGGAAAAGATAACAATACATGGAATAAAACCAACAAGAAACTCATGTTCAATCTAATGTGTGTTTCTAAGGAGATATCACCTCCTTTTAATGCAAAACTCGGCCTAACACTTGGCCTACTTGAAACCCTTCAAGTTCTTATTTAATATCAGACTTAGAAGCCAAAACACTCTAGGAAAATCAGCATTTAATGCATGCAATGAAAGACTAGGGTAGACTAGGACCCGCTTAGGTGCTCGGCCTGGTTGTGGCGCGCCCGGTGGCCACAAACAAACACACAAAGCCTCCTTCATACTTGCCCGACACGCCTTAAGTCATGAGTCTATTTTTGAGCTCCTCTTGTAATGCACGAGCTCGTGCCCGAGTGATTCGACTGAAGGTGTGACCGACGCTCATCCCCTTTTGTAGTGTTTTGAGCGGCGCCTTCGAGGCCATCTTGTCTAATAGGGTCACCAAGTCTTCACCAAAAATATGGCTCAGGGAAAAGTGTGAGGAATTGGCGGTGGCCTCATCCAGAGTTGAGTTGCGGGCGCGCCCCTCGGCGGCGGTGTCGACGGCCTCACTTGTTGCCTCGGGAATACTTGTGTCTTGGCCTTGATGTGGCATGGTCACATCAGCATTATACCTCTATCTGTTATCAAGTTACATCTTCTCCATCATTTGAGCAAATTGGGGTCCAAAATAAGCATCATCTCCACCGAATGTACGAGCCCCATCAGTGGGTTGGTCATCGTCCTCATCATTCTCCTCAACATCCTCCTCAAGCTAAAAGACCTTATCGTCGACATCCTCATCTTCTTCTACTTCTTCCACCTCTTCTTATCTTTGCTCAACTCTCTCTATCATGTCATACACCTCTCCTTTAGCCCGTCACCATCTATATCTAGATTAGAATCAAGTACAAGTACTATCCAAGTCCGAGCATGTTGGCTCCCAATCTTCAACTCAAGTCGATAGGTCTGAAAGTCTCATCAGCCTCCAGGTGTCTTCTATAGCCCAATAGTAAATACCCCGCTCGTGATATAAGACTCTCATGGTGTGGAACATTTTCAAGTCCATGGGTTTCGGCCAAAAATCAATCTCGTACCGCCTAAGATCAATCCAAAAATGGCGAGCAAATCGAGTGATAACCCCATCAATAGCAATGGCCCCACCTCCTTTGTGACTAACTTGACTCAAGTGGCTCATCATCAACCCACCTAAGTTCACACTCTCTCGGCGCAGACTAGCACAAAGAACCACCAAATCCTTTCTTGGGAAATTATTCTCAAAATCCCCTCTTCCACATATTGTATGAACAATGAAACGTTGGAAGATGCAGATGGTGGGATGAGAAATCGGGGAAGCCTTTTTCTTGAAGTGTGAAACTCGTGTTTTCCTGTGATCTTGGTCCAAAAATCAGCCCTTAACCAATAAGCCATGCTCTTAAACCGGGCAACATGTCTATCATTGCAAAGAGGGAAGCCGAAAATATCATTGACTTCATTCAAGATCATCTTCCTCCTACTCCCAAAACAAATCTACACTCACCTTGCTCACTCCCAGGGCCTTCTAGCAATGTAGTCTTCAAAGTGCTTAGAAACTCCAAAGTAAGACCCTTGTAGGTTGGTTCCTGAAGTTGCATGAATTTCTAGAAGTGCAAAGGTTAAGCTATATTCAACAATTCCCCAATCAAACCCAAGGTATCCATCAATTGCCAATCAATGTAGTGAGTAGGTTTCCATTCCCTTTTCTTTAAATTATCAAACTTACGTTGATGAGACTGTTAGCTCAAGGCCATATGTTGTCGGAGTCTCTTCCCCAACCCTTGTTGGTGGAATCAAATGAACCCCAAAACGGCCTGTATGGGACGTTGAAGCGACATTCTCTCTTCTTATCTTAGGAGCCATGGGATTGATTTAGCAAATTTTCCTACACAAACAAACAATAACCACAAATTGTTGTCCCGACAAGGACAACCACAACAAGAGTAGTAGAAATTCAAGTAAAACACTTAATCACTCTCTTCCCCCACTACATAGAACAAGTTTGTTCAAGCAATCCTAGGATTAATCTCAAATCTTCAAAATAACTCAATTAAAAAATGAAATTAACCTAGAATCATGCAATAAATGAGAGTTTATGAAGTAAATATGCAAAAACTGACCTAAAAGCATGCACATTTTGGATTTCTAAGCAAACCTAGATCTAAAATTTAGGCTAGAAATTTGACAAATAAGATGAGATTTGAAAAGAGAATGAGAAATCTTACTTGAATTCCAGTAGAATTGATGTTTCCTTGTTTGAATTTGAGTAGTCAAGTGCTTGAACGGCCAACAATGGTGGAAGAGAGAAAGTAGGCAAAAGGGAGGACGAACGACTCGGTGAGAACTCTATTTGGGGGAAAAATCAAAACGAGGGCGAGCTTCGAGATGTATCGTTAAAAAAGTGGAGAATGCGGGCGAGTACCTAAAAACTCTATTTGGAGTTCTTTGTTGAAATAGCACGGGCTAGGGCCTAAGAACGCGGCCATGTTCTAGTGTATCCCATTCCGCGCTTACTGACCTGCTACCCGAACTCAAAAATTCTACAATCTTTGTTTAAGACTATCTAGACAAATCCTTGTGTTTCCTCCCAAGAAGCGCTTGTTTAACATCATTAGTTTGAAACATTATTGCTCAAGGTCGCAGACAAGAGGTGCTTGCAAGCACCAGTGGTGCTCCCACTAACGAAAAGCCCAAAGATAAAAAAAGGGGAGCAAACAGAACTGCAGGCCGTCATGAAGGAGTGTAGCTATGGAATTCTACCTCTTTCCCGTCGAAGCCCTCTTCCGAATGCCTTGACGAATGTTTATCTTGGTGTTGGCCATCTTGAAGAATGGCATCCTGAGCAACATAGAGGCTCTGTCATCGATCGTTCCCATATCCAAAATCAGAAAATTAGTTGGAAAAACCAATGATTCCACTTTCACCAAAACATCTTCAAGTTTTCCTTTTGGTCTAACAGTGGAATGATCTGCCAACTCAATCATGGTTCGAGTTTCTTGTAAAGGACCCACATCAAGCTTCTTATATAAAGAGTAAGGTATGGCATTTACCGATGCACCCAAATAAATTAGAGCTTCATTTACCTTGGTGATCCCGATCTCACACGGGATAATGAAAATGCAGGGTCACTGCACTTCTTTGGCATTCACTTTTAAAATACAATAGACACATGTTCTTTTTTTTCACCTGCTTCTTACTCTTCTCCTTTTGGCTTCTCCTGATGGTACAAAGTTCTTTCAAAAACTTAGCGTAGCGAAGTACACTTTTGATCAATTTCAATAATAGAACATTTACCTTGCTTTTGCTAAAGGTCTCAAAGAGTTCCTTATCATTTTCTAGCTTACGGGTTTCTTTTAGAGTTCTCGGGAATGGTGGAACAACTTTGTAATTCGTCGGTGAAGCTCATGCAGGACTCGTGACATTTCTCGAAAGCGAGGGCCAAGGTCCGAAAAACATGGTCACGTTCTGCCCAGTACCAACCCACGTAATCAACTTTTTCTCTTTGTCGTTAGAGTGCAGGCTCGGGTGCAAGAGCACGGTCATGTTCTCATGCACCAAACTTCACTTTTCCACCTGATGCTCGTCCACTTCTTCTATTTTCTCTACTTGGCCTATTTTGAACAATGGTCTCAGCACGGATCCACCATGAACTAATATGAAGCTCACATTCTATCCTGGGTTGAGATTTGTTTGAGACGGAAGTTTGCTTGAATCCTTGGCTTCTATTTTGCTCATGACATTAACAATCTGAATCACTTGGATTTCCAAGTTTTGAATACTTGATCTTGTCTCTTGCTGAAATTGGATCATGAAATTCTTCATCGTTGTCATGCTCTGAGCAAGAGTCCTGATCATCTCATCTATGGACAACGGAGGAGTCTCATTGTTCCCTTGAGATCTAGGATTTTAAGGTGGCCTATATGGAGGTTAACCGGTTTTTTTATTATAGTGTTGATTATTCTGATTCCCACACCTCAAGGATGATCCCTCTACCCTGAATTGTAGCTGTTGGAGTAGGGATCATACCTCGGCCTTGGTGGGCCATAGCCTCCCACCGCATTCACATCTGCTTGTGGCTCCTAGAGTGTTGGACATGCATCAGGTGGGTGCATATTGTCAGAATAAATTCCACATGCCTTCACTTGGTGTCTTCCACCTAATTGCATCAATTGCTTTATCATATTCTTCAGCTCGAAAACTTCTTCTTGCAATGATCAATTAGCCACACATTCGGTGATCTAGAACCAACTGTCTTGTTGAACTGTCTTGAGCCCTCAGATAACTCATGAATATCGCAAATGCCTCATCAAGGGTCTTGTTGAGAATGTTTTCCCCACATGCAACATAGACCATCCTTCTTTCATCATCCAAGAGGCCTCCAAAAAGATACAGAATAAGATCCTGATTTGAATACCCATGGTAAGGACAACTAGAGATCAACCTCTTAAATCTCTCATAGTACTCGTACAAGGTCTCATTAGAGTGTTGCTCTATGTTGTGAGGCTCTTCTTCAAACTGTTGAGCCTTGTAGCTGGGAAGTATTTCTCCAAAATTGTTTTTTCATCTTGGCCAATGTATCAATACTCTCAAGAGCCAAATATTATAACCAATGATTGACCTGATCCTTGAGAGAAAAAGGAAAGGCCCTCAACTTGATTTGGTCCTCAGTAACTTCTTTAGGCTTAATGCTCGTGCACACAACATGAAATTCAGACACATGCTTATTGGGATCCTCACCACTCAGCCCATGGAATTAGGGTAGAAGGTGTATGAACCCATATTTCAGCTCAAATTTGACACCATCTGCTAGCTGAGGAAACTGCACTGCTAGGGGTTGGTGTGTTAGATTTAGTGTTATCAGCTATCATAGTGTTTGATCACCCATCTCAGTTGCTTCAGTCTCTTCAAGATTGGATGGTAATACGCGAAAATGATCGCGAAACTCCTTCCTTAGAATCAATATTAAAAATATGATTTGTTTTGAATTTAGAAATAGGAAAGAGAATCAATATTCATATGAGGTTTCATATTATGTAAGTGATTTGATTTGCCTAATACTAAGTACTTCCTTTTTTAATTTTTTTTGAATGGCTTGTTTGCTACTCCACTTTTAAGGGATGTTAGTTTTTTTTTTTTTTTTTGCAAATGACATTTAATCTAGTACCCTATTTTACCTATTTTGCAATCTCAAATCTCACCATCAAATTCTGACTCGCAAAGCCTAAAAACCCTACAGAATACGGGGCGATTGGCGACTGACGAGTGCTGCTCTCCAATCGTTCTCTCATCTTTCCGGCGACTGTCCATGGAAGTTAGGGTATTCCCGCCGTCACGTGCGGGTGTCACCATACTCGAGTGTGTGCAAGACTGGTTCGTAGTAGCAATTAGGGTTCGGATATGGAGGGGAAAGGACGTAACTTGCATCTTACGGAGGAAGAATGTAAGGAGTTTGAAGGGAGTTTGGGTGAAGATGATCAACAACAACATCGAAACGCTCTAATCCTGGTGGGAACAGTGATGACGAGTAGGCCGTTTAATGCTTATGCCCTAAAGGCAACCATGAAGGGAGCGTGGAGAGTTAAGAATGGTTTCATATCCCGGGAGTTGAGACCGAATCTGTTCTTGTTTCAATTTGCAGACAAGGCAGAGAAGGAGAGGGTGCTAAGGGAAAGCCCTTGGACTTTCGACAAGGCGCTGCTGGCCTTGAAAGAGCCAGGCATGGAACAACCGTCAAAAATTGTGATTGATAAGGTTCCATTTTGGATCCGTGTGTATGATCTTCCGCTTGAGGCGATGACGGTGGAAACAGCGGAGATTATTGGTAGGGTTTATGGAGGGTTTGGAGGAAATTTCAGAGGAAGATTTCTTAGTTTGTTCAAGGTACCTTCGTGTCAGGGTGATGGTGAACATATTGCAACCGCTGCGGAGGGGAGTGATGATGAAGATTGGTGGGAAGAAGATGTGGGTGGAGGTCAAGTACAAGAAGTTGCATAATTTTTGCTATGCTTGTGGAAGATTAGGGCACGTTGAACTTGATTGTGAAGACAATGAAGTGAGGGAATTGCAAGGGGAATATGGAGATTGGATGAGAGCTTCTCCATTGAAGATGAATCAAGATCGAAATGAATATGAACGTGAACAGGAGAGAGGAATTATAAAGATGCTTCGTAAGGAGAAGAATGAGGATAAATCTGGTGAAGAACGAATTGGGAAGAGCAAAGGAACTATGAGAAGATCATTGCTAGAGATTTTGGGAGATCAGGAGAAGGAAGTTCCTAGATTGGAAGAAGAAGTACATGAGTCTAATGGTGGGGGTTCTAGAGAGAGTGTGGGTGAGAAGGGTAATGGTGAGAAAGGGAAGAAGTTGATGGAGAGTGTAGATGAGGCTCAAAAAAAGATGGAGAAAATTGTCATTAATGACAAGGATCTCAAGGCAGGGGCTGGACAAGATAATATACTGGAGAAAGTCAAGGGTGTTGTGGTTGTTGAGAGTGAGGGGAATAATGAAAAATCAAAGGGTGTTGAGATGGAAAAAGGGAAAGATAAAGTGAGTGTGGGGACGAGTTTTAATGTTGGTGCTGGTGGAAGTTTGAGCGGGAAAAGCACTTGGAAAAGGAGGGCTAGGAAAGGTGTGGGTGGGGACAAGAGGGAGTCAGGGATTGTTCAAAAAAAGAGAGGTAAAGATGAAGGTAGTGAGTATATGGATATACAAGTTGATTCTGGTGAAGGCAAAAAGCAAAAAAATATCGGCGGGAGAGACAGGCAGTCTCTCTTGCCGGGCATTATGAATATTTTAAGCTACAATTGTCGGGGATTGGGGATGGCCCGGGCAATTGGAAGACTCACTAATTTGGTGAGAAGGGAGGCCCCGATGGTGGTTTTTCTTATGGAAACGAAGAGTGACCGTAAGAGAATGGAGGAAGTTAGAATAAAATGTGGGTTTGCTGGTTGTTTTGCTGTCGACAGTTTGGGCACTAGGGGAGGGTTGTGTCTTTTGTGGGACGAGGGAGTTAGGGTGGCCATTAAGTCTTACACTCAGCACCACATTGATGCTGATGTGTTGGCGGGGAATGGTGAGAGTGAATGGCGGTTGACGGGACTCTATGGGTGGCCTAGGAAAGAGGACAAAAAAAAATACGTGGGAGCTGTTGGAAAAACTTCATGAGGAGAGTTGTGAAGCTTGGCTATGCATTGGAGATTTTAACCAAATTTTGTCCAAAGAAGATAAGATGGGAGGGTGGGATCCAGATTTGGAAAGCATGATTGCTTTTAGGAATGCTTTGATGAATTGTGAGCTTGAGGAGCTTGTTTTTTCGGGTGGAAGGTTTACTTGGGATAATGGGCGTTTTGGAGAGGAGTTTATACAAGAAAGGTTGGATTTTGGCTTTGGGAATGAGGAGTAGAAGAATATGTTCCCGAATGGCAGGGTGAGACATCTAGACAGAGAAGGTTCGGATCACGTTCCCATAATGGTCGAAATGTTCATGGTGGGGGACGATGGGCAAGATAATTGCAGGGGCAGGAAACCACATCGTTTTGAGGCCATGTGGGTAACTCATGAGGGCTGTAAATCAGTGGTGGAAAACGCTTGGAGAAATCCGAGTGCTCGAAACCAAGAGAATGGGGTGATGGGTAAGATCTCTAGGTGTATGGAAGAGTTAGTTGAATGGAATAAGAGAGAATTTGGAAATGTGGTGGAGAAATTAAGGAAAGTGAGGGAGAATCTTAGGCGGTTGAGTAAGATGGGAATGACAGGGGAGATGGTTAGGCAGAGGAAGAGACTAGAAGAGGAAGAAAGTGATCTTATGGCTAAGGAGGAAATGTTGTGGTTTCAAAGGGCGAAAGAAAATGATTTAAAGTGGGGGGACAGAAACACAAATTTCTTTCATAGCAAGGCAAATGGACGGAGGAAAAGAAATAAAATCCGAAGGTTGGTTGATGAGGATGGTATGGAATGGAGAAGTAGAGTAAACAAGGAGAGAGTGGCGGTGAATTATTTTAAGGAGTTGTTTTGAACTAGTCTTAATGCACACTCGGGTATGGCTCCTCAAGGACTCTCGCCTTTATTGACGGTGGAGGATAACTCCGAGTTGACACGTCCTTTCACCGGAGATGAGGTACATCTTGCTCTCTTTTCTATGCATCCCACAAAATCACCTGGACCGGATGGTATGTCAGCGTTGTTCTTCCAACAACATTGGCATATTATTGGGTCCGAAATCATTCATTTTATCCTTGATATTTTGAATGGTGTCGACTTTCCTAAGGGTTTTAATCATACTTTTATTTCTCTAATTCCTAAAGTGGCTGATCCGTTTCGTATGAAAGATCTTAGACCTATTAGTCTTTGTAATGTGCTTTATAAAGTGGTGTCAAAGATCCTGGCGAACAGGTTGAAGAAAGTGCTGGAAAAAGTTGTCTCTACTGAGCAAAGTGCTTTTGTTCCGGGAAGGCTAATCACAGACAATGTTCTTGCTGCTTTTGAGATTTTTCACCATATGAAGAAGATGAGGGGTGGAAAGAAGGGTTTTATGGCCTTGAAGCTTGACATGGCCAAAGCTTATGACAGAGTTGAGTGGTCGTTTCTGGAGCATAGCATGAGACATCTTGGCTTTTGTGAAAGATGGATTGCACTGATTATGAGATGTGTTAATAGTGTGTCTTTCTCGGTGCTGATGGAAGGTAGCCCTTCAGAGGTTTTCTTCCCTGAAAGGGGATTACGGCAGGGTGATCCTCTCTCGCCGTATTTGTTCTTACTATGTGCAGAAGGTTTCTCTTCTTTAATTAGGAGAAGTGTTCAAGAGAAGAGGTGGAAGGGTATTAAAATTGCAAGGTCAGCACCAGAAGTTACTCACTTGTTTTTCGCTGATGACAGTATTCTTTTTGCTAGTGCAACTTGTCAACAGGCGCATGAAATTGTTACCATCCTCCATGATTATGGAGCAACATCGGGTCAACAAGTAAACTTTGCAAAGTCTGAGTTGTCTTTTAGCGGAAATGTGAGTGATGGACTAAAATTTGCTATCCAAGGAATTTTGAATGTTCAAGAAGTTGAGAAACATGAGCGTTATTTGGGATTGCCCACTATAATTGGTAGGTCGAAAAGAGTCATCTTTGATCAAGTAAAAGAGAAAGTGTGGAGGAAAATTAGGTCTTGGAATGCAAGGAAGCTGTCGAGGGCAGGGAAAGAAACTCTTTTGAAAGCAGTTGTGCAAGCTGTTCCTATGTATACAATGTCATGTTTTCTTCTCCCGATTGGGCTATGCAAGGAAATTGAGAAGATGATGTGTGACTTCTTTTGGAGTAGTTCATCGGAAAAGAAAAACACCCACTGGCTTAGTTGGAGTCGTATGGGAAGAGCAAAATGTGAAGGCGGACTAGGGTTTCGAGATTTGGAGTGTTTTAATCTTGCTCTCTTAGCAAAGCAAGGATGGAGATTATTGAATGATCAAAATTCCTTGCTAGCTAAGTTACTTAAGGCCAAGTATTATCCTAACTCGTGTTTCTTGCAAGCAAAGCTAGGGCACGCACCAAGCTATTCTTGGCGAAGTATTGTTAGGGCAAGAGAGGTTCTGGAGAGCGGCCTGTGCTGGCAAATTGGGAATGGGAGCTCTGTAAATGTGTGGAAGGATAGATGGATTATGAGACCAACTTCGTTCAAACCGGTTGGAAATTTGAAGGGTGCTAGTGAAGAGTTAAGAGTTCTGGATTTGATTGATTGGGAATCTGCTTGTTGGAGAGAGGATGTTGTTAGAGAGTGCTTCTTGGATTGTGATGCAGATTTAATTCTCAAAATTCATCTTCTGGATAGCCTTCTTCAAGACCAACTGATTTGGGCTTATTCAAAAGATGGAAATTTTAATGTCAAATCTGCATATCATATGTGGGCGTCAAGAGCGGCAGTGATGAAGGGTCGTGGGGAAGCATCGGGTAGTGGTAAGCTAAGAGCTTTTTGGAATTGGATCTGGGGCATTAATATCCTCCCGAGGGTGCGTAATTTTTTATGGAGGGCTTGTAGGGAGATTTTACCATGCAAGAAGGTCTTGATGAAGAGGAATATTGTACAGAACCCAATGTGTGATTCCTGTGGACATGAAGAATCTGTGTTACATGTTCTGTTCGGGTGTATAAAAGCAAGAATTATATGGCAGCAGTTTCCAGATTTCGTCTCTCTGGGAAGATCAGCCTCGTCTATGTTAGATTGGGCTGACAGGGTTAGGCAATATATGACTGTGCAGCAGCAAGAACTTTGGGCAGTGTTGGTGCATGGCATTTGGCGGGCCAGGAATAAGCTTACGTTTGAGAATGTGGTAGTGGATCCTGCTGCTACGATCGAGGGTGTTGTTAGAGAATTTGAGGAAGTTCGGTCGGTTATGTCGCCATTGCAGATGGATAAAGGACCGATCAAGGATGATTCTGGATGGAAAAAGCCAGGTGTGGGTTGGATTAAGCTTAATTGTGACGCATCAATTCGAGACGAAGTGTGCAGCGTCGGGGTAATTGCTAGAGACAGCGAAGGGACGGTTGTCTTCTATGGGGCAAAAAGAATTCAAGCAGGTACTGAGGTCGAAGTGGTCGAAGCGGAGGCGGTGCGTTGGGGTCTTCTGAAGGCAAGGGAACTGAATTTTCAGATGATTGAGGTTGAATCCGATTGCCTGGCACTCATGAACAAACTCCAAGGGGGTCAACTACCGAAGACTGTGCTCGGTTCCATTGTTGCCATTATTGTTGAGCTTAGCTATTGTTTTACTTTCTGTAGGTGGAAGTTTGTTAGACGCAATGCCAATGCTGCTGCAAATTGGCTATGTAGGTGGGCACCTCGTGCTCCAGTTTTCTTTTCTGGTTCTTTCAGTTTTCCTGTTGATTTTTTTGATGTACTAGCTGCTGACTTGAGGTAATAGATTGGTCTTCTTATAAAAAAAAAAATATCACCATCAATTCACTTTAATCTAATGCCTCAAATTCACACTCAATACTACTCCCTCCGTCCCCTTTTGTTTGTCCAGTATTCCATTTCGGGCGTCCCGAAATGTTTGTCGTCCTTTCACACCTTTCCTTTTTTAGCCATCGTTTTTTACAAAAATACCCTCAATCAATTTCACTTTTTACACACTTTTTCACCTTTTACCCACTTTTTCTCTTTCCATACCATCAACTATTCATCTTCTCCTACCTCCATTAAAATCCATCATACACAACCCATAATTTTTGTAATCCATCATTTTTAAGAAGTGAATTTTTTTAATCCAACTTTTTATGCAAATTTGGTAACACTAAAAATACAAAGTGCATTTTTAATCCAATTTTTAATTTTTTTCCACATTTTCCATTTTTTTTCCATTTTTGCACACCTTTTATGGTTTTTCAATGTTCCATTTTTTTGGACTGAAAAAGCTCAATTGGTGATCCATTTTTGTGGATTGAATCGAGCCCAATTGGTGATCCATTTCTGAAAACCCTAAAAATGGATAGAGAATGCTCCATTTTCATGATATGGCCGCCACTCTCTCTCGGGCCCAAATGCTTGATCCATTTGCAACCCTAAAAAAGCTCTAGAGCTCTCCATATAAACGATGCTTCATTGTTGCTTTCGCCGCCACTCTCTCGAGCTCTCTCGATCTCTCTAAAACCCTAATGGCAGTTGAGCCGTCTCCCTCTCGATCTCTCGTTGTTTATCTCGATTTCTCTCGTTTGGATCTCGATTCTCTCATCCCACTTTCGATTGAGCGATAGATTTCTCTCTTCTTGCTCTGGATTGCTCGAAGTATCCCCGTTATTGAAGCGCGCTTTTGATTTCTGTGGAGCTATCTTGAGATCCGTCTTTGTTTTTTGCTGGTGGTGTTCGATCCTTGCTTTCAATCTCTCGATCTCGAATAAAGGTATGTCAATCTCTCTCGATCTAGTTGTTCCTCACAATGATTTATCGATCTCTGTAGATCTCGAATTTTCCTCTCTCATTATTGCTTTTACTCTCTCGATTTGTCACTGGATCTCGATTTTTTCTCGATCTCTGACTCTTTCGTTTTTGGATCTTCGATCGCTTTGTGGATGAACTTTTTGGATCTCGATTGAGATCGCTATGTCAATTTTTTTCCCTTGCTTTGAATCACTATTTTCTTGGTTTGAATCTCGAGATCTATACATGATTTTTCCCTCTCGATCTCTCCTTTTCGTTTTTTGTTTTCAACCGCTCATTTTTTCCTTCGATCTCTCATTTTGTCACTTTGATTTTTCCTCTCTCTGTTTATTTGCTAAAGATCTCGCGTACTCTCTGTTTTTTACTCAAGATCTCTCTTACTCTCTGTTTTTTTGCCTGAAGATCTCTCGTACTCTCTATTTTTTTGCCTCTCGTTTTCCCTAAAAGATATCACGTTTCCTCTCTCTGTTTTTCCTCTCATCGATCTCTCATTTCCTCTCTTTGTTTTTTCCTGATTTCGATCTCTCAATTCCTCTCTCAGTTTTCCCCTCTTCGATCTCTTATTTCCTTTCTGTTTTTCCTCTCTGTTTTTCCTCTCTCTGTTTTTTTGCTTTGGTACTGTATTATTTCATCTCTGTGTTTTGCTTATGATCTCTCATCACCTCTCTATTTTTTTTTGTAATGCAGGTCCCCTGAGTACGAGAGATCTTTTTGCTAAGATGAGTTGGGAATCAAATAGCGATGAGTATGATGGTCCCTTGCCGTCTGATGAAACTGAGTCCTATGAATGCTCTGACCAGCCGAATTGTGAGTGGGGAAATGAATGCCTTGGCAACCACACCTACAGTCCCCGCAGGTCTGAATCTACAGTTGAGTGTGATAATGAGAATGATGTTGATCATGCTTGTGTTGAGTCTCATCCTGCACCCCCTGGGAATGATGTGTTGCCTAATGTTGAAGATGATGCCTCTGAAAATGTCCCCTCTGAAAATGAGGAAGAGTAAATAAGATATGCCCCCTTCTCCTTATCCTTATTACATTTATGAGAATGGGAATGCTTGCTTTGCTGTGATGTGTGCTTGCTTTGCTGTGATGTGTGAATTGTTTGAGAGTGTTGATGATGCTCTGTTGTTGCTATGGCATGTTGATTGTTGTTGCTGGTGTGAGTCCCCTTGATGTGTTCATGTCCCCATCTCTCTGTTTTTTGCTCAAGATCTCTCGTACTCTCTTATTTCCTCTCCCTGTTTTGCTTTCGATCTCTCAATTTCTCTCTGTTGATGGTGTGTGTCCCCTGATGTTGTTGCTGCAAAACCCTTATTTGTTCTGTTGCATTTATAGTTTTTCAATGATGAACTCTCCATTAAAACTGAGATGCAAATTCAGTTATGCACTTTGCTTTTGTGTCAATGATGCTTTGATTTTGTTTCAATGATGCTTTGGAGACATCTGAGATTACTTATTTTTTTAAAAATCAATGATGAAGTCTTGTTTGATGCTGAGATGCAATTTCAATGTATCCATGCCTTAGCTTGCATTAGGCCACCAGCCTTAATTGTTGCTGAATGAGGCCATTGCATGTTAAGGTCTTGAGGATGGAGTTGTTTCAATGATGCCTGGGGACATCTGAGATTAATTTATTTTTTTTAAATCAATGATGAAGTCTTGTTTGATGTTGAGATGCAATTTAAATGTATCCATGCCTTAGCTTGCATTAGGCCACCAGTCTTAATTGTTGCTGAATGAGGCCAATGCATGTTAAGGTCTTGAGGATGGAATTGTTTCAATGATGCCTGGGGACATCTGAGATTACTTAAATAAAAGCATATATAGGCAATATAAAAGTCCCCAAAAAGTGGAAATCTTACATCAAATTTGCACAAAAGTTTTTCTAGCCAAAAGTGGATGATCAACAGAAATTTGGATAATCTAAGAATCTGTTGAGAGTCCCCTTAATCATGCTTTACATGTACTCACTGTCTTGTTCTGCATCTTGTTGAGTGTCTTGATCTGCATATGTTGCTTCTGTCCCCTGTGTTACCTGATTTGGATCTTGAATCTTGTTCCATGCTTCAATCACTGCCCATGTTGGTGCTTGTACTTGCACTGGTAGATTCCCTTGAGCTCTCAATCTTCTCTTGCCCACATGTGGCACATCATAATCATTTCCCCCTTTAACCTTGAGTATCTCATTCATACAGTATTGCAATGTCATCCATACATTGCTTAATGTTAGTGGGTCTAGCTCAAAAAAAGCTCCATGCACAGCATCTAACATGTGATCAATTGTTTTTGGCATTTTCTTGTGCATCAATGATTGGATACTCCTGAAAAACCCTAAGTCCAAGATGTTTAAGTCTGGACTGTTGGGTGGTTGTTGGATTAAAATGAATGTGAAGCCATCTTGTTGGTGTACTTGCTGCCATTCTGCATCTTGTTGTGTTATGTGAGGCCTTGCATTGTCTTGCTGAATGAAAATTACTTTGTGCCCTGCATGATGTGGCCATTTTTGCTTTATAGCTGGAATAATCTGATCAATTAACATGCGCCTTGTGACTGTCTTGTTGACTGATTCAACAAGTTTGGTGACAATTGTTCCCTTCTCTCTGTTTTTTGACTTCCTTTTTGCTGGTTCTTGATATGTGAATGGAAATATACCTATTTTGCCATCGAATGTGCATTGCCCCTCTGAGTTGAACCTTGGCCTAGCTACTGCAGCTGTGAACATGACCTTGGGAATAAACTTGCTTGAGCTTGCAGCTCTGTAATGTCCCCTCTCATTTGCTGCTAGATACACCCTTTGTGTCTTTTTGCTTAAATTGAACCACTTTTCATCAATATGAACGAAATCATACATAGTGTAATATTGTTTCTTGCTCTCTGGGGTACTCCCTTGCAATAGATTCAAAATCCATTCTAGTCTTGTTATTTTGTTTGATTCCTTCAATCCTGGGTGTAGAGGATTAGTGTGTGGCTTGATTGCTTTTCTTTGCACCAATCTGTGGACTGCACTCTTTGAAAGGTTGAGTTGAGATGCTAAATCTCTAATGCATGTTCTGTCCCCCATGCTGATTTGTGTGATTGAACTGCTTTGAATTTGAATCTTCTTCCTTCCACACTTGTGGTAACTTGTACTCACCCTAATCTGTCCCCCTTGTTCTTGTTGTTGGGTTGTCTTCCATAGCCTGGAAATGGTCCTTGAGGACACATTAAATTGGCTTGCAACAGCTTGTAGTGCATTCCTTGGTAGATGCCCCCCATTTGCCATGTGTAGCAGTTGCATTATGATTTGCATTTTTCTTTCAGTGCTGAGCCTGGTTGTATATGGTTGATGATGTGTGGCTCCTGATGTGCTTTGACCTGCTTCTGTTTGATGCTGACTTAAATGCTCATTAATGTCCTCACCTTCAGAATCTGGGGCATCATTGAGATTAAATGCGTGTCCCTGTGCATTTAAGGCATCTTCCTCTAAAAGTGGGGCTTCATTGAGATCAAAAACTGAAGCCATAGCTCCAGGCAGTGATGCAGAAATATGCTCTGTTTTTTTCCCTTAACTTTCTCTGTAAATTCTCTGTTTTGAGTTTTAATGTAAGGCTGTAATGGTGGTTGGGATTAAGTGGTTGTATTTAAAGGTCTTGGAACCTCTATTTTGTTGCGGATCTGTGTATGTATGTATGCTGATTTTCTATTGGCTAATTGAAATTGTATGCTCATTTCTGATTGGTCCAAATATAAAGTGGTGGAACAAGAGATTTAAAAAGCAATTTTTACACTGCACCCTCTGATGCATGCACAGTACATATCTCTGCAATTTTATCCCTTCTTAAAACCTGTGCAGTTTGTCCTTCATGACAAACAAAACGGGACAGAGGGAGTACAATTTACTTTCTACCATAAACTCCCTCATCATCTACCTATCTACTTTCATTCAAGTCCAGATTCATGATGATAGAAAAATACTTTTTTGCCTTGAATAAAATCAAATTGGACGCTAATAAAAGGCATATTTCTTCAGCTTTTCAGAAAAGCAAAATCTAAATCTCTTTTCTTTTGCTTTTGTTTTAGCACAATAAATTTGCACATGCCTCTGAACCCTTCTCTGATCGCTCTACACGATGCACATCAAATCCAGACCAAACCCAATTAATGTGTGTAGTCACTCTCAGATCCTGATCAGCTCAATATAGATTTTCAGATAAAAAACCCTAGAAATTATAGTCCATACTGTGGTGTACTGGTGTCATACCATTTGTTCAGTGCAGTCTGCAGCTGTACCTAACGTGCCAACAAAATACCCCCAAGTATAGTACAGCCAAAGGAGCAGTGCATTATTGCTGAGGTGCCCCAGAGTCTATTATTACTCCATTACATCTAGTGAAGTTAAAATATCTGCTCCCAAAAATACACAGATCAATGCATACATTAAAAAAAAAAAAAAAAATTTCACAGATGAACATTAGCAAATAAATTGCACTACTAAGCACTTGCTCATAATATTAGAGTTAGTTTGGTGCGTCAACATTTAACCTTTTCTTTTCCTACCAAATAAAAACTGGTGTAATGATTTCAAAAAGTCTTGCCCTTTATACAAAACACAAGATAATTGACCATTTTCTAATCACTGGCTGTTCTGAGATATGACTTCGCCAAACTTAACAAACAACTGGGCATCAGATGTGCTCATGGAAGGGCAATGCACCAAGTGGGGTGTCTTAAGATTTGCATACTCATCCATGTAAGAAGGCACCTGGGTAGATCCTAGCCCAGTCTGTTTCGGGCCTGGAGCAGGCTCAGGCGGGGCCAAGCTATCCAGAACACGGGTCACCTCATGCATCGTGGGTCGATCCGATGGTTGCCTCTTTGTGCAAAGCAAGGCCAGCTGAAAAACCTTCTTGACCGCCCCCAAATCCTTGCAAGTGGCGCTGATCTCCGGGTCAACAGTTTCCATAACCGCATTGTTGGTTGCCTTGGCTAAGATCTGTGCAAAAAAGAAGAAACCGAAAAAAGCTGATGTTGATTCATACCAACTTTCATAACACGCACTATAAGGATGGTGAAGTTACCAGATGATGGAGATTGCATTCGTTGTCCACCGCTTTGCGACCAGTTAGGAGCTCCAGAAGAACAATCCCGTAGCTGTAAACATCAGATTTCTCGGAAAGACGAGAGGTGCGAGCATACTCTGGGTCAATGTAACCAATGGTTCCCATCACACAGGTTGATGTGTGAGATTTTGAGGTCCACAAACTCTTGGCAATACCAAAGTCAGTTAAGTGCGCCTCGAAATCCTTGTCCAATAAAATGTTAGACGATTTTACGTCTCTGTGAATTATATGAGGGTTGCAATCATGGTGAAGATACGCAAGCCCGTTTGCTGACCCGCATGCTATTTTAAGACGAGTATCCCAATCGAGCTTCTTCCTCTTCATAGGGCCTAGAAAACATGACAAACAAGAAACAATCCAAATAACGTTAAAAATGTACACTTGTGAATTATCGACTGGTGGAATTCTTCACTTACCATGTAGTAGATCCCAAAGACTACCATTCTCCATGTACTCGTAGAAGAGGAGGTTGCCGGATGAGGAGAGGGAGTATGCTTGAAGGCTAACAAGATTCCTATGCTTAATGCTGCCAACTGTTGCAAGCTCGGTCTCAAATTCTCTCAGTGAGTGTGGGTAATGAGCGTAAAGTTTCTTGATGGCAATGGGTTTACAGTTTTTAAGGACACACTTATAGACTGTGCTTGATGCCCCATGACCAATGATGTACTTCTCGCTCAAGTTCTCGGTCATCCTCATGATGTCATCGTACACATGAAGAGCCATATTCATGTGGAGGATTACCAACTTTGGTGCTGAGTAACTCACAACTGTTGCATCAATTACCAGGAAACACTGGTCAGTATTACCAGTGAATGATGACCAGAGCTCATAAAAAATTGAGCAAACATGAGATTATTATGCAAAAATGGAATGTCTATAAGAACTTGAGCTAATTAACCTGGCTTTTCGAGTGACCCGTCAAAAAATAAAGCAGGATGATGTGGACGGCAAGCTGCCACCAATATCAGGAGCAGAATCACAAGAGCTCCCAGAGCAATCCCCAGGATAGTAGCTTTAGATATAGAGACTGCATATATGAAAATACATAAGCTTAATACCTTTTTTATGAAAATAAGATGCAATTGTATTTAACCTAAACTTGGATAGTTGGCGAATTTATACAAGACACCCAATAATAGAACATTAGTATGAAAGTGAAGTTTTTGTGCGATTAAAAATTTTACACCTACAAAGAGCAACCAAACACAGTTAATAAAATAAAACTATTTCAAAAGATTTAGGTATCTGATGGTTACAAACTTACAATCCACAAAGTTCATTAATCAGTTTCACCTCTTGAGTGCTACCCACATAGATTTCGTGCATAAAGCCAAGATTCAAATCACAATAGCTAGGCCAAGGTTTCGTGCATAAAGTCAAGTTGCCCATAAATTAAAATGAAAAGTCACCTCGTTCGGGAGAAGGAGAGGCATGACATGCTGAAACCTGCCAATACCCACATAGATCAGGATTTCCTACAAAGCTGCACAAGATAAGCCATATTAAGTAAGCACAACAGAAACATACGAAAAAGGCATCCTCCATTATAAGAAAGTTGTTATATCAGAACATGAATGAAGTTGGATTGGAATATTTGGAAAACTAGTGCCAGACCTATCAGGTGAAAACCTGGAAAAGTTGTTGCTTGTTGGAATATCACCAGACAGTTTGTTGTAAGATACATTCCTTGACAGAGACCAAGTGCAGTGTTAGCAAATACACAATGAGGAACAAATTCAGATAAAGAATGTTAATGAAGTTGCTTGCACTAGATTAACATACAAGATAGCAAGGGTGACGCAGCTCAATAATGGTGTCACATCCCCAGATAAATTATTTTTTGCTACTCTCCTGCCATTTGTTTTTATTTAAGATGTCAGTATGTGAAAAGTGAAAACTACAGACCAAGTCAACGTCAGATCCAACTCATACACATTATCATATAGTGATGTTCCCTTTTATAATTGCTGACGCTTCTATATTATTACTGAAAACTCACAGTGAATATAAGCTTTGCAGCTGCCCTAGTTCTTGTGGAATAGTCCCTGATAGATGGTTCTCTGACAAATCTCTACAAAGCAAAAAAGAAAGAACGGTTAGATCATTTGCAGATAAGGATGCAGCATAAGGAATTTCTCATTATGAAGCCAAAACACAAGTGGGTTTGACAATCTTACATGTCAAATACACTCCTCAGATTGCCGAACTCAGCAGGAATCAAACCACTTAAGTGGTTCCTGCTCAAATTCCTATGAAATGAGAAATGCAGAAATACATTTTAGCAAGATATACATGTGTGTAAACAACTGAAATCAAAACAAGTTGGCAGAAACATACAGTTTCAGAAGATGCTCCAAATCTCCCAGGGGTGGCGGGATTGAGCCGCTAATTTTATTTTCAGAGAGATCCCTGGATAAGGAACAAGTTGTCGTTATGCATAAGTTTAAGCATGCTGGTTAGAAGATATATGACTTGTTGATTGTTCGGATAGTATGGGCCAATCAGAAACTTACAGTGTATCCAAGTTGCCAATTCGAGAAAGCTCAAGGGGAATGGGGCCCCGAAGAACATTGGAAGAAAGATTCCTATAATTGAGACAAATCTAAAACTAAGGAAAAGGAAGGCCACTTTGATAAAAGATAATGTTACAAATAATGCATAGATAATCATATATCCTTGTACAAGTCAAATGAATATAGCCAGGAAGACACCCTTGAATAATACATCAGAAACATCAAAAACTTTATTAGTTCTTTTAAGCATCTCATCTTTACAGATTTCCATTTCCTTTTGAATGTGATGTGGATTAAACAGCTAGGAATACTTGGAAGCTAGTTCTATAGAGCATCATTTCATAATAAAAAACGCAGTACAAATATGACTTACAAATAAGTCATACTCTCCAACTTCTGAAATGCAGCAGGGATAGTTCCATTAAGCTTGTTCCCGAACAGATTTCTATAACAAAGACACCATAAGAAATGACCCAGTGGAGCATTTTAGACAGCACAATAACAAACAAGTGGAGGAATATCCTTCTTACAGGCTGTTGAGGTTTGTACACGAACTAAGTTCATCTGGTATAGGCCCTTCAAGATTGTTATTGGCAATGTTCCTACAAAACAAAGCAATTATAAAAGTTTCCATAGATGCATATACTAATATAAATGCAAATATCCAGTGGTAGAGCATCCATGTCGCAAACTTACAGATCAAATAAATCAGTGAGCTTCCCTAGTTCTGGTGGAATGCGTCCTTTTAGTTCGTTATCATTCAACTCCCTGTATAAATCAGATTCGCAAGGATATTATCAGCTTCAAATATGTCAAAAATATACATAAGATAGCAACCATTAGGCAAATTACGTACAAGTAATGAAGTTTTGTCATATTCCCAAGCTCTGGAGGAACGGGACCAGTCAGCTTGTTACCATGCAAATACCTACATAAAAAGCACAGAATGATTATGCATGATATAAAATGAAATCATAATGTAGTTTAAAGCTAGATTTTTATTAATAGATTTTTTAAAGCTAACATCACACTTACAATTTCTCTGTATAGCTTAGGTTTCCCAAGATGGGAGGAATAGGCCCACTCAAGTTGTTGCAGCTTAAATCTCTGCATGAACCGAAAAATAGATATTGAATTAACCATCAAAACCAGAGGGGCTGACAATCGAACTATTTACTCAGCTTCTGCAGTACTTACAACACCGCAAGAGCCTGCATCAACCCTATAACTGCAGGAATAGGACCAGAAAGCTGATTTCCCTGCAAAGATCTATGATCAAAGTGGGATTAGTCACAATTTTTGAAACGGTTCATATAAAGAGTTTTATTGATAACACACAAAAAGAAGCAGTGAAGTCCTTACAATGTTGCCACCTGTAAGAACCCTATGTTGAAGGGAATCTCTCCAGTGAGTTGATTGTAGGACAAATCCCTAAGGATAGAAACAAAAAAGCTCTTTCACTAAGCAGTAAAACATGAATAGTAATTACAGATATTATCACAATAATTGCATTAATCCTACATTATAATGCAAGATCATGCAATATAATGCGCAATCCAAATGGACCCTAAGGATCAAGAGAGTAGAACAGTCACATACAAAACTTGGAAAGCCGTGCAATTGCCAATATTGTCAGGAATGCTGCCTGTCAAACTATTGTTTTTAACGTCGCTGCAAGAACGTAAGTATTATTAAGAATGATACCTCACAAAATTAAGTAACCAATGAAGGTAAGCATTTTTAGGATTTTATGAACTTACAAGTACCACAACCCAGTCAACTGACACATATCAGGCGATAGGCTTCCAGCCAAATTGTTTCCGCGAAGCCCCCTAAATTTGCACAAGCAATTAACTAGCATTCAAATATCAGAACAAAGAAAGAATATCCAAGAAAGCACATGTACTCACAGATACTGCAAAACTTCATTCCAATATATAAGCCTTGGTATTTCTCCAGTCAGATTGTTCTGAGCCAAATCTCTACAACAGGTATTTCCACATTCAGTAATTGGATAATTTATATACAATGTGTCTCAAATATGGGAAACTAAGCTTACATGATCTTCAGATTTGGAATCTGGGACAGTGTGGAGGGAATTGGACCAATTAACTGATTGTTCTTCAAAATCCTGAAGTAGTAATTAATGGTATATTGCATCAGTGGTCAATCAATTACAGTGAAAGGAAAAGCACTTGATCTTCTAGGACTCGCAAAAATGCTTACAGCGTTTCCAGTTGTTTGAGCTTTGATATGGAAAATGGTATATCACCATAGAGCTCATTGCAAGACAAATCCCTGACAGAAGACAATTAAACTAAGGGTCATCATATATGAATCTAGCAACAAGAACATGCATCAAATTGACAATCACAGCCACATACAATGCAAAAGAATAAAGCAAAATGACCTAGGTGCTCATACGACATAAAAATTACTCACAAGCTTTTCAGAGACGAACAATCGCCAATCTCATCCGGGATTTGACCCGTCAGACGATTTCCCCTTAGATCACTGCTCAAATAAAGGGCAAATTCTCTCTTGTTAGATGAGGGCGCTGAATCTCATGCAAACAAAAGATTTGAGGGAAAAAACAAGAGAATAGCAGCACATTACAGTGAATTGAGGCCCTTAAGATTCCCTATTGCAGGTGAGATTTCCCCATCTAGATTCAATGCTGACAGATTACTACAGTGTACACCAACAAGAAGCAAATTTCAACTTTAAAATCCAACTAAGGGAGCAACCCTAGAAATTCAACAATGCGTAAAGAAACAAATGAAATAAAGTCTTGTGTTATAGTGATAATGGAAACAAATGATGAACTACACACTTACAGTGCAATGACATTGAAGGTGTTATTCTCACAGGTAACTCCTCTCCAAATACAGTAATCTGAAGAGGGTGAATCCGTCCAGTCATGCAAAACATTGTCCACATCTCTAAATGACTTCTTGACCTCCAGCAGTGTTGATCCTTCAAATTAATCCCACAAAAAAAAGAGAAAACTCAAAACATCATGAAAGGGAAATGTAATGAAAAGAAAAAGTTGAAAAGAAAGACATCTCAATCATTCTAAGCCCATATCTTCTAATGTTAAAGAAAAAGCAGCCGCAAAATTTACACATTATAGTGAAAAGGGGATAAGGACTTGAAAAGGAGGAAGCTCCATCAAATGCAAACGCCTAAATAAACAAATGAAATTAAAAATAAATAAATAAAACCCACATTTGAGAGAACAGGGTTCTGACTGATGTTGGAGGATTAGGAAACTTTGGGTTTGCAAAACCCCCTCATTAGAGACAAAAACGACATATTATTAAATAATACCGCCATTAAGTCAAGCTCAAGTATTTTATTAGAGAAAGCTCTCACCATCATCAGAATCAACGGACCCAAACAAGCTTGAGAGCAAGAGAGAGAAAACAAGAGCTGCTACAGAAGCTAACCGAAAAGCCACCGCGCTCCCCATATAGCTCCCTTCTTCAAACAAACCCACAAAAAAAAAAAAACTTTAAACCCTTCTTCTTCTTCCGCAGCTACTCCATGGACGTTGGATGTTGAGAAAAAAAAAAGGGCTTTACAGAAGTAAACACTGCTTTCCCATTTCTAAGGCTGAGGAATAGAAATGGTGGTTTCTCTTCTTCAGAATATCTTTTTTCAGGTTTTTTCGGGGTAATATCAAGAAACAGTAGTAAATGGAGGTAATGAGGAGAGAAAATCACGTTAAGCTTGCCCGTTCAATCACATCTCCCCACTGCTAAAACCCAAAAAATGTCCCACAATCCACCACCAAAACCCCTTTCTCTGTCTATGCTTCACTCTCCCCCGTGAAAATGCACAATGGGCACTTGCAATTGCATTGATTTGATTCAATAGGAGAGAGAGGGTGTAGTAGGGAAGAAGATAAAGTTGAAAGGCTACTCTGCCAGAAGCTGCTTCTGGGTAGCAAAGACCCCCCTGCCTGCAAACGGTACAGCGTACAGCCCTCTCTTTTTACCCTCTTTCCTTCTCTCTCTCTTCCCTCTTTATGAAATGGGTCTCTCTCAAAACTTCAAAAGCATTATTTTAATTTGATTTTTTTTACCCATCAGTATCGAATTCACAAGGAGAGAGAGGGATAAGGGGGGAGGGGCCCTGTTTCTTCTCTATCTGTTACAATAACATTGCATTACACAATTGAGAGTATTGATGAGAGTAGTAAGAAGTCGCTTTCTTGCTTTCTCTTGCGCTGTATTTTTCGCAGCAGAGAGTGAGAGCAGACACACAGCCCAGCAGCGCTGCTCAGAGCCCCTTTTATCTCTGGATTTATTTCTTTTCTCATTTTTTTACAAATTTCTGATTTTGGACAGATCTGTGTATGTGGGAGAGGTAAAAAAAAAATCGTATAGCTGTATGATTACAGTGTATGAAAAAATGTAACTTGAATGTAGCGTTTTATAACATGTTTGTTACGTGATCTCACGAGAATCTGTTTGTTTTGTTATATGAACGCGCAACAATTTAGAAACGTTATGTGTACGGAAGAGAAAATTCGGTTTTTTTTCTAGATACTTTTTTTTATCCATTTTTTCTAGATACTTTCAGTATTAATTTGTCTAGTATGCAATTAGTGTATGATGAGAGGCCACTATGTGCAAAAAACTTAGGGCATAGATATATATTTGTACATCGAATTTAATCGTTCTATATATATTAAAAATGAGTTGTGTGCGTCAAAATAATTAAAAAATATTTTTTATTTGCGTGTGTATCAACACTTACTGAATGTACATCAAAATTGACTGATTATATCAACACTATGTCATTCTATTTTACACATAAGCGTCTAATTCACATGTGATCCTTCTCCTTCGTTTTTATCATACTTGCAAAGTTGGTTTCTATAATCAATTTATTTATTGGATTGGAGAATGTATTATGATAGTATCTTTTTCTATTCTAATATAAATAAATCAACTGATCCTTTTATACCGAAAAGAGATTGAAGATAAGGTAGCACATTATCATCATTCTTTTTTAATAATTCTGGCCCGAAAGCCAGAAACTCAATCTTACCACAAGATTGCACTTGATAAATATTTAGATTGCTAATCGTAAAATGGGAGAGTTAACAAGAACACCTTTAATGATATAGTTTCTAATTCAAGGACATAATAAACATAATAAAAAAGCAAACTCGTTATCGTATGAAAAAAAAAAACTTTATAAAATCAAATCAAGCATCCAAATCCAATTGCCTTAGGCAAAGTTTTAACCGAACCAACTTTTATGCCATCAAACTCGATTCATAAGGAATTGGACAATGTCAACACTAAGTCTTTTAGAACAAAGATAATAGTCATAAACCATGGATAAGATCAGACAAGATTTGAACATTCTCTAAAGTAAGTAGATTAAGCATTAGCAAACACAAAATATGAACCAGGCATTACCAATAAAAATGATATAGAAAATCATTGAAAAACCCAACATCTTATGGATCAAGATAAACAATGAAAAATACTTAAAAGATGTTAAAGGAGCACCTATACTCCAATACGAAAAAAAACCAACATGTCATGGCAATGGACATGCAAAACTTCTTAAACTACGACATACGTGTTGAAACCCGAAAATAATATGCGCTAAGTACGGGGTTCTATTAGTATTAACTCTCAGGTTTACATAACGAACTGATTTTAAGTACATAGATTATCCCTCATTCCCTCCACTTATTCCTCTTATTCTTTTGTACTTTCTTTCTTCTTTTACAAATAAACCTTTTGGACTTTAAACCATAAATAGTGTGATCTCCCTTGGAGATCAAACACATCGAATATTGGTTAACAAGAAAAGATCTTGACCCAGAGATATTTTTCGACCCTTTATTCATTCCATGCCTTCTCCTATTTATAGCTTGGTTAGCTACTTGCTTACATGTATTTGAGTCGATGTGGGCGCATATGTAAATCTCATGGTAGCTTATAAGCAAGGTGGTGCATGGCATCTTGTAAGTGGATAATACAAAAGAGCCCCTACTTCTTCATGCAAAATAGGGGATTTGTATGCACACATGAGTGCTGCGGTGGTGTAATTCTATTGGACCCACATTAAAGTTATCTATGATGCATTCCTTTTGGTGGATCAAGGGCATAGAACGTTGAGTTTTTAGTCTCGTAAGTCTTGTATGGACTGTTTGTTCCAGAATCTCCCATCTGTAACTTTTGTTGAACCTTTTTCGTTGGTTGCATACGCACCCTCCTACACTAGAAAATGCAATCAAAAGTTAAGAACATTGTTTTGGGCAGGATAATCGCACTAACGCGTTACCTGCTATAATGCGGGAATTCCTAACCAAACAAAATTCGTAACACGTTACACGTTACACGCGACAAACAAGTAGTAAAACGAGATAAAGGATAAAAAAAATAATAGCAAAAGAACGGTAAGATTTGTATTATGATTGAAATTGTGGATCCTTTGTAGATACAAATGGATGCCTTCAACGAAGAAGAATGATTGAGAAAAAGACTTGAGCTCTTGTAAACAATTTCGGGTCTCAGTTTTCGTCCCCCTTTCTATCCTTGCTCCGTCTCTATTTATAACCCTTTTCCCCACTTCGACCGTTGATGGAAACGCCTGGCAAAATCCCGGAGATCTCGCTCTCGTCGTTAATGAAATAGCCGTTGATGTTGATCATGGGGTCCGAGATTTTAGCTCTGTTTTAATTGCTCCGTCATCTTCTCCTTCTACCCATTTATTCAGATCAACAATTCTAGGCTTCCGACATTCCTTTTGGGCCAAATTTCGGAGGGCCTAACAATACCCCCTCAAAAACCAGGGAAAATTCCCTCCACCGCTTTTCTAGGGTTTTTGATTTTTTGCTTCTCGGAAGTTGTAGTGCGTAAAGGCTAGTCCCATCAATCTGTATTTATAGCAGTCATGATGGCCTCTAAGACTTCAATTACGCTTCTCGGTGTCCAGGTACGTTTCCTTCTACTTCGTTTCTTCATCTTCAACCTCTCTTTTTCCTTTATTCATGGCAACTTCTGGTTCTTCCCCAAAGCCTTCTCTGTACTGTCTCGAAACCGCCATTCCTCCCTCCTTAACTTATTCCGGAATTCTCACATCTTATCACCGGAGGAATAGTTCTTCGGAAGACATCCACATCTTCACCTTCTCTGCGGGTTTCCCTCCACATGCAGAAATATTTCTTTCTCCTTCTGGCGTCTATGCAGATTCTTACGCCGACAATTGGGTGTGCTTGTACGAGTACCCCTTTCGTATCGGCCATCGTTTCCCGTTTTCTCCTTCAGTCGTCGATTTCTTGTCTAATCTCAATGTCGACTTTTTCTTGAATTATTGTCTTTCTAAAGGTGGTCCTGGCCGTTTAACTTTGAAAACCTTCACAAATAAATCTGACCTAGTCTTCAACATATCGAAATCTGACTGGGGTTGGGCTGATAAGTTCTTTTTCATGAGGTTGTCTTCTCTGGGAATCGATACGTCTTTCCTGAAAAATTGTTGGCGGCCAACAGGTAGTGTTTCCCTCTTGTACTCGTTAGTCTTTATTCAAGTCTAACCACTGGTCATTTCTTGTGCAGAGAATCTTGCTACTCCTCAACCCTGCAAGGTATCATCCCAAGTTATCTCCCACATCGAGGCCCTTCCATTGGAAGACAAATCTTACCCCGAATTGGTAAGAGCGTGTCTCGCAGAACCCGAAGAGACCGAGATGTCAAGTAAGCTCTTCTTTTCTCTTCTTCCTTGTTTCAACGTCTTTATCCTCCACTAATCATGTTATTCCCACCTTTTCAAGTTCAAGAACTACCAGATCAACTGTTGCAATGTCAACCTTGGAGAGAGTCGAGGCCAGGAAGAAGAGGAAAGCGATAACGGCTTCTACTGCGGATACGTCTTTGGTGGTAGCTCTGCCTCCAAAGGTTGCAAGCGGCTCTCCTAAGGCCTCTTTATCAAAGAAGGGTGTATCCTCTCGAATGAAGGACCTTCCTAGCACTATGATGTCCCTGGATATGGATGACGAGAAGTGCTTGAGGTCTCTGATGCCTCTTCAAGTGGACTGCCTTCATGGTTCAGGCCACCGGTCTTCTTTTCCTGAGTTTTTTGGCGAAATATTAGCAGCTCAGTGGCAGGTATTTGACAGATTTCTTCATTTTCATTGTTCATCGTCTTGGTTCCTGATAACTTTGCACTTGTTGTTCAAGGTCTCCAACTTGCTCTTGCGGCTTATGACACCTTCAAGGACTACCCCGAGCAATTGGTCCAGGGTAAGACCAGTACACAGCTCGAGAAGGACAGGTCGATTATATTGGGGCAAGAGAAGAAAGCTCTGGAGAAGGCGGTTGTAGATCTGCAGATTGTCCTAGAGAAAGCTGTTGGAGAATCTAAGGCATGGGAGGACAAGTTCAACGTGGCGTCGAAGAAAGGTGTTGCCCTTGCTCAAGAGATTGAAGACACGGTTGACTATTGGTCACTCAGGGCCCGTGTCGAGACAATAGAGCAGTTTGTCGCTGTGAAGCATTCTTCTTGGGACGTGGTGAAGGAAAGGGAGCAATTTGAGAACCTATTCCCTGATGAAGCCAATACATCCAAGAAGTCCTCTTTTGTCGACGAGATTTCTCAAGTTGCCAAAGAAGTGGCCCAGGTGGAAATGGACAACCAGCAGCCACCCGAAGAAGTTTCCAAGGAATGATTTCCTTTTGTTTCTTTTATTCCTCAGACTTTATCTTACCCCCAGTATGTTGGGGCTTTTTAAGACTCTTTGTTTTGTTTGGCCGCTTGTTCTAGGGCCTAGATGTGGACAACTTATACCCCCTGTTGGTTTTTTGGGGGTTTATGTTTATTGAGTAATGTTTTAGTATTTGCTATGGTTTTGGATCTGTTTTTGTCTTTTTTGCAGGTAGAATAGGTTTAATGCCGGAGAATGAAGATCAACGTGTTTGTGATAGGTCGACTCGTTGTAAAAATGTGTACTTGTAGTTTAACGATAAACTTCCCGTTGTAATAGCGCCTTTTATGTAAGATGCAGAGGGAGAGAGAGAATAATGTATTTGTCTGAATGTAAATACTTGCAATAAAACTGTGAATCGTGTTACAAACATCTGGTGAAACTCCTCTTGCTCTAGAGTTTACTTTACAAGTTCTCGTCTCTTGCATCTTTTTGACTAGTCGTTGTGTGCACAACGATTCCTGATCATAAGGCGAGGGCCTATGTTTCGGCCTGTAACATCACAAGGCGTCCCTTGTTAGTTTTTTCAAAACCGTTGTTGTCTCATGTATGTATGAAGATGTAATAATGTAATGAAAAGAAAAAGTGTGTGATGTATACCTTATTGCGACTTGTGCGTTCTAAAAGTGATACAACTTTAAATTCATCGCGTTCCAACTTCTGGGGACCGTCTTCCCATCGCGTGACATCAACTCGTAGGTTCCTTGTTGTACGATCTTCGTGATCTGATAAGGTCCTTCCCAATTTGTTCCCAACTTGCCAACATTTAATTCCTGCGTATTTTGAAAGACTCTCCTCAATACCCAATCTCCCACTTGGAACGCCTTTCCATTAACACGTCTGTTATAACTCCGAGCTACTCCCTGCCTATATGCCGCCATTCGAACTGATGCCTCATCACGTAACTCGTCTACCGTGTCTAAATGGTGTAACAAGTTAGGTAGATTTGACTCTTCGGTAGTAAGTCCATAGCGAACTGTGGGCAAAGTTACTTCTACTGGTAACACGGCTTCACATCCATAAACCAAGGAGAACGGTGTATGGCCTGTTGCGGTCTTAAGAGTTGTTCGATCGGACCATAGAATAAGGGGTAACTCGTCTGCCCATCTTCCTTTTGCCTCTTTGAGATGTTTCTTCAAGTTATTGATGATTACTTTGTTGCTCGCTTCTGCTTGACCATTGGCTTGAGGATAACGTGGTGTCGACATTACCAACTGGATGTTGTATTGCTGGCAAAATGATCTCGTCTTGTCGCTGATGAACTGGGATCCATTGTCGCACACTATGGTGGCTGGTATTCCAAACCTACTCAAGATATTTCTTTTTATGAAGGAAATAACCTGAGTATCTTTGACTTCTTTGAAGGCTTCGACTTCAATCCACTTTGAGAAGTAGTCGGTCATTGCTAAGATGTAGACGCGTTGTCCTGAAGCTGGAGGAAGCTTCCCCACGATGTCCATTCCCCATTTCATGAATGGCCAAGGTGATGCGACCCCGTCTATGGATGCTAGCCAAGAGATCGAGGCCTTCACACTTCGCTCCGATGGCCCAGTCACCCGTGTCAGGGCCCGTGCCATCGAGACCGCGACACAATCACTAGTGTCGCGCCTCTCCGCTGGCCACGGCGCGCCTTGCATCGCGACCTCGCTCGACACCATTTCCATCTTCGGCGCCAAGGAACCTCGTTACGAACTCTCGGACCAACCATGCCAAGACGCGACGTCCTCGAGCATCGGATCACACGTCGAGGCCGCGACCAGTCAACGCCGAGACCTCATGCCGGGACTCGACCTCGGGTCGTCACGCGAGGTTCTCGCATCAGACCTCGTTGTCGCGTCGCAACATGAGGTTCTCGGATGCTTCGGAGAACCTCAAGTTCGCGAGACCTCGCTAACGTCGTCACCAACGCCCAGCGCCGAGCCAGCATCCTCGCCAGCCTTCAGCCTTGCGCCGTGACGTTGCTAGCGTCGTGTCCGAGCCTCGCCAGCACCGCGCCAAGCATGTCGCGACACTGCGATCACGATCACGAATGACCTATCTATTTTTAGTAGTTTCTTGCATACATTCCATTATAGAACATTACTATTAGTAGTTTTATGTTTTTAAAAGGTTAATTATGGGCCTTGCGCCGAACACTTTTGGACCCGCGCCGTTGGGCCCTTAGCTTGCACGCTAGCCCTAGGCGCGCGCCGCACCCCTTAGGGTTTTTCTAGTTTTTTCTGCCGCCTCTCTATATAAGAGGGCTTAGGACTATGTTTTACATTCAGCGCACACTTAAGGATTAATATAGTTGAGGGTTTCTCCTAATTTCTCCTTAGTGCTATTTTGCCGCCACTCAATTATCTTCGAAAGCTCTCGTGTTCTTGCATCGTTCAACATAGTTCGTGCCATAATCAAGTCTTCCGCTGTGACAATTCGAGACCTACTACTCAAACACCGATCGATCCAAGGCATCCCATACGAGGGACGCATCAACTGGCATCAGAGCCAAGGTTTGAGTAAGTCTCAATCAACCCTTTTCGTTCATTCTCACACGTTTCCGCCACTTCTAAACCCTAGAATTCATCCTCCACTTCACATAACCGCCATCTAGGGTCCCAAATTTTTTTCCTTGCTTGCGTAAATTGTTAAAAAAAAAACATCAACCGTGACCTAACTCGATTGATCTATTGATTTTGGTGAAGATTTCGCTTTGTCTTGCTAGTTGCATGAACATAGGATTTGTTTTGCCAATTTCTCTTGTGCTTCTTTCGATTTTATTGCGTGTTGATCTTGTTACTTGTGTTTTACGATTCTAGAGGAGAAAACCTAGTCTCATTAATATTCAAAAAAAAAAAAAACTTTCGTACAACCATAGCCAAAATAAGGTAAGGTTGTCGATTCAATTATAAAAAAAAAAAATTTGGACGCTCACAAGCCAAAATAAGGCAAGAACGTTCATTTGTGTTCGCTTTGTTGTCCACGCATTCATTCATTCACGTCGATTATTGTCTTGTTGATTTTGGTTACAACTTATTGTTGACGTGCTTGCTTGCATTGTGATTTTCGGATCCAAATCTTAGATCGAGATCGAGTGACCTTTAGCCTAGCCGATCCTTGTTCGTGTGGTTTGAACAAAAGGGTAGGCTTGACTTAAGCGAATCGTAACTCGTTGTTTTGTTGCTTGTGAACTTCTTACTGCTTCGATGATTGGTATTACTATAGGTACGATTTCGGACCCGGGAGAGGGTGTCAACAACGACAATCCTACAAACATCAATCCACCCGAGGTGCAAACTCAGAATCGCAATTATTGGAACCCCGAAGTCGTGGCGCGAATTGAGGAGCTCGAACGCCTCTTGGCGGCGAGCCAAACGCAGTCAAAGCACACCGTGCTGCCGACGCATGGACTCGCTTCGGAAATCCACGGCGTCCCTGGCGTGTCCGCGGATGACGTCGCTCGTGCCAACGCTAAAGGAAAGAAACATGCCCAACCTTCCTCACAATTCGACACCATGCATCGCTTGGAGTCAATCAAGGAAAGTCGCCAACATGATAAGCACGATGGTGGCCCCCGGACCACAGATCGCTATCAGATGGCGCGAGATTACAGGGACACACAAGTGTACGATGTATATTCCGATGAGGAGTACAACTCCGAGGAGTATAGACGCCGACACACGAGTGGGGATCCAAAGAAAAAGAAAAAGCACAAGTCGCCAGCATATGTATACGAAACCCCAAAGCGGAAGCACGGGGCTAAGTACTACGATGCCGACGCATACAAAATTGAGGACGACCTCGGGCATCAAAGTGCTCGGAGTCCGTTCTCCAAGTTTGAAAATGATTATGATGAGTTTTCTGATTACTCTAATGAATCGTCTTTTGAGCATCCACATGTGCAGGATCCGGAAGAACTAGATCACCGACCTTCGGGTTGGATCCCACCGCCTCGCCTCGCCAAGCATCGGAACGAATACGATCGAGTCTATGGCTCGGGACGAACGCATGGCGCGAAGGGGAGGCGCGACAGGGACCGTGACGCGCGGCGTCCTAGAAGGTCTGACGATGGCGACGATCCGGATGATGGCGATGACGATCCCCCACGAGGTCCGCCTCGGCACCGGTGCGACAGGCGAGCGCATTCCCCTTGGCGTGCCAGTCCTCGGCGCGATCATGAGCACCGCGATGCTAGGGATCCACGCCACCACCGACGCGATATTAAGGTAAAATTCGAACCCTTTTACGGTTCTTATGATCCTGACGCATTTATCGAGTGGTTGCAAGGTACGGAGCACATGCTCCGACATTTAGGCTATGAAGATGACGAGAGAGTGGAAGTTGTGACTTTGCACTTCCATGGTGCCGCTAGGACTTGGTGGAACCGATTCGAGTCCGAAAGGATTCGACAAGGAAAACCCCTAATCCGAGAATGGCATCAACTCGTCTACATCTTAAAGAAGAGATATATTCTGGCAGATTACAAAGACAAGATGAGCATAGAGATTATGCGCGTCAAGCAAGGATCGATGACGCCGGAGGAGTATTTTTCCAAGCTTGAAGACATGTTCTTCAAAGCGGGAATGAGTGTGTCGCCCTCGGTGATGAAGTCGAGGTTTCTCTCGGGATTGCGACAATCTATACAAGATCGGTTGGAAATTCTTCCAATCAAGGACATCAACAACTTGGTTCACACCGCCATGCAAATCCACAAACAAGAGATGCGAACCAAGTCCGGTTGGTCCAATACGAGGTATGCTTCTAACTCTAGTCAATCCGGTTTTTCTACTAATCGGGTTGCTCCTTCTTTGCCTAGTGCTTCGACAGGTTCCAAGGCTAAAACCGAAGCCACGCCATCCAAGGCACCAGCCGCACCACGTAGCGCCGAGCCAAGTGCCGAGCACGCACGAGACATGGCATGCTATAAATGTGGAGGCCGTGGCCACATGCAGAGGAACTGTCCGAATGCCAAGAAGGTCTTGTTTACTACAAATGGGGAGCCATATGATAGCCAAGATGAAGAGGAGAACGAGCCACCACTGACCGAGGACGCCGATCTCGAGTGCGATCCATCGGAGGCTCTCGGCGTCGCCAAACTCGGATTGGTGACAAGACGCGCTTTGAACATGCGTGAGGCGCCAAAGACGGATCAAAGGGAGCAACTTTTCCATACTCGCTGTTTGGTCAACAATGTTTCCTTGAGCGTCATCATAGATTCAGGAAGTTGCGCCAATTTCCTCACCAAAAAAGTTGTTGATCACTTCAAATTGCCGACCACACCTCATCCACAACCTTTCAAGCTACAATGGATATCCAATGAGGGAGGCGATTGGGTCGATAAACAGGTACTCTTCAACTTTTCAATTGGTCAATATTCGGATTCCATTCTTTGTGACGTAACGCCTATGGACGCCACACACCTCTTGTTGGGGCGCCCATGGCAATACGATCGTCGCGTGCTTCACGACGGGTATTTGAGCACTTACATGTTCAATTACCACGGGAAGCGCGTGACTCTCTTACCTATGTCGCCTAGTGAAGCTCTACAGGATGAAGCCGAGAGGCAAAGACAAAAAGCTAGCGACAGCGGCACCGGCGCGCCAATCACGACGTCATCGGCGTCCACCACCGATTCTGAAACTTTCAAAGGTGTTTCTGGTGCCAAACATTCTCAAAACAGTAGTGAAGATGTTCACGATGGGAAGCGCCGACAGAAACTGGAGTCGGGCCTACAGTTTGCATCTAGGGGCATCGGCAACGCGCCGAACGCTGCCGATTTCAACAAACAGGGGCTTCAGCAGTTTGCAAATGATTCCATCGGCGTTTCTGGTGGAAAACAGATAAAAATTGACTTTCCACCAGATCTAAAGAAAAAACGCCCAGGAGAAGTCAATTTAAGCAAGGGGCCGCCGAGTGAGACTTCTAGCGTCGCGCAACACGCCGTCGCTGCATGGAAACTTGGATTCCAGGAGCTACGGGACGAGTTTCACGGCGTTTCCAGGGGCGTTCTTCCAGAAATTCCAGGGGCTACAACATATCCAAAAAACGCCCACGAAGCTGATCGTACGAGCACCGACGCCGAGCCACCCTTGCTTGGCACATGCCAGGATCGCCTTCTCTTAGCGCGACGTCGGGACGTCGAGAAATCCATTCAGGGGAGTCTTTCTTGTTTCATTCTTTATCCCCTGCTTTCTATTACTAAGTCTGTGAATTCTTCACTCCCTTCTTCTATTTTGTCTATTTTGAAGGAGTTCAAAGACATCATGCCGGAGGAGCTACCGAAGGGTTTTGCCGCCGATCCGAGGAATCGAGCACAAGATCGATCTCATGCCAGGCGCCTCCCTTCCAAATCGAGCTGCTTATAGGACTTCACCAAAGGAGAACGAGGAGCTTCAACGCCAAGTTCAAGCACTATTGGACAAGGGTTTCGTCCGAGAGTCCTTGAGCCCGTGCGCAGTGTCGGTGATCCTTGTGCCAAAGAAAGATGGTTCGTGGCGTATGTGCGTCGACTGCCGAGCCATTAATCAGATTACGGTGAAGTACATGCATCCGATTCCTAGGCTTGATGACATGCTAGATGAGCTCCATGGCGCCGCCCTATTTTCCAAGATTGATCTTCGGAGCGGATATCACCAAATCCGTATGCAAGAGGGCGACGAGTGGAAAACCGCATTCAAAACCAAGCATGCTTTGTACGAATGGCTTGTCATGCCTTTTGGCTTGACAAACGCCCCTAGTACTTTTATGCGGCTTATGAACTTCGTGTTTAGAAAAATTTTAGGACGTTTTGTCGTTGTGTATTTTGACGACATCTTAGTTTTTTCTAGAGACTTGGACTCTCACGCGAGGCACCTTAGGTTGGTGTTAGAATGCCTTCGCGAACATTCTTTGTATGTAAACTTGGACAAATGTTCGTTTTGCACGGACACGACGAATTTTCTTGGGTTCGTCGTGTCGAAGGATGGGCTTAAAGTGGATGACGACAAGATCCGCGCCATCCGAGAGTGGCCCACCCCTACGACCCCGACGATGGTTCGATCCTTCTTAGGGCTCGCAGGATTCTATCGACGTTTCGTCAAGGACTTTAGTTCCATCGCCGGGCCACTCCACAACCTAACCAAGAAGGCAACCACAATCAAGTGGATGCCACACCATGAGGTCGCCTTTCAGGCCTTAAAACAAGCTTTGTGTAGTGCTCCGGTCTTGAAATTGCCAGACTTTTCCAAGCACTTTGAGATCGAGTGCGACGCCTCTGACTATGGCATAGGCGGCGTACTCCTTCAAGAGAGACGTCCTATTGCATACTTTAGTGAGAAACTTAAAGGGGCAACTCTCAATTACCCGACGTATGACAAGGAGTTGTACGCTTTGATTCGGGTTCTTAAGACATGGCAGCACTATTTATGGCCTAGTGAGTTCGTGATTCACACGGACCATGCGGCCCTTGCTTATCTAAAGAGTCAGACTACCCTTAACAGGCGCCATGCTAGGTGGGTGAAATTTATGAAAACCTTTCCGTATATCATCGCCCACAAGAAAGGGAAGGAAAATATCGTGGCAGACGCACTGTCACGCAGGTATGTTTTGTTAACTCATTTACAGGCCAATTTGCTCGGGTTCTCCTTGATTAAGGAGTTATACTTGCATGATCCCTATTTTAAACCGATCATGGAGAACCTCGAGCAAAGTCGAATCCATGAGTCCTATTTTTTGGACAATGGATACCTCTATAGAGCCGGAAAGCTTTGCATTCCGTCTTCATCAGTGAGGCATCTATTGCTCAAAGAAGCTCATGACGGCCGAGGCCATTTTGGCATAGCCAAAATCATAGCAGCACTTCGTCATTTTTTCTGGCCCCACATGGCCTCGGATGTTCACAAGTATTGTCGTGGTTGTGTGCCGTGCCAAACCGCTAAATCAAGGTCCCAACCTCATGGCCTCTATACGCCCTTGCCCATCCCGGATACCCCGTGGGAAGATCTTTCCATGGATTTTATCACGGGCCTTCTGATGACAAGGCGCGGAAAGGATTCGATTTTCGTAATTGTGGACCGTTTTTCCAAAATGGCTCACTTCGTGCCATGAAAAGGGAACAACAATGCGACGGAAATCGCAAACTTGTTCTTTGAGCATGTCGTGAAGCTTCATGGCGTGCCTCGCACTATCATTAGTGATTGCGACACGAAATTCTGTAGCCATTTTTGGAGAACGCTTTGGGGAAAGCTAGGTACATACTTACTATTTTCTACTGCATATCATCCCCAAACCGATGGCCAAACTGAAGTGACCAATCGGACCTTGGGCTCCCTTCTTCGGACGGTGCTCAAACATAACCCACGCCAGTGGGAGGACCTAATTCCTTTCGTTGAGTTTGCTTATAACAGGTCCAAGCATTCGGCGACAAAGAAGACTCCATTTGAGGTGGTCTATGGCCTTAACTCGCACTCTCCAATGGATTTGACGCCTCGGCCCTTGAAGACCGGCGAGCACATCGACGCGGCCAACCGCGCCGATGCCATTCGCCGCTTACACGAGAGGACTCGAGTCCAATTGGAGCGCCGGGCTGCTCAATATGAGGCGCAACACATCAAAGGCCGCCGCCGCCTCGTCTTCAACCCTGGGGACCTCATGTGGTTGCACCTCCGGAAGGACCGTTTCCCGAACGCCCGGAAAACCAAGCTTCACCAGCGTGGAGACGGCCCCTTCAAAGTCTTAGAACGCATTGGGGACAACGCCTACAAGATCGACCTCCCTGGCAAGTATTCTGTGCACTCAACTATCAACGTCGCCGATCTCTCCCCTATACTGAGCCTGCTTATGAGGAAACGGGGACGTTTCCCAACCAAGTGGGGGAGGGTGATGCGACCCCGTCTATGGATGCTAGCCAAGAGATCGAGGCCTTCACACTTCGCTCCGATGGCCCAGTCACCCGTGCCAGGGCCCGTGCCATCGAGACCGCAACACAATCACTAGTGTCGCGCCTCTCCGCTGGCCACGGCGCGCCTTGCATCGCGACCTCGCTCGGCACCATTTCCATCGTCGGCGCCAAGGAACCTCGTTATGAGCTCTCGGACCAACCATGCCAAGACGCGACGTCCTCGAGGATCGGATCACACGTCGTGGCCGCGACCAGCCAACGCCGAGACCTCATGCCGGGACTCGACCTCGGGTCGTCAAGCGAGGTTCTCACATCAGACCTCGTTGTCGCGTCGCAACATGAGGTTCTCGGATGCTTCGGAGAACCTCAAGTTCGCGAGACCTCGCTAATGTCGTCACCAACGCCCAACGCCGAGCCAGCGTCCTTGCCAGCCTTCAGCCTCGCGTCGTGACGTCGCTATTGTCGTGTCCGAGCCTCGCCAGCGCCGCGCCAAGCATGTCGCGACACTGCGAGCACGGTCACGAATGATCTATCTATTTTTAGTAGTTTCTTGCATACTTTTCATTATAGAACATTACTATTAGTAGTTTTATGTTTTTAAAAGGTTAATTATGGGCCTTGCGCCGAACACTTTTGGACCCGCGCCGTTGGGCCCTTAGCTTGCATGCTAGCCCTAGGCGCGCGCCGCACCCCTTAGGGTTTTTCTAGTTTTTTCTGCCACCTCTCTATATAAGAGGGCTTAGGACTATGTTTTACATTCAGCGCACACTTAAGGATTAATATAGTTGAGGGTTTCTCCTAATTTCTCCTTAGTGCTATTGCGCCGCCACTCAATTATCTTCGAAAGCTCTCGTGTTCTTGCATCGTTCAACATAGTTCGTGCCATAATCAAGTCTTCCGTTGTGACAATTCGAGACCTACTACTCCAACACCGATCGATCCGAGGCATCCCATACGAGGGACGCATCACAAGGGGAAGTTATGGGATGTAGCAATTCTGAAGGTTGATGTGGTATAGGTCCATGACGCTGGCATGCGTCACACTTGCGAGCAAACTCTACTGCGTCTTTGTTCATGGTGGGCCAGTAGTAACTCATCCTGCTCGCATTCCTCGCCAAGTTACGACCCCCTGTATGATTTCCGCATTCTCCATCGTGTATGTCTTGTAACACCTTTTGCACCTCTTCCTCTTTTACGCATCGGGCGTATATACCTGATGACATCCACTTGAACTGAATGTTATTCTTAATAGCGAAAGTGGAAGCTTTTACCTTAAGTCGTCGAGCTTCTTCCTTGTCATCTGGTAGAACTCCATCTCGTAACCACTTTAAATAAGGGGTTACCCACGAATCATCTTTATTAGGATCTCGAATCTTAAACATATCTGCTTTTTTGGCTATGGATGGTGCATCAAGGTACACAAAAGGTATCTTATCATACTCTCTCGGGTCGATTGCGGATCCGAGGTTGGCTAAGGCATCTGCTTGCGTGTTAGCATCCCGAGGAACTTGTTTTATCTCAAAATGTTTGAAATGTTTAATGATCTCATGAACTTTCTCTAAGTATGCCTTCATCTTTGAATCCCTGGCAACATATGAGTTCGTAAATTGATTTACAATAAGTAACGAATCACAAATTACCTCAATTTCTTGCACATTCAAGTCTTTAGCAACGAGTAAGCCTGCTATAAGCGCCTCGTATTCTGCTTCATTGTTAGTAGCTTTGAACGTACATCGAACAGCCTGGGCTATCTTATCCCCCTGTGGTGACTTCAGGACTACCCCCAGTCCTACGCCAACTTGATTTGATGCTCTGTCTGTATGCATCAGCCACTTGTCGTTACTAGTTACTTGTAACACACCTTGATCTTCTTGTTCTAAAGTGGTAGGAGTGAAGTCAACCACAAAATCTGCCAAGGCTTGAGACTTCATTGTTGTTCTTGGTTCGTAAAAGATGTCGTAACCATTTAAGTGGATCAACCATCTTGTTAGGCGACCTGACAATTCTGGCTTTAACATGATACTCTTCATTGGATAGTTAGTCCTCACGATTATAGAATGACTTTCAAAATAAGGACGTAATTTTATTGAAGCCATTACCAAAGATAAAACTAGTTTTTCCATGGGGGAATACCTGGTTTCCGCATCAAGCAAGGTTTTACTTACATAGTAAATGGGCAACTGGTCTCCATTCTCTTCTCGGATCAAGACGACGCTCACTGCTACTTCGGACACGGCCAAGTACACGTATAACTTCTCATCTGGCTTGGGTTTGGAGAGTACATGCGGGTTAGATAAATAATTTTTCAACTCTCTAAAGGCCTTTTCATGTGCTTCTGTCCATTCAAATGACTTGTTCTTCTTCAGGATGTCGTAGAACAACTTGTTTCTATCCGAGGATCGCGATATGAATCGGTTCGGCGCAACTACTCGTCCTGTTAACTTCTGGACGTCTTTGACACACTGTGGTGACTGCAGCTCCATTATGGCTTTGATCTGTTCTGGACTCGCCTCGATTCCTCTCTGCGTCACTATGTATCCAAGGAATTTCCCTGACGTAACTCCAAAAGAGCACTTGGTTGGATTCAATTTCATCTTGTAGCTCCGCAAGATCTGGAACGCGTCTTTCAGGTGAATAATATGGTCCTCCGCTTTTAACGACTTGACTAACATGTCATCGACGTACACCTCCATTGTATCCCCCAGTTTTTCCTGAAACATCTTATTAACCAATCTCTGATAAGTATCACCTGCGTTTTTTAACCCGAAAGGCATAACTTTGTAACAATAAGTTCCCTGATTGGTTATGAATGCGGTTTTTTCCTGGTCGTCGGGGTGCATTGTTATCTGGTGATACCCACTAAATGCATCCATGAAAGTTAAAAGCTCATTCCCTGCCGTCGCATCCACCATTGCGTCAATATGAGGCAAAGGGAACGAGTCTTTGGGGCATGCTTTGTTTAAATCGGTAAAGTCCACACAAACACGCCATTTACCGTTCTTCTTTTTTACAACTACCACATTCGCAAGCCAATCAGGATATTTAACTTCTCTAATTTTTCCAAATTCAAGTAAGGATTTTACCTCATCGTTGATTACCTGATTTTGTTCGGGTGCAAACTTACGCCTTTTCTGCTTGACTGGTGGTACTTTTTCATTGACATGGAGGGCATGAGTGATCACGTTAGGATCTATGCCTACCATATCCTCGTTTGACAATGCAAAGCAATTGCTGTAGGACTGCAGAAACTCCACCAATTGTCCACGTAAAGTTGGCTCCAAGTCCGCTCCTATTTTGATTTTCCTTGACGGGTCAAGTGGATCGAGAGCTACTTCTTCAAGCTCTGGCGTCTCCGGCTTTACGTAGTAAGTGGTTGTTCTACAGTCCTTTAATTGCTAATCAGATGACTTCTTTCCTGTTTCAAGTTGTAGATTCTTGGAAGTCGTTGCTTTCATCGTTACAGAATAGCATTCCCTTGCTAATTTATGTTCCCCCTTAATTTCTTGTACTCCCCATGGTGTCGGGAACTTCACGCATTGATGATAAGTAGAAGGGATAGCCCTCATCCCGTGTATCCATGGCCTGCCCAAAATGACATTAAAGGTGAAGGGCAATCAAGTACTTGAAATTTTACTTGGTAGTTTATTCCTCCTGCAACGGTAGGTAAGGATATATCTCCCAACGTGTTGCGTGATTCGCCACTGAAGCCTACTAAAGTCGTAGATTTTTTAACAATGTTATCCATCCCGAGACCTAAGTTGTACAAGGCATCCAACATGAGCAAATTAGTGGAACTTCTGTTATCAACCAATATTCTTTTAACAAGGAAATTGGCTATGGTTAAAGAAATTATTAAATAATCATGGGGAACTTCCTCTTCTTCGACATCGTCGAAGGTGATCGGCATCATGGCAAGACTTGTTTGTGAAGGAGCCTTAGGGCATTCTCTTCTTGCATCCCTTGCAATCCTTTTGGCTGCGGAGTATGTTATACCGCAAATCTCCGATCCCCCTGTGATAACATTGATTACTCCAGTGTGCTTCGGGGGTGGCGGCGGACTAGCTTTTTCTTTGTTGCGCTCCAGCTGCTCCTTCGCACTTTCTGATATTAATTCTCTGAGGTGCCCCCTCCGTAATAACTCGCTTACCTCCTTTCTCAACGCGATGCACTCATCGGTCCGGTGCCCATGATCAAAGTGGAAATCACACCATCTAGACTTGTCTTTCTGATGTGTGGGGCATGTTACTCTTTCGAGGCCATTTAACAGGGGGTCGGTATCGAGCCTTCAGTGATCCCGTGAAACAGAAACTGAAAAGGAAGAAGCAACTATCTCTCGACAAGGTCGGTACCGACCTAGATAGGGTCGGTAACGACTCGACAGTGACCTAGAAAATAAACAGAAAAAGCATAGAAACTGGGTTGCCCAGCAGGGTCGGTACCGACCCTAGGGGGTCGTTACCGACTCGTCTGAGTCCCGAAAAACGTAAAAAGAACAAAACTTGGCATTATTGAAATCTCCCCGGAAACGACGCCAATTTGGTGATAGGGTTTCTTGACAACAAATAAATTTATATCAAGACCCCGCTGTGTATAGCGAAGTCAGGTTCGTCCACGGGAGATAGTCAGTGGTAAGTTCTGTTACTTATCGCACAAGTAAGAGAGAAAAGCAAGGATTTTTATATCAAGGAAGAGAAATTCTAAGGTAAAGGTATCACCACAACAATAATCATGCAATGCCAACGCTATGAAACATAAAGATCATGCTTTTATCACATAAAGATGTCAACTTTCGTCACCTAAGCAAGTAAATTAACTAACTTTCGTTCAATCAATAAACTTGTTAATCTATCTCTTCTACTTCAACTAGGATAGATCCGCTTTCGCTTCAAAACCCTAAATTGACTTATTCTGATTCAAATTTTCCGTTTTCGCTTCAACTATGAATGAGAAATTCCTATCAACTTTCGTTTCAAGGAGTTAAGAACAAGAGAATAGATTCATGCAATAAAAACAATCAAGACATGATCAAGAGAAAGCATGCACAACCATTGTTGGGTTCAATCCCAACCTAAGAGAGAGAGACTACTCACTAATCATAATTAAAAACATCTAAATTAATAATAAAAGAGAAAGCTTACACTTTTGAATCCAAAACAAAACTTGTCCTCCAAGCTATCTCTACTCTTCTCCTCCTCCCTTCTCCTCCTCCCTTCAATCGTGTGTCGTCCTCCCTATCTCAAGAGCTAGAGAAGGGTATTTATAGAGAAACTAATCTATCTAAGATCTATCTATAAGGAAATAAATCTTCTAATAAGATATATTCTTTCTATCTATCTAATAACATAAAAGGAAACAGGATAAAAGTCTTTTAATTGCGCCGACTCGGTCTTCGCCACCGACACGTGGTACCTCGGTACCGAACTGTGCACCTCGGTACCGACCCTGTTCAGCTTCGAAAACAACCTTGAGTAAAACTTGCGTAGCGTGTTCGTTATAACTCCGTTTGACTCGATTCTTTTTCCTATATTCTTGTAACGCATTTATCTACCTCTTTCCAAGCTCAAACTTGATCTTCAATGAATTTACTTCATAGCTAAATCTTCATCTTCTTTTCATTCCTTGAGCTTTTCCTTAAGCGTTTCTCCTCGGTTTTGCTCTATCCCTCAAAAGTGCTCCAAATAGCTTCTAAAAAACTATAAAACACTACCAAAGCTTATGTAGACTCCATATCTTAAGAAAATACGAAAACCTACACAAACGACTCAAAACAAAACACAAAACTAAAGAAAAAGACTCAAACACACAAAAACACACCCTAAAAACATGACTAAAAAGGCGGACATCAATGGCACACAGCAGGCCTAGCAAGCCTAGAGAAGGTTATACAATCCGAACACTGATGTGGATCCGGATATGAAAGCCCAGGTCATGCAAGACGAGATCAACAAGCTTAAGAAACAGGTCAGTTTCCTTAAAACCTCTCAACATTGTCAAGAATGTGGCTCTCAATCCCATAGTACTTCTTCTTGCACTAACATTGAGCAGGTAAGAGCCGCCGAGACCTATGCTAAAGTTAATTACATGAGAGGTTCATATCAAAATCCTCCCAACAATTATGTCAGGAACAACAACTATCCCGCTTGGGGGAATTACAATCAAGGTCCAGGCCATGCACCTCCTCCACAAGAAAGAAAGCCCGCACCTTATAGGCCTCTAGGTTATCAAGAGCCTCCATCTTGGGTGCAAGACATCCATGACGGAATCAATGGAGTGTGTGCTGACCTAAACAATCAAATGAAAGGTGTAAATGCACAATTGGGAGAGCTAGAGACATGGAAGAAGAACGTCAACTCCCAACTTGGTGATCTCGCTGCACAGATTCCACAACCTCAAGGGCAACTACCGGGCCGTCCCGATTAAAACCCTAGAGGAAAAATTGCAGCCTTACACATGAGGAGTGGAAAGAAGTTGTCGGATCGTGCTGAGACCAAGAAAATCGAGCACGACGGTGAAGACGAAGCCCTAGTTGACATCGTTACCGACCCCCCCCCCCCCCCAAGGTCAATAACGACCCTTCCATCCCATGTAAGTCTTCTCAACCGACCCCTTCTCTCATTAACGAGGTTGGGCAGGGTCGGTACCGACCCTTCTCCAGCACCGACCGACCCCCTTGTCGATTCAGTAACGCCACAACTCGAGCCCGTGTTGGTTCTGAGACCGGTGAAGACTCTTCCCTTCCCCTCTAAGAAGTCCAAGGACACCACAGAAGGGAAGTTTAGGCATTTTGTAAAGGTTCTTCGGGGCTTAAACATTTCTATTCCATTCGTTGAGGCCCTAAGCGAAATGTCGGCTTACACAAAATTTTGAAAGAAATCTTGAGCAAGAAGAGGTCTATGTCCGAACTGACTGATGAGGTCCGATCCTTGGAGCTCCCCAAAAAGGTAGGCGACCCAGTTAAGTTTGCTATTACAATTGGAATTGGAGCTTATCGTTTCAAAGCTTTGTATGACTTAGGTGCCAGCGCAAGCCTTCTACCTTTCTCTATTTGGTCCAAGGCCAATATGGGACCGTTGGAACCTGTCAACATGAAGCTATACATGGAGGATGGATCCTGTGTCAAGCCTACAGGGGTGGTTAATGATTTCCTAGTGCAAGTGGGGACGTTTTTTGTTCCGAATGATTTTATCGTGATGGAGATGCCCGAGGACTCGGTGGTGCCAATCATTCTTAGTAGGCCATTCCTAACCACAATTGGAGCCATAATCGAAGTTAGGAAGGGACTCATAACTTTTGAGATTGGGGATGAGGTGGTGGAGTTCCGCTTTAACCCCACCATGAAAGAGACCAACGAAGCCGAGGTCAAGATGCTCTACACCCACACCGACTACATTGAATGTGGGGACCCGATCGAAAGACTGTTGGCTTTTGAGGCATTTTCGAGCAGAAGATGGGCAGAATTTAATCCTGCAGCATCGTTACCGACCCCCTCTAGGTCACAACCGAAGCTTTTGGCAGGAACCGAGGAATAGATGATGTATGTTGTATCGATATCGGACTTTATAACGTCGTTACCGACCCCCTCTGGGTTTGTACCGACCCTTCTGGAAGACGACGAAGAGCTTCTAGCATGTGATTATCTTGAGGAGGTCTTGAAGAGAGAACATGAAGAGCCCATTCTTATCCCGACTGAGCCTACTCCAACGCTCAAGCCACTTCCAGATTCCCTCAGGTATGAATTTCTTGGTACTAACTTTACCTTCCATGTTATCATTAATGCTAAATTAAATGATGAAGAAGTAGAGAAATTGATTGTTGTGCTTAGGACCCATAGAAATTCCATTGGCTATTCCCTTGATGACATAACTGCAATATCTCCCTCCTTGTGCATGCATAGAATTTACATGGAGGATAATCATAAACCCACCATAGAGCATCAACATAGACTGAATCCTAACATGAAATATGTGGTCAAAAAGGAAATTTTGAAACTACTTGATGCAGGGATTATTTTTCCTATATCGGACAGCCAATGGGTTAGTCCGGTCCATATGGTCCTTAAAAAGGGCGGTATGACAGTTATTGAAAATGAAAAGGGTGAATTCATCCCTACTAGGACCACAACTAGTTGGAGGATGTGTATTGATTATAGCAAGCTGAACAGTGCTACACGAAAAGATCATTTTCCACTTCCTTTTATCAGTCAAGTTCTAGAACGCTTAGCCCAGCATGATTATTTTTTTATTTAGATGGCTATAGCGGTTTCTGGCAGATTCCCATTCATCATGATGATCAAGAGAAAACAACCTTTACTTGTCCATATGGGACTTTTGCATATAGGAGAATGCCATTTGGGCTTTGCAATGCCCCTGCAACTTTTCAAAGATGCATGATGGCTATCTTCTCTGACATGATAGAGGATATAGTAGAGGTTTTTATGGATGATTTTTCTGTTTATGGTTCTTCATTTGATGCATGTCTTGTAAATCTGACTCGTGTTCTTAAAAGATGTGAAGAAACCAACCTTGTTTTAAACTGGGAAAAGTACCATTTTATGGTCCAAGAAGGGATTGTGCTAGGACATCTCATCTCTAAGAGAGGGATAAAGGTAGACAAAGCCAAGATTGAACTTATTGAAAAACTACCTCCCCCTTCTTCTATAAAAGACGTTAGGAGTTTTCTAGGACATGCTGGCTTCTAAAGACATTTTATTCAGGATATTTCTAAGATAGCTAAACCATTGACTAACCTACTAATGAAAGATGTAGTGTTTGAGCTGTCTCTAGAATGTCTTGAAGCTTTTCACAAGTTAAGAGAAGCACTTATCTCTGCTCCTATCATGCAGTCCCCAGACTGGACACTTCCCTTCGAGATCATGTGTGATGCCAGCGACTATGTTGTTGGCGCAGTGCTAGGACAACGGAAGGATAAGAAGCTCCACACCATCTATTATGCAAGTAAGACGCTTGATGAGGTGCATAGTAAGTATACCACAACAGAAAAAGGAATTCCTTGATGTGGTATTTGCTTTTAAGAAATTCCGTTCCTATCTAGTTGGAATAAAAGTGATTGTTTATACTGACCATGAGGCCGTTAGATACTTAATGGCTAAGAAGGATGCCAAACCTAGGCTACTTCATTGGATGCTCTTGTTACAGGAATTTGACCATGAAATCAGAGACAAGAAGGGAGCAGAAAACTTAGTAGCCGATCACTTATCCAGGTTGCCAATAGAGCAAATCACAGAGTCCAATACCGCCGTGCCAATCAATGACTCCAGGAAAGACGAGCACCTCATGTTGAACGAGGGAGTGCAGTGCATTAACGAGGGACCTACCGACCCTACATGGGTTGTTATCGACTCTTTTCTGAGGTTGGAGCACGTTGGAAACACCGGTACCGAAGTGGAAGAGCTCGATACCGAGGCAGGACAGCCCGTTAGCGAGGCAGAGGAGATCGTTACCGAGGTGATCACTGAATCAACATTGTCGTTACCGACCCTATCTGATTCGATAATGACCCCTTCAGGGAAGTTTTCTCAACCGAATTCAATTTCATCCGATTCTGATCTTTCCTTATCACCTTCTTCTACTTCTCTTCATTCTATCAATACTATTAGAGGGTCAAAAACCTCTTGGTTTGTGGATTTTGCTAACTACATTGTAGGAGGCGCGATTCCCGAGGGTTTGACCCCACAGAAGAAGAAGAAGTTCTTCACGACGTCAAGCAATATTACTGGGATGATCCTTACTTGTTCAAGCAAGGAAGTGATCATATTTTCCGACGTTGTGTACCAGAGGAGGAGATAGAGAGTGTGATCCGTCATTGTCACACTCTCCCCATAGGTGGCCATGCAAAAGGATTCAAGACTACAACGAAGATTCTTCAAAGTGGTCTCTACTGGCCAACACTTTTTAAAGTGGTCTCTACTGGCCAACACTTTTTAAAGATGTACAGGAGTTCGTGACGTCTTGTGATGAATGCCAACGCTCCGGGAATATCACTTGGAGACATGAGAACCCGCTCAATGGGATCCTAGAGGTTGAGCTTTTCGACATTTGGGGCATAGACTTTATTGGACCCTTTCCTTCATCGGTTGACTATGTCTCTAAATGGGTGGAAGCCATCGCTACAAGAAATAATGATGCTAAAACTGTGGCGAAATTTATGAAAACTAACATCTTTCCCAGGTTTGGAGTGCCACGAGTTCTCATTAGTGATGCTGGATCGCATTTCATAGAGAGGAGCTTTGAAGCTCTTTTGGCCAAGTATGGGGTATCACATAGGGTGGCAACGCCCTACCATCCCCAAACTAGCGGCCAAGTAGAGGTTTCAAATCGGCAAATCAAGAGCATCTTGGAGAAGACGGTCTCCCGCTCTAGGAAGGATTGTTCATCCAAGCTTGATACCGCTTTATGGGCATACAGAACGACGTACAAGACATCCCTACGCACCACTCCTTAGAACCTAGTTTATGGAAAGGCGTGCCATTTTCCAGTCGAGTTAGAGCATAAAGCATTATTGGCTCTCAAGGAGCTCAACATGGATCTCGACGAGGCCGGAGCAAAACGGTTCATGGACTTGCAAGAGCTAGAGGAGTTGAGGCTGAGGGCGTATGAGAACGCCGAAATCTATAAAGGAGCATACCAAGAAGTGGAATGACAAGAAGTTGGTGCCAAGAACCTATGAGATTGGCGACAAGGTACTCCTCTTTATCTCTAGACTTCGCTTATTTCCAGGGAAGCTAAGATCGAGATGGAGTGGGCCATTCGTGGTCCACCACATATATCCACATGGAGCGGTAGATCTAGTAGACAACAATTAAGCCATCTTCAAGGTCAATGGGCATAGGCTGAAGAAATATTATGAGCAAGCTGACCCGGATGAGGAAATCCGAGCCACTTGGCCTCTAACATCCTCCGATTAGCCAAGGTAAGTTCATTAGGCTAACGACGTTAAAAATAGCGCTTACGGGAGGCAACCCGCTTTTAGTTTTTGCTTAGATCTTTTTGCTAGCTTTCTTTTGACTTGTTTTTGGACTAGGTTTTAGATTTTTGGAATAGAATGCTTTGATGAGTGATACAGGAAAAAAGGGCAAAAAATTAAGCAAAAACGAAGATTCGGTGAAATTGCAGGTAGGTCGGTAACGACCCCCCCCCCCCGGGATCAGTACCGACCCCTTCAGCACAAGTCGAATCCGACCCAGGTATGTCCTCTTAACACCTTTCTTTATTTTACTTTAATCCCTCTTCCACCACTCACTTTTCCTTCTTTCGACCGAAACTCCCAAGCCCTCACCCTCACTCACGTTGGCGCACCTTCCTCCCATTACCGGAGCCACACCATCGCTGCTGTCAAATCCGCACCCACCGGTGCTTCCGCTGTTGAAATCGCCCCCTGCGCACACCAATCCAACACAATCGAGCCATACCCCGTTACCGAGCAAAATTTCCTTGTTCGTTACCAATCCAAACACCCTCGTTACTAAACCAAATTTTCTCTATTTTCTTTCTAAATCTCGGTTCTATGGTATGATTTCTCAACCTTAATCTTTTATTTTGAAATCCTTGAAATTACATGGTGATTTGTGGTAGATTTGCATATCTAGATCTAGATCTAGGTCGAAATTTTGGTGCTTAAAATTCTTGCCTATGCCTCAATTTGGTGTTGTATATTGATGAATAATGCTTCTCCATGTATTAGGATTGAATTAGTTTCAATTTATGAGCATGAATTTGATTGTTCTTGAGTTTTCTAGATTTACACCTTGTTTTGGTTACTTTGGCATGTTTGGGACGAGTTTTTGGAATAACTATGGGGTTGTGATGCTTGGTTTCTCTTGATTATTGTTGGAAACTTGCTAAAATGATGCAATTGTTGGATGTTTGATGGTTCGAAATCGAAAACATTTGCCTCAGACTGAATTCTGGGTTGTTGTTGGTTCGTTACCGACCCTTGTTCTTTGCCTAGAAAAATCGAACAAGATAGGCCCTCGATACCGACCCCCTAGGCTCGGTACCGACCATGAAGAATACTTGATACTTGATTTTTGCTTGCCTTTGGTTGAATTTCTAGGATGTAACTTGGCTCATTCGTGCTTGATTGATTCAATTTTGATTGATTATGCATGATAGCTTTGTTCTTCTACTTATATGGCATGCAATTATGAGGTTTTGAGTAATTTTTAGCATGTGTTTTAAATATAAGTATGGGTTCATTTGGCTCTTGTGCTTTTTGTGGAAAATTATCTTGGGAATTTTTGAATGTGCAGGTCTAAATGGCAAGCTCAAGCAGGACCAACAAGAAATCAAGCAAGAGGGGCCGGGAAGCCTAGTCCCCCAACAATGGATGAGGTTGTGCTACTAGATGCTAAGGAGAAGAACTTGTTCAACATTGTGATCGGCAAACCGCACAAGACAAGATGGTTTTCCAAGCCTCATGGTCAGCACCTTGGCATCTATCGGGACATCAGGCAAGCTTTTGCTCATATCCGCGCCTCCCACCTTCTTAGTGTCGATGCCCCGCATTACCCCGTCCTCACTTCTGAGTTCATCGCCACTCTCAAGCTAAGACTTGATGACCCAGAGGCACCGGGAAGAATCACATTCCGGCTTGGGAACGAGTCCTACAATCTCACATTGGAGCAGTTCAACACCCTCCTTGGCTTCCTCAGCCCTTACCATGGTTACAAAGCTCCTGATGACTTCAAGGTGGTAGAGACTTACTTATTGCCCTATCTGCGCGCTTCTAGTCAAGGATGTCGTTAACCCTATCTTCCGTATCATCTTGTGGATTTTAGGGTGTACAATTTGGGCCAAGAGGGAGCTTTCCAGGCCTACACGAAGGGAAGTGGGGTGTCTCCGTACCATGTTGTTCAAGGATCCCCCCTCTATAAATTTGGTGTATGAATGGCTCAAACATGTGGTGGCGGTCGGGGCAAAGTCATAGGAGGTCTTCATTGGGGGCATGATTACCCTTCTTGCTCGAGCTTGTGAGGTTGATCTCTCAGGCTAAACCACAGGGACTCCACCTCAGATGTTGGACACCGCTTATTGGGCATCATTGGGGAGTCTCAAGAAAAATGGTGGAGTGCTTGAGATGACGGTCGACGAGGAACAAGTGGTAGTGACCCCAGAAAAGTTGGAGCTTTTGTACCTTCCTAACTGGTACACGACGTGGACTTCTAGGCCCTTTCATCTCAAACCAGGTCCTGAGGATGAGCTATCATTAAGAAGGAAGGTGTCACACTTTCAGAGGGACGAGGAGCTCCATGATCAAGCTGCATAGGAGCTCGGTAACGAGCCATATGGGTTCGGTACCGAGGGGGTGGCGCAGGCTGGAGGCCACGTTAACGAGCCACAGGAGCTTGGTATTATGTTGTACGACCATGTTACCGACCCCTATAGGGTCGGTACCGACCCCCAGTTCCATCACACACAGCACGGTACCAAGGGGTATGGGTTCGTTTACGGGGCTACAACTGAGCAATACCCGGGCTACAATGTCCACCACCCCAGCGATGGCTCAAGCTCTAGCTCCGCACCTCCCCCTTGGGTGAATGACATGATCTAGAGGATGGACAGGCTGCACATGGGCCAGTACCAGATGTATGAAAGGATGACCCAATTTCAAGAATCTTATGAGGCTCAGCGGAAGATTGATGAGCAGCGGCATAGGACGGCCGATTCTCGTTGGAGGACGTCCGAGGATCATTGGGAAACAAAGTAATGAGCACTAGCAAACTGCCGCTGAGTTCATGCATAACATGGAGCACCACTTTCCTCCGCTTGAGTATCATTGATCCGCTCTCTTCTTCAAGGTGATCCAAGGATGTTTTTAAGCCGCTTCAAAGTTATCTTGTGAGTTCGTTTTCTTTTCCTTATTCTTTCTTTATTTTTCTGGGTTCCTTACAGTGGGGACATTGTTAGAGTTAAGTATGGAGTAGGGAGGGAAAGAAAACTCTTGTCTTGTTTGTGTGTTTTTTATGTCTCGCTTTGATGTTTTCTTGTTGGTTCAAGTTGTTTTGTGTGTTTTTTATGTCTCGCTTTGATGTTTTCTTGTTGGTTCAAGTTGTTTTGTGTTTTTTTTTTATGTCTTGCTTTGATGTTTTCTTATTGGTTCAATTTGTTTAGTGGTTTTCTTTGTTTTAAAAATTAAAAAAATTAAAAAAATTAAAAAAAAAATTAAAAAATTAAAAAATTAAAAAAATTAAAAAAAGATTTTTAGGGCGGATGATACCTTGTCTTAAGAGTTCTATAATAGTGATCACTTGCATGATCATGTAAATCCTTTGACATGTTTGGATAGTTTAGCCCGAGTCTTCCTTGAAAATATGTTTTTGTGTGAATTTTTAGCTTGTGATGAAATTGAGCACATATGACTTCTAGGTATGAGTTAGTTGCAATCCAACAAAAATTTCTACCTTGTGAGTTATTTTTGGCCTTATAGGGAGAACATCAAGAATCCCTCTTCTTTCTTGTGCGATTTTACTCTCCTATTGCATATTATCTCTTGATATTGATATGGTCAGGGGCGGATCCAGGCGGGGGCGGCCGCCCCCACATCAAGTCGGAGGAGCCATGAATTTTATATGGGAAGGTCAGGATCAAAAATAATTTTTAGAGTTCCGCCCCCACACGGCTCCCGTCACGATGGCAATGGAGAGGAAGAGGTCGGAAAAGAATGAAGGTGAGGGAGCTGAACCAGAGAGGGCCGCTCCCTACCTGCGTCAATGGAGCCGGGCGGAGTTGATTCTGTTGGATGAAGAAGAAGACTTACGGCGTCGTTTCTTTTAAAAAATGGTTGTTGGTTTGTGTTTTTAAATTAACCAAAAACTACGTCGTTTAGAGTTTTTAAGCTAAATTAATTTTATTTTACTCAAAGCCCCAAATGCCCAATTTTTCAGCCCCGCGGTCTCACGTACACTAGGCAAAGTCACTAGGCAAATTCAAAGAACGGCTAGTATATAATCAAGCAATGAAATTCGCATTTTTTCTTAGCAACTTAAGTGTGAAATTATCATTTGCAAATTAGTATTATAATTACTTTTGTACTGCTCGTAGCGAGTTGCCAATTGGTTTTGTTGATGGGTTTCTTGAACAAATAAATTTATATCAAGACCCCCGCTGAGTACAGGGAGTCAGGTTCGTCCACGGGAATGAGAATAGTGCTAAAGATTAGTCGATAACTACGAAAATCAAAGCAAATAAAGGCAGCGGTTCGAGCACGACCTTAGGTGGGTCGAGATTGAATCAATTTAATGAGTTTTAATCAAATATAAAAAGGCAATCCTAGGGCTAGGGCTACCACAACAACAACCATACATGCTTTCAACAAGAATTCACAACTATCATGCAATTATGATAATAGAAAAGTCAACTGTCGCAAACAATTCAAGTTATTCAATCAACTTTCGCAAATCAAACAACTTTCTATCTATCCTTCAACCTAGGAATATCAACTTTCGCAAATAATCCTATTAGAACTAATCAACTAATCAACTTTACACTTTCGCTTTTAGGTTAATCACAAGACATGCCTCAACTTTCGCAAAGGAATTTAGCACAAGATAGATAGATATGATCTTCAAGCATTCAAGTCATGAATTCAAGTTTTAGACATGCATGATTGCGTTGGGTTTTCACCCAACCCAAGAATCTAAGAGAACTACTCACTTATGGTAAAGCAAAACAAAGACATGATCAAAAATAGACAAACCGAAAAATTCAAATTAAAACTAAGGAGTCTTACAAATTTCTCCAACTTGTCCTCCAAGTCTTCCTCTTAATCCAAAATACGTAAATAAAAGCTAGAGCGAGAGAGAGAGTTCAACTAAAGAGTTTAGCCCCCTTTTATAAAGGAAAAGGAGCCCTAATTAAACTAGGAAATAAGATAATAAGACCTTCCTAAAATAAAAAGATAGAATATATCATAAAAGATCACAGAATAGGGCAAAGTCGGCGCCACGCACGACCCAAAGTGGGTCGTGCATGACCCTCCTTAGGGTCGGTCCTGAGGGTTCACTTTCTGTTTGGGTCTAGCACGACCCTGATAGGGTCGTGCCTGAGAACTTGTTCTCTGGTTGGGTCGAGCACGACCCTGATAGGCACTACGAACAGCCTTGAGTAAAACTTGCGTAGCGGATTCGTTACAATTCCGTTTGACTCGATTCTTTTTCCTATGTTCTTGTAACGAAATTCTCTATCTCTTTCCAAGATCAAACTTGATCTTCAATAAATTCACTTGAGCACTTAATCTTCATCTTCTCTTCAATCTTGAGCTTTTCCTTAAGTGCTTCTCTTCGGTTTTGCTCTTTTCCTCAAAAGTGCTCCAAAAAGCTTCTAAAAACCTACAAAACACCATCAAAGCTTATGTAGACTCCATATCTCATAAAAATACGAAAACCTACACAAACGACTCAAAACAAAACACAAAACTAAAGAAAAAGACTCAAACACACAAAAATACACCCTAAAAACATGACTAAAACGACGGACATCAGGTTTTAGGATGGAACCCCACGGGCTTATGTGTTGGGTCTAACGCACTTATGTGCATGAATCGACATGTGTACCCCCCACGTTATATTGGCCCACCGGAATTTATCATGGTATCAGAGCGGTTTGGTCCTGGACTCCTTTATCTACCTTGGGTTGGGCTTAGCGAGTTGCTACCCGCCCGTTATTTACTCTTCTGTCTTGGGTTGGGCTTAGCGAGTTGCTACCCGCCCGTTATTTACTCTTCTGTCTTGAGTTGGGTTTAGCGAGTTGCTACTTGCCCGTTATCTACTCTTCTGTCTTGGGTTGGGCTTAGCGAGTTGCTACCCGCCCGTTATCTATCCTTACTTGTCCAAGTGTCAACTGGTCATCCCAGTTGCACTTGAGGGGGCGTATTGCGAGTAATACCTATCCCACATCTAAAATCCAAAGAGATCAAGCCTAGCATATATACCCATGGGTTACTCCTCCTATTGCCAATTGGTTTTAGGATGGAACCCCACTAGGCTTGTGTACTGGGCTTACGTATGCACGTGGCCCATGAAATTTCACATGGTGGCCCACGGAATTTGACACTTGATTTTAAATTTGTGTGTGAATTTGTTATTTTTGTAAGGATTAAGAAGTTTGATACATAAGTGTGTGAATTTTTCATTTGTTGGAAAATTGGTAAGTGTGAATATGTGGGCAAAATTGATAAGAATTAAAAATTTTGATAGATTGTTAGTTAATTTGAAGATAGGTTTGATAAAAATTTGAATTTGAAATATTAAAATATTTGATAGTTTTATTAATTGATCTTAAAATATTGGTTGAGAATTATTAATTTAAATATCCGCATATGTCAATTATCTCGTAGCAAAGAAACACAAGTTTTTTGATTTGTATGTTTTGTTTTTATGTCAAGCTATTTTTACTTTAACTTTTATGTACAACTTTATTTATACTGGTTTAATTTGTCTAGGATTAATTTTTATATACTTGTTCAATGTACAAAATCCACCCCCCTCCAGATAATCCTGGATCCGCCCCTGGATATGGTTATTTATTTCTTGAAAACCTATATGAGATATTAGTCCATTACTTGTGGAATTAGATGATAGAGAACTTATTTTCGTTAGCCTTATTATTCCCTATCCACCTTTGCATTATCCTTTCTTTTTGTAGCCAATATTTTAAGCCTTTAAGCCTATTTTTGAAGCTCCACAAAATTGTTCCTTAGCCAATGAAAGCTTGACCCTATCCGGGGATTAGGACTTAGTTGGGTTGGGATTTGTTTTGTTGAGTGTGAAGTATTGGTTTGAAAAGTTGGATGGGTATTATAAGAGTCTCATTGTTGATCAAAAGTTGTAAAAAAGGATTTTTGGCTTGCAAAAGAATGCACAAGTTAGTAGAAAGAAAGGAGGAACAAGAGGAAGAAAATAACGTACTCGTTACCGACCCCAGTAGGGTTGAAACCGAGCCTCCTCTCCCAGAAAAAATCAGCAGAAAATTTAGCAAAAAAAAAGGGGAAAGGTGAATAAGTACAGAAAAGTAAAGAAGAAAAGCCAAAAATTTCTTTATATGCTTCATGAGACTTAGTTGGGATTTTGGGTTGATGGAAAAGAGATGAGTGTGCTTTAATGTTAGTGAGTTTGGTAAGTTGTTCTTGAGAATTTTTGTGAGTTGTGTTGTAAGTTTAGGATTCTGGATTCCCGGATTTTTAGCACCACGTAACCAAAATATTTCCACGCCTTGTTGTTATTACCAAGCCCCATTACAACCCGGCCTAATGGAAGCTTCTATGAAGTTTTTCATTGAGCCTAAGTTCTCTTGATAATTCCGTTTGTTTTGACATCTTTGGTAGAGAGAATGGTAATATAAGTAACAATATCTATGAGTTCTTGCATATAGGATGAGTTGAGATTTGTTACTAAAAGCCTATACACATGAGAGTTGAGTGAAACACATGATTCCTTGTGAGGTTGGATTGTGATTGCGTATGCTTATTAGTTGCTTATATATGTGTGATGACATTTAAGTCACTTTTCTAAATTTTACTTGTGCTGAGTTTACTTTTTGATAAGGGCTATTACTTGATGGATGTGTTGATGGTTTTGGTTTTTGTTTAGTGATTGCTTGAGGACAAGCAAACTTAAGTATGGGGTATATTTATGTCCGTATTTTTAGCTTTGTTTTAGTGTGTCTTTCAAGGTTTTTAGGTCTTGTTTAGTTGTGTTTTTGTGTGTGTTTTGTGTCTTTTTGGTATAGTTTGCATATTTTGTGAAAAGTATGAAAACTACGCTAGTCTTGTGTTTTTGTGTAGGTTTTGAAGCGGATTGGAGCATTCGAGGACATTGAAGGAGAAGAGCATGCTAAAGGAGAAGAGAAGAAGGCATTAGAAGAAATCCCTAAGAAGTTCAAGGAAGAAGTGAAGAATAAAGCAAGAAGTCAAGCCAAGACAAGCTCGATATCGACCTTCCATGGGTCGGTACCGAGGCTTTCAAGAGAAAATCTCAGAGTCCTACCGACCCTGACGGAGTCGGTACCGAGGTCCCCGTGTCGGTAGGACGTGACCGACTTTGTGCATTTAATGATATTATTCCGAGATCTTTTTAAGTTTTGTAGATTTTATCTTTAAGGAAAGTTTTTAGATAGATCCTTTAGTATAAATACCCTTGTTTAGACAAGTTTTGGGGGCCTTCTCTCTCTAGTTTTAATTTCCACGCAAGTTTTAGGATTTGAGAGACAATTTGGAGTTTGCTTGGAGCACAAGGAAGAGATTATTTAGGATTTCTTGTGTTCTAAGTTGGTGTTGAAGACAAGATTGTGTTTTGAATTCAAGTAAGATCTCCGTTTAATTCAAGTTATGTTTTCCTTCAATCTTTTTGTTTGTTTTCTCTGAATCATGAGTGAGTAATCCTCTTTCTAGGGTTGGGGTTAAAACTCAACATAGTTGTGCATGAGTGATGATATGATATGAATGATTTGATTGCCCTTTATCTATTTTTCTACTTGTTTGTGCTTATACTTTGATGAAAGTTGGAGTAATTCATGTTTATGACTTGATCGAAAGATAAAGTTGTGAACTTGAATAGAGATAAGGTTTGAGACGAAAGTTGAGAACTTTAGATCAAAATAAGTAGATAAAATGAATTGATTTATGAAAATTGATTGATTTGCTTGTTTATTCAACGAAAGTTGATTGCTTATGTTTAAAGGCATGATCTTCATGATTCAGATTGTTTAGATTGCATGACTATGTTGTGGTAAACCCTAAATCCTAGATTTTCTTCCTCGCTTGTGCAAACCTTAAGAACCTAGTTGCCTCGTTACTAACCTGCAACAACTCGGTACCGAGCCTGCATGTCGTGTTGATCTACTTAGATTTTCGTCTTCGTGTTTACCTCGTTACCGAACCTGACAAGGTCGGTACCGACCCCTTTCAGTGTGTTTGTTTGCTTTGTTTTGCTTCTGTTTGGTATTTCTTTTGCGTTTTAGATTGGTAACTAAACATAGACTTCACTTCCCATGGACGAACCTGACTCCACTGTACTCAGCGGGGTCCTGACTATAAATTTATTTGTTGGTCAAGTAAAACCCTCTCAACAACGTTGCAACACCCATGTATAACTATATGTGTCTTCCTTAGAGATAAATGTAAAACCGATGTTGAAAGATTTTTTAGTGCACGTGAATCCAACCATATCTAGTAATGTCATGTCGTACTTGTCAATGTATGAAATGTTAATCAAATTGAGAAAAAAAAATTCAATAAAATATCCAAAGTTTAGAAAAGTGTACCTATTTGTCTTATATGTGTTGTTCATAATGACAACATAGGGAAACAGTCTCAATAGATGCAACGAGGTCGGGTGGATGAAGAACATGATCTCAATATGATCTGAATTAGCCATTCTCTTTGGAAAGAAAAGGTATTTGTTTCGTTGCAAAAAATGTAACGCATATTGGGTTACCCGTCATATTTCCACGGTCCTCGATTAGTAACTTTTCCCTCAAATTTGAAACTTGTTTCGTTGATGTCACATTACTAGGATAAAGCGTCCTCAATTCCTCAACTATTCTCCTTGGAGGCACGTATATGTAGCTTAAATTTCTAATCAGCTCCTTTTGAGCTACTATCATTTGTCCCATAAATGAATAACCAAGTAAACTATTTGGGAGGTCATGGTTGCGAACTCCGCACCCAACAGATAATGGGACTTTCCCGTTGACTTGCTTCGAACCCCAACCAACTTAAATTTACAGTTGCACTTGCTCTGAAGTATCCGTACACTTGGTGGTCTAACAATTGGGAGAACTTCACCCTTCTTTCCGGATCTATACTTGTCATGCTTGTGACATGCAAGTCTGACCATTGTAGGGTTTGATGTTTTTACTGTCAACATCATCATTCTTTCACGACCAACTTGCCTAACCCAATCTAGCATGTCTTCTCTACTATCCCACACAATATCATTCTCAAAATCACCAGAAAAATCCTTCCTAGGTACCTATGTATATAATATCACAATTTATCTCAATACAACAAACATCTATACTATACAATGATAATAACATATTACAAAGTTCAATAAATCTATTTCAAACATAATGCAATTCATGTATTATTTAGAAAAAATATAACTAATTCAACGTAAATCGTAAGTTACCTCTGATTCGAGCATCTTGTTTTCAGATTCTCCTTCCCCTTCTTCTTCTTCTTCAAAAGACATTGATGACTCTGACTCTTCTTCTAAGGATTGTGACTCGTCTTCTGCTTCATACAATGAATCCAAAAATTCCGTTCTGATGACATTGTTCAATCTCGATTTTGTTAATAAAAAAAATTCGTTCTTAGAAGAGGTTTCGTTGTAGGCGATCATCGAACGTAGGGTTTTTGTTTCGAGATATATGTATGACGGTAAAAAAAAATCGGTTGTTGTAACCGCCACGATTTTCACGCATCAAGAAGCGTTGCGCTTCATGATGTATGAAAAGTGCGGGTACCCGCCTCTTCTTCGTTTGGTCGTCTCGCTTCATAAAGCTCGACGCTTCATGAATCGGGATTTGCCTTGTGCGTCAGGCAATAAATTCCTGTGCACAAGTATCGGCCTAAAAGCAAACAAAAATCCATTTGAAAAGCAAATGAAATGCTTTAAACGCAGCATTTCAATCAGACAATACAAAGTGTGCACAAGGATCGGCCTAAAAGCAAACAAAAATCCATTTGAAAAGCAAATGAAATGCTTTAAACGCAGCATTTCAATCAGACAATACAAAGCGAGACGTCGTTTCACTCAAACAAACAACTGATTTTAGCAAAGCTCTTATCCGTTATCCTAGTCGAAACACATCACGTTTCCGCCTTGCCACCTCTTCTCTCGCTCTCGCGTCCTTGCAGAGAACAAATGGCCTCTCCGTCGTCTGCGTCGTCTGCCGAGAAGTCCAAGTTAATACAGTCGGTTCCACGGGGAAGCGTCAATGGCGTCTTTGTCGCTTCAACATTTATCCAAACACCTTTGTTCAGCCACCAATTCATCAAGCCACACAAGATAGCGGACGCGGCCTCCAGCCTTGTTCGCAAGATTGACAGTTCAATCGCCGTGAACGTGGAGAAATGCATCAATTTGGTTCACCTGCTCGCTTCTCATAACCCACTTCTTAACAAAATTTCTTCTATCACTTCGGAATTTAATGCTTTCTTTCAGGTACTGCGTTCTTCCGATCAATTGTTGCTTAAATTGAGATTTTTTTTGCTAATTGGAATCAGTTTCGGTTTAGTGAATATGAGAGCTACGGCCTACCGGTGTGAGATTCTTAGAGGTTATGACTGGGAGTCTGGGAGAGAGATTTGTGATATCTTATCACACATTTTGAAGAGCGTGTATTTAGGAATCTCGCTTAGCTAGTGATTTCCATTGCATCATATGAATTGTCAGGTATCGGATGTTTCCTAGTTGGAAAATGAAATTATCTATTGTTCATTCCATAAAAGATGAAGATTTCAAGTTAATAGGACTAAATGTGGAAAGACAAATGTGGTCAAGGTGGAAATTACCAAGAGCCAGGAGCTTTTGGATAAGTTTTGTTTACAATTAAGTAGGTAAAGGGGTGAATCTTACATCAAAGTCTCCACTGGTAATCTTCCATTGTGAGCTACAAACAAGAAAGTAAAGGTTGGCTACATGGTTGATGAGAATTATGCATGTGATTGAGTTCAATTATCAGCCAAAACAACATAATTGAGTGAGCCAACATGGAATTATTACCTGCTAGAGTTTCTTTACAATACTTCAAAGTTTATGTTCATTTTTTTTTTTGCACTAACCTTAGGCTAACACTTAAACCCCCATAAGGGGGATAAGATAGTCAAAATGTTTCTATTAAGGTTGATCTAACTAAATGGATTTGGGATATCTCACAAGTCACAATGAGCATAGTCTTATCTCTTAACTTAAAATTACTTGAGAGTTGCAAAAGGATACTGTAGATGGGGTAATGAGAAGTAGATCAGAATAAAGCTGTAATGGTCAAAGATAAGTGAATTCTTTTCTAACCCTTTCTCTTCATGTTACACTCTTCATGATAGTAGATCAGGATAAGCTGTGAATCTGTGATAGTCAAAGATAAGTGAATTCTTGAATTGTCTAACCCTTTCTCTTCATGTTACATGATACTCTTTCTTGATTGTGTCTTGCATTATCTGTTTATGAGAGACTAATTCACTTTTGTGTGCTCACTTGTGATTATTGTTTGTCAGATGCAACGCATAAATCACAAGAGCGTGAATTCTCTTTCAAAGCACAATTTTGCTGCCGTTCTACCTGGCGATTCAGTAGCTGGGCTTGTGGTCACAAATGGAATACAGAATTTTCTGAATCTGTACAACACTGTGTTGGTTGTCAGGCTTGTTTTGACCTGGTTTCCCAATGCTCCTCCAGCCATTGTTAGCCCACTGAGGTATGTAAAAGGAAATTAACAACTTTTGGAAATAATGTGAATGCCTGTGCATCTGCTTGTATATATCTATTTGCCAACATCCACGGTTTTGTTTTCCGTGTATTGGCGACCAATATATTTACTTGGAAGTGCTGAGTCAGTCTAGAAGCTGAAATGAACACCCTGAATGCATTAACTGAAACCTTGATTGGGCAATCTTTGTTTGGCCAGCTTGAATTCAGTAAGCTTAAACTGCAAATTCAGCGTAATTATAATCAAGGTTAATAGTATGTCCATAGAATTATAAACTAATCTCTTGCTTTCTGATTTGTTGTTGTATTTTTATTTTTATATAATTTGATTTCATGGGTATCTAAATGTAATCACTATGTATTTCAGCACATTGTGTGACCCGTACTTGAACATATTTCGGGGGCTCATCCCACCATTAGGAGGGACGTTGGATCTGTCTCCCATATTAGCGTTTCTTGTTTTGAACGTGTTTACAAGCGCAGCTGCTGCTCTTCCTGCTGAACTTCCACCAGCTGGAGCAATTCGGCCAGCTTCTTCGAAAACGGGGATCTTTGATCTTACCTCTTCACAGAAGAAATGGATGACAAGACTTCATAGTAACAAGTCGAAGGACTGCAGTGAATCCAAGTGATTGTTGTCTCTTTTTTTATTCGCAAAGTATGTTTCTTTTCTACTACAAGGAAATGAATTTCATACATTCTTTGTAGTTTTCCAAGGGAGGTGAACCATCTCCGATCCCAACCCTATAATGTTCGTACTACATTTAAAGAGCTACAAGCGTGAATTTCTTCTTTGTAGGGTTGGTTATGCGCCTTTTATAAACCACAATAAATGTTCCGTCATTCTCATTTTATGGAACGACTTGGTGGTGTATATATTACAAAAAAAAAGGTTAAAAGACCGGTGGACTGATTCACGTATTTGGACCACCTGCAATTGGGGTAGTTCTTCAGCCTGGACCCATCATCAGCACTCACTGTACACTCCTGTAGAATCTTTAGAGGATTTTATCTGTTGCGACCGGTACCATTCGGTTGCGGCTTGCCCGGGCTGGGCTTGGTGCCGCCGACAACTTTTCTGCGTTCCTTACCTTATATCGTAATTCATACATAAAGGATTAAAGTGTTTATTTCATAACTATAACCTAAAGCGGAGGTTCAAAAAATTATTAAATAACACATGTCACTTTTTGATTGGACCACACCACATTTTTTTAAAACTAATCTTTGGCAAAATAATACCCATTAATTTTAAAAAGTAATCTTTTATTATTGGATATGATAAATATGAAGATTATTAAGATATTTTTTATGCTATATATTATACAAATATTAGAATATTTATTTTATTTTTAGATAGAATGCATATGCTAGGTTTAGATAATTTAATTTAATATAAAGATAGTGTAATCTACCTTATTTACGTACAATCTTATATCACTAATTCACTATAATCAATGGATAGAAAATCTCATTCTTAAAATTTTAGTTTATAAATATAAATTTTTATCCATGTTTTTAGAACATAGGATAGAAAATCTCATTATTAAACAATCTTTTATTTTTGGCCATATATCTATATATATTTTATAAATATACTAAAGCGGAGATTAAAATAATATATAAAATGGTCCCACATTGAAACAGATCATCTATCTTTTTAAAATAAATTAGTTGATTGAAATTTAATTAAAATATTTTTAATTAGTTATATTTTTGGATAGGACTTTTTTAGATAAGATATATATATAATTTTTTACAAATCTCCTTACCTATATTAATTTTTAAAAATTATTTTTAAAAGTGATAGTTTTTTGTAGATAAGATGTGTATAGTTTTCTAGAAATATATTCTCATATATCAATTTAATTTAAATTTAAAAAATATAATAAATAATATAATAATTTATAAAGCCTCGTACAAGGTACGGGAACTAAGACTAGTTATGTTGATAAAGAAAGAGTTTAAGAAACTATTTCTTTACTACTTTTTCAAATTTAACAACTATCTTTTTAACATATCTTTTTTTGTAATTATCTATCTTCTTAGCCACATTATTTTTACACTGGGCCATATCCAAATTTGTCCAGCCCATATCTCCCTCCTTGTTGGCATCAAATTTCTCAAATTAAAAGGAGGTGGAATAGCTTTAAATGCAGCTTAAAACAATAACAACAACAACATCGACAACGACAACGACAACAACGACAACGACGACGACAACAACGACAACGACAACAACGACAACGACAACAACAACGACAACAACAACAACAACGACAACGACAACAACAACGACAACAACAACAACAACGACAACGACGACAACGACGACAACGACAACAACGACAACAACAAGGACAACGACAACAACAACAACAACGACGACAACGACAACAACAACGACAACGACAACAACAACAACGACGACAACAACGACAACAACGACGACAACGACAACGACAACGACCACAACCACGACAACAACAACAACAACAACAACAACAACAACAACAACAACAACAACGACAACAACGACAACGACAACGACAACGACAACGACAACGACAACGACAACGACAACGACGACAACGACAACGACCACAACAACAACGACGACAACGACGACAACGACGACGACGACGACAATGACAACAATGACCACAGCGACAACAATGACCACAACGACAACGACGACGACGACGACAACAACGACAACGACGACGACGACGACAACGACAACAACGACAACGACGACGACAACAACGACGACAACAACGAAGACGACGACAACAACGACGACGACAACAACAACAACAACATTTACCCAGTGGAACTTCCCTTACGGGAAATCTGGGGGTCAGGATGGGTAGGTCCTCCCAAAACTGTCTCTTGTCCTCTGAGCTCAAGCCCCCGTGCGACGTGTAAGCACTAACGACATTCAAAATTTTCTTCTCCAAGACTATCTTCAACATCATCAAACGATCACTATTACGCTCCACGTGCACCACTTGATCTCTCAGCTTACTGTCCACCAAAATCCCAACTCCATTTTTTCCACTAGAGGCGCCTGAATACCATAGCTTCCATCCATCGATCTCCCGGGCCTTCTTTCCCTTCCACTTTGTCTCCTGATTACAAGTAACATGTACTTTGTAATGATGTAGAATCTTGATCAGTTCGATTGACTTCCCAGTCAGCGTACCCATATTCTAGGATCCTATCCTCAAACTGGTAGACTGCCTACGTTGAACAACCCTGCTCGTCGGGCCACCCAACCATCTCGTAACTGAAAAACTCTTGACAGACAACCCAAACAGATTGACCCGCAAAACACAACCTGTAAAACCTGTAGAAAATACACAATACCAACAAGAAGTCGAGCAGTACCACAAAACAAAAACACAAGTCGACACCCAAGCAGAAGCATAGCAGAACTAAACAAGGAACGGGACAAAACTAAAGGGAACTAAAGAGCTACAACCAGAGACAAACTGTAAAAGACAAAACTAACAGAATGGACAAGCCCAGCAGAACAAAACTACACTAAGAGGCATAAACACAACAAGGAAAAAGCACAAGCCAATGCACAAAGCTGTAAAAGAAAAGCCACGGTAGCAAAAACATAGAGCAACCACAAGAGAAAGGCTACCAGGCTCTAGCTTGCACTACTAGAAGAGCAAACACAACACCAGTGGCAAAAGATAGCACACGGTAAACAACCACTAAGTTTTAGCCACCTAAAACTAGAGCGCTGGTAACACAAAAGCAAAGCAAAGAGGGTCAAAGGCAAAGAAGCACAAAGAGAACAACTAGCTGACACTACTGGCAGGGGGTATAGTTGTAAGGGGAACGAAGTTACCGGTCGAGGTCGATGCACCCGATGACGCGTTGGCTAGGGGATGAGTTGGCCGGTGGGGGCCTACCGTGAAGGGGCTGAGTACGGTGCAATCGGCGGGTCTGGGTCGGTTTGGGTTCTCTAGGTCAGCGGGTCTAGGTCCAGCTTAGGCTTGGTCTGCGTCTGGGTCTTGTGGAGGGGCTGATTACGTTGGGTGTGTTAGGGTCGGCGGGGGAAGTGGGAAGCAGGGAGAGAGGGTCGCGGGAGATAGAGGGGTTCGCAGGGGAGGGGAGGTCGACGGGTTAGGGTTTCGACGAGTTGGGGTTTCGGCGAATTGGGTGGAGTAGGGTGTGCAGATTGGGTGGATTGAGTGGGGTACGGTGTGCGGAAAGGGCAGGGCTAGGGTGGGCAGGGTGGTGCCGGTCGCGGAGGAGGGGGCCGACGGGGAGTCGTTGGTGGTCAGGGCGATGGGCGGGCTAGGGTGGCTAGGCTTGCAAGTTAGCCGTTGAATGTTGCTGCCTTAGAATTGCAGAGGAGAGAGAGAGAGAGAGAGAGAGAGAGAGAGAGAGAGAGAGAGAGAGAGAGAGAGAGAGAGAGAGAGAGAGAGAGAGAGAGAGAGAGAGAGAGTCACAAGAGAGAGTAATTGGAGCACACGAGAGAGAAAAAAAAGGTTTCTTGTGAGTGCCCCCATTTTGAGAGAAATTGGAGCACACGAGTGAGGAGGGAGAAAGGAGAATATAGAAGAGAAATTTGGGTGATGAAGAAGAGATCTTTCTTGTGAATGTGATATTTCATGAAGATGACATTTTCAGAATTTGATACGCCAGAAGAAGCTATTGAGCTTCCGGATTATTTGCCTTCTCAACCAAAAGGGAACGACACCAACAATGAGTCTTCTTCAAGGGATGGCAGTGATGATATTCCCGTGTTAGATGATGGCTCACCAAAATCTGAAACTGATTAGATTTCTGAGGAGGGGGAGTCAATAGAAAATGAAGAAGCAGATGATCTGAGAAGGTCAAGAAGAGAGTGTTTTCCATCCACAAAATATCCTTCGTCGAAGTATGTTGCATTTACTAAAGAGGGGAAGCTTGAAAGTTTTCAAGAAGTGTAGAACCACAAAAAAAAACCCAGTGAACAAAAGCCATGCAAGGGGAGTTGATTTCTTTGAAAAAGAACAACACATATGAGCTTGTAAAACTTGCTAAAGGGAGGAAGTCCTTGAAAAACAAGTGAGTGTTCAGGCTAAAGACGGATGGAGACAAACTAGTCTAGTACAAAGCCCCTTGATTAGTTGTGAAAGGCTTTAGTTAGAAGAAGGGAGTTGATTTTGATGAAATCTTCTCGCCAATTGTCAAGATGAGTTCCATCAGAGTGATCCTTGGCTTAGTTGCGATCATGGATTTTGAAATCGAGCAGTTGGATGTAAAAACCGCATTCCTCCATGGCGATTCAGATGTGGAGATCTATATGGAGCAACTAGAAGAGTTTGAAGTAAAGAGAAAATAGTACATGGTTTGCAAGCTGAAGAAGAGCTTATACAGGTTGAAGTAAGCTCCGAAACAATGGTATAAGAAGTTTGATAGCTTTATGGTGGATCATAGCTACACTAGAACACATGCAGTTCATTGTGTTTACTTCAAACGATATGCAAATGCTAAATTTATCATTCTTCTTCTCTATGTTAATGACATGCTCATTGTTGGATAGGATAGATCCTTATTTGATGTTTTGAAGCAAGATTTGAGCACTTCATTGATATGAAAGGCTTGGGACCAACACGCCAAAACTTGGGTATATGGATCAATCGTGATAGAAAAGCCAAGAATATATGGTGGTCACAAGAGAAGTATGTTGAGAAGGTTCTGAGTAGGTTTTAAATGGAAGGTGTTAAGCCGGTTAGTACTCCTCTTGCTAGCCACTTAATACTTAACAAGAATCTTGCTCGTCTACAAGTGAAGAGAAGAAGAAGATGGCCAACATTCCCTATTCATTACTAGCTGGTAGTTTGATGTATACTATGGTGTGCACTCGATTAGATATTGCTCATGCAGTGGGTGTTGTGAGTAGGTTTCTTTCCAATCTTGGCATAGATCATTGAGAAGCAATGAAGTTGATCTTCGGGTATTTGTGAGGTACTTCTAAGATGAGATTATGCTTTGGAGGAGACAAACGTATTCTCGAGGGGTTCACAAATTCAGACATGGCATAAGATCTTGATGGCAGAAAGTCGACATCAAGGTACTTGTTTTCTTTTACCGGGGGGGGGGGGGGGGGTGTCTCGTGGTAGTTTAAGTTGCAAAAGTGTGTTTCTTTGTCCATGACTAAGAACGAGTACCTTGCCATGACAGAAGATGGATAATAGATGATTTGGTTGAAAAGATTCCTTCAAGATTTGGGTTTGAAGCAAGGAGAGTATGTGGTGAATTGTGATAGTTGGAGTGCTCTCGATTTAGGCAACAATGTTACGTACCATTGCCGGAGAAAGCATATTGTTGTGAGGAACCATTAGATTCGAGATCTTGTGAGTGATCGCCAAATGAGATTGAAGAAGATTCACACTTATAAGAATCCAACTGACATGTTCACCAAGGTGGTGATTGTTGACAAGCACCATTTCTACGCCAAGATGGCTGGATAGGTGCATAAGTGACGATCCTAAGTCGGTGTGATTATGATGTTGATGGGTAAAGATGGGAAGAAAGAGAAAGAAAAAGGAAATGACTAAAAAGGATATTGGGGTAGATTTTTGATTGGATAATATAGATAAAGATGATATTGAATGAATGTAATATTGTAAGAAAAGTATAGATGTAAAAGGAAAGAAAAAAAGTAGGACAAACATTTTGGAAAAATGGAAAAAGAAAGTGGACAAACATTATGGGACAAAGAGAGTATTCGATAGTCATAAATTGTAGTATTTCCTTATTAACTGGTACAGTAAAACCTCTATAAATTAATAGGGTTGGACCATGATATTTTTTTTATAGAGATATTAATTAACCGACAAATTAATATTTATTAATTTAAAGAGATTTTTGTAATAAGAGCTTTCAAAATACACTATCATATAAGGTTTTATTGTAGGATTTTAGAAGGATGTGAGTTTGGACAATCTAATCCATGTAAGATTAATGTTTTGGCTGCTATCAATCTTGTAGTCTCGGCTTGAATAGTTAATGTTGAGCAAGAGGCAATAGCAAATTGTTTTAGACACTGCAAAATTCGTTCATGAGATGAAGTCTCAAAGAATGATTATAGTTGACGTTGCAAAATTTGTTTCAAAACAACGCTAGAAATGTTGGATCAAATAAGAAAAGTTAGAGATGAGTTCCAAATAGAACTAAGAAAAAACAAACAACACTACAATCATATTTCATTAGATTTTCTTAGTTATGATTATGTAACTTTTTATATAATTATTAATTTATGATATTAATGGGACCTTATATTTATATAGTGGTTTTTTGAAAATATATTATCTTATCGAAATTTGTTAAATTTTACATTGGCCCAACTTGGGACCGGAGAAAAATATTAATTTAGAGAGTTTATTAATTTACCGAGTATTAATTTAGAGAAGTTCTATTGTATAAGAACTACAATTCTAGAAAGAATGGCGACTTTGAGATTTTAGAGAAAGGTGAGGTAGGGAATGATGAGAACCACTTCCGTCATTGTTGCCCACTTCATTAAGGAAATATCCAGGTAGTTATGGCAATCAGTCCACTTTCGAGATTCTCACTTGCTTGTATTGGCTCAACTTGAAGTTATCAGAATCCCGATCCGATTTTACGATTCTAGCGATCCTACGATCCATAACATGCGAAACGACCACGATCCCAAGTAGGATCTTAAATGATTTAGAATACAATCTCAATCCGATCCCGATTTTACATACAATTCTAACGATCCTATAAACGATTCTAACGATCCTACAAACGATTCTTACGATCTTATAAAATGACAATTATGACTATATATTATTAATAATTTCACGATTCCTACAACATTTTTAATAATCAAATTAATAATGTTTATCATTTTCTTAGTTCATATATAACAAAATATATAATCTATTAGGTTATCCTTGCATACTTTTAGTTATAATGTAGGATCTTACGATTCAGCGATCCGATCCAAAAGACCCTCAACGATCCAACCTAGAATCCCGATCCCCTTGTATCCCGATCCTTATTCCTACATACCAAAGGTCAGAAATAAACTTCCAACATTAGAAGTTGGATTTTAGGTGCCAAACAAAGAATCTAGACAACGGTAATCCAGATAAAATGAACTTATATGTTTAATGAACTCGTGCTCCAATTCATATCGCATATCAATGGTCCATACTCAGAAATGAATAGTGGTGGTGTGTGTCAAATAGTTTTTTTAACTACATGGTCAAATTCAAAGATTAGAGTAACATACTAAAATATTACTATGTGGAACAAAAGGAAAGACAAAGCGGATAAGATCTCCTCCATATCAGTTAGCTCCAAAGGTCTGTGGACGGGGCTAATGGCGACGAAGTACAACCCTGCGCACGTTAGCACATCCTTCACCCCCGCAACCGCTGTATTCCACACCCGTGCAACAAGTAGCCCACCAAAACGACCGGAGAATTCACTGAATTGGCCGTCGTTTCATGATCCCCGGCAGAAGAAGTCGGAGAGCCGGCGATTAGTCTCCATTTCTCTCCTCCTCCTTCCCTTTCTCTCCCCTCCCCAATGTAATATGGACTACTTCTTCAATTCCTTGATTTCAGCTACTTTCTAGTTTCTTGAATCCTTTTTCTACTCATTACAGACTGCAAAAAAAGGGGTTTTATCCAATGGACAATTGGAATTGTGAGATTGATCAAATTCAAAGTGATCCTTGCTTCAATAGTCTGAGTTGGACTTGTTGTTTTTCATAGCCTGATCTTTTAAGATAATTTTAGGAATTACATGTCTAATGCTGCATTGAATTACATCTCTAATGCTGCATTCCGAAGTGGGGTCTAGGTTGATTGTTTTTAGTTCATAGACAAAGTTGGTTGTTTTACTGCATTTTTTTTATATGTCTGTGCAGATGCAATTGCTGGGGGCTTTGACAAATATGTCAAAAGGTGAGTAAGATTTGGCAAATTGATTGTCTCATTGATTGTTTTACTATTTAGGATTTGATAATATTTTCATTTCATTTGTTAAATTTGTCCGCAATTTACAAAATTTCACCCACCCATAAGTTGATAGTTGTTAAATGCTTTTTGCTCAGGAAAAAACTAGAGCCTTTGGAGGACTATGTACCAGCAGTTATATTAACCCAGCTACAAATTCAGGACTTAGGTAAAACTGGTTCTTCTTCACCATCACATGCATATGACTTCTTCACATTACTGCTTCTGCTTAATGATGGCTTGTTCTTAGGAGATAAATGCTCTATTGAAATATGGATTAGCTAGGACAGATTTGACTGAGAATCCAAGGGGAGCGAGAAAACTTATATGTGCTCGAATAAACTACTTTGCTTGCTTTTGACTGGCAATAAATTGTCATCCCATGCCTAACATGTGCCTTATTCTCATACAACGAGTCAGTTGTATATTGCATGAATGTAAAGAGAGAATTCGGTTGATATAGCTATTAGCTGCCTGCTTATTAACATTCATGTACTACTATGGAATGCAGAAAAAGGTCTGGAAGAAGAGCAACCCCAATACGCAGCTTGTAGGTCTCTACTTCGGTCAGGTCCCGCTTCATCTTTTCGTACAAACGTTCGAGCTGTAAGATATCAAAAACTCGCAACTGATCACTTATCTTTACATTAGAATCTTGCATATGCTTTCAGTAGTGAATGGTGGTTGAGTGTTGGAACTTGGAAGGAAACGATTCTGAGAGTTGCAATGTTGTGTGTGAACATGAAAGTGTAGGTGGCTCAATATGCATCAGATGGTGGGAAGGGAAAAGTAGCCTTTGACAGTGTTGATCAATGTCTCAGGTAACTCATCGGTCCAATTCCTTATGCAAGTGTGTATGATTAAAATTGATGCTGTAAGAAATGTGGCTTACTGAGTTCCTCTTTTGTGTTCTTTTGCGGGCGTTGAAGAGCTTTAGAAGAACTCGATTCACTGCTTCTGCATGCTTCCAGAAACGATCCTGGAGCCTCGGTCAAGCGCATGAAAGGTCAGATTGGTACTGCTCTCACTGCATTGGACAGGCAAGTGCTAAGCAATTCTCGGATGCTAATCGATTCAGTTTTTTTCTTTTCTTTTTGCTTGTTTATGCACGTATAGTTAATTGTTAAAAGTAGTTTGCTCTGCAGCTTGCTACAAACAGTTCCTTCTGATGTATTGGAAAAAGGGAAAGCCATAGCGGATGCCTACCGAGCTCCAGTGGACGACTATGAAACTATGGAGATAGATCCGGAACTCAAACAGTTGGAATCAATTTTATGAACAACTCTCAAGTTGAACAAGGTGAACCAACATTTGGTTGAGAACCCATGGCTCTATAATGCTTATACAGTTGTACTTTGAAATAGAAGGTTTACTGAATTTGAGATATCGCATCATTTGTTGGCTCTATAGAAGTCCATACAGTTGTATTTTAAAGCAGTGATTATTTCATCTTAAAGCGGACGGGATTAAGGCAATGTTAATCTCGAAAAGTTGTTAAAGCATTTTTGTTTTTAGGGGTTTATTTTGTTTTTTTATTCCAATAAATAAAACAATCCAAATTTGTTAAACAGACCAAGTTGATCATACTGAGAAAGAAATTGTTGAAATCTGTTGGCAATTATTAAAATTGGGAGTTCTATGGCTGGTACATACATTTACATATCAGCCATAGAACTCCCAATTTTGTTGTCCAAATGAAGCCTAAATTTCAGTAGATTGAAAAAAAAATATACCAACTTTCCAATCCGATGGAATGTGATGTGACCCAAAAATCATTTGTTTACCTGATGAGAGTGTTGGGTGGGATCCAGCATTTTTCAACCAATAAACCTAAAAAGTCTCAAATCCAAAATTCAATTGAACCCAATGTATTATCCAAACCCTAAGAAAGCCTATATTGTGTTTACGTTACATTCATTTGGTATACCAATTTAAATAAGAAACGATGAAGATCACTAATGAAATGGCAAGTGCAAATATTAAATAGTAAAATTGTAAATGATTGTTTGTAGTATAACAGTAACATTCAACAACAACAAAAAAACACTTCTATACATAAATTAATTAAATGATATGAACTACATGCAAGACAAAAATAAATAATACAAAATGATTTGAAATACATTCATTATTTGAGATAACCTTCTAGTTACATCAAGGAATAGAGGTGTTCTCAATACAACGGGCTCAGTTCACAAGGAAATAATAGTCAATCTATAAATTACAAGGACATACAATACACCCTTATTAAAGAGATGAGCCAAGTCCACCCCAACACAGCATTATAAGTACAGTCCTAAACCTGAACTGCACAAACTTATAATGCGTTGGCACTATTAGAAACTACAACAAACACTGCAATGGAAAAAGCAAAATAATACAAAAAACACTCCCTAACAGCGGCAACAGACTCACAAATGATTATGGGTTCCTTGAATCACATCAATTGGTTGCCACACCTCTGTAGACGCGCTTCAGACTATGGCAGGCAACACGAAACCTGGCCATGCTTACTGTATCAATCTGTCAGGGGGTAACAAAAAAAAGGGAACAATTTGCATTAGGGTTAAGTCATAACAAACTAAAAACAAAAGATATGGGATTCCACATTTTCCTGCACAATATTGCAAACATGAGCAATATACAAGGACCTTGAACACCTGAGACATTTTTCATCAAGTACTCTGATTCATCATAACTGACTTTTAACAGTCTCATTGCATTCAATTTTAACTTTGTCCTCAAGTTTCATTGCACTTCCGAATTTAAGTGCAAAGGCTGGCTGGATCTTATAAAACAAAGTACTGGCAATAAAATTGAAAAGACATTGACAGCTCTCACCTTTGGGCAGAAGCGGATGTCAAGAGTCTCAAGCATGTTGCAGCTTGATATTGCTGATAGAACCGCTTCCTTGTCAATGTTGCATGACTGCAGAAACAATATGATGGTGGTGAAAAAAAAAGCAAATGATGAGGAGGTGAAAATCAGTACAGCCAGTTCAACTAATTAGATTGACAGTTCCATTGAATCCCTTTTCACTCTGAAGTGTCCCCCCTTCATGAATTGAAGTTTTAATATGTAAAAGATGGGTATCCTACTCATATTGAAAGTTGAAACCCAAGATCCAAGAAGGATCTGCTACAAAAAGATCTGGAGTATTGCACATTTGTACTCTAGATTGTCTACCCAATAAATCTAGATCTCCTTTTGGAATAAAAATATAACAGATAGGGAAATTGGAGAGAAGGATAAGGGATTAAGGGCAGCTGGTCACAACATTAACAATGCTGAATGACATGGAAATTTCACCTATGTTTTTGCAAAAAATCTGATTAAGCCAGAAACTAACAGTTAAAAGTAGATTGTTGCGCTAATAGACAATAAGGTACAGATAATTCTCAGTAGTACAGAAGTTCAATAGGTCAGTCAACACCACTCCCAGGTTTGAACAGCCACCCAGAACAGTTACAAGAACCAAAGGAAGAAGAAAAAGGAAATTGTAACAGGTGGTGCATACCTGAAGAAATAGACTTGTAAGTTTGGGACACTGGAGCTTCAGCACTTCCAGTGAGCAGCAATTGCTGAACAAAGCATAAAAAGAAAAAGGGGGTGAGCTGGACAATGGAAACAGAAGGGAAACCAACTACAGGAAAGAAAGCTCCATACCTCAGATTAAGAAAGCACAAATTGGAGCATGCAAGATGAACTTCTTTAAGATTGATTGATAGGGAGAGGTTTAAAGATGTCATAATTTCACAATGTGCACTAGCTGGAATATGAACCCTCTTGATATTTGGACAACCAACACAATTTAGATTCTGCAAAAGACGGTGATTGAGCTCATTTTGCTGGTCTATATGCCAGTCAGAGGATAAGAGATTTTCCCGTCGCCCTCTAAATCGACCCTTGTTGGAGCTCCAATCAAGGTCATGCATGTTAATGCAGCCGTTCAGGCTCACATGTGTTAGATGCGTACAGCAAGCAAGCAGTTCCTCTATAGCAGATTGGCAAAGAGTCCCATAGGATAGATCCAACTCACGTAAAGCTGGAAGAGCGTCATCCATGTAGAGAGCCTCCAGTGATGTATCATCAAGATACTTGCATGCTTGTAGCTTCAACACCTTGAAAATATGAAACAAGTGAACCCATAAAATCATTTTCATGAAGCCAAAGCATTGTCCTTTACCAGTGTTTGAAAAGGTGAGGCGAAGGCGCGCCTAGCCATGCCTGTCGCCTGCATTAGGCAATGCGAGGCAACCTGGAAGAGGCAATGCCTAGGCGATCTGGGCGCCCGGGCGAGCTGCATCTCGCCTTGGCTCGCCTAGGTTGCCTTATGCTGATTTTTTTTAATATTTGAATTAATGATCTTTCTTTTCACTTTTCTTGTCTTTTAAATATACTTTCCTCAAGGTTAATATTTCTTTCTATCCTTTTTTTCAAGATATCTTTTAATACAATTTATATTTGCAATTTATATCATCAAGATATCTTTTTTATCCTATATTTTCCTCTATATCTATATATCTATATCCTTAAGCTATGCAAATACCCAAATACACGAACAAACTTCATTCTCTCGTTCTCTGTCTCTCTTCCTCAGGCGGCTTTCGAGTTCCAAGTGTTCAACTTTTCAAGATATCTTTTAATACAATTTATATTTGAAAAGACTATATTTTAGTAGTTTGTTACTTTTTTTTGCTATCTAAAAACTAAAATTTCATACTAGTTTATTACATTATCTTTAAATTTGGTTTTACTACTAATAATTAATAAAATTTGGGTTTTGTGCTTTATAAATATGTTTTTATATCCTAAAATTTTATTAAATGATCTTATTTAACATTATATATTTATATTTGTGAATTACCAAACTGTTGTGTATAAGGCGATCGCCTTCGCCTCTAAGGTGCGCCTAGGCAATCTAGGGGGGCCATCGCCTCGCCTTTTTAAACACTGCCTTTATCTCTATTTTTTTCAAGCACTAATCCTATTCAAAATAACAGTAAATCCCAAAGATAAAACTTCGTGAATTTCCATAGATAGGTTGTCTAAACTAATTCATAATAAATGAACAGTGCTGAATCGAAGTTACCTTGAGCTGCATGCAGGATTCAAAAACTGGCTGCAAATCGACCAAGAATGTGTACGACAAGTCAAGGTAGATGAGATTTTTTAATCGCTTCAAGGAGACAAGTCCATCAGGACCAATAGATGGACAAGACATCAATATCAATGACTCAATCAGTGAACATGAGATAGTTGTAGCAGACAAACAGTCATCCTTGAGTTGACTGCACAAGTAAATGATATAGGTATCAGAATTATACAGGGCACCCCCGTGTATTTCACATTTATATTTGATAAATAGTCAGATGTACAAAACATGTTCTCATAACAGCATTCTTTCTCATTTTCCATTACAATTTCCCAAACAGAAGTGAACTCTACTTATACTTTAAAATCACTATTACACTTTTGAACAAAAATTTTCAATCAACTTGCAAAAGACATTCATAATGAAGTGGTATCACAATTAAAGCAACGAGTTCTATGATCATAATTTGATTGAAAGGAGTAAGTTAGAAAATTTTAATGGCTCATTAGGAAGAATATAAGAAAGGGAAGGTGATGGGAACCATTCAGAAGTGACCAAATTAAAGGATATTTCATGAATTTCAAATATTGTTTCTTCATAAAAAACGGGTTACTAGTATTTGACCTGCAAAAAGAGGCATCCAGAGATGCTAACAAGGGACAATTAATGGCTGCTTCAGACAATACTCCACATCCTTTCAACTCAAGCAACACCATTGATGGAGCTTCAACGATTAAAGTGTTCAATTTGGGACAAATCCCCAGATTAAGGGACTGAAGACCCACCTGTAGTGCAAATAAAATTCCAACATCTGGTATAAGTATAACCAAGTACTATATTTAATCGCGTACAAATGATATCCTCTAAAGATAAAAACAAAAGGTATAGAGCTATTCAATCAGAAATGGTACGGTGTGACAAAGCCTGTATAAAGTACTCACAACTGGATTCCCGTTAAAGTATGAATTTGAAGTAGGATATGGCTAATCTTACATTTTAAGAATGGGTGAATTTCTAATAGAAAAAGTACGAATTTGTTAGGTGTGGACCATGACAGTGTTAAAATTCAATCAACAAGCCAATTGGTCATGACTCATGAAAGTGTTAAGGCGACAGACCACATGCACTAATGTATTTAAAAAAACTCAGTGAAAATAAAATATTTTAAGCCCACTTTAGATCATATAACTAAGAAATTTAACAGAACAAAGGAGATATAACTTACAGGGGAAAATGAAGCTCTTTCAAGATGATCACAGCCATCCAAACGAATTTGCTCCAGATTAGGGCATTTTAGATCCAGAGAAGCAACAGCTCGACACCCTGCCAATGACAGGGAGACCAAGGAAGTACTGCAAAGTTTCACTGAAGTGATGCTCTGTAGAAAATCAAAACAAGATTTGAAAAGATGGCAATTAGCCTCTAGTCAGCAACACAAAGTTTGAAGCTATGAACAAAACAAAACCCAAAGTACTGAAGAGAAGGCACAATCAGCACTAGAATGATATTTTATGTATTGAACCTTCCAACTTCCATAAAAGCAAGGAAATAAGGTCAATGTATTTTTCAAATGCTAGATTGACACAAAATTAGCTAGTATGAGTAACCTTAGTTCAATTCATCAAAGCAAAATAAAGCAGACTAGAAACAATAATCTTTGTTACCAGCAAGCCCGCAATTTATCTTTTAAATATATTTCTTCATCTACAATTTTAAATCATTTTTTATTTCTATGCTTCCAGTGCACCATGACTACAAGACCTCATCCAAATTACTAAAACAATAAATTTGCCAATACATTCATGATAGACGCTTCATGAAGAAAGGAGTTCAAACATAAGAATTTACAATTTGATGACTTAAATATCTAACTGTCAGAAACATTACTCTCACAGGCAAAAAAAGCACCATAGAATGCAATTATCCAACTGAATTAGCATGGTCAACAGTCAAATATGCTTCACAAACCTCACAGTTGTCGAGAACTAATGATTTCAGCATCGGGCATCCACCCCCATCATTAAAAACCTCACATATAGAGTTCGTCAAGGATTCACAGTCTGATAGGTCGACTTCTTGTAGATATTGGCACTTCAGTGACAAGGAAGTCAAACTTTCTTGTTTTTGTAATACTAGTTTCTGCACCAAAATGAAGATTTAAGATTTAAGGATTAAGTAACCCCCATCGGATTCAATTTAAAAATAAGAGATTTTTTTTTGTTAAAGCCAGATATACCCTCAGTGCATTTGAAGTGATATTGATACAATGTAGAGCAGCAGATCTCCATACAGTTAAAGATGATAGCATAGGGCAGCGGAGATTCAAGTCAACAAATCTGTAAAGCCAAGAATTAATTTTGATCGTCATCTTCATGATAATAATAATAATAAGATATAAAACTGTAATGATTACTGAATAGGTCAGTAGGTTGTACTTGCGGCAGTGAACTAGGCTTATGCTCTTTAGGTGAGAAAGTTCCAGTGAAACTGATGTCAATAGGCTGCAATTATCAAGCTGCAGCACCTGAGTAAAATTCAAATCAAATCGGTCAATATAATATTCTTCAATAAACAACCCAAGACAAAAAATGCAGCTACTAAAATCGAAAGCGGACCTCAAGCATGTAACTATGAGCTATTGCAGCCATTGAAGCTGAAGTTATGCCCTCACAATTCTCAAGCTTCAGATCAGTCAGCATCGGTAGTCTCACAGACTAAAAAGAAAATAAAAGATATAAAATCATATTGATAAAAACAATTCAAATGATATAGAACACTCAATTTAGTGACAAAAGATAAACTGACCTCCAGTGAAATGTTAGGGCAATATGATACATTGAGGATACGAAGATTATCACAAATTATTGCTATTTCACGAAGGGTTTCATCTGTAAGACATGAACAATTTGACATATCCAAAGACTCTAACTGAGGGCATGCAGTAACAGCAGAACGAATTGCAGCATCTGGTAGTTTATGACAGGCACCCATATCAAGTTCACGCAGGACAGGACAGTTAAGCACAGCATGACCCATGTTACTACGCTTTAAAGATAGAAACTCAAGCTGTGGGCACCTGAAAAACATAATAATTTAGTCTAACAAAAGCAATCAACAAATATAGCTACAATATTACTTTAGAGTTTAAATAAGACATATATACCTTATTGATATTCGAAGAATGCGGCATTTTGTAATTTGAAGGCACCGCAGCCGGTCATGACTGATACTTATTTCTTGGATATTGGTAAGAGTGCAATCATTGATTGTCAAACTCTTCAGCATTTGACAATCCGATATCACAGAGAAAAATGTATCCCCAACGACGCCTCTTCCCAGAGATAGAACCTCAAGATTGCTACAATGATGAATGCGCAAGAAACCATGACACTCATAACTCATAAATTGGCAGAATGGTAAATAATAACAGGCCTATTAAAAGGATACAAATCACTTAATTATGAGGTTACAGTAATTCACCTCAGAAGAGAAACTGCTTTCATCACAAGGGCATGAATCCCAGTTATTCCACAAAAATTTACTTCTGTAATCCTGGGGTACCGGTTGCAAATATTTTCAACTGCACATCACAGCACAAATGAGGATTGTTCTACTCCGGCATGACAAAAGACAATAATTTCCTGAAGTAACCAAGTAATACAAACAACTAGAGCTATAGATAGGATAATCAGTTAACTTGTGCAATCACAACCACTCCTTAGCTCTATAGTAAAGATATAAACTAACTGATTCATGAATGTAAAGGATATTTGCAATTGTGTGATGCAAGCCCACAGCTTTTTAGATGAAAAACAGTACACGAAGTTTATAAATAAGTCACACGCTAGTCATGTGACTAACTTACACTTCTAGACTACTCTTAAATTAATAGTTTCTAGATAACTCTTTAATTAATCATTAGTTCTAGAGGTTTCTCTACTTCTAGTAGCCTTAAACCTATTCTATATATTTCTCTACTAACTTATTCTAGATATTTCTCTAGTCTCCACTTCTCATAGCAAACTTAGGTATTCCATCCTTTTGTGTCTATAAATAGGCTTGTGGGCTCCTATGTAGTACATGTTTTGGCTAATAATGAAATATTTCAGAATTGAAGTCAGTGTTTGAAAAGGCGAGGAGACCCAAGCCGAGCCATCACCTGCCTTGACAGAGGCAAGGCCGCCATGATTAGGTGATGCCTAGGCACTCCAGGCTCCAGGCGATGGCCTTATCCAGATTTGTTTGATTTTTAAGGCATGTTAATGTAGATTCAAAATTTTATCTTTTAATCTATTATCTTTTGAATATATATGTATATATATTTTCATATTTTCACTCTCCCTATGTTAAGCATTTATTTCCTTATTATTTTTCCAACATATCTTTTAATATGTTATCTTTTCCAAGTATATATTTCCAAGACATCTTTTAGGGCTCGTTTGGTATCGATATCATATATCGGTATCGGGTATCGGTATCGGATATGGGATATCATTCATATCCCATACCTCTCATATCTCTTTTTTTTGGGTATATCAAATATCATGAAAAATGCCTTGTTTTGATATCAAGATATGACCCGATATCCATATACTCCCATACCAAACACAAGATATGGCCCCATACCGATATCTAAATCCATATACTCCCATACCAAACACAAGATATGGCCCGATATCGATATCTGATACCAGGATATCAATACCAAACGGGCCCTTAATTTGATTCCATTGCCTATAATCCTCTATATACTTAGCCTTATACACCTATTTCATTATATGTTACAACTTACAAGACAAAGTCTTCTCTGACTTCTCTCTTTCGTAGTTCTCCTTTGATCTTGTTTTCTCTCTCTCCTTGGTTTTATTACAATAAATTGAATAAATTTGGTTTTTTCCATCAGAAATTGGTTTTTATATCTAAACTTTCATGAAATGATCTTACTTAAGCTTTTACATGTATATTTGTTATTTACAGGACAGTTGAAGGAAAGGCGATCGCCTTCGCCTTAGTGGTGCAGCTAGGCAATCTGGGGGACTGTAGTCTCGCCTTTTAAAACACTGATGAAGTATCCTTCAATTATCTAACCATTTTTGTGAGATCCTCACAAATCAGCACCTGACTTTTCCGGTCCTAACATTGTGACCCCACCAAATGGCCCCCCTAAATTTCTGCCCAAATTGGTCATTTATATGAGAAATTTGCATCAAATGATACAAATTTTGGATGGCAGCAGTTTTTACACCAACTACGTGATATTCTGAAAAACATCAGGGGTGGTAGACTGATAATTTATTAATGGATCAAAATGCTACTAATGGTCATTGGTGACTCAGTTAGACCAATATTTGAGGCAACTTTAGGCCAATATTTGATTGTTAAAATTTGTCAAGTAATTGAGATCACAAGATATACATCATATAGACACCTTAAATATATTGGCCAATTTTTTTTAAGAATACCGCAGTGTTGGTCCTATAAAATGCTACAAGCCTAGAAGTTTGTATTGTATCGTGCAAATTTCCCTTAAAATTGTAGAGTAAAATCCTTCTATCCTCCTATGTTTAGACATTCTAGAAATCATGAAGAAGCTGGATAGTGAATATCCCCTTTAAAGGTGTGTTTGGTAACATAGTGAAATATTTTATTTTTATTTTTTTTTAGATAAGGAAAGAGATTAGGGTGTCACTAACAAGCAAGTGGCCGCCCTAGAGCATCCTGACGGATGAGGGTACGAAAACCCGGGTCAACTGCAAGTGGAACAGAAGAGACACGTAACATAGTGAAATATATTGCACTTAAAGGTGTGTTTAACATTCAATTTATGCTAAAAAAATTTTGTACATCAAACTATCACCTTCTTTTACAACTACCTCTTTAGCACGGCATAATAAGTGTCTCTTAATGAACACACCATACATATCCATTTGGAGGTTTTCAAAAGGAAATGCATTTTCTACTTTACAAATATATGTAGAAAGATGACTGAATGAATAAACATGTTTTTATGAAAACACAAGCCATATACATTCAAGACTCCATTCAGATTTTGGACAAATTTAGAAAATAAACTAAAAACACTCTGGCCAAGTAAAAGCAAAAGGCAGCAATATGAGATCTTCAAACGAATATATAATACAGTTCTCCTCTGGACGCACCCTAATCTCAAGACCTTTAAACATACCATCATTGTCTAGTCTAGAATAACAAACTTCTAATTTGATGAAAAAAAGGCCTATTGCTCATCATAAAGTTCAAATCCTGCTCAAAAGCATGCTTCCAGAATACATCAGCCACAACTATCATATGTTTGCAGAATTCACCAAATGATAAACTCTAATTCATTCAAAACTCTTTAGCAAGTACACTTTTTACTTAAATGGTAAAAGAGTTCTGTTATTCTCCACTCTTAGGATGAATCTCTCCTACACATCAATTTGAACAAGTCAGTCTGTCATGAAAATCGGGTTGGAGCTGGATTATTAACATGTCAAGTAATTTTAGATTCTGAAAGAGAAAGGTGCTTGATTGCACACTCTTAACCCTAAGTTAATGAGGCAGTCAAGTTGGGGTTTGACAATTCTATTCACACCTTGTTACAATTCGGATCATTTTAGTAAAGGCATCCCACGTTCTAATTATTTTGGGTCATTTTCATTATATTTCAAATAGTTTCATGCTACAAGTTTGAAAGATTTTGCAGTTCTCTTTTCACAAGTTTCTAACTAGCTTTCATTTTGTCCGAAATTGTTTATTACTACAACCTCATGTTAAAGAGGAAAAATGTCACAGAGTGCCAGATATTGTCATTTCAAAATCAGAAAAGAATCTCACAAGTGCCTATCAAGTTTATCATGTACATGGTCAATGAAAATTCACTGCAAATATGTCAAAGCAAACATGGTATCAACTTTCAAGCAATCTCTTCTTGACACATAAAATAATTAATAAGAAATTACTCAGATAAAGACTCACATTGTGCAGCGCTTATCTGGCGATTATCAAAATTCAAGGATCTCCAAAAGTCTTCATGAGCACTAGCACTGCGCCACTGCTTGCAGACCATAGCAGCTCTACAAAGATCTAAATGACCTAAGAAGGAGAAAACCTGACACCACCACAAAATCAATAGTGATAAACACCAGATCTTCTTACCATCACAATATCACAATAAGGTTAAAAAAAACAGAGCAGATACAATAAGAAGTTACCATATGCAGTAAGTCATCTGAAAGATCCATCTGAGTTAGATTTGGGTCATCCCTCCCCCCTTCATCGTCCTCTCCTCCGCAAGTAAGTGGAACATTATTTGAGGGAGAAAGGCTAAGAATCTTATTTCCGGGAACTAAAAGAGAACTTGGAAAGTTATTGTAGTTTTCAGCTGCATGCTGGCTGTCACTATCTCCACTGGAAGGTGCTGCGCTGCCACTATGGCACCCTCTGAGAAAAGAAAATGAAAAAGGAAGACTATTACAATGCATTACAGCAAAACATATCATACCAGCCATGCAACAGACTTCCAAATCATAACAATGCAAACATGCTCCAAATGCACACATTCCATAGCATTCAAAAGGGTAAACAAAATCTGGCCTTCAATTTCTGACGACATAAAAAAACTTGTAAGACAATTTGTCATTATCAAAGTAAAATGGATATTCTGGGATGGATGTTACTCTAATGCCAAAAGCCTAAATTAGACATGTAAGGCCTACCAATCAACTCAAGAAGTGTATTACTACTGGTTACCTGGGGGTTCAGGAATTCAAATGTTCCATGCTCTAACAAATAACACATATCCACGAGAAACACACTGAAAACAAAGAGGGGGAAATAGAAGTGTTTTCTTACACAAGGCCGAAATCAACTTTGGCACGTTTATTCTGCAAATCGCGATCACATTTTCCATCCTCCACGGCACAAGAGCTAGATGAGTCCCCAACCTCAAATCCACCCATCAAATTCTCATGCAGTCCCCTTATAGAGAAAGCGTGACAAGGCACAGAATCCAGCGAACTAGTCCGACTACCAGCTCGGATGGAGAGCTCAAGAGGGTTAAAACCACCATCGGGCTCTCCCTCTACAACGCGTTCAAGAACCCTCTTTGAACCTACCACAGATAACGACTCCGCTGCATTGTCAGCCATACCAGGCAAGCCTAAGAAGAAGTCCAACTCCAAATCCGACTCTAAACCCTCGAAATTGAATAAACCATCGCCGCCAGCGCCAGTGCCAGCTTCTCCTTGGTCCTCAACACCCCTCTCCGCATTTCCGCCGGAAAGAATGTCTTTTCCCCCTTCCATGGCCATCTTAGCACTCTGCGCCCCCAATTCCTTGCCTTCTGCGCTGTCGTCGTCGCCGAAGCACAAGAAGCAACAAATCCTCATACACCCAGCCAAATGCGGCCGTTCCTCGCAATCCCTAGCTCCTGATCCCAAACCCTGACATGGAAAATTCAATATCTTTGTGAGGTTTTAGGGGTAAATTGGGGTTCGGGGGAACAATTGTAGAAACCCTAGAATATTGCGAAGGGGTCGACTGATCAATTGATTGCGACAGACAAGGACCTCAATTGGTACAGAGAAAGGGATCTGATCGATCGGATTCCGATCCTTGGAAGAGGGAGAGTAGAGAAATCAGCGAGTTCGGGGTTGTCTTCAAATTGGTAGAAGAGATCGCCGACTAGGAGTTCTTTCAATACATCCGGAGTCCGGAGATTGCGGGTGAAAGGTGTAAAAATGTATTCTTTAATTGCAAAACGAAAATTACAATAAAATGATTAAAAATTATAATTCAAATTCCAGACATTGTAATTATGATGTCAACCGTGATAATGTTACGTACTTGCATTTTCATTGCGTGAGTGATCGACCTATCTCATATTGTTGCCGGAAAGGGTAAATCTATTTTTGGTCATACACAATTTTTTTTTAAATACTTTAAAAATTCGTATATTCCTTATATTTTTTATGTTTTTCAAAAAAACAAAATATTTTCACCTAAAAAATACTATTTTTTCGTTTCTCAAGATATACAAAAAAAACTCTTCGAAAATGTAAAGAAAAAGATAGTGGACGAGTTAGTCTAATGAAAGATTAAGCAAGTGAGAACGATGATTGATTCTTAAAGAGGAGACTGAACATATTGGCACCGAACTCCGAACCACGGGGATTTCTAGGCATAAATCTCTTATGTTGCCATTTGGATTTCTGGGCAAAAAGGGTCGGAGTTGAAGATGGTTTTTTATGAACTTCGAAGACATTTCACGATGACAATGCCTTGTGGAATGGTGTTAAAGAGGCGACAGTTGGGACCTTGTAATGTCCCCTTTCAATTGTCGGCAAAAGCACTAAGAGAGGCGGCAACACGACAGCTCACGAAGGTGGTGAAGTCGGCTCCTCGTTGAATTCGAAAAATGAGCTGGGGCGCGATCGATTTCCATAAAAATTGGCTCGATTTAAGATGGATTTTGTCCAAATTAATTGAGAGCTTTTGTAGGCAATACTTTACTTGTTATTTTGAGTTTTGAATCATTAAATTTCGTTAAGAAACAAAGGAGATCGAGTGGTTTGAAGGTTGGGTCCGTTTCTTGCCAAAAATAGAGGAATTTTTTGGGTAAGAGAGGCCACAAAACTCCACATAAACCCACGTTGAAGTGAAGTGCAAGATGGATGCCAAGTGGGTAAGGTTTTGCATGTAATTATCAAGTGGGGATCGAGCAAATGCATGGCTGCCAAAGCACATCCTACTACTTACTTGTTTAGATAAAGAAGAAGAAGGAGAAGAGTTGTCGAACAAATTAGAGGTGAAGAGGAACCAATGGGCTTTAAGCCCATTTAGAAAAGATCAAGAGTTGGGCTTCCAAACTCCCTTAGAGAAAAAGTAAAATCGGGTATTCGGTACATTAGAGAAGAACATGGGTTATAATATAAAACCTTAAAAAGAGAAGAAAGAGTTTAATTAAATGATCCATTGAGGAAATATGGAAAAGACAACAGTCATAGTCTTTTCATTCTCGTTCCACTTGTAAAATTTATTCGGGTCAAATAAATTATTTTTACAAGTTTTAATTTGTTTAAATAACTTTTTTATCATCAATTATGTCTTAATTAAAATTAAGACTTAGTAATATCATATTAATTATCTTTGCTTAAAAATCTCGGATATTACATTAGTACAATAGTACCCCTTAAGAATAGTTTCATCCCCAAAACTTGTGAGAAAAAGGCATGTAGTAAGGCATAAAAGAAAGTTTATAAGTAAACTATTCTTTTTACAAACGAGAGGGGAAAGCAACATGAGTACCTAAAGAATGCTACATTTTTTAACTAGGGTAAGAAAACTCATATTAACGCTTTTGCATAACATGCACAATTTCCTAAAAGTTCACTTAAGAAACTATTTGCGCCAGTACAATAATTCATTTGTAGTCGTCTTGATTATCTTTTGATCCAAGAATAAACTCTTCGACATTATCTTTCCAACGCATTGCAACTGCAATTCCCATAACTATTTATAAGACGACCACAATATAGAATTTCCATAATTCTATATAGGAAGATGAAAGTCTTAAAAAGACTTGAAACTTTTAGCTCTAATACCACTTTTGTAACACCCCCTAATTACCGATAGGTATTATTGTTAGTAACCCTTCCCATCTCAAGATTACTCGGGCCTTTGGAAGTACAATCAAATAGCATAGGTATAAATATTACATTAATTGTAATTACAAAGTTGTCATAAACAACAGTACAAGCAAAACAAACGATGTCTTACAAGTTACAACAGTCTTGAAAGAGGTATGCAAGGATAAAAGCAACTCAATGTAAGACAAGATATGGTTCAAGATATTTATTGAAAGAGTATTTTATACAATGACAGTGAAACAATTACAATCATTTGCCTAATAATAGGACTTAGTAGACAACATTAATTCCAAAGTGTATGCAATGATCTTTCAATTCCTAGATGATCTTCCCCTTCGTTGTAACCTCCTCTTCATTTCTTCAATAAGGCAGATATGCTTTCCGTTTCCATTTCTTTAGTCTTTTACTTCGTCCCCTCTGAATCCTGATGTGTTGCATAGAAGAGGAAGCACACATGTCAAACATGCAAAGGAAAAGAAAGTGGATGGGTTAGTATAATAAAAGACTAAGAAAGTGGGGAAGATGATTGGTTTTTAAAGATGAGACTGAACATATTGGCACCGAACTCCGAATGACCACCAATCGATAATTATATTATTAGTGGTTCTAAGAAAAGTGAGATGTAGAACACAATTTTAACATAACGGAACCACCACCACGGGGTGTCCTTTAGAACATAAAAGGAATAATTAAGAATTTATACTACAACCTAAGGGTGTCGAAAAGCCTCCTTCCGTTCGACCAATCGAAAATTACTAATCAATCCTAAATAAGGTTGATTAAGGATTCTTCATATCAAAAAAAGAATATTTTTCTGAACTCGAACTAATCATTCAAATCTACTATTTAATATGCACAATCACTTCTCATGTTGTCATTTCAAACCGTAACTTACGTTTGGTAACTTTTACTCCACATCGCGAGACACTTAAGTCGAATAAGACGACATTGCAACTAGCTTTAGTTGATGGAATAGTGGGAACAATCTGTCCCAAAAACTTGGCTAAGTTGTGTCTTCTACCAAACATCAAATGAGACTTAGGCCAAATTCAAATGGCATTACAAAAGTGATCAGTTCCTTAGATTCACTAATCAACCATAGTCGATTACAATTAAGAATCTTTTATAACCAAGGGTGGGATTTGTCTTCCAAGTTGAACTAATCAAATTGATGAATTAAAGGAGTGTGCATAAGGTACATGCTCGGTTTTACTTCCAAAATCGCATGAATAGTTTATAAACTATTAATTGGCATCCAAGTCGAGATCAAATGGAGTATTTCGTTTTTGATCCTATCCAACGTTCATGCCGTGATCAGAGAGAGTATTTCATCCTTGATACTCCCTCCGTTCCCGAAAGGTTGTCCGTTATTCCTTTTCGGGTGTCCCAAAAAGTTTGTCCACTTTTTCGTCTTTCCTTTTATATTAACATTTTCTTACAATATTTGGCACTAATGTGCATAAAATACTTAAAATATAAAAGTAATTAGGGTAGACTATCTAGAAAACATAATATAAGTTATTAAAACTATTTTCTTAAAGTTAATTTATTCAAGTTATGTATTAGGGTCCTTAAGTTTTAATCCGTAATAAATAAGATAACGTTTGTAAAGATGAAAAATACTAATATAAAGATTGGTAGAGAAGATAAAATAGAGAAAAAAATATGTACAATATAAATTAATTAATTAAATATAATAACGGTAGAGTTTTGGCAAGTATAGTATAATTTATTAAAACATTTTTAAAGATTATTTTTTAACATTAGTGTATTAAAACTGTGCCACATGACACAATATTTTCAATAAAGATGGTTTGATTTATAATGTATTAAGGTATATATATATCAATTTATTCTAAAATATATCATATAGTCTTCAAATAATTTATTATATTAAGAAATATAAACCTATAGGTAGAAAATATATACTTGGAGTCCAAATCTTAATAAGATAAAAAATTATGCATAAAAAGTAATATAAAAAATATCAACATATAGATCAAGTTATGCTAATATAAAAAAATAGATGTATAAAAAGAATAATACAAATTATTATAATATTTATTATTTAAAAATGATATTATTTTATTCAATTAGTGCCACGTGGCGCAAGTTTTTTAACAAACATAGTTTCCGCTTTATAACGTATTAGGTAGATAATCGAGTGCGTAGCTTGCGGGAAAAAAAATCAGCAACTTCAAGAATTACTTGTGAGGCAAGAAAAGTCTTAATTCCCAGCTTAGACAAATAAACTCCAAAGTGAGTATTACAAGATTAAAATTAGAGATTAAGTATTTGGGATAAATTTATTTTTAATTTTTTTGATGTTGAAGGATTATGAAAGATGTGAACAACTCTTTAGTTTGAAATATTTTATAATAGAAATACAAATCTCAATCTCAAAGTAAAAAAAAAAGGTTAAAGAAAATAAAAATTTAATGTAACTAAAGTCATTAGATTAAATTGATAGAAGAATTATTTTAAATTATTATATTTTATTTACTTTATTATCATAAATATTTACTTAAAATAACTACAATAAAAAAGAATAATGAAGTAGAAAGTGCAAAATTTTAACTTGAACGAAATACTTTCATTTTGTGGATGTTATGTATCCTTCATTCATCTGCCCTATTGTTATTTTTTTACCCATCTCCAAGAATTTCATAATTGATGCTTCTTTTTCTATAATTTAAGGGTTGTCTTTATTTTTGCTTAGTAGTGAATGAAATTATGATGTGATCATTCAAAAGTGAAAAATTATATAGTTAGAAAGAGATTGGAATAAGAAGAGTTAGATTTTAAATTTGATCTTATTTTTTATTTGAAATACCAAAGGTGGATCTTAATTTTTTATTTCTAATATCAATATCAATGGTTATAATTTAATGGCCTTAAATTCATGAGAACAGATCACGTGCGAATGGGCGCTAGGGTGCAAAAAGAGAACGCATCTACACCGTCGATCTAGCATGAATTATTTGGACGCGCGAAGCGCGTCCAAATAATTCATTAAAAAAACAACGCGTGTAACTAAACGCTACCAAACGTACTTGTCGCCCAAGCTAACCCGAAAGAAAAGACAATTTTTTTTCTCTTTCCAAAACAAAACCAAAAAAGATCTTTCTTCCTCTGCGAAAATAAAGCTTCTAAAAAGGATTGAAACACAACGATTTACGATCTTTGAAAGGAGCTTTGTTCAAATTTAAAAATTTGAAGATCTGACTCATTACGATTAATGGAACCAGGTAAATAAATGAATTTTTCACTGATTAAACACAACGATATACGATCATCGAAAAAAGAGCTTTGTTTAGATTTTTTCCCTGATTAAAACTAATACAACACGATTTTGAAAAAGTTTCATTGCATATATCGTCAAAATTTGTTTATGTTTAAGCATTACCAATAGGAAAACTCCCATTTTATGGTTTTGAGGGGCATTGCTATGATTTATTTGAGAAGACTGTACATTATTTCACATTTGTTCAGAAATATCTCGGATTTGTTCATTGATATTACACATTTGTTAAATCCAAATTTTGTTCATAGATATCAAGCATTTGTTCATGGGTAACTCTGATTTGTTCATACCTATCATGAATTTGTTCAATAATATCAATAGTACGTGTAGTGTATACAATTGCGTATTTACATGTTTCTTTTGCCTATAATGAAGGAAAAATAGAAGATAAAAAGGAATTAAAGATCGTGATCTCGCCTGGAAACACACATTACTACATACCATTTTGTGATGACAATTTAAGACCTAAAGAGGGGATGTTGTTTAAAACCTGGGAACAAGGAGTAAATTTCTTCAAAGCATACGCAGATGCATGTGGTTTTCAAGCACGTGCTGGTACAATTACAAAGTCTTCAGATGGAACTAACACTACAGTTTGGAAATACATGTTGTGTAATAGGGCAAGATTTAAAAACTCAACTCGAAAAGAAGAAGACAAAGAAGATGATGAAGATAATGATGAAGAAGATGATGAAGAGAATCATGAGGAAGAAGGACAAGAAGGAACAATGAAAAAGCGAAAAAGAGTAAACAAAAGATGTGGTTGCATTACTAAACTGGCTATGAGACTTTCTGGAAGAAACGGATATGTTGTTAAGAAATTTGAAGAGCGTCACACCCATATTATGTTTGAAGATGGACAAAAACACTTTGCAAAGAGTAATAGGAAACTGACCTCCTTCCATCAAGATTTCATCATGAATTGCATACAAGCAAACATTGGTACAAGCAAGTCATACCAAGTCTACAAGGAGTTTGTTGGTTCATATGCAAAAATTGGTGAAACTATAATTGATTTTAAGAATTTTAAAAGAGATCTGAACTCCTTCATGATTGGGTGTGATGCTCAAATGGTTATTGACAACTTGTTCAAGAAAAAAGAAAGATGTGACGCGTTTTTCTTTGAATATGATGTTGATGAACAACATCAATTAACCAAATTATTCTAGTGTGATCCTTTTGCAAGGAAGAACTTCTCATATTTTGGAGATGTTGTCTCAGCTGATGCAACATACAAATCAAACAGGTATGAAAAAGCTTATTTCTGATGAACAAAATTAATTCCTGTGATGAACAAATCGTATATACTGATGAACAAAATTAATATTTGCCTTCACGAATTTACAATGAAAAAATTAATTCTTTTGATGAACAAATCATACATACTGATGAACAAAATCACATATATTGATGAACAAATTTAATTCTGTGACTTTCAGGTATGAAATGGTGTTTGTACCATTCACAGGGGTTAACAACAACAAGAAGAACATTACTTTTGCCTTTGGGTTGCTTCTAAAAGAAGATATCGAATCTTATGTCTGGCTATTCCAAAGATTTAAAGATGCAATGATGGGCAATGAACCATTTGTCATTCTCACTGATCAAGATCCCGCAGTAAGAGTGACAATTGAAAAGGTTTTTAAAAAGGCTGTGCATCGTTTCTGCATGTGGCATATCATGTTCAAGGTACCGTCAAAGGTTACAAACGATGTGTATAACAATGATCAATTCAGAAGCAAGTTCAACAAGCTTGTTTGGAGCAATGAAATTAGCCAGGAAGAGTTTGAAGAAACTTGGCATTCCATTATTGCTGAATTTGGACTTGAGTCAAACACTTGGTTGTCGCTGATATTTGAGCTACATCACTTATGGATCCCTACGTACTTCAATGATGTAAACATGGGTGGACTTCTTAGAACAACATCAAGGTCTGAGAGCCAGAACTTCTTCTTCTCGCATTTCATTGGATCCACATCTTCTCTAGTTATCTTCATGATGCAGTTTGAGAGTGCAATTGATTCCCAAAGGCACAATAAGCAGAGGTTAGACTTTGAAACGTCAACAAGCTCTCCCACTCTAATGAAACCATTGGATCTAGAGAAACATTGTGCATATGTTTACACCATAAATGTCTTCTATGACGTCCAAACAGAAATTGTTGCTTCTGTATTTGAATGTGGTCTAAGCAATTTGTTCAAGGAAGACAACATTCACGAATATCACATTAACGGGCAGTTTGGGAAGGTACATGTTGTGAAACATGAGCTTCAAAACGAAGAGTTCATTTGCTCGTGCAATAAGTTCATCAGTATCGGGATTCTGTGCTTCCATATGTTTTTCGTATTCAAAAACATTGGGTTGAGGAAGGTGCCAGCTAAATACATCAAGAATAGATGGACGAAGACATCAAATCTGACTCCTACTTTTGAGATAGAAGGTTCAACAGTTGAACAATGTGATGTGATGAATGAGAAGAAGCTGTTAATTACTGATTTATTGGGCGAGGTACATTCTTGCATTAATGCCATAGGGGACAACACCGAACAACTCAAAGAGCTGATATGTTTCTTGAAGGGAAAAAAGGAAACATATCTGAGCTTATTGGGAGGAGAATCATCTACATCAACAAGGCAGAGTTCAATCCAAACATTCTTGGGAAGCAGACCGAGTGTTATTGAGGTGCACCCTCCTGAACGAGCAATGACAAAAGGCAAGAAGAAAGAAGGGCGTATTATGGGAGGTAAAGAGAAGGCAATGAAGAAAGCAAACAAGGAGCAAAGGACTTGTGCAAAATGCAAGAAGCTTGGACACAACAACAAGACATGCACCTATGTTCTCAATTAGATCTCTCATTAATCATTGATTTCTGATACATAATTGTTGCATAGTATTCTTAATTGTCGCATTATCAATGAACAAATTTGGGTTTTGGATGAACAATTACCAGTTAGTAATGAACAAATTTACTACGTAATGAACAAAATCCTTTCATTTTTCAATAAAAAATGAATGAACAAAACCTAATGTTTTAATGAACAAATCTAAGTCATGGATGAACAAATCCAAGTTATTGATGAATAAAATATAAACACCATTCTCAATCGATGATCAAATCGAATGTATGATGAACAAATCTAATGTGTTGATGAACAAATCGAATGTATCGATGAACAAATCTTAAGTGTTGTTGGAAAAATTACGATAAAATTACTCTTGACACAAAAAGAACCTGAATGACAAATCACAATTTCATTCTTCAAATAAAAAATTCATTCTCAATCGATGAACAAATCGAATATGCGAATGAACAAATTGATGGTATCGATGAACAAATTACGATAAAATCATGTTTTCTAAAATCAAACTGTATAACACAAAAAGAACCTGTTCAATAACCATCATTCACAATGCACAACTAAAAAAAAAAGAAAACCAAATGTTTGCACCATTCAAGCCATACGCCACCATAAATTGTATTCTAAACAAACCATACAAAAAACACAAATCCATTCCAAACTGTTTTCCAACAATTCAAGCCATACATCACTTTTTATTCTTTGCCTTCCTTGTAAGAGGAGCACGAGATGTGACTGTCGGTTTACGCGGGACAAATTCTTGAACAAGCTTTTCAACTGTTGTCTTGTGCTCATTCAATGGAATCAACAACAACTCATTACAGTACCTTATCCTCAAGTCATCAAGTTGATGCTGATCATGTTTATTGAGTCCACACTTCCAACCAGACAAGCCGCTGCCAAAGTACGTTTCCATGTGCCGCATCATAAAAATTCCACAGTCAGTCTTGTTCCTGGTATCTCTCCATTTCATCTCAAGACGTTCATATGGAACCCTATCCACATCCTCGAACAAAGTAGCCTTCACATCCATCTTGAGCGTCTTCAAAAGATCGACAAAGAGCATTCTCTATAAAAATAAGAACAATAAAACAAACACAACTCATTCAATATTAAACACACATGTCAATGATGAAAAACAAACTATTACAAAAAAAAACATACAAACTCACCATTTTTAGCAGGTACATGCTCATACTTTGCTTCCAAGGGCACATCCACCATTGAGTTATCAATTATGTGGAAACGTGGCACTCTCATATTTAACGCAATACAATAGTAATGCGATTCGATACAGATAGGAAACACAAACTGTAAAAAATGCAGAGGAAAACATTCATGAAAAAACCTTATATTGATTAAAAACAACATAGTGAAGAGTCAAATATTTCTAATGAACAAATAGCTACTGCCTCTGAACAAATAAGTAGTACCGATGAACAAATAAAAGAATATCAATGAACAAAAAATGTCATACCAGGCCAATCTTTTGCACGTTAATCCACTTGAATTTTTCAAGACTTTCATGAACAGCATTTGTGAAAAACAATTTCGCATCCTCATCACTAAAATCCTTTTTCAGTGGAAAAGCCTCCAAAAATACATATAAGCATAAATTAGATTGAGAAAATTAAAAAGTCATGAAAATAAGACAATGTGAATATAAAAAATCTTTTTCTTACCAAATCCTCAGGATGCATAAAAAACCTCAAGGGTTTTGAGTCGCTTTTCCACTGCTCTTGAATATTGAGATAAGTACTCCAAAGCCCGATGATATTTGATTCCACTTCAGATTTTACCGCCATTGAAACAAAATCCTTTTTCATAGCGGATACATGCATCATCTTAAAGATTTCAACACTACAAAAACATCAGAAACATATAAACAAAAAAAATGATCAATTTTCATAATAAGATCAACTTGAAAAGGTATAAAAATAGCAATATGCAAAAAAAAAATACTATTCTACGCATTGTTACCCTCTTTGATCAGGAATTTCTTCAATAAGCCAATCGAATAATTTCTTCACCGCAGGAAATACTTTTTCTATCAAAACAACACTCCTTCCCATGTAAGGCGACTTCACATAATCAGAAGGCTTAGATATTCTTTTATCAAGTACATCCTCACCAATAAGTTTAACACCAACGGGAGTGTCAATCGAACTAGAACCAACCTCCTGCGCCTCATTCTTCATTTACAAATGTAAACACACATATTATTCATGACACAACCTACATACAAAATCAATGAAAAAATGTACTATAACTTATGAACCCCTAAGAAAAAACCAATGAACAAATGTTAGTTTTGTAATAAACAATTTCTAGTTTCTGATGAACAAATGTTAGTTTGTGATGAACAAATGTTAGTTTTGTGATGAACAATTTCTAGTTTCTGATGAACAAATGTTAGTTTGTGATGAACAAATGTTAGTTTGTGATGAACAAATGTTATTTTGTAATGAACAAATCAGAAATATCAATGAACAAACCTCATCCTGAATCCTGTTCAGCTCCCATTCAAGTTTCTTATTTGCTTCATCCTCCTTCATCTTATTTAACTCCTCTTGTTTCTTCTTCAACTCCATTCCAATTCTCGTCAATTTTGCATCCCTTTTCTGTTTCTTCTTCTTTTTCTCCTCTTGCTTTCTCTTCTCTTCATCAATCTTCTTTTTCGCCTCAACATATTCCTTCTTCCTCTTCTCTTCCTCTTCATCTTTCATCTTCTTCCTTTCCTCTTGCCTCCTCTTCAGCTCCTCTTGCTTTCTCTGTTGTTCAAACTCCTCAATCCTCTTCTTCTCTTTCTCCTCCGCTTCTCTCTTCTTCTCTTCCTCTTCAATGTTCCTCTTCTTCTCTTCCTCATCTTTCAACCTCTTAACCTCTTCTAGACGCCTTTTCTCTTCCTCCTTTTCCCTCTTTTTCTTTTCTTCCTCTTCTCTTTGTATCTTCTCTTCCTCCTCAGCTGCTTTTCTCTTTTTCTCTTCCTCCTCTTCCCGCTTCTTCTTCTCCTCCTCTTCTGTTTTCCTCTTCTCTTCCTCCTCTTTCTTTCTCTTCTCCTCCTCTTGTATTAAAGCATCCTCCCTCCTTATGGCTTCCAACTCTTCCTCTTCCTGCTTCCTCTTTTCTTCTACTTCTCTTATCCTCTTGTCCTCTTCATCCCTTTTCAACCTCTCTTCCTCTTCAATCCTTATACGGTCTTCCTCAACCTTTTTTCTAATTTGTTCATCAGTAAATCCCTTACAATCAAAGGAAATCTTCAATTCCTTCTTCCTTTTTCCATCAACCATCCTGGCCTCGTCTTCTTGCATCAAAACGCTTTCCCTACCAATGTCTGCAACACCAGCCCAATCATCATCCATAGTAGGTGGAAACACACCCAGTTCAAAAGAAGGTAATTCAAAACGCTTCTTTGCCTTCATTGCAGCCTCAATTTCATCCAAAACCTTTGTAGCTTCCTCCCAGAATGAATTTTGGCTTGGAGATTCAGCGTCTTCTTGGGTGCCAGATTGGGATGATGATGAAGCAACCTTCAACCCCAATAGCTTCTAAAAAGATTCATTGATCTTGGTGAAAAGTCCATGGCTGGCAATTTCAATTGGATTTCTTTGCACATGATCAAGATATTTTTTTAAAGATGATGCAAGCTCCATAGACATCTCAAGATGTTCTTTCAAAAATGACTGCAAAAAGAAGTAATCAATATAAGTACATAAAAGACACAACATTATATAAACAAATGTTAGTTTGTGATGAACAAATGTTAGTTTCTGATGAACAAATGCTAGTTTGTGATGAACAAATGCTTGTTTGTGATGAACAAATGATATGCCAATTTTAATGAACAAATAAATATAGATCACCATACTGCAAAAAACATGCAAAAATCAAAAACACATACATCACCGCCATCACCAAGATCAATTCGTTCTTCAATATGTTAGTTTGTGATGAACAAATGTTAGTTTCTGATGAACAAATGCATAAAAGACACAACATTATATAAACAAATGTTAGTTTGTGATGAACAAATGTTAGTTTCTGATGAACAAATGCTAGTTTGTGATGAACAAATGCTAGTTTGTGATGAACAAATGATATGCCAATTTTAATGAACAAATAAATATAGATCACCATACTGCAAAAAACATGCAAAAATCAAAAACACATACATCACCGCCATCACCAAGATCAATTCGTTCTTCAATATGTTCAGCAACAGGGGCTTTCCCTTCATTCTCGCCGTGATCAACACCGGGATAAACAAAATCAGGCAAACCTCGAAACCAGCCTTTTCCAAAACCACCCTTCTTAACCTCGAAACTCTCTCTCTCTGAATAAAGTAATCATGGTTGAAATGCTTGATAATGGGGAATGATCTTGGGGTTTCAGGTCGATGGTAGATCAGCATGCAATCACAATATACAATCTATCATAAAAACAAATTAATGAACAAAATTAGACTTATTAATGAACAAATATGCATAAATAAATGAACAAAATAATGATAGTAATGAACAAATTAAACAATCATACCGGCAACAATATGATAGATCCTCTGAAAAAACCATTGTTTGTTTTCCTCCATGAATCAGCATTCTCAACCAACTTCTCCACAAGATGAGCACACCAATCGTACTCACTGATCTTATCCAAGTCAACCAAATGATCCAAAAACTTTAAATTTACACCACCATTTTGAATGCTCTCTATACAGAGCGTGTAGAACAATATAATGAAGTTCCTCCTAAACCAAGCACCACCGTTATCAGCCTCCTTGATCACTGCACTCAAATGCCCAATTTTAATCTTCTCAAACTCCATCAATTTGTTCTTCCCTGTCACCTCATCAATTTCAGGCAACAAAAACTGTTCTCTAAAACTATTGTACAAGTCTGAATGCTTGATAGTCTTCGGGACAGAAATTTTCCTTGGACCACGAGGTAGACCAAGGTAGAATTGCACAAGCTCAGGTGTTATCCTAACACCTGGTCCATCACCCATCTTCAATGTACACGATGCAGGATCGAAACAGCTAGCAACATAGTAGCACAACTTACTAGGTAGATCAGTCACATCCCACTGTAAGAGGTGCTCAAAACCCATCTCTTTAAGAGCAGTAAACTTGCTCCACCCCTCAAAACCAGCAATAACTTCACAAATCAGCTTGGGAGAGTTCCTGTGACTCAACGAAAAATGCCCACGCTTCAACTCTCTCAATGGCACCTTCGCTTTTGACTTTTTCCCACCACCTTGTCCTTTGCCGACAACAATATCAACTTTCCTCTTCTTCCCAACAACTTATAATTCACTAACAGTAGAATCCATCTTCCTCTCAGATGGTTCATTTATACTCACTTATTTTCTAGGGATCATATCAATAAGCAAAAGATCATCGGAGGATTCATCAGAGGCAACCTTTTTACCCTTGTCAAGCCGACGTCTCTTATTTGATGGGGAAGACTCAACGCCGGCTTTTGCCTCAATACAGGCACTTCAGTAGCAATTGCTTTTGAAACCGGCTTCTTAGCAATTGATTTTCTTCTGACATTCTTTTCGCCAGTGGAAGAGGCATCACATCCGGATTTGCTCTTTATTTCTATAACATAAAAGGGATAAAAGACAGTATAAACACATATTTAACCATCTATTTTAAAGGAACAAAAAAAGCATATCAAACACAACAATAAACCTCTTCGAATAACACATATTTCATCTTCTCCGATTGTCATTGTACCAAACCTTAGATGTTTTACTTGTTTATAATTTGCAAAACGTTGTTTAATAGATCCTGGATGAACAAATGCAAGTTACTGATGAAACAAATGCAAGTTACTGATGAAACAAATGCAAGTTACCGATGAACAAAATGCAAGTTACTGATGAACAAATGCAATTTACTGATGAACAAATGCAAAGTTTCTTATGAACAAATGCAAGTTTCCGATGAACAAATGCAAGTTACCAATGAACAAATGCAAGTTTCTGATGAACAAAATGCAAGTTTCTTATGAACAAATGCTAATTTCTGATGAACAAATGCTATGCTAGTTTGAATGAACAAATATGCACAAATGAATGAACAAAATGCAAGTTACTGATGAACAAATGCAATTTACTGACGAACAAATGCAAAGTTTCTTATGAACAAATGCTAATTTCTGATGAACAAATGCTATGCTAGTTTGAATGAACAATATGCACAAATGAATGAACAAAAGTCAACACAAGATCACTACACTTCCCCCTCGTACGTATACCAAATCATTCCATGCAACTAACTAATCCACAATCACCTATTGCAAATCTCAACATCAAAAACCTCGATAAAAACATCATATACGCACATGCACACATAATTTGTATTTTATTCAAGTGGTAGAACCAAAAATCGAATAAATAGAAAGTGACGATTCATGCATTTTTTTATTCAGAAAAGCACAAAACACCAAAATCGACACTATCAACTTCAAACAACTCAAAATAATCACTAAAAAACACACAATTGATCAAACATTTAGAATGTATACACTCGACAAAACGAAAACCTTGATTCTCAACCGCTTCGGAAACCTAGGGTTTCAGTAAATTTAAAAGGAGAGATAAAAACCTTGATTCTCTTGAGATGAACTTTGCTTCTCCATTTAGAACTAGATTGAGGTTTCTAATGTCGTTAATGGTGATAATCAGGCTCGAAATCGCTACGAAATAGTTTAGATTCACACTTGAACTGCTTCAAACCGCTTCGAAAACTGTAAAAACTAAAAAGTGAGTGAGAGAGAAATGGCGAGAGAAGAGAAGACGAAGAAGTTTATAAAAAGCGCGTCTCCTAAACGCTCCATGTCGCGCGTTTCGTTTTTTTACATTTTTAAAAAAAAATAAGAAGCAATCTCAACCGTACGTGTGATACGATCGAACGGCTAGGGGACTTTCACATTTCCCACACACGCGGGCGTTCGCACACGACTTTATTTCTAAATTCATATTGTAATATCAAAGGTTGTGTGTAATACCAAATGTTACTACCAAAAGTTGCTACATAAATGATGTTATATCAAAGGTGGTTAATACTATTTTTGTTATTTTTGTTGGTAATACCAAATGTTGTAAAATTAATGTTTTAAATTAAGATGATTGATTGGATTTATATTTGTGTGTCATTATTTTTTAATAATTTTGAATAAGATAATATTTTAATGTTAAAATATTATTTATATAATATTATTTCATACAACAAAATTTTATTTTGGAAAAAAACATTATTATCTATTTATTTATATTATGATGATCATTAATTATTGAATTAAAATAACATAAATTCTTACTCATAATTTTTTTCTTAGAGTTGTACTATTTATTGCAAAATGTAACATTTTGAATAGAATGTAAAAAACCTTTTTTTCTTTATAATGTAATTATTAAAATACATAAACATAATAATAATAATTGTACATTGATTTAAAAAATACAACTTTACATGTAGAAAGAATTTAGATAATTATATGGAATTAAGTAGAATATATACGTAGATAAGTTTATATAGATTTATTATTAAATTGAAATTAGATATAGGTTTTTAGACCAATTGAATGAGTCATTAATTGTCCAAAATTTTATACTTTATAGTATATGTATTGAAGATATAGATATAGAAGATCTAGATAGATAGATAGGTGGTTGAAAATCATAATATAAATATATACTTCAACTTTCCATCTATGAATTTTATGGTGATCTTCCTTTTGGCCCTCTTTTTCAAGAATTAGGATACACTTTGGAGGATATTGTTAATAGTTGTGCTCTCTTGAAGAAGGGAGATGTGTTTGATGTTGATGGTGGTGAGGATAATGAAGCAGACATGTCTTTCAAAAGCACACAAGAACATCGATGGTGAAAAACATGAATAAGGTGACTGTTAGATAGGGTGAATATTCCTCGCCACCAGACTTGGTTAAACGCAGACAAAGTGATGGCCGGATCGATGGAGGAGATGATGGTGCAAGGAGATCGCCGAAGAATGGTAGGAAATCGTCACTTGGTTCGAACGTGGTGGAGCTCGGTGGATGAATTTCGTCTGGGATAAAAAGGGTAGATCTCCCTCGTCCGGACTCGGAATTGGATGATTCCAAAGCCTAGAGTTAGATCTTTGAGTCTAGTTTAATTGCTCAAAATTTCAGATCCAGATGATAAGTGGTTCGTGAGTTATGGCTCTTGCACTAACAAGTCTGCAGAACAAGATCCTCTCTTGGACGACTGGTGATGGAGATGGTTCGAATGGAGGTGGAGAAAACGTTGGATATGGATGCTCAAACCTTGGATATGACTCACCAAGAATTGAGCAAACTAGGATGCAAGATCGTCGGATATTACCCACCAACGATCCAACAACGAGATTGAACGGAAAAACAAGCAAGAAATTTGATTGAAAACAAGGAAAAGTAAGCACCACAAATTCGTTCAAGTCTACCAAGGGAGGAGGGGGATGGACGACCATATAACCTAGACAACAAGCCTCACAAAATCAGCCCCCCTCAATTAAGGAAAATTACAAAATTAACCCGTAAAACCCGAGAACTTATTAATTGTCCTTAACCGTAGAATTGTCACTTATCGAACCATGAAGCAATAAAAGACTCCAACCTTCTTCTTTAAACTCCTTCGGAAATCTACGACCTATGAGCTCCTCTTGAACTTGACAAAGAATGGCTTTAGCTCGGGATCGCGTAATACGACCAAGATAAGGTGTGGCTCCTTGAGATTTGGCAATATCAAGATCGAAATCCGACATTTGGCCAGGCGCGCCAACCCCTTGCCAGGGCGCGCCTCCAGCCGTGTGCAAAGGCATACCATCCCTTGGCAAGGGCGCACCACCCTCCCTCTGCAAGGGCGCGCCACCATCCCGCTGCAAGGGCGCGCCAAGTAGCTTTGAATCCGAGTTTGCGGGCGGGCCTAGGGCAGGCCGTGGCTCCTCCGAGTGTTCTGGCGCGTGCTCCATTGTTGGCTCGGTTGTCGATGGAATCACATCATCCTCATCCCCTTCAAAAGGGTTCGTCCTCGAACCTGGATCCTGCTCAAACTCAACATCATCGTTAGAAAAAAAAGGAACAAGATCGGATACGTTGAATACCTCATGAACACCATAATTTGGAGGAAGATCAAGCTTGTAAGCATTGTCATTGATGCGCTCTAAAACTTTGAATGGTCCATCTCTACATGGCTTAAGCTTAGAATTCCGAAGAGTAGGAAACCTCTCCTTTCTTAAATGAACCCAAACAAGGTCGTCGGGTTCAAAAATCAGCTCCTTGCGCCCTTTATCAGCTTGGCGCTTGTATTGCAAAGTTCGCCTCTCCAATTGGAGGCGAGTATCCTCATGAATCTGCTTAATATACTCAGCTCAGTCACGTCCTTCACGACTCTCCTGATCGGTCATGGAATAAGGCGCTAGATCAAGTGGTGTAATGGGATTGCGCCCATACACCACCTCAAAAGGTGTCTGACTTGGCTAAAGTCGTTTTTGCCAAGATCAAAAATAAATTACCCTAAACTACAAACTAGTATAGCATGCAAGTTAGGGATCGAACCCAAGAGAATCGGTATTCTAATCAATTAGCAAAGAGCAAAGACGGGGTTTTTGGAAGTTTAGAACAGCAAACAATATTAGGGTTTAAATCAATTAAAGGAAAGCAGAGTTCATTCAATCAATTCCACCTTTTTAATCATTCGATCATCAATTCATCCACTTTTCTATTAATTCCCTGGTTAATTCCAATCCTTATAAAAGATTTCCGCTTGTCCACGGTCCAAGCGAGATGATGATATGAACAAGAACGCTTAATTCAAATCATGCAAAACATTAAGGATAAAAGGATATTAATTCATGCAATCAAGATACGAGTCTCATGCATAAAATAACAATCAAACACTCTTTCTCAAATCCAATCCACGGTCCTGGATAAGAGTTGTTTCAAGGATAAATAAGATTGCACACACAACAATCAAACCTAATCCAAACAGTAGATCTAAGTTAATCAAACAAGTTGATCAGGCTCATAAAATCAAACATAGATCATATAATTAAAAACAAGAGTTTTGATATTAACCAAAGGATAGAAAAGTTACCAGAATCTCACGAATTCATAAAAAGGCTTCCTTGATCAAACAAACTCCAAGGGAAATTAGTTCTCCATAATAGAAATTAAAACTAGGTTAAAATAAAAGTCTCCAAAAGTATGCTATAGATAACAAAGTCTGCTACGAAACTAGGCTTAAATAGTAGAAAACAACAACTGAAACCTAAAGACATAAATATAGATAAAGATAAAATAAAACCGAGTCGGCGCGCTGGAACATCGCCACCCGCGAGTGCGGGTCCTTCAACTTATCGGCGTCCGCGGATCCTTGTCCAACTGCGAGCGCGGTCCCGACCCGCGAGCGTGGGTCCTGCATTCTTCAACTCTCTCGAATCTTCTCGTCACCGCGGTCTCGGATTCATGCCCGAGGGCGCGGGTCTTGGTATCCGTAAAATCTTCAGCTCGAACTTAGGACTTCTGTCTTCAAAATCTTCAACTATAGGCTTTTTTGATATTACAAATAAACACCCTAATCTAGCCTAAAACACTCAGAAATCCTAATAAAAATACATACATACGTGGTACTAAAACCAGCGTATCAAATTCCCCCATACTTAGATCTTGCTCGTCCTCGAGTAAGCTCAAATTAAATCTAACAATAAATTCTATCAAAGATCCACAGGAAGTAAAAAGGGAATATGAAAAATCATAAAACTCTCAACTCACAACCCGAACCCAAGTAGAGAAATAATGAGCAAAGACATGAAAGCTCAAACACACACCTCACTAATAGGAAATATAACACTCAAGCTCTAAAAAGTGTAGACCAACCTAGGATCTACCCAACATCTAAAATGTAATCCACAGACCCCAAAGTAGAATATAATCCTAAACACTCTGATTTTACCACTCATTTTACTTAGGCGCCCTTTCGGGTTTTCACCTAATCACTCTTTTCATTTTTCTTAGGTGTGCTCACAAATACTCACATCTCTCATAAACCTCATATTACCCCAGCCTAGTGCTTGTCCGGGTTACCTGCTTATTACCTGAGCCGCCCTTTCGGGTTTTCAACTCATCCCAAGATTTTATATGCCTTTTTCTTTATTTTTTATGGCTTTTTCATTTTTTTGTTTTTTTAATTTTTTTTTCTATACAAAACATGGAACAAAAATCCCATAAAAATAACAAAAAATAAACTGAAGAGCAACTATCTATGATAAGCGTAGCGAGTACTTCCTCCCCCATACTTAAATCCTTCATTGTCCTCAATGACGTAAAGAGAAAGGAATTAAGCATAGAAGAGGAAAAATCAGAAGACTCACATACGAAAGAAGATATGAACTCCCGGAATCATAAGCATCAAACTCAGGAACAAACGGACTTGTCTGGGAACGAACCGCGAGCGCGGGTCATGGACCGCGGGCGCGGCTACTAGCGACAGCGAACACCAGATCCATAAACCGACTCTCAAATAGCAAATCTCGAACGTCGTCTTCACAACTTAAGCAACCAGATCCACACCATAGGACGTCTCCAATGAAAATGAACTGGACTCCTCAAAATAATAAAATTCTGACGACGACAGCACCCCCATACTTGAACAATGCCACAAAGATGGTGTAGACTCGTACTAAACCACAATGGGATGGAACCTGATAATAGTAACTAACAATTCCAAGGAACTAGACATGGAAAGATATAGAAAAATGGAGTGGTGGATGATGGTAGAATATGGAAGAACAATCTTTTTTTTATCTTTTTTTTTTCTCTCTGATTTATTTCGAGGGTTTCACCCGAAAGCCTTTTATATTTTTATATTTTCTATTTTTTATAAAAAGAAAAACAAGATTCCGTCAGGGCCGACCCGCGGCTTCGGATCGAGCCTCGGGCTGCACTTCCTTCGAGATGGAAAATTGTGCCTGCAAGTTAGCCCGACAAAACCAAAACAAAACTAAACTAAAAAGACAAAAAGAAAAGAAAAGAAAAACTTACCTTGGGTTGCCTCCCGAGCAGCGCCTTTGTTTAACGTCGATGGCCCTACGTCTTTTTATAGCTTAGAACGGGTCCTCATCTATTTGACACTGGACCTTTTTCCCTTCATGTGCCATGGATAATAGGCCCTTTGAAACATAAATTAAGGCGCTCGCCGTCTTCATAAACGGACGACCCAACAACAAAACTGGGTCGTATTTCCCCTTACCTATCTCCAGGACATAAAAGTCTGTCGGAAAAATTAAACCATCCACCTGCACTAAAACATCTTCCACAAATCCTTTCAGATGCACATTAGAGTGGTCAACCAGTTCAATAGTAATATTAGAATCCTGTAATGGCCCTAGACCTAACCACTCATATATGCTAAGTGGCATGACATTTATGGATGCTCCTAAATCAAGCATAGAATGCTCAATTTTTGCCTCACCAATAGTAACGGGAATAGTAAACCTCCCTGGATCTCCATACTTCTTAAGCAATTGCCTTTGAAGCATGGAAGATACGTTTTCTACATTCTCAACAAGATTAATTTTCTGAACCTTCCCTTTTTCTTTTTGTTTCCTCTTGCTAGTACATAATTCTTTTAAAAATTTAGCAAAACGAGGAATACTTTGAACAAGTTTAAGCAAAGGGACATTTACCTCACACTTGGAGAAGGTTTCGAAAATTTCCTTATCGTTGGCTGGCCTCCGAGTGTCCTTCAATGCCTCAGGAAATGGTGGAGCTGGCTTTTGTGAAACCATGGAAGGAAACGAAGGACGAACGCAAGAATCAGATTCTGTCAGAGAGGGGACCCGCGAGCGTGTTTAGGGACCCGTGGGCGCGGCTGGCAAACCGCGAGCGCGGTCAGGATCTACGGTCGCGGGTTCTGGCTGACGCTCAGTTTCAGCTTCGTCTTCTGTTGATCCGCGAGCGAGGCTGTTCTCCTGCGGACTAGGCTGGTTTCCGCTGGCTGGGATTTCAATATTCAGCTCTTTCCCACTCCTCAATGTGATTGCACTTACATTCTCCCTCGGGTTAATGGTCTGAGATGGGAGTTTCCCCGAGTCTTTGGCTTTTAGACGATTCAGAATGGTTGCAATCTGACTTAATTGATTTTCAAGGCTTTTCACTGCAACCTTGGTCTCTTTATTCTCCTTCATGAGCTGAGCAATAATAGCGGGATTTTCAGGAGGAACTTGGGGCCTTGGCACATAATTAGGCCTGGGAACATAATTGGGATGACCTCCCTGTTGTGGAAAAGGTTGTTGAGGTTGTTGATTCCACCTAAAGTTAGGATGGTTTGCCCACCCCGAATTGTAGGTGTTTGAATATTGGTCATTCCGGGGCCTTGATTCATAATTCCCAATAGCATTAACATCAGTTGCTGGCTCTTGCATGATAGGGCATGCATCAGAAGGATGGCCTGGTTCACCACAAATTCCATAAGCCCTTGAACTTGAAGCTCCATTACCCACCAACAGTTGCTTCATCATAGCCTTTAACTCCCTTACTTCAGCATTCAGGGAATCATTCACAGAATTTACAGACCTACTGTTGGACCTCTTTCTTTGATTTCTGCATTACTCAGCTAGAGTCTCCAACTTATCAAACACTTGCCTTGGGGTGAGATTTTCATAAGAACCTCCACAGGATGCATTCATCAAGCGCCTATCAGCATCACAAAGTCCCTCAATAATATAACAGATCAGATCTTTATCAGAATAGCTATGGTAGGGACAGCTGGCTATAAGCCTCTTGTAACGCTCATAATACTCATACAGATTCTCATCATCACCCTGCTCCAAACTGCTCAGCTGCTTCTTAATTGATGTTTGCTTGGCAATAGGGAAATATTTTTCTAGAAAAGCACCCTTCATCTGAGCCCAAGTAGTAATCGTCTCAGGTGCTAAGTATAGAAGCCATTCCTTAGCCGCATCAGCTAAAGAAAATTGAAAAGCCCTCAACATCAGCTGATCTTCAGTCACATCAGCTGGCTTCATCCTCAGACAGACATAATGGAACTCTGTAAGATGTTTATTCGGATCCTCTCCACTCAATCCATGGAACTTGGGTAAATAATGGAGAAGACCGGACTTAAGCTCAAACTTCACTCCTTCCCCTAGTGCGGGAAATTGAAGACCAAGCTGTTGTTGCTGTAGATTAGGCGCAGTCAGTTGCCTAATAGTACGATCTGCCATGGTTACGAACTGTTCTTCAACCTCTGAATCAGATGATGAGGAAGAAGATGAAACTGGATCAAACTGAATGCCTAGCACTTGAGCTTGAACTTGACGTCTCAACTCTCGTAAGGTCCTGTTAATTTCTGGATAAAAAGGAACAACAAGCGAATTATCAGTAGAATGGGTAAGAACCATAAGATAGGTTCTTACCAGATTCAGTGGTTCTGAACGAACCGAATCGCGAGCGCGGTTTTCAATCGAGGACGCGGGTCAGGCCGCGGGCGCGGGCTTCGAGCTGCGAGCGCGGGTCGTCAGAAACGCTGATTTATCAGAAAAATAAAACCGATTCCCCAGCAACGGCGCCAAAATTTGACTCGGCTAAAGTCGTTGTTGCCAAGATAAAAAATAAATTACCCTAAACTACAAACTAGTATAGCATGCAAGTAAGGGATCGAACCCAAGAGAATCGGTATTCTAATCAATTAGCAAAGAGCAAAGACGGAGTTTTTGGAAGTTTAGACAAGCAAACAATATTAGGGTTTAAATCAATTAAAGGAAAGCAGAGTTCATTCAATCAATTCCACCTTTTTAATCATTCGATCATCAATTCATCCACTTTTCTATTAATTCCCAAGTTAATTCCAATCCTTATAAAAGATTTCCGCTTATCCACGGTCCAAGCGAGATGATGATATGAACAAGAACGCTTAATTCAAATCATGCAAAGCATTAAGGATAAAAGGATATTAATTCATGCAATCAAGCTACGAGTCTCATGCATAAAATAACAATCAAACACTCTTTCTCAAATCCAGTCCACGGTCCTGGAAAAGAGTTGTTTCAAGGATAAATAAGATTGCACACACAACAATCAAACCTAATCCAAACAGTAGATCTAAGTTAATCAAACAAGTTGATCAGGCTCATAAAATCAAACATAGATCATATAATTAAAAACAAGAGTTTTGATATTAACCAAAGGATAGAAAAGTTACCAGAATCTCACGAATTCATAAAAAGGCTTCCTTGATCAAACAAACTCCAAGGGAAATTAGTTCTCCATAATAGAAATTAAAACTAGGTTAAAGTAAAAGTCTCCAAAAGTATGATATAGATAACAAAGCCTGCTACGAAACTAGGCTTAAATAGTAGAAAACAACAACCGAAACCTAAAGACATAAATATAGATAAAGATAAAATAAAATCGAGTCGGCGTGCTGGAACATCGCCACCCAGGAGCGCGGGTCCTTCAACTTATTGGCGTCCGCGGATCCTTGTCCAACTGCGAGCGCGGTCCCGACCCGCGAGCGCGGGTCCTGCATTCTTCAACTCTCTCGAATCTTCTCGTCACCGCGGTCTCGCATTCATGCCCGAGGGCACGGGTCTTGGTATCCGTAAAATCTTCAGCTCGAACTTAGGACTTTTGTCTTCAAAATCTTCAACTGTAGGCTTTTTTGATATTTCAAATAAACACCCTAATCTAGTTAGTTTTCTTTGGAGCGGAATGAACGGACATATTATGAGCAGATTCAATGAAAGGAAGACACTCTTCCCACCTGCACAAGTTAGTTTTCAAAATAGAACGCAACAAGGCACCAAGGGTACGATTAACGACCTCGGTTTTCCCATCCGTTTGCGGGTGGCAAGTAGTAGAAAATAAGAGCTTAGTTTCTAGCTTGGACCAAAGCGTCTTCGAAAAGAAACTTAAGAATTTAACATCACGGTTAGAAACAATAGACTTAGGGACCCATGCATCCGAACAATATGATCAAAGAACAAAGTAGCAACATTAGTAGCATCGTCGGTTTTGTGGCAAGCAACAAAATGTGCCATCTTAGAAAACCGATCAACCACCACAAAGATAGATTCCCTACCCCTTTTTGTCCTAGGCAACCCTAAAACAATATCCATAAAAATATCCTCCCATGGTGCACAAGGAATAGGCAAAGGGGCATACAAATTGTGAGGGTGCACTTTAGACTTTGCACGCAAACATATAGCACATGAAGCACAAAATTTCTCTACCGGCCTAAGAATGTGAGGCCAATAGAAATGCTCCCTAAGCATATGCAAAGTTTTAATAACACCAAAGTGTCCCATGAGGCCGGCACCATGGGCCTCTTGGACAAGCAAACGCCTAACCGAACCACTAGGCACACACAAGCGAGTTCCCTTAAAAAGAAAACCCTCATGCAAGTAGAATTGATCCCGACTCCCCCCCTTCAAACAAGCATGAAAAATGTCACCAAACTCAGCATCATGAGCATACAACTCCTTTATAAAAGAAATCCAAGCAAACGGGCATCTAGTAAAGATAAGAGAGCCTACCTCCGTGACAACGCGTCGGCGACGACGTTGTCCTTGCCTTTCTTATGCTTGATGACATAGGGAAAGGATTCGATGAACTCCACCCATTTGGCATGCCTTTGGTTCAGTTTTGCTTGCCCTCTCAAGTACTTCAATACCTCGTGATCGGAATGGATAACAAACTCCCGAGGCAATAGATAGTGCTCCCACGCCCGTAACACTCGAACAAGAGCAAGTAGCTCTTTGTCGTACATGGGGTACTTGAGCTCGGCACCTCCAAGCTTCTCACTATAATATGCTATAGACCGTCCCTCTTGCATAAGTACGCCACCGAGCCCGATTCCTGACGCATCACACTCTATCTCAAACATCTTGCCAAAATCGGGAAGAGCCAACAACGGCGCTTGTGTCAACTTAGCCTTAAGGGCTACAAAGGCCTCTTCTTGCGCCTCTCCCCACATAAATGGAACATTCTTCTTAGTAAGGAAGGTTAAGGGCGTAGCCAAGGTGCTAAAATTGCGGACAAACCGACGGTAGAATCCGGCTAGTCCAAGGAAGCTCCGGACTTGTGTCATGGTTGTCGATGTTGGCCATTCTTGAATCGCCTTCACCTTCTCTTCGTCCACTTGTAGTCCATTCCTACTCACAAAAAAACCAAGAAAGACCACGTGATCCGAGCAAAAGTGGCACTTCTTGAAGTTAGCAAATAGGCGCTCCCTTTTCAAAGCTTCAAGCACTTGCCTAAGGTGCTTGGCATGGGATGATAAATCATGGCTGTAAATTAAAATATCATCAAAGTACACAACCACAAAATTACCAATAAAAGGTCGGAGGACGTGGTTCATCAAGCGCATGAAGGTGCTAGGAGCGTTGGTTAATTCTAAGGGCATAACCAACCACTCGTAAAGGCCTTTCTTGGTTTTGAACGCCGTCTTTCATTCATCTCCCTCCTTCATCCTTATTTGATGGTATCCGCTCTTAAGATCAATTTTGGAGAATAGACTCGCCCCATGAAGCTCGTCAAGCATTTCCTCGAGCCTCGAAATCAGATGGCGATACTTGATAGTAATGTTGTTGATCGCCCGACAATCAACGCACATCCTCCATGTGTTGTCCTTCTTAGGCACAAGAATGACAGAAACGGCACACGGGCTAAGGCTCTCACGCACATAGGCCTTGTCAAGGAGCTCTTGTACTTGCCGTTGAAGCTCCTTAGTTTCCTCCGGATTGGCTCGATAGGCTGGATGGTTCGGTAGAGTGGCACCGGCGACAAAGTCGATTTGATGCTCTATTCCCCTAAGCAGTGGTAGTCCCGTTGGCACCTCTTCTTGGAAAAGCTCCTCAAAGTCCTGCAAAAGATTAGAAATTGAAGGAGGAAGATCAACTAATTCTTGGGAAGATAAATAAGATTCTTGAAAAACAAGCAAAAGACAAACGCCAATTCCCTTGAATGTATGAAGTATCTCCTTCGGTTTGGCCAAAATCAAAGGCGTAGAAGGACCGCCTAGAGCTAGCTTCTTGTACTTCTTTCACTCTCGAAGCGCATGCTTTTTTCTTTGTTCCTTCGCTGCGTGATCCAACATAATTTCATGGGGAGTCATCGGGTGCAACATCACCTTCTTTCCCTCCATTTGAAATGATACTCGTTGGAGACGCCTTCATGAATAGCTCCCTTGTCATATTGCCAAGAGCGTTCGTTGGACCACGAAGCACTCTCCATCCTCGGCGGTGACGTGGAGCTCGTCTTCCTCAACCTCGGGGCTCTCCTCTTCCTCTTCCGCAGCCCCTTCTTCCTCATACTCGTACTCCCCTTGGGAGTTAAGGAGAACCTTCAGCTCATTGGGACAATTCCGAGCATAGTGCCCATGGCCAAGGCACTTGAAACACTTCACATCGCTCGCCCGTTCTCCTCCTTCTTGCCGAGGACGTGGAGGGAAATCTTTCCTCGGTTGAGGAGTCGATTCCTTCCTTATTTTCGTCTTCCTAAACTGATTTGGTGGCACCGTAGGAGCCGTGGATGAAGGCTGCCACACCCAAGAAGTGGTTGAACTTGAACGCCGTTGAGCAAGGTGCTTGTAGATATGGTTGGTGTAATGAAACACTTGCTCAATATCAGTACCCCTACTAAAGTGCTGCATACTCACAACATTTTTTAGTTCCAAATTTAACCCATTGACAAATTTAGAGATAACATACCCGTCGGCAAATTGTATGCGGGAACGAAAAATGGGCATACGCAACTCGTTGTAGAACTCGTCAGGAGTCCGATTTCCTTGACGCACTTGCTCCAACTTTGCATGGATGCACTCCGTATAATCTTGAGGCACGAACCGCTCCTCTAAAGCCTCTCTTAGATCTTGCCAAGTGTTGATTTGAGGCATCCGACGTGTTCTCCTCAAAGCCTTGTCCTCGAACAACCATTGGTAAGCAAAGTCGGTGAAGTGTATGTCCGCCATGGCCACTTGCCTAGCATCATCGTATCCATAGAAGTCAAAAATGGATTCCACCTTGGCAATCCAATCAAGGCATGCATCGGCGTTGGAAGTTCCCGCAAAAGTTGGCACGTTCAGCTTAATGCCGTGATGGGGATCCTGGGGCCGCTCCTCGTGTTGCACCGGCGCGCCTTGCCAAGGCTGCCCGGCGGCTACATTGGCCGGCCCTCTGGGAGGTTGGCCACGTCTTGGTAGGTGCAAGGCTGGTGGAGGATGAGTGGCCACGGTAGGATTGGCCTCTTGATAGCTCGGCGCTCCATATCTTGAAAGGTTAGTAGAACTAATAGGGATATTATTCGGAAATGTAGCAAATGAAGGCCTTACCCCGGAATTGGCCACAAAGTGTGGATTATGGAAGATCGTGGGAGGAATGTAATGAGGAATAACCCCCATGGAGGTACTCACACCAAGGGATGCTTGCGCCTCCGTGTTTGGCAAGTAAGACGTAGAGGCCTCTTCGTGCAACGACTCCACCTGGTTAGCACTTTGAATCACACTTGGTAGAGCCCCCGTTTGAGGCACCCGTGCTCCTTGTACTTGACTCTCCAAATCAGCCAACCGATAATTAGTAAAATGAGTCTCCATAGCTTCCATAGATTGTTGCAAGGATTGTTGCAAGGATTGTTGCATGGATTGCAACATGGCAACCACCAAACTAGTGGACGTCTCTTCAACCTGTTGCTTATCCTTCTCATCACCTACACTTGTCATCTTACAACCACGACAAAAATCAAGGTATAGAGTGCACTTGAATTAACCACCAAGACTTGCCCGAGATGAAAATCCGACAAGTTGCAAGTATGCAAAAACAACAAAGGCAACAAAGAAGAGATTCACCACACACTTGCTTAGGGAAACAATGCTAGGAAGCTACTAAACCACCAAGACAACAAGCATCAAGTATAAATAATTAATAAATTTTTTTTTGTTCGAGTAGACCTTTGCTAGGCACTACTAGTTGACTACTCTTTCCATGCCCGACCCCTTATTAGCTTTACGCCGCCGGGCAAGGTTTTTCTAGTCATAATCTTTTTTTCTGTGCCTGGCCCCTTATTAGCTTTACGCCGCCAGCAAGGTTTTTCTGATTTAGTTAAAGAAAGCAAACACAACTTTAAGCAACAACACAAGATGTTCCGTCTTGGTGTCGTTCCCGTATCCTAGCACCGAACCTTTCAACAAGCATGTAACGAAAAGATTTAAGGCTGGTATTTGGGACACAAAATCCACGTTTTTTCAGCACAAATTCAGCAATGGATCACTTAACTCAATTACGAATTGAAGGCATTAAACTAGCAAGAGAAGCAACCCTTCAACTACCAAAATTATGAGGTCCTTTGGTGTTCTATTCATGGACGTTTTTTAGCAGTTTTTTTCAGCCATGGATGGTCACCACACTCGGCCAAGACAACAACAACTCAAAACAACAAATCATTCACAACAACACAAGACAACAACACCAACTAAGGCCGCACACAACAACAACGCAGCCACAAAGGAGTTTCAAACCAAAGAACTTGCAACAAGTGGAAATTCAAGGTCGGAACAAGGATTATGTGGCGATACCTTCACGTGGCTATGATACCACTTGATGGCCGGATTGATGGAGGAGATGATGGTTCAAGGAGATCGCCGAAGAATGGTAGGAAATCGTCACTTGGTTCGAACGTGGTGGAGCTCGATGGATGAATTTCTTCTGGGATAAAAAGGGTAGATCTTCCTCATTCGGACTCGGAATTGGATGATTCAAAAGCTTAGAGTTAGATCTTTTAGTCTAGTTTAACCCCTCAAAATTTCAGATCCAGATGATAAGTGGTTCGTGAGTTATGGCTCTTGCACTAACAAGTCTGCAGAACAAGATCCTCTCTTGGACGAGTGGTGATGGAGATGGTTCGAATGGAGGTGGAGAAAACATTGGATATGGATGCTCAAACCTTGGATATGACTCACCAAGAATTGAGCAAACTAGGATGCAAGATCGTTGGATATTACCCACCAACGATCCAACAACGAGATTGAACGGAAAAACAAGCAAGAAATTTGATTGAAAACAAGGAAAAGTAAGCAACACAAATTCGTTCAAGTCTACCAAGGGAGGAGGGGGATGGACGACCATATAACCTAGACAACAAGCCTCACAAAATCAGCCCCCTCACTTAAGGAAAATTACAAAATCAACCGTAAACCCGGAAACTTATTAATTGTCCTTAACTGTAGAATTGTCACTTATCGAACCATGAAGCAATAAAAGACTCCAACCTTCTTCTTTAAACTCCTTCGGAAATCTACGACCCATGAGATCGTCTTGAACTTGACAAAAAATGGCTTTAGCTCGGGATCGCGTAATACGACCAAGATAAGGTGTGGCTCCTTGAGATTTGGCAATATCAAGACCGGAATCCGACATTTGGCCAGGCGCGCCAACCCCTTGCCAGGGCGCGCCTCCAGCCGTGTGTAAAGGCACCCCATCCCATGGCAAGGGTGCTCCACCCTCCCTCTGCAAGGTCGCGCCACCATCCCGCTGCAAGGAAGCGCCAAGTAGCTCCGAATCCGAGTTTGCGGGCGGGCCTAGGGCAGGCCGTGGCTCCTCCGAGTGTTCTGGCGCGTGCTCCATTGTTGGCTCGGTTGTCGATGGAATCACATCACAAAGTGAGGAAGATGACACAACCTCTTTGTCGGCTAATGTTGGATCGTGACGCGTTAGTAACAAGTTAGGGAACTAGCAATGTTCCCTGGGCAGCTGAAATAAATACATAGAACACAGAATTTATAGAGGAAAACTTTCTGTCCAACCACCAAGTCGTAGAAAGAAAAAACCTCTACCCCTGAGACTCCTTCTCAGAGGATTTTCACTAGAATACTTTTATTAAGTTTCAACTATTACAAGGCAAGTCAAGTTCCCTGGTAACTATGGCACCAACCAAAGTTCAACAACCTAGACTTCTACAACCCTAAACGTAAACCTAAGAGAAAGTAAACTACTGACTTACTTGTGGATTCTTCACCGGAAAAAGCCACACACTCGTACACTTGAAAAGCTCTCTCTCCAAGTTCGCCGTCAACAACCACACTTAAACCCTAGCTGTAACCTAGCTATTTATAAGATATGTCAAGTCTGATATCATACGTAATTCTTACCTAATTACGCAGGTTTTCCACTTAACAAATCCCACACTAATAGGAGAAAGTATTGTTTGTGATTTGGATCCTCAACCATGTCGATTCTTGCCAAAACAGAATCATCTCGGATTTCCTAGATAATATCGTGTGAACTTTGATCTTATCCTTCCTTTGATCTCCTCAAGCAACCGCCTACAATTGTCGTATCTTCGCAGAAGATTGCACGCAAAAGATTTGGTAACTTGCCATCAATAGAAAGCCGCGTTCCTTTCGAGACGCACTTCCTAAATCTGTCACTCGTTCCCTCCATCGTTCCTCACAATGTTCCATCACTCGTTACTTATGTACCTATTTTCCTGAAACACTTACATGTAGAAGCAAGTTATACCAACTAAGTTTGTTATCATCAAAACTAAGAGAAACCATGGAACAACGATTGTTCCAACAATTTCTCTCTTTTTGAAGATGACAAACCTATACAAAAATGCACATATAGAAACCAACAAGAATATAGATATTGAAAATAAAAATTTCCTGTGGTTCCCTCTTAATAGATGCACAGTTGTTCCTACTCATCAGAGGTAACAACAAGTTCCCCCTTAGCCAAAGTTTCCTCTGTATTTCCTTGACAGAACACATCTCTGCATTTTTCCTAACTTCCCCATTTTGACATCATCAAAAGGTCAACAATCATCGAGTAAATTGTAGAGCAAATGAACAAATTTAATTGAAACTCAAACCATTCATAAGCAAAAGATAGTTATTATTCATAGACAATTATCGCGGAAATCACAACCAGAGAAAACAGGAAAAAAAAACAGAAAAGTCTTAACATCCAAGAGAAACAACTTGAAATTTTAAAGTGGGGATATATAGGCTAGGGAACAAGAGAAGTTCCACATCATGGTTCGGAGGAGGTGGAATCAACAACAACAGTGTGAGTGTCTCTCTTAGCCAGGTAACCAATGACGATACTCAACTGAGAGGAAATCTTTTGAAGCTCGATCAACATCTTGGCAGTAACATCTTCACTCAGCGAATAACTCCCAACATCCATCTGGGCAATCTTCTTTGCAGCAGTTCCCTTCGAATCACCCTAGAAGTTCATCCTCGAGATATTGCGCATATCCAAGGGTAATCCAAAGAACTCCCCTCGCGAAGGGTTATACACATTCTTATCCTTCAGAATAGCCTTCACAAATTTTGGGTAAGGCAAACCATGATTCTTCCCCGTGCACTTGGCCATTTGTCTCATCACGATCTTAGGAAGACTGATGCGTTCCCTCCTCAAAAACTTATCCAACAAAATCATGTCATTGATGGTGAGCGTGTTCCTTTTCTCCATCCTGGGAACAACAACCTTGATCAAAAACTGGTGTGCAATCCTTGGAGATATTGATAGCACTTGTATTATCACATAAGATAGGTATAGTTCCAAGAGACATACCAAAATCCACCAGTTGTTGTTTTAACCACAAAACCTGGGAACAACAAGCGGCTGCTGCGACATACTCCACTTCAACCGTGGAAAGAGCAATCGAATTTTGCTTCTTTTATCCCCAAGACACCAAGCAGGGACCAAGAAATTGGGCCATGCCTGATGTGCTCTTCCTATCTACCAAGTGACCTGCAAAATCTGCATCCGAGAATCCAACAATATTGAACGAGTTATGTCTTGGATACCATAGACATAACCCATCATTCCCTTTCAAGTAGCGTAGAATTCTCTTCACTTATTTAAGATGTGTTTCTTTAGGATTAGCCTGGAATCTAGCACAAAGACACACACTGAACATAATATCTGGCCGATTAGCCGTTAGGTACAATAGGGAACCAATCATGCATCGGTACATCGTTTGATCAACATCAACACCATTAAGATCAACATCAAGACGAGTATTAGGAGAAATAGGAGTATCAAAAGGTTTCGTAGAGTTCATACCATACTTCTTCAATAGCTCCTTGATGTACTTTTATTGATGTACCTTTGTTCCCTCATCACTTTGTACCACTTGTAAACCAAGAAAGAAAGTGAGTTCACCGATCATGCTCATCTCAAACTCACTGCTCATCAAGTTCTTGAAGCTTTCTACAAGTTTAGGATTAGTAGAACCAAATATAATATCATCAACATATACTTGAACTACTAAGACCTCACCGTCTTGTTCCCTTAGGAACAACGTTTTATCAATCACACCACGTCTGTACCCATTAGATAATAGAAACTGGGTGAATCTATCATACCAAGCACGAGGCGCCTATTTAAGACCATAGAGAGTCTTATCCAGCAGGTAGACATGATCAGGGTGATCAACATCTTCAAACCCTGGAGGCTGCAACACATAAACCTCCTCTTGTAGGTACCCATTCAAGAAGGTTGTCTTCACATCCATTTGATAGAGTTTGAATCCTTTGTGAGAAGCATAGGCAATTAGAAGACGGATGGCTTCTATTCTTGCAACAAGAGCATACGTTTCATCGTAGTCGATCCCTTCTTGTTGATTGTACCCTTTTGCTACAAGCCTTGCCTTGTTTCTTGTGACAACACCGATGTCATCAAGTTTGTTCCTGAATACCCACTTTGTTCTTATAGCCATCTTGTGCTCTGGCTTGGGAACTAATCTCCATACTTTGTTTCTCTCGAACTGGTGTAGTTCCTCTTGCATAGCAACTATCTAGTCAAGATCTTTTAATGCTTCCTTCACATTCTTTGGATCTGTAAGAGAGATAAACGCATTGAAAGCACAAAAGTTCTTAAGAGAGGAACGAGTGAGCACACCTTTTTCGTATAGAGCGATGATGTTGTCAACATGATGATCCCTCTTTTGATGATAATTTCTGACTTCGATTTGAGTGAGATCTATGCTTGACTCCTCTTGTTAGTGTTGAGCAGTCGTTCGAGGAGATGTTTCTTCCACTTGATCTTCATTTTGTGAAGTATCATCTTTAGGATTTGATGTACCTCATGTGTCGTCTCCATCCACGTCTGAATTGGGAGAAGTGACTTCTTCATGTGGAGCTTGTGTACTTGAATCTGGATCGACTTCGTCATCCGAATCTGAGTTTAGAACCTTCAGGACTTCCTCGTTCCTTGATAGGTTCCCTCCATTTTTGGACTCGTCAAAGACAACATGAATGATTTCTTCAAACTTCTTTGTCCTTTTATTGAACACCTTGTAAGCCTTGCTGTTGGATGCGTAGCCCAGAAAGATGCATTCGTCACTCCTGAATCAAACTTGCCTAGCTCGTCTTTTCCGTTGCGGTGAACAAAGCACCTACATCCAAAGACTTATGGAGTTTTAGAAAAATTGGAATGAATGATAGCTCGATTTATGATGTAGCAAGCGGTACTGACCGCCTCAGCCCAAAAGGACCGAGGCAAGTTACTTGCCAACATCATAGTACGAGCCATGTTTTGAAGTGTTCCATTCTTTCTTTCTGCTGCGCCATTTTGTTGAGGAGTCCGCGACACAAAGAAGTTTTGAGACACTCCATGTTCATCACATAAGTTATGAAACATGGAATTCTTGAACTCTGTTCCGCTATCCGATCTGATAGCCTTCAGTTTCTGTCCTGTTGATGTTTCTACCTTCTTGATCCATCTTTTGAATGCCATGAACGTCTCATCTTTGGAACCTAGAAAGAGAGTCCATGTATATATAGTAAAATCATCAAAAATAACAAAAATATACTTGCTACCTCCATGACTTTTCACCCACATGGGACCACACAAGTCCATGTGTACCATCTCAAGAGGATGAGAAGTGCTCATCGATAACTTTGGCTGAAAGGATGATTTGCTTTTTTTCCCTCTCACACACTCTTCACACAAGCTTTCCTTTTCTGCAAGAACTTTGGGAAGTCCTATCACTCGGTTTTGTGAGTAGAGTTTGTGAATTCCTCGATGATTTGCATGACCAAACCTTCTATGCCAAAGATCAGTCTTATCGACAACTATAACAAAGCACAACTCTTCTTGTGGTTAGAAACTTGAGTCGACAAAATAAACATTGTTTCACCTCTTTCCCATCAGGACCACAAGACTGGAACTTTTGTTCTTGATCGTACAACCATCTGAGGTAAATGATACCTCATTGTTCCCTTGGTCACAAAGCTAAGCAATACTCAACAGATTGTAATCAAGACCCTTCACCAAGCTCACGTCTTTAACGCTGGTCTTTTCATTTAGCTTGACTTCACCTGTTCCAATGATTTCTCCTTGATTGTTGTTGCCAAAGAAAATGTTTCCTCCAGCATTGATCTGAAGTGAGGACATAATACTCTCGTTCCCTGTCATGTGACATGAACACCCGTTGTCAAGAATCCAACGGATGTTCCCCCTCACTTCAACCTGTAAGAAAGAAATAACGTTTTCACGACCCAAGCCTGCTTAGCCTTCCCGGGTCGATTAACAAAGCTCATAGAATGATAAATTTGAGATTAAACTAAGGTAGCTTTTTGTGGACTCTTGGAACTAGAAGCAACATTTGAGGGATCAACATGGTTTTTCCCTTCATCAGTTTTAAAATCTTGCTTCTTTTGTGGTGAGTGAGCTGGTTTTTTGTTCTGATGAGATTTGTCACACCCTTGCTTTTTCTTACTAGACCATTGTTTCTTGTTGTTCCCTGTATTTTGTTTTTGAACCCTTTTGTTAAACACTTCTAATCTAACCTTACAGTTCTTTTGGACATGTCCTCCCTTACCACAGTGATAGCACACCCTATAATATTCGCCAAGATAGCGTTTAGGGCGTGGTTTCTGGAGGGTTCGTTCCTTCGCACGTTCCTTGGAAGGAAATCTGTGCTGGTTCCCTTGGGATTGTTTCAAATATATCTTATGAGCCGTTTTACCAGAATACCACTCTGAGTTTTCATTTAAACCACTCTCAAGAATCTTAACCCTACCCTCTAGATAAGTAACTTTATCTCTATCAGATTGAAGTTCCCTAGATTTCCTTTCCATCTTCTCTTCAAAGCTAAGGTCATCTGGAGGATATTCAGATTTATCTTTACCATAACCAATACCAAACTTAGCTGGATTAAACACAACACGAGTTCTTTTGTCGAGTTCATTTTCCATTTCTACCTTTTTGAGTTTAAAAACAAGCAAATCGGCTCTAAGTTCATTATTGGTTTCAGTGAGAGTCTTAACATCTTCTTTTGAATCTTTACACTCAGAGCAAGGAACAACACTAGTAACAATTGACTCTGATAATTTTGTTTCAAGATGAAGACATTTCTCATCAGTAGTTTCTATTTCATCTTGCATTTTCAAGTTATCTTCAAAAAGCTTTTAACAAGAATGACAAGATCATATTGTTTAGCATTTTCTAAACTAGCAAGGAATTGTTCAGGAGTTACCTCTTGGTTGACATCTTCAGTCTTCAGAGTCATGACATAGATCTTTGATTCAGATTCATCATCTGAGTCAAGATCCCATGCAGCGATGTAGGCCTTTTTCTTCTCATTCCCAGACTCGTTACCTTTGGGATAACTCTTAGCATAGTGACCCTTTTCTTGACAGTTGAAGCAGGTAACGTCCTTGATCTCCTTCTTCTTAGTATTGAACTTCTCTTTTTCCTTCAAGGCCCCTTGCTTCTTGCCTCTCTTGTAGAATGCCCTCATTGTCCTGGTTATGAGAGCTACATCAGAGTCCTCTTCTAACATATAAACTCCCCTTCCGACAATGATGTTCTCGATGGCCTTCTCCACCTTGAGCGCAATACCCTTGTTAGAGCTTGAGGTACCACTGTTGTTATTCTCATAGTGCTCGTAGTCTGTCAGCTTTCCAAAGATCTCATGAAGTTTGCAAGTCTTCGTGATTGGATTTTCTCTGAGCAAACCTCTGGTAACCACATACTTGGTACCAAGACCATCAACAATCGTAGAGACTTTCTCTGCATGAGTGATGTCCTTTTCTATACCAAGATGATTGATGCGATTCACATAAGCCTCAAACCGAGATTGATAAGTGGCAATGGTTTCACCATCTTTCATCTTGAAGTTATAGAACTCCTTCTTGGCCTCCTTTTGGTGGCTTTCCTTTAGATCTGTACTACCAATATGCATTTGTTGAATAACTTCCCATGCATCCTTGGCAGTTTTACAGTTTACCACCCTCAGTAGATCTTCAGCGCCCAAGGCATTATTCAGCAACATCTGTGCCTTGTAGTTCTTCTCCATTCCTGACCATTCAATTGGCCCCCACTCGGACTTTTTATTCTTCTTGTTCGCAGGAATGACATAGTCTCCATCTTCAATGACTGACCAGGCTTGATAGTCATTGCTCTTGAGCCAAGTGGCGAAGAGGATCTTCCAGTTGTCATACTCTCCAACAACAAGTAGTGGAGGCTTGTTGTTTCCAATTTTGACTTTGTGAGTGTTGTTGGTACTCATATGTATTCATGCACTACCACACAATCTAGAGCAAACCTGGCTCTGATACCAATTGTTGGATCGTGACGCGTTAGTAACAAGTCAGGGAAGTAGCAATGTTCCTTGGGCAACAGAAATAAATACTTAGAACACAGAATTTATAGAGGAAAACTTTCTGTCCGACCAACAAGTCATAGAAAGAAAAAACCTCTACCCTGAGACTCCTTCTCAAAGGATTTTCAATAGAATACTTTTATTAAGTTTCAACGATTACAAGGCAAGTCAAATTCCCTGGTAACTAAGACACCAACTAAAGTTCAACCACCCAGACTTCTACAACCCTAAATGTAAACCTAAGAGAAAGTAAACTACTGAATTACTTGTGGATTCTTCACCGGAAAAAGCCACACACTCGTACACTTGAAAAGCTCTCTGTCCAAGTTCGCCGTCAACAACCACACTTAAACCCTAGCTATAACCTAGCTATTTATAAGATATGCCAAATCTGATCTCATACGTAATTCTTGCCTAATTACGCAGATTTTCCACTTAACAAATCCCACACTAATAGGAGAAAGTATTGTTTGTGATTTGGATCCTCAACTATGCCGATTCTTGCCAAAATCGAATGATCTCGGATTTCCTAGATAAGATCGTATGAACTTTGATCTTATCCTTCCTTTGATCTCCTCAAGAAACCGCCTACAACTGTCGTATCTTCGCAGAAGATCTGGTAACTTGCCATCAATTGAAAGCCGTGTTCCTTTTGAGACGCGCTTCCTAAATATGTCACTCGTTCCCTCCATCGTTCCTCATAATGTTCCGTCACTCGTGACTTATGTACCTGTTTTCCTGAAACACTTACATGTAGAAGAAAGTTATACCAACTAAGTTTGTTATCATCAAAACTAAGACAAACCATGGAACAACGATTGTTCCAACAACTAAGAGGTATAAAAATGAGAATAATTAATGGGTAATGGAAACCACATGCTAAGTTTTACGTCAAAGTGGCTTATGATCGCCTATATATCTCTTCTATAAAAACTTGATCACTTAGTCTCAAAACTTTAGTCCATGTGGTCCTTCTAAGCTATATGCATTTTTCTTGTGTAATGCTAATATGCTATGGTGTTTGATCCACGGGTTTATAAACAAAGACAACCTAAAGTTAGTATGCTAAGCCTTTTGCTTAAAACTAAGGGGATTTGATGCTTGTATGCTACTTTGTTGGTGTGATCGAGTCTGGTTGGTCTACTTCAGTGGTAGAAACCGAAAGTTATGTAGTATGGATAATGAAAATAATATTCTGCTTATTTGGGTATGGATTTCGACCCGTGTCCCTCGAATGACTGATGTCTCCATTTTTCTGTTTGTTCCTTGAATGTAATAAGCTTGAACTGGTATATGGTAAGACAACTAGAGGTAATAAAAAAAAGGAGATGGGCCTAGATCAGTCTGTGACAAAAATCTCGATGCATGGTGGTGGGTTAGGCCCAACTAGAAAATGATATTAATAGATAGTACTAGTAATTCGATCGGGTATATGCAAAACGGGCCAAAAATACCAACTAAAGTCATTTGTTGTGAGAAGACACTGTTAGCGGGAAACGTTAATATTTTTCAACTAAAATTGAGTATCATATCAAGACAAGGAAAATGCTCTTTGGAAAATTACTGGGTAACGTTCTCAGCCTTCTGAGCAACAAGACTATTTGTGTAAGCCTGATCAACCAACATAAAAATATGCTTAAAATCAAATGGAGAAAATGGAGGGTGAAAATAGTACGTGATCATAAGCTAAGTAGATGGAACTGTAGGGTATTGGTTGCCCGATAATCTGGACCGATATTGAATTCTTGTGTAAGAGAGAAAATAGCCTAATAATTGCTCTACTAGAAATTAAAACTGAGAGTTTTCCTAACGAAAACAATTGGAGAAAATCTGGATTCGACAATATTACTTTCTCTCCATCTGTAGGAAGATCTAGAGGATTATGTGTTCTAAGGAAGGAATACCAATTGTTAGTGAACAAAAATTCGCCTTCAATGCACTGATTACTCCTTTCTTCACCTTCCGCTTCAATTGCTTCCTTAACCTAGAACCTGCAAAACAATGGACAAAGGGGAAGGGACCCCATAATCCACCTCCGATGCCTAAGTCAAAAGAGCAATTGTCGATTGACTGTCAAGGTAAAGGACAAGACTTGCTAGCGAGCTTAGTGAATATGAGGTACTCATCGTACATGACGATGACATGAATTTATAACGGAAGAGAGAGGGCAAGGGGGCTGAAATATCTACCCCCTAGGTGATATAGATCAAAGGAGGATTCATGCCAAGGATTCCTCGAAGATGATTCAGAGGATAAGACTAAGACCTTTTTCAAGATCTCGGGCATTCAAGTTCAAGAATAACTTCAAGGACTCGATATTATGTGTTGATTATGTTCATCAATGGCGTCCAAGGCCACTAAGGAAGAGGATTAAGTCTTGAAAGCTCGAAAAGTTAAGAAGCCCGTCAAATTAAAAACAATGCTCATTAAAATGGTCATAACTTGGGATAGGAAATTGATCTCAAGTCTGTTCAAATTGCGTTGGATAGATAAATAAAAGATATACAACTTTGTAGTTTACATCTAATCCAGTATCCAACAGAAAAGAGGCGAAAAATGCAATTTACTGAGAGTTGTTCAAGTCTTACGGGAATCTTATCTTTAGTTTTAATTCTCTCTATTTCTAGATATTATATTTATGATAATTTCGGCCATAGGAGTTTGTTAGGGATGAAATATATCTTGCTTTATTATTATTTATATCTTTTTGAGTTTTAGGATTAGTTTTTTAGTTTTCTTATCTAAATAAGCAAATAATTATTTATTTGATTTATTTATGGTAAGGAGAGTTAGATAGAATTTCTAGTATTATTATATGTTATCTTGGAAAACAAGAAAATGACCTTTCTACCTTTCTAGGGCTGATCTCCTTGACTTGTTCTCCAAGACAACTCTACCTTGTATTTTCTTTAAATACCTTGTTATTTCATTCAATAAAAATTAGCCTGAATTAGATAAACCCCTATTGGGTTATCTAGTTTATGGGCCATTAAAGAAACTATTGTTCGAAGCATTAAATCTCTATGATCATCATTACCAATTCGTTTTCTTTCAATTCAGATTTCGATTGTTAATTTGATCAACTTTTTAGTTCTAGTTTGATTGTTAAAGATCAACTAGTTTATCAATTGAATTTAGCGTTGGAGCCAATTCAATTGAACTATCCTTTTGATTATCTTAACACTTCAAATTAGATTCGTTCTACATCATTCTCATTCATATTTCGAGTTTCTTGTTCATCAAGTTATTAACTTTGAAGGCAATTCAGGTTGGAAATCGAACTACTGGAAAGATCAGGATCCTGTGTGGTTAAATACTTGATCAACGAGGAGTAATCCGAGGCGATCACGTATCAATTGGTATCAAAGCCATAGGTTAAGCCAAGTTTGAATTGGTTCTTTTCCGCCATATCAAGTGGATTAAGATGTATTGGTGTGATCCCTATAATGATATTCCACCAACTCCAAGGGTACAAAGACCTCCAAAGATTGAGCCTTTTTTTGGAGAGTATAGACCGCATGATTATTTGGCATGGGAGCGAGCTGTTGATTACTACCTTGACTACTATGGTTATGATGAATGGGATATCCTTCCATCGGTGACTAACTACCTTGTTGGTTCTGCCCGTTCCTTTTAGTTATGGATATGTCAATCTAGACGTCGTCAAGGCTTGATCCCAATTGCAAATTGGGACCAACTGAAGTTTGTCATGCGAAAGATCTATGTTACAAATGATGAAGAGTTGCATAGACGATATAGAGAAGCTTGTGCTCCTGCTTGCCAAAAGAAAGCTCTAATCCAACCATTGAGTTGAGAACGAGATCTTCATTGTTTCTTGTTTCAAGGAAGAGGACATCTTGATAATATCTGCCCTAATCGCAAGTACGAGTCTTTAGACATGTCTGAGGAGTCTTTACATCAAGAGGAGCATGAAGAGTTGTCCATTCAGGATGAACTTATTGAAGATCTAGTGATTGGTCCTGATTGTTGTGGTGAACCGATAGTCTTAGAAGAAGTCTATCAAGAGAATCCTACTCTTGATGAAGAGCCATTAGCCATCAACATCGACATCACATTCAATTTAGTCCTACAAGTTGTTGAAAAACCTAGCTTGGAAACTTCCACAGGTCCGTATTTTTTTATTTGAAGTTGTTAATTGATGAATCTTCCGTTGCATCTACATACAACGTCGAATCGAGGACGATTCGAGGTCAAGTGGGGGAGAATGATATAGATCAAAGGAGGATTCAAGCCAAGGATTCGTTGAAGATGATTCATAGGCTAAGACTAAGACGTTTTTCCAAGATCTCGGGCATTCAAGTTCAAGAATAACTTCAAGGACTCGATATTATGTGTTGATTATGTTCATCAATGGCGTCCAAGGCCACCAAGGTAGAGGATTAAGTCTTGAAAGCTCGAAAAGTTAAGAAGCCCGTCCAATTAAAAACAATGCTCAGTAAAATGGTCATAACTTGGGCTATAAAATTGATCTCAAGTCCGTTCAAATTGCGTTGGATAGATAACTAAAAGATCTACAACTTTGTATTTTACATCTAATCCAGTATCCAACAGAAAAGAGGCAAAAAATGCAATTTAATGAGAGTTGTTCAAGTCTTACGGGAATCTTATCTTTAGATTTAATTCTATCCATTTCTAGATATTATATTTATGATAATTTCGGCCATAGGAGTTTGTTAGGGCTAAAATATATCTTGCTTTATTATTATTTATATCTTTTTGAGTTTTAGGATTAACTTTTTAGTTTTCTTATCTAAATAAGTCAGATAATTATTTATTTGATTTATTTATAGTAAGGAGACTTAGATAGACTTTCTAGTATTATTATATGTTATCTTAAAAAACAAGAAAATGACCTTTCTACCTTTCTAGGGCTGATCTCCTTGACTTGTTCTCCAAGACAACTCTACCTTGTATTTTCTTTAAATACCTTGTTATTTCATTCAATAAAAATCAGCCTGAATTAGATAAACCCCTATTGGGTTATCTAGTTTATGGGCCATTAAAGAAACTATTGTTTAAAGCATTAAAACTCTATGATCATCATTACCAATTCATTTTCTTTCAATTCAGATTTGGATTGTTAATTTGATCAACTTGTTAGTTCTAGTTTGATTGTTAAAGATCAACTAGTTTATCAATTGAATTTAGCGTTGGAGCCAATTCAATTGAACTATCCTTTTGATTATCTTAACACTTCAAATTAGATTCATTCTATATCATTCTCATTCATATTTCGAGTTTCTTGTTCATCAAGTTATTAACTTTGAAGGCAATTTAGGTTGGAAATCGAACTACTAGCAAGATCGGGATCCTGTGTGGTTAAATACTTGATCAACGAGGAGTAATCCGAGGCGATCACGTATCACTAGGGCCGGCCCATTTCCTTGTCACCCAAGCAAGCGGTATCTTGCTCCCCACTCCAAGCGTAAATTTTATCTTTCGACTAAGATAGAATCTTCCATTATAACGAATAACCACCATATTTAATTTTATATTAAATTACTTGAAGATATAAAAAGCATAATAAATAAAATACCTTTATGGCGGTAGATAGAGAAAATAATTATGGTGATTAATTTTACCCGCTCATAAATGCCCCACTTACATCTTAGGTACTTTAGAACGTAACTAAGACGTAAGGTACTATAGGTCTTACACAAAGTGGCCATGCGGATTAGTTGATCGCGTTTCCCTTATGCTCGTTTTCGTATATTCGTATATTCGTATATTCGTATATTCGTATATTCGTACATCCATGAGCGAATATCATAGGATCCTTTGCTCCTCTACATACAAGCATTTGTAGAAGTCTGTTAGTGCAATGAAGTAACCTTGTGCTAATTTTTTTTTTTATCCAAGACTCAAACTAATACAAAAACTGACTTATTAAAAATAAATATGAATGACATGATCTTAAGGACTGAACTAATGAATGACAAGTAAAAATCTAAAGGCTTCATCAAAACGACGTGGGAAAAAGAGTGCCCTATTTACATGCATTTCCTAATCCCGAGATCCCTATGATGGGGAGGACAGGTAACCACGATCGCGCCCACGCAGGACACGGTCGCGGTTCTTCTCCTGAGAAGATACGTCTTTAGATGCAGGTCCGTGGTCGCGGGACAGTGGTCAGCGGGCGCGGTCTTCGATTCCGCGGTCGTGGTTTTGCCCCAGAGAAGGGGTCTCTAACCAGATCCGCAGTCGCGGTTACGCTCCTGATCACTATAGCTCGGCTCGTCTTCAATCTTCTACATAAACTCTATCTTAGGGCGATTTCCCTTTGAGCACATATGTGCTTCAAGCTGATTAGCACAAACTCGAACTATAGCCTCTTCTTCTCTAAACTGGATAATTTGATGGAGGGTTGAAGGAACTGCTCCTATCCCATCAATCCATGGCCTTCCCAAGATCACATTGTATGGGACATGCACGTCGATGATCAAAAACTCAACTGTCATCACTTTCCTAGCCAAGCTAACTTGTGTCTTGTACATTCCAAGTGGGAATGTCGGATATCTTGCAAGTCATGTGAGTTGCATCTTGACCGGAATCAAGTCTTCATTCTTCTTTCCAATGAGTCCGAAGACATCATAGTACATGATATCAACTAAACTCCCTGGATCCACTAGGGCCCGACGCACCTTAAAGCCTTCAAGCTCGACTGCTAAGAGTAAGGGGTCGTTATGCGGGATTTGGACTGATGCAAGGTCCTTATACCGGAAGACCAAACCGTCCACCGCGAGCGTGGGTGAGGACGGCGGCCGCGGTTCAACCTGCTGGACTCTCATCACTTCGAGCTCATGGCATGATCTCCTAAAATTGCTTCTAGCTTCATCGTCCTCATGTTTGTATGTCGCAGAAATTGTTTGAATGACTTCAATTTGCTTTTTTCTCGACTCTCCCTTGTCTTCTACCTTGTCTTCATTAATGTACTCACGCAAGTACCCTTTTTGAACCAAGCTTTCAAGGAGCTTTTTAAACAGCTCACACTCTTCATTCATGTGCCCCCGTATTCTGTGATACATGTAGTATTTTCGATTTCGGGGATCATCTTTAGTACATTCACCCTTTGGAGGGTAATGGAAGTAACTCTCATGCTTAATGCGCGATAAAATCCAATAGATCGGAACTTTGAATGTGGTATAATCCGCTCTAGTTTGATCTCCTGATGAGCGCGCTTTCTGTTTGAAGTTTCCATTTGAAGGGCTCTGCGACTTTCGAGATGGAGAGAGCGATTTCCCTCTTGTCTTGTAATTAGTCTCCTCTAAGCGCGCATACTAGTAAATGCGCTCTTGGAGCTCAGCAATGGTGGAAGGAAGATGAAGTGTCAACTCTTCCCTTAGCTTGCTCTCAAGTGGAATTGCCCTCTTAAAGGCCGTAATTGCGGTCTTCTTATCACACCCATCAATCTTGCCGTAGCACTCCATGAAACAATTGGTAAAGTGGCTCAAGCTTTTGCCTTTCTCCTTCTTAAGGCCAAAGAGTGTGTCTAAAGACACCGCATCCCGACTATTGGCTATGTAGTGCTCACAAACTTAGTGGCAAGTTGATCCTAAGACCGGATTGATCCTGGTTTCAAGTTTTGGAACAACTTTAGCGATCCCTTGTTGAGGCTGCTTGGAAACATCTTGCACATTATAGCTTCCTCGAATTGTAATAACCGCTATTTCTATATAAAAGAAACAGTTATTTTATTAATTTATTTATTCCTCTAAAATAAAGAGTTTAGTTGTTATTATGATTTTTTTTTATAATATAATATTAAAAATTGTAAAAGCATAGCATAATGTCAAATAAAAATTTAAATAATTATGCATAAAGAATATTTTGATTTAGTTTCACATTTAAATTAAATTCTAAATAAAAATAAGAAGAATGGGCTAAAAATAAAAATGCGAGAGGTGGGACTCGAACCCATGACCTCTTGCATTTTCCAAACTAACACACACTCCTTTTCCGCTATGCTATGGTAACTTATCTACCCACTTAGGATTTTTAATCCTCTTATTTCCTTATTCTCTCCCTTCTTGTTAGAAGAAAAATGCCATGACCGATTGATTTGACATACAAGGAATGCATGCTTTAGGCGAGATTGTGTCTTAGTAACAAGGCAACTAACAAGATATGCACTCAAGGAAAGATATGGAAATCAAATGAGCAAAATATAAATGATATGCAAGATATTGTATGGGTAGGGGGCCGAATGAAAATGTGAACACTTGCCTTATTTTGGCTTTTATCTTCCAAAGATTTTTTATATAATTAAAATTGGCAACTAGAAGATTCTTGTGGATTTTATCCTCCAAGATCTTCTCCCACAATAGCAACTAAGAGATATGGTAAATTGTTAACCAATTCTCGTGAATAACAAGAAATTGATGCACGACACACACAAAAATTGATCAAAAGAAACGAGAAATAGCATGCAATACTAGAGACTCGATGCAAAGTGACCAAAACAAGTGCAAGTCGTGGGTATGGCTATTTTTTGTGTGAATTTTTCTGATTTTTTTCGAAGCAAAAACAATGGACCTACGTGAATGATGGTAGAGATGGTGGAAGCTAATGAATTGATGGTAAAAAGAAAAAAACTTCGTGAAAAAACAAGATAAAAGGGTGAATAGACTTACGCGGTCCTTCGGCTCTGATAAAAGGGTGAACCCCGTTGAGGATTCACGAGCGGATCTTTGCTTGGATGCGTATTAGTTCTCGACACCATGGTAACCGATAGATTTGAGGCGAAAACGCCTAGACTTGGATGAGAAAGAAGTGAAAGGTTGAGAAGTTCGACTAGTTTGACCTAGCCGTGAAGAGTATGAGGGAGAAGTAGAAATTGTGTTTGAAGCCTAATGGTAAAATGCGGGAACAATCCGACATCAATTCGATATCAAAATTAAGCGTGAATAAATACAAAGAGAGGGAGCTCCTTTATAGAGGAGGCCCTAGACGCAAAACCCTAGCTAGAAAACCCTAGGCGTGGGCGGCACAAGGGGGAAGCATGCAAGCGGCCCAAGGTGCAAGCCCGAGCCGAAAACTAGTCAACTAGAGTAGTAAAGACATAAATAGTAATGTTAGGAACGGAAATAATACTAAAAATGACATAAAACATAAATGGTCGCGGTGGCCATGTCGCGAGTGTCGCGACAAGGCTGGCACGGCGCGCCAGTGCGCGCAAGGTTGTCGCGACACGCTAGGCGTGGCACGACAAGGCCGAGGCATACGACACACTAGAACCTCATGTCGCGACGTCAGGTTGGCCCGGCATGGACATGGAAGGGGACACCGATGCGAGGTCCTCGACACTATGGTGCGAGGCGTCGGCACGAAGGAGTGGCGCGGCTCCGATGATGGCGAGGCAAGTGAAGAGGGGCGTGCCGATAGATGCGTCGTGGCTTGTCAAGGCACAAGTGACGATGGACGCCGTGGATCGAGCTATGGCACGGGTCCGGGCTCGAGTGATGGGTCCGTCGAAGCGCACGGACAAGTCCTCCTCTTCTTGAGCGGCGGTCAAGGTAGGGCTCACATCAATTGGCCATTGAAAAATATTTAGGATGTGTAGTTATAAGTGGACTTGTCAACCCATCCACATTTGTAGATGTCATCACGACATAAAAAAACCAACTGGCATCATGGAAGGCAAACACGATCTCACATGAAGGTCGCACAACTTTAATTAGAGCAAACTTGGCCTCTATCCATTACACCTAATGCAAAGTTTCATGCTTCCTGACTCTATTACAACCTGTTTGGATAGAATTAATAGAGAGTTTTTTGTGGAATAAAGTTTAGAAACATAAACCACTTGTTGGATGGGACAAAGTGTGTAGAGCATGGAGGGATGGTGGTCTAGGCATAAGAAAATCCAAAGAAATGAATCAAGCTTTGCAAATGAAACTAATATAGAAAATTATGGTCGAACCACAAAATATTTGGGTTCGTGTGGTAAATGAAAAATATATGCGGGGAGCTCATATCCTTAACTATATCCCAAAGAAAGCATGCTGTTGGCAATGGAGGAACCTCATGGGACTTAGGGACAATTTCTACAAAGGACTAATATGGCAACTAGGAAATGGGAACACTATACGATTCTGGAAGGATCCGTGGATACAAAACTATGCACTACAAACAAAAATAAGCATTCCCCAGATAGGAAATCCAAAAGAAAGGTTATAGGATATATTACAGATGAGAAAGAATGGAATATAGCCAAACTAAGCTAAATCCTACCTAGAACTTGGATGAACAAAATCCGGACCATAATTATTCCAAAAAATGACATCCAAGATATGTTATATTGGTGGCCTAGCACAAATGGATGGTTTACATCCGAATTAACAATAAAAATGATAACACAAAATTGAAACTTGGAAACAGAAAATTGGAATTGGATCTAGAATGTAAAAGTACCACCAAAGGTTAAAAACTTTATGTGGAGATTGTTTTGGACAAAAAATTGACAATCGAACTTTTGTCCTAGATTGGGGCAACGATCAAATTAGCACTCGAAGAATCGATGAAAGGAGTAATCGTATTGATTAAGATCGGAGGTTATAAGTGTTTTTCTCTCAAGAGGTAAATACTCTCTTTTGTGCGTACAATTGAATGAATCATAGATCCTCTCTCCCTAACCTATAACTCCTTAAACTAGCCATTTTTACCCATATCCAATGATCTCCATGTTACTAGGGCATATCTCCAACTGCCAGCCACCTCCCACATTTTTCGGAATGAGTAACCGCCGTGAATGGTCGAATCCTGGACGCGCACCCCTTTCTCGTGATCGTAACTTTCTTCCTTCATTTTGGTGACTGCTAACTTCTTCTCGCTCTTTGAGATTTCTATCTTCTCTTTCTTTTGTGATTCTTCACTCGCTTTTGGGCTAATATTTTCAAATGGGCCGACTTATTTTGGCCTAACAATACCCCCAAATCTTGATCCAAATCCTTAGGCGGGATTTTGATCAGATTCGCCACGGTTTCTACAGTTGATCCGCTCCACGTGGCTTTGCCTTATCCGTCCGATCATTCTCGGGGAAAGGAAGGGTCATATCGGCCAGGCTATAATTACTCTGAGCCCATGTTCTCTCAAAGATACGCGTCTTCCAGTGCTTATCTCTCTTTTCTTTCAACTCCCTTTCGTCTTCCTCCTCTCCAATTGTTTCATATCCGTCCCACCATGGTTAGGGCAAGGATAATGTTTTGGTCAAATTCCGACCGATGATGAACACAGATGTTCGACGGAGGATGTGAGGGCTATACTAACCGATAAGCAAAGATTGGATCAAAGTTTGAGTAAAGTAGCTGGAATTCGATTGATAACTGTATTAGATTTCAAAGTTGAGTTACAACTGATTTGTTTCAGCATACCCCATACATTCGATTAGACCTTCCCCTTTATACTACTACTAGGCGGGCTCCTAATTTCCTGACCCACGATTGTCCTCGTCTCCACCCACGTCCGGCATCCATTCCTGCAACGGTTTCTCTCACCGTTACTAACCATTCGACGACTCCAGGGATCTTCGGGCTGAGCTGGCTCTTGGAAGCTTATTTCTCTTCGATGGGCCTGATTGGAAATGGGCTTGCAGATCTTGGGCCCAACAATAGCCCCAAAAGATCGCGTACATGTTCAAATTTCCGAGATCGTTTTACTGTTGGCTTCCACGATCTTTGCTATTCCGGATATGCCACGTGTAGTGTTGAGATCTCATGGCGTGTTCCGAGACAACAATCGATGAAACAGGCCTCTGCTATATTTACTGTGCCTCTATGGTTAATCATCATTCACCATCTCCGCGTTGAACTCTCCCGAGGTACGAAAGCAAAAACTCTTTCTTCTTCCTTTCGCTTTCCTGCAATTCCTTCTGTTTTTCTTAATGGCGAGGACTGGAGTGGTCTTCAAGCATGGCTTCTAGCCATCAGGAATCCTTCAAGAGTTCGACAGGGTCGCTAATACCCTAACTCTGAGTGAAATGAACCAACTTCTTCTTGAGGGGGTTTTCCCGGGGGGGGTGGGTGGGTGGGTGGGTGTTGTGGCGTTATGCCCGGAGGAAGAGCACTCAGACTGGGTGCGCCCCGGCTAGGCCTGCTATTTCGAATTTCCTTTCTCTGTATCTTACAATTTTCCTTTTCCTCCGCTGGTCCGGGAGTTCTTGGCTCGTTTCAAGCTTTCCCCTGCACAACTGCTTCCTTCCACTTGGAAGATTCTTTTCTGGGCGGGTCGGATGGCAGAGGCCGCCGGTGTAGATTTTATGGTCCCGGACTTGCTCCAAGCCTACTGTCTGACGACGGTTAGGCAAGGACGTTTTATCTTGCGATCCCGGACTGCGCGGCGGCCGCTGGCCTTGAACGCCAAGGTTAACGGGAATAACTGGGCCAATCGATTTTTCTTTGTTGTAATTGCCTCTTTGAATCCTGAATGTCGTTCATTTTTAAATGACAAGTGGATCCTGCTAGTAAGATCCTGGCTTTTCTCAGGTGTTGACTCCCGGAGTGATTTAACGCCTATTCATCCTCGTTTTTCTTTGTTTGCAGGCATCCCAGATAACGTCGAGCCGCGGGGCCAATCAGAGAAAGTACTGTCAAAGCTCTTCAAGCTTACTTCAGCACAGAGAATGTTTGGGGCCTCCCTCGCTGATCCTTCGAAGGAGCTCTGGGAAAGTGAAGAAGTGTGACCCCTACAAATTCGGAGGAATCTAGTGGAAAAGATGACCTTACTCTCGTCAAGATGTCTTATGTCCCTACTTCGACTGCCGTGTTTGGTCCTTCTTTTGGTGAGTGTGGCGTTACTGCTCTTCCTATCAATGACCCTCATTGCTTTTATTTCATTAACTTGCCCGTTTTGTTGTATTCAGAAACCCGTGCTCGCAAGTCGGGCTCAACTCTCTCGGCTTCGGATCTGATTCTTAGGAAGACACGCTCTAGCGACTCAAAACCCCTTGCTGCCCCAATGATAAAAAAAAGGAGTCAACTGACGCTCCAAAATCTTCTCGCAAGCGCCAAGCGTCAAGTGACAGTGACCCCCCGGAGCTTCGAGATGACGCTTCTTGATGTGATTCCATCTACCGAGTCATGTCCCCATGATTTGAGTGAAGATTCCATCCCTAAAGACAAGCCCAATCTGCACGATAAAGGGGAGCCAATACTTGGACAAGCAACCAAAGACGATGTTCGAGGCGCTATGAAGCCGAGACAAGGAGCCATACCCTATCTTGGGCGCATCACACGAGCCCTAGCTAAGTCTATACTAGACAAAATCAAGGAGGAGCTCATGGCTCATAAGTTTCCGATGGCTAATGACGGTGAAGGTTGGAGTGTTCTTGTGACTATTGGTTCGACTAGTGCTAAAACTTGAATTATGTTTTGTTAAGGGTTTTAGTTGAATTTCTTGAAATTTAAGGGTGTTTTATGTAATTAGAGAGAAGTGAGGGTGGCTGAGTTGAGAGAGGCGTGGCATTAGGGTTATAAGGCCCATTTTTGGCCTCCTTTCTCCCGGGTAGACTTGGACGAAATTTGCTTCTCTTTTCCTTGCATTTTCAATTTGAAATTCTTGTTTTGTTTCGTTCAATTCTCGTTGTTCAATTGTTGGTGAGTCATATCCGACAATTTCGAGCATCCTAGTTTGTTTGAGAGCTTGGTGAGTCATATCCAAGTTATCAAGCATCCGTATCCCCTTGTTCTCTCCATTTCGAACCATCATCCATCTCGGAGGTTTCTGCACCATCTCAGTAAATTCGACATAACTTTCAATCCGCTCATCATCTCGGTCTCATATTTTGAGGACTTCAACTAGACTCATAGATCTAACTTCTCGAATTGGAATCACTCAATTTCGAGTTCGGACGAGGAAGATCCATCCAGTTGAAGACGGGTCAGTTGCGTGGTGTTTGTTGTCGGAATTCCTTGGATTCTCGTGGCGATCTCTTTGCACCATCATCCCCTCCATCGATCCGGTCATCAAGTGGTATCAGAGCCACGCGAAGGTATCGCCATCTAAACCTTGTTCCGACCTTGAATTTCCACTTGTTGCAAGTTTTAGGTTCGAACTCTTTATTGGATGCGTTGTGTTGTTGTGTGCGACCATAGTGTCCTTGTTGTGTGTTGTTGTGGTCGTTGCTTTGTCTTGATCTTGTGGTTGTCTTGGCTGAGTGTGTATTCAGCCATGGCTGCCAACCATGCTCAAAAAACGTTCCAATAGAACACTCAAAAGAGTTATCAAAAGTTGGTAGTTGAAAGGGTGCATTTGTTGCTTGATTAATGTCTTCCTTTAGTGCTTGATTTAAGTGTGTCTTGCTGAATTTGGCTGAGTAAAAACGTGGGAATTGAGTCCATAATCTAGCTTTCTTTTGACCCCTTTATATCATTACATGCTTGTTGTTGGTTACGGTGCTAGGATACGGGAACGACACCAAGACGAGACATCTTGTGTTGTTGTGTTTGAGCTTTTCTTGTTCCATTTTGTTGGTCATCTCCTACTTGCAACTTGTCGGATTTTCATCTCGGACAAGTCTTGGTGATTAATTCATGTGACCTCTATACCTTGATCTTTGCCTTGTTTTTACGATGACAAGTGTAGGTGATGACAAGAATAAGGAACAAGTTGAGGAGACGTCCACTAGTTCGGTGGCTGCTATGATACAAACTTTTCAACAATCCATGCAACAATCCGTGGAAGCTTTGGCGACACGCATGGATGCCTTGGAGCGCCAAATCCTGGGGCTGGACGAGAGGACACAAGTGCCTCAAGTGGTGAAGATCAAGGATATACGAGAAGAGGATCAAGGTTCGAGGACGACCCCTTGTAAAGGGGAGGAGAATTTCTTCCAACAAAGAGTGATGTGTGACATAGAACAACCAAAAAGAGAGACTCCTTTCCATGGATTGGAACAACTCATTACCATCAAGTGTCCAATAGAAATGATGCACATATTGCAAGAAGAGGAGGAAGTTGTGGAATTGTCTCCTAAAATCAAGCGTCGTCCTACCATCACTCCTAACTCCATGAACTCGTTGGCTACACCATGGATGGATGCATTTCCTACGATTCCTTCATGTTTGCCCTTCTTGCTCCATGAAGAGGACGAGGCTGTTTTAGTCACTCAAAGAGGTTATTACATTCCTTTTCTTGTGGAGGCCAAGAAGGATGTCTTTGTCATGGAGAATGCCACACCAAGAGAGCTAGAAGCCCTACCTTCTTTGTTGAGCTCACAAGGCTTGATAGATTCGAGGACGAATCTTTTTGAAGGGGAGGATGATGATGTGATTCCATCTACCGAGTCTTGTCCCCATGATTTGAGTGAAGATTCCATCCCTAAAGACAAGCCCAATCTGCACGATAAAGGGGAGCCAATACTTGGACAAGCAACCAAAGACGATGTTCGAGGCGCTATGAAGCCGAGACAAGGAGCCATACCCTATCTTGGGCGCATCACACGAGCCCTAGCTAAGTCTATACTAGACAAAATCAAGGAGGAGCTCATGGCTCATAAGTTTCCGATGGCTAATGACGGTGAAGGTTGGAGTGTTCTTGTGACTATTGGTTCGACTAGTGCTAAAACTTGAATTATGTTTTGTTAAGGGTTTTAGTTGAATTTCTTGAAATTTAAGGGTGTTTTATGTAATTAGAGAGAAGTGAGGGTGGCTGAGTTGAGAGAGGCGTGGCATTAGGGTTATAAGGCCCATTTTTGGCCTCCTTTCTCCCGGGTAGACTTGGACGAAATTTGCTTCTCTTTTCCTTGCATTTTCAATTCGAAATTCTTGTTTTGTTTCGTTCAATTCTCGTTGTTCAATTGTTGGTGAGTCATATCCGACAATTTCGATCATCCTAGTTTGTTTGAGAGCTTGGTGAGTCATATCCAAGTTATCAAGCATCCGTATCCCCTTGTTCTCTCCATTTCGAACCATCATCCATCTCGGAGGTTTCTGCACCATCTCAGTAAATTCGACATAACTTTCAATCCGCTCATCATCTCGGTCTCATATTTTGAGGACTTCAACTAGACTCATAGATCTAACTTCTCGAATTAGAATCACTCAATTTCGAGTTCGGACGAGGAAGATCCATCCAGTTGAAGACGGGTCAGTTGCGTGGTGTTTGTTGTCGGAATTCCTTGGATTCTCGTGGCGATCTCTTTGCACCATCATCTACACCATCGATCCTTTCATCACTTCTTGTGATTGGCAATCTCTTCAGCGGTACTGCGATCCAAACTTCAAGAAGCTTTACGCTTCTGCTTCTGCTCGCACTATGGCTGCAGAGGTAGGATTTGGAGCTTGGAAGGTAATGAGTCTCCTGTTTTGTACAGTTAAGTTCCCTTTCCCTTGATTCTGTGAGCCTTGTACTAACATTTGATGGCTGGGTGCAGCTTTTTTAGAAGATTGGCCTGATTATTGACGAGATGGGCTAGGAGCTAGCTGAACAGGAGTGAAGGAAACAAGAGATCGCTAAGTATCGTGAGGACGTGGCGAGGGCTCGTGAGCAGGCCGCTGCTCGTGCGAAGAATTTAGTTGCTAAGGAAGAAGCTGCTAAGGCGCGGGTTGCGGAGCTTGAACGAGAGATTTTCGTTTGGAGGCGAAGGTCGAAGAGCTCGAGGCAAAGATTGTTGATCCAACTCCGGTCGGGAAAGAAAAGACGGGGGATATTAGGGTGTTCTATAGCATACTGGCATGGTTGGAGACTATCCGGGAGTTTGAGGCTGGGGGTCTTACCATCGGGGATGTTAATAAGTTCAATGCGTTATTCCTGAGTTCTTTCCCCGACGGTGTTCCCCCAGCTTGGGTTGCTGCTTTGATGGGTGTTGTGGGTTCTCCTGCGACTCCGAGGGAGCGGGCAGATGAGGATGGCGCTGTGGGGACGCTGGATGGTGAGCAGACGGAGGAGATCGGGGCTCCGACTGACCCTGCATGACTTCTTTTTTTATGTGATTAAGGATCCTGACAGCTTTGGCCTTTTGTAAGAACTTTAAGTTTCATCTTTTGGGGATAGTTTCTGAAGACAAGTAGTACCTTTTGGTCGTGCTGTTTATCGGGCGGCCTTTAGGCTTTTATGCAGTGGTGAGGCCACGAATACTTTGTTTTGGATTTGCCCCCCGTCATGGGGCGGGGGTTTTATTGCTTGATTTTTTTGTTTCTTTCTTGGTTGTTGCTTTCTTTTTGTTTTTGTCTCTGCTGGTGTTCTTGCAGGTGTCTTTGTTGCATGGCAGTTGTCAATTAAGCAGCCCCTGCAGAAGGCTATTTGTTAATCGAAGGAAATGCATAACTATGGTTCGGAGGGCAAGGAAAAATTCCGGCCGACGTTATGGGTGACTCAAGGATTGCCCTCAAGCCCCTGAAGGATTGGAAGATTACCTACCTTGAAGGTGCGCAATGGACAATATCCTTCGACTTTCTGCAGTGTCTTGACGCTGTCTGTAGAAGACTTGGCGCTTGCCGGGAGTGCTAGCGACGTGGGGAGCAGATCCTCGATGCCGGATGGTGAGCTTCTGGGGAATGTCCTCCCGTTTGTATTAGTGCTAGCGATGCTGCCGGATAGCAGGCGTCGAGGAGATATTTTCCTGTACCCTGTAATCATTTGTAAAAGATTTGGTCTCAAAATGATTTTAGTTTTTCATATGTTACGTTTTGCAATCTTGGATGTTCATACTTTGTTATTTTTTTTGGTATGCTGAAGCTCTTCTTTTCTGGCGACGCCTGCCGAGAATAGCTTCTTGGAATTTTCCTTTGTTGTTTATTTCGGCCGTTCTTGGCAACTCTTCGTATCTTTAGAAGTGGTACCTCCTTAAATGCATAGTGTTCCAGCTACGCGGTATGGATTTTCCATCTCTGGACTCTAAGCGGTATGCGCCCTGGACTCTAAGCGGGGGTGAGCTTGTCCGCGTTCACTTCGGCGGTATTCTGGAACACTTTCCGGAGGACCCAATCGCCGATGGTGAAGGCCCTGACTCGTACGTTCTTGTTGTAGCTATGGGCCACCTGTTGTTGGTGTCGGGCCAAACGCAATCATGCTCTTTCCCTGAGCTCCTCCAAGGAATCAAGGTCGGCGGCTAGCTCAGTGGAGTTTTGGTCTGGTGTTTGCAGCCCATACCGTGCGGTTGGTACAGTTATTTTGGCCGGGATAACCGCTTCGCACCCATATACCAAGGAGAATGGCGACTGTCCGGTGGCAGCCTCTGGGGTGGTCCTATCTGCCCATAAGACATAAGGTAGCACGTCGGCCCATCACCCCTTAGCTTTGACCAACCGCTTCTTGAGATTGTTAATGATAACCTTGTTGCTTTACTTCGCTTGCCCATTGGCCCGTGGATAGCGAGGAGTGGAAGTCACCAAGTCAAAGTTCCATTATCGGCAATAGCCTCGTGTTTTCTTGCCGATGAACTGCGACCCGTTGTCGAGAATCCAAAATAAAGGTTATAGGATATATTACAGATGAGAAAGAATGGAATATAGCCAAACTAAGCCAAATCCTACCTAGACCTTGGATGAACAAAATCCGGACCATAATTATTCCAAAAAATGACATCCAAGATATGTTATATTGGTGGCCTAGCACAAATGGATGGTTTACATCTGAATTAACAATAAAAAGGATAACACAAAACTAAAACTTGGAAACAGAAAATTGGAATTGGATCTAGAATGTAAACGTACCACCAAAGGTTAAAAACTTTATGTGGAGATTGTTTTGGACAAAAAATTGACAATCGAACTTTTGTCCTAGATTGGGGCAACGATCGAATTAGCACTCGAAGAATCGAGGAAAGGAGTAATCGTATTGATTAAGATCGGAGGTTACAAGTGTTTTTCTCTCAAGAGGTAAATACTCTCTTTTGTGCGTACAACTGAATGAATCATAGATCCTCTCTCCCTAGCCTATAACTCCATAAGCTAGCCATTTTTTTTCCCATATCCAATGATCTCCATGTTACTAGGGCATATCTCCAACAGCCAGCCACCTCCCACGTTTTTCGGAATGAGTAACCTCCGTGAATGGTCGAATCCTGGACGCACACCCCTTTCTCGTGATCGTAACTCTCTTCCTTCATTTTGGTGACTGCTAACTTCTTCTCGCTCTTTGAGATTTCTATCTTTTCTTTCTTTCGTGATTCTTCACTCGCTTTTGGGCTAATATTTTCAAATGGGCCGACTTATTTTTTAGCCTAACAATACCCCCGAATCTTGATCCAAATCCTTAGGCGGGATTTTGATCAGATTCGCCGCGGTTTCTACAGTTGATCCGCTCCACGTGGCTTTGCCTTATCCGTCCGATCATTCTCGGGGAAAGGAAGGGTCATATCGGCCAGGCTATAATTACTCTAAGCGCATGTTCTCTCAAAGATACGCGTCTTCCAGTGCTTATCTATCTTTTCTTTCAACTCCCTTTCGTCTTCCTCCTCTCCAATTGTTTCATATCCGTCCCACCATGGTTAGGGCAAGGATAATGTTTTGGTCAAATTCTGACCGGTGATGAACACAAATGTTCGACGGAGGATGTGAGGGCTAAACTAACCGATAAGCAAAGATTCGATCAAAGTTTGAGTAAAGTAGATGGAATTCGATTGATAACTGTATTAGATTTCAAAGCTGAGTTACAACTGATTGTTTCGGCATACTCCATACATTCAATTATCCCTTCCTCCTTATACTACTACTAGGCGGGCTCCTAGCTTCCTGACCCACGATCGTCCTCGTCTCCACCCACATCCAGCATCCATTCTAGCAATAGTTTCTCTCACCGTTACTGACCATTCGACGTCTCCAGGGATCTTCGGGCTGGGCTGGCTCTTGGAAGCTTACTTCTCTCCGATGGGCCTGACTCGAAATGGGCTTGCAGATCTTGGGCCTAATAGATAACAGACCTAAGCTTTGAGTCTTCTCACTCACTCGAACCTCATGACTACCACCCCTACTCCATGTCTCTGGAGGAAGTGGAGAAAATCATCAAAACTCACGGCTTCCCGGCGGGTACCAACTTCCACTGCCCTACGCACGAGGTCGTGGATTGGGTCAAATAGGGATGGGTATGCTTCCTGGAGTATCCTTTCACATGGGGGGCTCATTCCCCTTTTCCACTCTGATTCTCAACTTCTTGCTAGCTCTTAGGGCAGCCCCGACACAATTAATACCGTCTACTTGGAAGATTTTGTACCACATCAGTGAAGTTTGTTTGGAGGAAAAGATCGATTTATCCATATCTGACTTGTTGTGCGCTTATATAGTGTGTCCCGTTAGAGCGGGTCGTTTCACCCTTCATGCTAGGGATGCCAAGAACCCACTAATCCCCAAATCGAAGGTGAACGATCAGGACTAGGCTACCCGCTTCTTCTTCGTGGAAAGGTCAACACTGGGCTCAATGTATCAAGCACCCTTCTCGGACTCATGGAGTTCCAAAGGTAAGTATCTATAACCTTGCTCTTCATTTTCTCTTTGCAAATACTTATTTCTTACATTGACCTTTCTTTTTGGGTTACTTTTGCATATAGTTCCACCAGGTTTAGACACCCATGTATTGGAATCCGAGGCATGCAAGAGGGTTTTCACCTTGTCAGAGGCTCGAAGAACGTATCGAAAGTCATCAGAAGCGGCGTTGGAGGGTGAATCTAGTAATCGGACAACGACAATGTTTAGGGATCAATCCGAGGAGGGCGATGACGCAAGGTCATGAGATTCTGAGAAAACAATTGAGGAAGGGGTCCATGCGTCCATGCAAATCACCAAGGCACCCGTGATGAGAGGATCGATGGTGTAGATGATAGTGCAAAGAGATCGCCGAAGAATGGTAGGAAATCGTCACTTGGTTCGAAGATGGTGGAGCTCGGTGGCTGAATTTCGTCTGGGATTAAAAGGGCAGATCTCTCTCGTCCGAACTCGGAATTGGGTGATTCCAAATCCCAGAGTTAGATCATTGCGTCTAGTTTAATCCCTCAAATTTTGAAAGCCAGATGATATGTATATTGAAAGATATGTGGATTATACTTAAGTGGTGCAAAAACAACCGAGATGGAAATGGAACGATTGAAAATGGAATGGCGGAGTGATGGATAAGGATGTTGCCCTTGGATATGACTCACCAAGAACAACAAACTAGATTGCAAGAGCGTCGGATATGACTCACCAACGTTCTAACAAGAGATTGAACGGAAAACAAACAAAGGAACTTTAGATTGAAAACAAGTAAAGAGAAAGCATTTTCATCGTTCGAGTCTAACCTCAAAGGAGGCCACAAATGAGACTTAATACCCTAGGCCATGCCTCTCTCTCTCTCTCTCTCTCTCTCTCTCTCTCTCTCTCTCTCTCTCTCTCTCTCTCTCTCTCATTTCAGCCATAACTCCTCTCGTTATTACATATAACAACCCAAAAGTTTAAAGAAACTAACTTAAAGCCCTTAGCGAAACATAAGTCAAGTTTGTGCACTAGTTTCACCAAAAGTCACAATAATACTCCACCCTTCTCCATTGTTAGCCAAAATACAACTTATGAGCCATGATCTCCTCCTTGATCTTGTCAAGCATTGCTTTAGCTCGGGCTCGCGTGATGCCTCCAAAATAGGGCGTAGTACCTTGACTTGGCTTCTTAGCACCTCGGACACTGGCCTTGGATATTTGTCCAAGTGAAGACCCTCCTTTGTTGGCAAATTGAACTTGTCATTAGGGTTGAGATCTTCACTCAAATCATGGAGCATAGTGCCTTTAAAAGTGCCCGAAGAAGTGGTACCATCCATCAAAGGCCAAGGCGTGCCAAGGTCGGAAATCAGCGTGTGCAACGGCGCCCCGATTGGCACGGTACCGTGGGGCCATGACTCGGTAGATGGAATCACATCATCCTCCTCCCCTTTAAAAGGATTCGTCCTCGAATCTATCAAGCCTGTAAAACAAAGGACACATCGAGGGAAGCACAAGAAAGTACAATCTATAGAAGTCAAGTTAAGAATAACATTTCCAATCTCAATATGATAGGCCAGAAAGTATGCACTAGCTGCACCACTTCTCTTCCTATTCTTACGGGTACATCTCATAATAAAGCAATGAAGAGATTGAGTGTAAGTAGGCATCAAGGGAATTCTATGACCTATATGCATCCTAGATGACATGTATTGGGCAAGAGAACTAAAATGGAAGCAAGAGTACTTAGTCCTAGATGTCACAAATGCATGAAAGAAAAGTAAAATTATTTGATCAAATGCATGTGACACAACCAACACATAGTTATAAATATAGAATAGAGGAGTGCAAGAAACTTCCCTGAGAGGTGCACTCGTATCACCATGTGAGCTCAACAATGGAGGTAGGGCTTCTAGCTCCCTTGGTGTGGCATTCTCCATGACAAAGACATCTTTCTTGGCCTCCACAAGAAAAGGAATGTAATCACCGCTTGGAGTGACTAAAACAACCTCGTCCTCCTCATGGAGCAAGAAGGGAAAACTTGAAGGAATCATAGGAAATGCATCCATCCATGGTGTAGCCAACGAGTTCATCGAGCTAGGAGTGATGGTAAGACGACGCTTGATTTTAGGAGATGATTCCACAACTTCCTCCTCTTCTTGCAATATGTGCATCGGTTTTATTGGACACTTGATGGTGATGAGTTGTTCCAATTCATGGAAAAGAGTCTCTCCTTTTTGTTGTTCTATGTCACTCATCAATCTTTGTTGGAAGGAAGTCTTCTCCCCTTCAAAAGGGTGCGTCCACGAACCCAACTAACCTACAAAACAAGTCAACACACAAACCTCCTTTCCAAGCACAACATGATATGACAAAATATAAGCACAAGCTATGCCACTTTTCTTTGCAATCTTATTGGTATGGTACATGACAAATCTATCCCAAATATGAGAATAATTAAGCCAAGATGTCAAGTTTTGAGATAAAAGTAAGGAAGAAGTGTTACTTTCCCGAATGGCATGCACATCGTAGCTTGAGACAGTTTTTAGCTCCGAGCTGTTCAAGGTCGTTCTCTTAGCTATGAACTCCAAATTGAGCGATTTCAAGTTCCAGATTGAGCTAAAGGAGTCTACTTCATTTCCTCCAAATTTGAGCATCATTCGACCACTGAGTTGTAAGTTACACCATTTTTACCACGGTGGTGCAGATTTATCCGAGAAGGAAGTTTCACTTTCCTCTTTCGGGTTGGAAAAAAATAGGGGCGTAGAGGGGCCCCCTTTGGCTAGATTCTTGTCCTTATTTTCCTCTCGATGAGAAAGCTTCTTCCTTTGCTCCTTGGCTGCGTAATCCAACATTATCTCATGGGAAGATATCGGGTGCAAAATCAACTTCTTTCCCTCCATTTGGAAGTGGTATTCGTTGGATATTCCATCGTGGATCGCTTTCTTGTCAAATTGCCAAGGGCGTCCCAATAGTAGATGACAAGCGGTCATCGGGACAGTGTCACACTCCACCTCATCCTTGTATGGCCCTATAGAAAAAAGAAATACGAGCCCTCTCCTTGACTTGGATAGGGGCGTTAGAGTTCAACCAACACAAAGGGTAGGGTAAAGGTTGAGGAGTAGTACTCAAAGAAAACCTATCCACCACTTCTTGACTAATAATATTGCAACCTGAACTGCTATCAATAATCACACTACATACCTTATCCACGATCTTACATCAAGTGTGAAAGATAACTTCCCGTTGACTAGGTCTGGTGGTATTCTCCGTCATGAAGAGTGTTCGTGGGACCACCAAGCACTCTCCATCCTCTCGTGTCTTCTTGAGCTCCCCCTCTTGAGGAACTTTTGTCCTCTCATCCAACCCTAGGATTCGGCTCTACAAAGCATCAAAACGATTAGCAAATCGAGTCTCCATAGCTTCCAAAGATTGTTGCATGGATTGCATCATGGCAGCCACCGAACTAGTGGACGTCTCTTCAACCTGTTGCTTATCCTTCTCGTCACCTACACTTGTCATCTTACAACCACGACAAAAATCAAGGTATAGAGTGCACTTGAAATAACCACCAAGACTTGCCCGAGATGAAAATCCGACAAGTTACAAGTACGCAAAAGACAACAAAGGAGAAACAAAGAAGAAATTCACCACACACTTGTCTAAGATAACAATGCTAGGAAGCTACTAAACCACCAAGAACAAAAACATCAAATATAACTAATTAAATTTTTTATCGAATAGGCCTTTGCTAGGATCTATTAGTTGACTACTCTTTCTGTGCCCGACCCCTTATTAGCTTTTCTGCGTCGGATATGACTCACCAACGTTCTAACAAGAGATTGAACGAAAAACAAACAAAGGAACTTTAGATTGAAACCAAGTAAAGAGAAAACATTTTCATCGTTCAAGTCTAACCTCAAAGGAGGCCACAAATGAGACTTAATACCCTAGGCCACGCCTCTCTCTCTCTCTCTCTCTCTCTCTCATTTCACCCATAACTCCTCTCGTTAATATATACAACAACCCAAAAGTTTAAAGAAACTAACTTAAAGCCCTTAACGAAACATAAGTCAAGTTTGTGCACTAGTTTCACCAAAAGTCACAATAATACTCCACCCTTCTCCATTGTTAGCCAAAATCCAACTTATGAGCCATGATCTCTTCTTTGATCTTGTCAAGCATTGCTTTAGCTCGGGCTCGCGTGATGCCTCCAAAATAGGGCGTAGTACCTTGACTTGGCTTCTTAGCGCCTCAGACACTGGCCTTGGATATTTGTCCAAGTGAAGACCCTCCTTTGTCGTGCAAATTGAACTTGGCATTAGGGCTGAGATCTTCACTCAAATCATGGAGCATAGTGCCTTTAAAAGTGCCCGAAGAAGTGGTACCATCCATCAAAGGCTAAGGCGCGCCAAGGTCGGAAATCAATGTGTGCAACGGTGCCCCGATTGGCACGGTACCGTGGGGCCATGGCTTAGTAGATGGAATCACATCAACCCGCGAAACCTCAGGCAAAACCCCACTGGTAAGCGTTTCTCTCGGGTTGTTTAATACTCAACGTCTTGTAAGACGTGACTTACTTTTATTTTTCGTGTAAGGTTCTTCTTCTTTGGGACGAAGCTTCACTGTTGTAGCTATGATCCAACGCAACTTGCGATCAAGTGATAAGAAACCTCCCATGGATCCAAAGGTGAAGATAGAGACCGTAGCTAAGGTAACCCTTGTCAAGCGATCATCACCGGATACCACAAAAGTCATTGATTTGGAAGACAATGTTCCCTCAGACTTGTGGCAGAAGCGTCGTGACGCTCACAGTTCCAAAAGACCTCTCCTGGATGCCTCTACCCCTTCTTTGGTCAAGGATGCTGGTCTGATGGTGTGGAAGGTGGGTGTTCGCCTTGGCTTAGTTTTTTTTCTTTTATATTTTGTCGTATTTGACATTCCTTTTTTAGGCCTTGCAAGGCGTGTTATGGGTTGCGGATGCCTCCGACAGGGAAGTTAAGGATCTTAAAGAGCACCAGCTGAAGTGGAACGCCGAGAAGGCTACCCTGAAAAGGGAATTGGCCGTTGCCGCCGAACGACAAAAAGTGGATGGTGGCAAGATTGCTAAGCTTACTGAGGCGGTCAAACGTCATTCTTCCCAAGATGCCTTGGATCGCTCTAAAATTGTCGAGCTTGAAGTCGTGAACAAGAGGATTCTAAAGGAGGCCAGCGAGATCAGTGCTTAGTTCTCAATGATGTCAAGGGTAGAAACGGTCAAGCAATTTGTGGCAGGTCAACATTCAAGTTGAGATCTGGATGCTGAGGTTAGGAACTTCTACGAGTGCTATCCACCCCCTGGTGATGAGATCTTTGCTTGTCTGGGTCTTATGGAAGAAGATGCGACAAACGGGGACTCCGATGCTGAGAAGGAAGATGGTGATCATGGAGTGGACGTTGATGTTGTGCTTGAGACCGGAAGAGGTCAGGGTGACCCTTCCGCGAGCGAGATGGATCGATCGAGGGACTCCATTGACATGGGTGAAGATTAGGGTTGCGAGGCCTTGTAATTTGTTTTGCTATCCCAGTTGTACTCGGACAAGTTTTTTGCAACAACAATTTTCTTTTTTTTTTTTACGATGGATTAGGCCAGGTTTAGGGCCGAAAACAGTTTCTACCCCATCCTGGGAATGGTTTCTCATCGGGATGGGGTGTATTTTATTTTTTTATGTGCATGCATCTCTTGCTTTACTTGCGTATTCTTGCATGTTTCTATTTTGTTGTGCCCTACCTTTGTGTGCAGGTGTTTCAGGATGATTAGGTGCTTCTTGCCGAAGGCTTTGAAACGAAGACTCCTGCAGAAGTCGTTCGTACTGGTGGCAGCTGTGTTTACCAAAGAGTGTATCCTGGTGAGTGATGGTTAGCGCGTCGATGCGTGCGCTTGGGATGTCTCGTCGATCAAAGACCACTTTAGTCTAGGGTTTTATACCTTCATAGTTTAAGACTTTGATTGTACGGGTGTTTCCCAGATGTTGTATTCTACCAAAGATGAATTGAATGGGATATGCTTTATGTTTTATAAACTTTAAAATATGTGAAACAAGGCATGGTTGACAACAAATAGAGATACAAACAGGAATCATTCATTTAGTAAAACAAAACATGGCAACATGGTTTTTTCACATAACAAGCAATTCTCATAGAGTCAAGTAACTACATACAAACTAGCGAAAGTATAAGTTGAGATAAAAAACAAACATAACAACTAAGGATAGATGACCTCGAGCGTCTTGCGTTTGACGTGCGGAAGCTTCCTATCGGGAGTGCCGGGAAAGATCTGGCTCGAGGAAGGAAGGCTTCTTCAAAAGTGGTACCTTTTTAGGTGCACCGCGTTCCAACTTCGTGGGACAATGTCACCATCTTTAGACTCGAGCTGATACGCACCTTGGCCAATGACCTTGGTTATCTTATATGGCCCTTCCCATGCTGGGCCTAACTTGCCCGACTTGGTTTCATGGGTATTTTGGAAGACTTTCCGTAATACCCAATCGCTCACTCGAAAAGGTCGAATCCTAACGTTCTGATTGTAGCTCCGAATGACCTGTTGTTGATGCCTAGCTAGGCGAAGTCGGGCCTGGTCATGGAGTTCATTTGAAGTACCTAGATCGGCCGATAACTCTAGACGGTTTTGTTCTTCAGTCAAGAAACCGGAACGAGCAGTGGGGATGAGAATTTCGGCGGGAATGACCGCTTCACATCCATGTATCAAGGATAAGGGGGACTGACCGGTTGCTACCTAAGGTGTTGTTCGATCAGCCCAAAGGATGTAAGGTAACTCATCAACCCAATTCCCCTTTGCTTTTGTGAGACGTTTCTTTAGGTTTTTCACAATCACCTTATTGCTACCTTCGGCTTGCCCATTAGACTGGGGGTAGCGAGGTGTCGGAGTGACCAAGTTGATGTTCCAGTGACTACAAAAGTCTTTGGTTCTCTAACTTATGAAGTGAGAGCCATTGTCACATACGATCTCTGAAGGCACCCCGAAACGATAGAGGATATTCCTAATGATAAAGGAAATCACATGTTTATCTTTAATCTCTCGATAAGCCTCGGCTTTGATCCACTTGGAGAATTAATTGATCATGGCGAGGAAAAATACTCTTTGCCTAGACGAAGGGGGTAACTTCCCGACTATGACCATTCTCCAACGCATGAACGACCATGGCGTGAGTATGGGATAGAGTGGTTCGGGAGGTTGGTGTGTCGTTGGTGCGTGTCTCTGGCAGGCGTTGCATTTACGACAGAAGTCAACCGCATCTTTTTGCATGGTGGGCCAGTACCAGCCCTGACGAAGGGCTTTGTTGGATTGACTTCTTCCTCCTGTATGGTTCCCACAATCTCCTTCATGAAGCTCCTCAAGAAGTTTCTGGACACATCCCTTAGTTAGACAACGATGAAGTGTGCCTACTGCTGACCGATGGAAGAACATGCCATTCTCAACTATAAACCGCGTGGCTCTTATCTTATCATCCTGGCTTCTGTTTTATCTTTTGGAAGTTTCCCTTCGACCAACCAATCAAGATACAGCTGGGTCCATGGCTTCTCATTAACTTCGAAGGGAACAAGGGGATCTTCGTCACGACCTAGATCGTCCAGAGACAGATCTGGATCTGGGTCATTCCGGAAGTTCTTGGTGTCAACATCGTCATTTCTCATAAAGACGTCATCACAAAGCGTGGATCCGAGAGAGGTGCGTCTTTGGTCATTTCAAGAGACTTGTTGCCATCATCGGCGCGGGCTCTCCCGATGGAAGGAACCATTACATGAATCATTGGTATCATAGGATATTCATCAGGGTTGATCGCTGAAGCTAAATGGGCGAGAGAATCTGCTTTAGCGTTCTGCTCTCTTGGGATTTGTGTGAAGGATATGTTCTCGAACTGAGGGATTAGACCCTTCACCACTTTCAGATAAGCCACTATTCTTTCATCTCTAGCTTCGTACAACCACAGGATCTGATTGATTATTAGCAACGAATCACAGTTGACCTCAATTTGTTGTATCGCCAAGTCCTTAGCAAGGGTTAAGCAAAAAATTAGAGCCTCGTACTCGACTTTAATGTTTGTGGCTTCAAAAGTGCATCTCATGGATTGTGCTACCCTATCCCCCTGTGTTGATTTTAGGAAAGCTCCTATCCCTGTTCCCCCAGCGTTGGATGCGCCGTCTGTGTGAAGCGTCCATTTGACCGAAGACTTAGCTTCTAGCGTCATCAACTCAGCTAATTCCATTCTCTCTTCTATGGTAGGGCTAAAATCAACCATAAAGTCGGCCAATGCTTGGGATTTCAGTGCGGTTCTAGGCTCATATTGGATGTTGAATCCGCTTAAGTGGATTGCCCACTTGGCCATTCTTCCCGTAAACTCGGGTTTGTGCATGACAGTTGTTTTGGACAAAAATTTGACAATCAAACTCTTGCCCTGCATTGGGGCGCGTCAAATTGAAAAGAAGGGTGATACTCAAGAAATAATCGGATTGATATAATCTGAATACAAGTGTGCTCTCTTTTGACAGTTTCGTAGTATTGTCTTGATGCCTACCATAGAATGATTTTGTTTCTTTTATCCCCCCCTATATTCTCCTTGGATTAACCGCTTTATGTCACCTCTCTCATGATCTCTTATGCTCTTAAAATATATCCTCAACCGTCTAATCACGTCCCATGTTTATCGGAGAAGATAACTGCCACGAACGATCGTCCACTGGACGCAGATCTTCTTCTTGTGACCGAAGTTTTCTTCCTTCATTTCAGTGACCACTGACCTCTTCCTTCTCCTAAAGATTTCTTCTTTCACTTTCTCTCGCGGCTTCTCATTTGCTCTTGAGTTGATATCATTAAATGGGCCGGCTTGGTTTTGGGCCTAACAATACCCCCAAATCTTGATCCAAATCCTTTAGGCGGGATTTTGATCAGATTTGTCGCGTGAGCTACAGTTGACGCGTGACACGTGGTTTAGCCCCATCCGTCCGATCATCCTCGGGGAAACGAGAGTTCATGTCAATAAGGCTTTAAATGATCGGAGGTAAATCTCTCGAAGATACGCAATAATCAACCTTTGCCTCCCTTCTCCTCTCTTCGTTTTCCAATCGCCTCTTTCTTTCTTTTCCCTATTTTCATCCTGCGCATTTTCCATGGCCAAAGCTGGAATCTCTGACATGGGTTTTGTGTCTTCCCACTCCCTCGAGCCCCACGATTGTCGTCCCTGCTCCATGTCCTTTGAGGAGGTGGAGAAAATCATTCAGACCCATGGCTTCCCGGCTGGCACCAACTTCCACAGCCCCACGCACGAGGCCGTGGACGAGGTCAAAGTGGGATGGGTTTGCTTTCTCGAGTATCCCTTCACTCGGGGGGCCTTTCTCCCTTTTTCTTCCCTGATCATGAACTTTCTGTTGGCTCTTAAGGCTTCTCCGGCGCAACTGATGCCGTCTGTATGGAAGATCTTGTACCAGATAAGTGAATTCTGTTCAGAGGAGAGGATTAAATTCTCAGTGATGGACCTCATGTGTGCTTATCGGGTATGTCCACTCAGGGTCGGTCGCTTCACCCTTCATGCGAGGGACGCCAAGAATCCTTTGAGTCTCAAGTCGAATGTGAATGACAAGGATTGGGCTACCCGCTTCTTCTTCGTGGAAAAGTCTACGCTTGGTTCGGCATATCAAGCAACGTTCTTTGATTCATGGACTTCCAAGAGTAAGTATTCCTAACCCTAATTTCTGTCCCATTCTGTCGATGTCCGCCCCTCTTGTTGACTTTTCCGTTTGGATGGTTTTACGTCTGCAGTTCCACCGAACTTAGATACCCATGTTTTGGAATCGGAAGCATGCAGAAGACTCTTTGCTCTTCCCGAGGCGAGAAGGACATACCGGAAGTCTGTAGAACAAGTGCTCGAAGGTGAATCGAGTAACAAGACGCCGACTATTTCTGAGGACCAATTGGATGGGGAAGATGATGCAAAGTTGGGAGACTCAGAGAAGACGATTGAAGATAGAGTTCCCGCATCTGCAAAGGTTATTGAGGCGGCTGCGAAACCCTTAATGAAACTTACCAGTATGTGCCTTTTTCTAATAGTTTGAATATTCAACAACATGGAATACATGATTTAACTTTTATTTTTCTCTGAAGCTTCCTCTTCTTTGGGGCGAAACTTTTCTGCTGCAGCCATGATCCAATGTAAGTTGCGATTGAGCGACAAGAAACCCCCTTTAGATCCTAAGGTGAAGACGGAAGTCGTAACTAAGGCAACCCCTGTCAAACGACCATCGCCAGATGCAACAGAAGTCATCGATCTGGAAGACAAAGTTCCCTCGGATTTGTGGCTGAAACTCCGCGGTGTTCATGGTTCTACGAAACCTCGCTTGGACATTTCCACCTCCACTCTGGTTAGGGACGCCGATCTATCGGTTTGGAAGGTAAGTATCCACTTTTGCCTAGTTGTTCTTCCTTTTTTCGTATTCCTTCGTGATTGATACCCCCTCTTTTTTTATATAGGCCTTGCAAGGCGTTCTATGGGTAGCAGATGTTACTAATAAGGAAGACCGGATTCTGAAGGAGCATGAGGTAAGGTGGGACGCTGAGAAGGCTATCTTGGAGAGAGAAGTGGCCCTTGCGGTCGAACGTCAGAAGGTGGATACGGGCAAAATTGCTAAACTTACGGAAGCGGTCAAGCGTCATTCTTCTCAAGCTGCCTCGAATCGGTCTAAAGTCGCTGAGCTCGAAGTCGTGAACAAAAAGATTCTCAAGGAAGCCAGCAAGATCGGCACTTACTTCTCGATGATGTCGAGGTATAGACAATCAAGCAATTCGTGGCGGTCAGCACTCTGGTTGGGACTTAGACGCTGAGATTGCGACCTTCCACGACTGCTATACCCCTGATAAGCCGGCTCCTGGCGATGAACTCTTTGCCTCTTTGGGTCTCCTAGAAGAGGACATGGAAGAGAAAGATCTTGACGCTGAAGAGGATGGTGGCGATCGTGGAACGGGCGCTGACGCTGCATCTAGATTTGGCAAGGGGTTAGACGGTCTTCTGACGAGCGAGGTGGAACAACTGAAGGATGCCTCTTGCAAGGATGAAGATTAGGGCCACATGGCCTTGTAATTTCTTTTGACGTTTGTGATGTTTTCTGAATAAATTACTTTTGGTGCGTACGGGCCATTTTAAGGCCGAAAACAATGTTTGTCCATATATGGACAAAGCTCCCTACCAGGAGGGGATATCTAGGTTGTTTTGTGTGCATGCATGCGTTATGTTTCTTGCGTATTTTGCTTGGTTGTGTCCTTCCCTTTGTGTGCAGGTGTTCCGGGACGATTGGATGCTTCTGATCGAAGGCTTTAGGATGAGGACCCCTGCAGAAGTCATTTGTCGCTGGTGGCAGCTGCGCTTACCGAAAGATGTTTCCAAGCGAGTGACGGATGTCGCGTCGAAGCGTGCACTCGGGAGATTCTATCGATCGAAGACGTCCTAAGTCTAGGATTTCTTACCTCTACTGTTTGGGCCTTTGCTCAGTTGTTTTACTTAAATGATGTACTCTATATGATAATGAAATGAATAAAATATGCCTGGTTTGCTATTCTTAATTATGCAAGAAAAGAAATAAGGACGAGCAAGTAGTCGCATGATCGAAAGCCATTCATTAGATTAAACACCGCAACATGGAAATCACACAACAAGTAGTTTTCACATAGTCAAATTGACCACAAGCAAGCTACGAAGGAAAAGTACTGGAATAAAAGTAAATAAACAACTAAGGATAAATGACCTCGAACATCTTGCGTATCATGTGCGGAGGTTTTTTTCTAGGAGTACTTAGGAAGTTTGCGTTCCAAATGGGGAAGACTTCTTTTAGAAGTGATACTTCTTTAGTGGTATTGTATTCCAACTTCGTGGGATAGCATCGCCATCTTTGGATTCGAGCTGCTACGCGCCTTGACCGACGACCCTGGTTATCTTGTATGGCCCTTCCCATGCTAGGGCCAGCTTGTCCGGTTTGGTTTCATGGGTGTTTTGAAAGACTTTTCGTAGTACCCAATCACCACCTGAGAAAATCCAAATCCTGACATTCTGGTCATAGCTCCGGACGACCTGTTGCTGGTGTCTAGCTTGACGTAATCGGGCTTGGTCTCGAAGCTTGTCAGAACTATCCAAATCTGCCGACAATTCCAGACGGATCTGTTCTTCAGTCAAGAAGATAGCACGAGCTGTGGGGATGAGAATCTCGGCAGGGATGACCGCTTCACACCCGTGCGTCAATGAGAAAGGAGATTGACCGGTTGCTACTTTAGGCGTCGTCCGATCGGCCCAGAGGACGTAGGGTAGCTCATCGACCTAGTTTCCTTTGGCCTCTGCGAAGCGCTTCTTTAGGTTATTTATGATCACCTTGTTGCTAGCTTCGGCTTTCCCATTAGACTTGGGGTAGCGAGGTGTTGAAGTGACTAGATTGATGTTCCAGCGACTACAAAAGTCTCTGGTTCTCTGACTTATGAACCGGGACCCATTGTCGCATACAATCTCCGAAGGCACCCCGAAGCGAGAAAGTATGTTCCTAATGATGGAGGAAATCACCTATTTATCCTTGATCTCCCGGTAAGCCTCGACTTCGATCTAATTGGAGAAGTAATCGGTCATGGCGAGGAAAAACACTCTTTGTCCGGACGAAGGGGGTAGCTTTCCGACTATATCCATTCCCCAACACATCAATGGCCATGGCGTGAGTGTCGGGTAGAGTGGTTCGGGAGGTTGGCGAGCCGTTGGTGGGTGCCTCTGGTCGGCGTTGCATTTACGGCAGAAGTCTATGTCATCTTTTCTCATGCTAGGCCAGTACCACCCCTGACGAAGGGCTTTGTTGGATAGACTTCTTCCTCCTGTGTGGTTCCCACAATCTCCTTCGTGAATGACGTGACTACGCCTCACAAGCCACATCATGGTTCTGACGCCTTTGATACTGAGCAATCCAACGTCGGTGCCGAGCCTCCTTACCTCGGTGTCGACCCTCCTGACCTCGGTGCCGACCCTCCTGGCCCCGGTGCCGAGCCTCCTAACCTCGATGCCAAGCTTCCTGCCGAGTTGCCCAACCTAGGTATCGAGCCACCTGGGCGCGCTGGGCGCGCCAGCGACACTTGGCCTTACTTAGGGCGGATCACCAGGGCTCGAGCTCGTGTCTTGCAAGAAGAGCTTCAAGATGGTCTCTTGGTCCATGGCGCGCCGAGAAAATATGAAGATGACAGGGCGTGCACGTTGCTAGTCACCGGGCGCGCCGAGGCGATGCCGACGCCTAGCTTACACCGAGCTGGTGACTCTTGCTTGCCAAGTCAAGGCCAATAAATGTTGGGTTTTCCAAGGGTTTTTTGACCATCTGTTATGTGTTTATGGCTGGTTTTGAAGAGTCTTTGTTGGGAGTTCTTTTCGCTTAAATAGGGGACGTTTTTCCATTAGAAGGACACGTTAAATTTGAAGATGAAAACTCTTGTTTTGTTTTGCCAAGTTTAGGCGTTGGTTTGAGGCGTTTTTGCCTTGAATAAAAATTGTTGTTTCTTTGTTTTAAACTTTGATTCGTGAGTCATATCGGATCATCTTTGAGATCCAAGAGCAAGGTGCGTCACATCCTTGTCCTTGAATCTCGTAGTTTGAGTTTCGAGCGTGGTGAGTCATATCCACGCCCTAAACTCATCCATATCCATCACTTTCACAACTTCATCATCCATTACTGATTGTTCAAACCTTTATCGTCCATCAACATCAATTCCGAGGCCCATCATTCGATCCCTCGGTAAGAAGAGAGCTACCAAAGTGTCCTTGCACCGACTCCACCGTTTCGATCCTTATCATGTGGTATCAGAGCCAGGTTAGGTACACCTTCTTTTTCTCGTCTTAGATATGGAATTTGCTTGAATTTTGCAAGTGTTTACCTTCACAAGTCGTGCCACAAAATTCCTTGCAAAACCGAACCCTAAAACTCGTTACCGATTTGCTTGTCTTGTCTTGCTTTGTGTCTTCGACCGTGTGTGCTAGAATCTGACCTTGAGGGACGACCAAAACTGAATTGTTAGGATGTCCAAAGGTTGAAGAAGCCTTAACTCCTTGCTTGAATGAATTAAAGACAAAAATACCAAGAGCCACCCTTTGGCCTTTCACCATTTAGTCGTCTTTAATACCACATTTGTGGCTGAATTTTTCAGCTTCTTTCTTTTAAATTTCGAGCATGTTGGCATGAAATAAAACTGAATTCAAGCTTACAATATTGTGTATTCACTCGGGTTAGGATACGGGAAAAGTACCAAGTCATATAAAAACGAATAACACCGAGTAGGGGTGTAAATCCTTTGGTTGTCGAAGTCTTGTATGCTTGATTGTAAAAGGCTGAAAAGTGTGCATTAAAAGTAAAAAAAAAAATTTCAGACTCGGAAAGAAAAAGAAGCGGGGCTAGAAAAACCTTGCCGGCGGCCAAAAGGCTAATAAGGGGCCGGGCACAGAATAAGTCGGACCCCGTGAGAAAGAAATTCCGAAAAAGGTCCTATTTTGTTTAAGTTTTTTTGTTTATCTTTTTGTAACTTGGTACCTAGTAGCTTCCTAAATTCGAGTGATAGACAAACTTGTTGCTTGTATTGCATTGCCATTGCTTGTGCCTTTCTTTTGAGCCATTTCTTGTTCGTTTTACACCAAAGTCCTAACACTTGCAAGTTTAGCACTTTCTGAGTCCAAGTTGAGAATTGGTTGTGTGTGGCTCGAAGTACCACTTGCTTGTTGGATTTAACTTGTTTGGTGAAGTTTGTGCAAGATGTCGGATGCAGGGAATAATGGCTCACCGCGGGATCGGGATGATAACTCCGATTCATCCGTGGCTGCTATGCTACAGTCTATGCAACAAGATCTTCGTTCTTTTTGTTCTAGGTTTGATGACATTGAGCAAAGGTTGACAAGGCATGACGAATTCATCCAAGCTAGTGCCACCAATGCACAAAGCATCAACCGAGAACCACCTTTGTCACTTGGAGTGAGCTCTCATCTAGAGCCGATCATCTCCACCACTCGAGGCATACATTTGGAAGAAGGTTCTACCTCCTACGTTCAACCAGCGTCACAAGGCCATCTTTCGGGGTCAAATTTCCACCCACCGGTTGTGACGTCTTCCGGGGTAAGGACTGAATTTGTTCCTTCCACTTTTCCAAATAATATTCCGTTGCCTTCGCACACTAACAATGTAGAAAATGAGCGATATGGCTATACTCCTATGACGACACCGACGCACACGGGCACGTCCCATCTCTACCCTCGGCGCGGAGGTGTCCAAGGCGCGCCTCATGTGCAAGCGGCTTATCGAGCTCCATTTCAAGAGGCGTGGCAACAACAACCCGTTTATGGTGATGGGTGCCAGCAAGGGGGGGAGCGCCACCAAGGAATCAAGCTCCAAATCCAAACCTTCTCGGGGACCACCGGAGCCGACGCTTGTCTCGATTGGATAGCTAAAACCGAGACCATGTTTGACTATTATGGTTATGAGGATGAAAGACGAATAGTCGTCGCCGCCGTCCATTTCACCGACTTTGCGTATCATTGGTGGTTGCAAGACAAAGAAGCTAGGCGACGTGATGGGGAGCAACCCATCCGAACATGGCGTGAGCTTAAGCGAGCACTTGAAGAACGCTTTGTTCCATCGGACTACGCCGAGAGGGTCCATTCTAGACTTGAGCAGCTTCGACAAGGTGGTCGGGCTCCGGATGAGTATTACAACGAGCTATGCACGCTCATCTTTCGTTCCGGGATTCAATTCCCCGACGGGTATGTCATCTCCAAATTTATTCATGGACTTAATGCCGAGCTAAAATCTGTGGTACATGTGCTTCATTTTCCTAGGGGTACGTAGATTGAACAAGTGTTGCATTACACAAACCAAGTCCATAAGAACCTCCCTCAAAGGTGCCAGCCGGCCCCAACCTTGGTGCCGAGCTCCAGGCCGTCGGTGCCGAGCGCCTGACCCTCGGTGCCGAGCTCCAGGCCAACGGTGCCGACCTCAAGACTGTGGAATAACGTCTCGGTAACGAATCAGCCTAAGGGGCCTGAGTTTCGGCGTGACCAGTCAAGGCCAAAGCAAGAAGGAGAGAACCGAGCCGGCGAGTTCAAATGCTTCAAATGTCTCGGGCGTGGCCATTACGCTCGTGATTGTCCGAACGAGCGTAAGGTTCTACTTACCCCGCAAGGAGAATATGAATTTGAGGAGCTTGTTCAAGAGGAGGAAGATAACCATGACGAGCAAGAAGAGGACGAGCTCCATGTCATGGCCGAGGAGGGTGAGTGCTTTGTTGTCCAACGCACTCTTTTCACCACCGAAAACAACACCACTCCAAGCCAACGCGAGGTGATCTTCCATACTCGATGTAAAATCCAAGATAAGGTATGTATCCTAATTATTGATGGTGGTTCTTGTTGTAATATCATCAATGAGGAGGCCGTTTCTCGTTTTTCAATTCCTACTACTCCTCATCCCATGCCTTATCCATTGTGTTGGTTGAATTCTAAATCGCCTATCCAAGTGAAGGAAAGGGCTTTGATTTCTTTTGCCATAGGTCCATATCAAGATGTGGTGGAATGTGATGTGGTGCCCATGTCGGTGTGCCATCTCCTATTAGGACGACCTTGGCAATATGATCGGGGCGTGATCCATGATGGTGTCTCCAACGAGTATTCCTTCCACCGGGATGGCAAGAAGGTCACGTTGCATCCCATGAAGCCACACGAAATCATGCTTGATCACAAGGCTAGGGAACAAAAGCGAAGGCATGCTCTTAGAGAAGGAAGCAAAGGGAAGACATTGGCCATTGGTGATAGCATGAGCACTTCCAAACCTCTCCTCTTAGCCAAACCGAGGGAAGTTGTTCATGCCATCAAGGGAATTACCGTTTGTTTGTTATTGCTATATCATGAATCGTTGCTTTCTAACCAAGATATTAAAGACCTCCCTTTACCTATTTCTCGTCTTTTGCAGGATTTCAAGGATTTATTTCCCGAAGAGGTGCCGAATGGGTTGCCTCCTACAAGAGGGATCGAACATCAAATCGATTTCATCCCGGGCGCGTCATTACCGAACCGGCCAGCCTACCGAGCCAATCCCGAGGAAACCAAGGAGTTGCAAAGGCAGGTTCAAGAGCTTCTCGACAAGGGATACGTCCGAGAAAGCCTTAGTCCATTCGCCATTCCGGTAATTCTTGTTCCTAAAAAGGACGGTACTTGGAGAATGTGTGTTGATTGTCGAGCAATCAACAACATTACTATCAAGTATCGCCATCCAATTCCACGACTTGATGATATGCTTGATGAGCTCAATGGAGCTTGTATTTTCTCTAAAATTGATTTAAAAAGTGGCTATCATCAAATCCGGATGAAGGAGGGCGACGATGTAATAACTGCGGTTTTTAAGGATATTTTCGAATTTTTTTCTCGAATATCTTTTTAACCTTTTTGTCCGCTTAATCCAATATTTTGTTGGAGATAAAATCCTATAAAATTCTTGGTGATATCCTAAAATCACAAAGAAATGATTTTATGGATCGGTGTGAATTCTAGGATTTTTCAGTGGAAAAAAAATATTTATTGGATAAGCCGTCTTTTTAATTATGTACCGAAAGGAATGTAAAATACGAAACGGAAGCCTTAAAAATTGAAGGTAGCAAGATAAAATCATGGAAAATTGGTTTTATTGGTCTACATATTTTACGGGACGTTTTTCGTTTAGTGAGTTTTCCCACCCGAGGTACATAATTTTACCGCTTTAATGTGAGTCCCGTTCCGGGATGGAAAAGTGCAGTGACGTCTCTTGCTTAATACCGAAGGCTTGGGAGATAGAATTGTATAAGCCTATAACTTTGACTTTTCAAAGTTCATCCTCTTCCATTTTAAAATCAAAAACCGAGAGAGAGATAGAGAACGGATGGAACGACGAACTTGGACATGAATTCGGTCCTCACCGCCGGCGATTTCCTTGCCACCTCCTCCTAGCCAACTACCCTAACTCCTCCCTCATCTCCACCTCCTCTTGTTTGTGTGAAGCCAGCAGTGGAAGCGGAAACCAGGGAGAAAGAATCAGAACGACGTCGGACTCGGGGAAAGAGTTCGAGCTTCACCTCCGGCCTCCTTCTCTGCCACGCTGCCCCGCCGCCGGCGATCGCTAGCTATTCCGACCACCACCCACCACGAGGGTCGCTGTCGGGCAACGCCCAGCCACCCTCGGGTTCGAGGATCGAGCCATGATCGAGCCAAACGAGCCATGGGCTCGAGTGAAGGTATATACGATCGAAATTAATTAGCGGATTGATTGAGGAGCCACCGTAAAGGCCTTTCGGTTCCACTTTGCTAATTAAATTTATGGTTTTTATAATCTTGACGTTGATACGGTCCCACAGGTTCAAACCGCTCGTGAAACGGACGTTCGGATCTTCCGTTATAGCGAAGACAAGTTTTGGTTACCGATTGGCAGGTAAAGGACTTCGGATAATTACTCAGGATTCGTTGTTAATCCGTTTGATCCGAGATTTGGTAGCCTTTTAAGAACTGTTGCTAATGAAAAATTTTTATTTAGAAAATTGTTTCAAAAATGAAGCGGATAATTAGTTATAATTCCGTCAATATGGCTCCTTGAAGCATGATAACTAAGGATTTATTATATATCGATATTCGGAAATTAAATCGTTTATCGATTAGGAAGTTGTAGGAGTTGAGAATACAACTCAGAAGTGTTTCTGTGAGCTCGTTGCTGAGAAATCATTTGGTTATATTTGTCAGAAGGATGATAAAGATTTCTGTTGGAATCGCTGAGGACGTTGAGCACGCCTTCTAAGGCAAGTGGACGATTCTCTCTTGCGTTATTGTTATTAAATGAGGAATTGGATCCCATTTAATATTTGCGTTGGGAACAACTTGTATGATTAATGAAATATGATAGGTTGTTATATTGTTAGAAATAATGACCATGTTGTTTATTCAGTTTGCGCTAGAACTGGATTTAGGTCCGTTATGTGCGACCTTGTTTGTTGTCTCTCGCTGAGACATTGTTGTGATTAAGGTAGTTTCAGGGAGGGGAACGTGGTTCCATATCCTCTCTTAAAATGAATATTACATTAGGAGGGACCTAATCCTAATGGCGAGTCATGACTCTCTTCCCCTACTCTTCGTGTGAGGGGTTTGATGCGCACTCTAGCTAAGTGCAATTGGCACGGTGCGGTGTAGACGACAGTATGATAGGCCTCTGATCTCTACAGCACCAGGTGCAAAATGAGAGATACAGGATAGCTTAAGTCCTGTGATCCTGGTATAGGGTAGAAGACCATGGATGAAATACTCCTATGATCTCTACGGGACCAAAGGTATAGGGTAGATGACCATGGATGAAATATTCCAATGATCTCTACGGTACCAAATATGTCGGCAGTAGTTCGAGCCGATTATGAATCACCAACTTGTTTGTGAAAAGCTTTGAAAGTAATATAAGATAAGTGCGTTAGGCACATTAATATACCTGAATGGTTCGTCCAGTCGGAAAGCCATTCTTGCTCCCGGTTATGAATGATTCTTAATCAAACTTTGATTAAGTGAATCTGATTAGTCGATGGAGGCTTTTCAAAATGTGATGTGATTAATATGAGTTCCCAACAATTGTTTATGCTTCTTAAAAGAAACCACAAGCGGTGGTGTTCTCTCTTTTGATTATGCGAGTCTCCTTCTTATTCTCTATAAGACTGCTAACTGTTGGATTATAATCCGAGTTTATTCGGATTTGGATGCCAATATGTTTAGTTACAACCATAAGAACCAAGTTAGATTCTCCGCTTGCTAGTCTTTCATTAGACTAACCCGTCCATTTTCTTTTCTTTTATATGATCGGCTGGTGTCCGCCGTTGGTTTACGACACATCAGGTTCTTCTTGGAAGTTGATTGAAGAGGCGGATTCAGATGTTTGAAGCTCTAGAAGTTGAAGAAAGGTTTCCAATGGCTATATTTGATTGAAGATCATGGTTGAACTACTTCAAAGCGAAGCTAACTTTCAGAAATAAGAAATTAAGGAAGACTTAATGAAGATTTTATTTAAATAGAAGGTTGTTCTATTTATTTATTTATTCTTTTAAGTTAAGGTTTGTATAAAACCTTTTACGTGTTTTTCCGCTATAAAGTTTCACTTAATTTTGTGAGGTTTTAAATGGTTTCTTTTACATTGTTTTTAGTTTGTTCAGTCAGTTGAAAGCCTTGGGTAGCTTCGGTTTAGTCTTAATCGGGGTTACTGGCGGTAATACCTCCAGGGTAGTAAGGGGGTGTTACAGACGAATGGAAAACTGCGTTCAAAACCAAGTATGGGCTTTACGAGTGGTTGGTTATGCCTTTCGGTTTAACCAATGCTCCTAGCACCTTTATGAGGTTGATGAACCACGTTCTCCGTCCTTTTCTTGGTAAGTTCGTGGTTGTGTATTTTGATGATATTCTTATTTATAGCCACGACCTTGGGTCCCACGTCAAACACCTTAGGCAAGTGTTAGACGTTTTGAGAAATGAACGCCTATTTGCTAACTTTAAAAACTGCCACTTTTGCTCGGATCATATGGTCTTTCTTGGCTTTGTTGTGAGTAGGGAAGGGCTGAAAGTTGATGAAGAGAAGGTGAAGGCAATCCGAGATTGGCCGACTCCCACTACCATGACACAAGTGCGAAGTTTTCTCGGCTTGGCCGGCTTCTACCGACGCTTTGTGCGAGATTTTAGCTCGGTAGCGGCGCCCCTCACCGAGCTCACCAAGAAGAATGTTACATTCAGGTGGGAAGAACCCCAAGAAGCTGCGTTCAACCTTCTCAAAGACAAACTCACACAAGCGCCTCTCCTAGTCTTGCCCGATTTCAACAAAATGTTCGAGATCGAATGCGATGCGTCGGGCATTGGCTTAGGAGGAGTTCTTTTGCAAGAGGGCAGGCCTGTGGCGTATTTTAGTGAGAAGTTGAGTGGGGCCGAGCTGAATTATCCCACCTACGACAAGGATTTGCTAGCGCTTGTCCGAGTACTCAAAACATGGGAGCACTACCTCATGCCACGTGAGTTTGTCATACATTCCGACCACGAGGCGCTTAAATTTCTTAAGGGTCAAAGTAAGCTCAACAAACGCCATGCTAAGTGGGTCGAATTCATCGAGACGTTTCTGTTTGAACCAAAATTTACCAAAGGTAGAACCTTGGCTTAGATCGGGCCTTGATCGAATGAACTAAGAAGAATATGAACGAAGGTTGTGTTTTATTGATGTAGAAAGCAGAAGAAATTGTGTGAATCGAGCTCCCTTTTCCCCTAAGGGTTACATTGGCTTAAATAGCCCCCTCAAGGCATATCTTATCCTAAATAAAGATATAATCTTATCTCTAATTAACAAATCTGCTTATTTCTATCTTATAATGAATACAATCTGGAGAAGAATCTATCTTGTAACAAACATATCTCGGACCCTCTCTCCTCCAACCAACTTAGTTGATCCCGAAGGTCTTCCGTAATTCTGTATGCGTTGGAGATTCTCTGTCTATGGGTCGATGCATCTTTGCCTAAAATCTGGGTCGAACAATACCTTGTAGCTACAAGGCATTAGGCCTTCCCTGGTAATGGGCTGCCTCCTGCTTGGATTATTTCTGGGTCCAACAATACCCCAAATTCATCTTGGTCGTTGAGGCGACGAGACGGGCTAGATGGATTTCATGTCTTCGATAGGATCCTTCATCATTTGCAAGAGTTGTCGACTGATATAAGCGATCGAGTTTCTAGCCAACAGACGTTTACAGAACAGAAGTGTTTACTAGAGGCATAGACTCTATCGAAGTCGTCAGCTATAGACACGGACTTGACCGAAGCTACTTGCCGCCAGCGTTGGTGTGATCGAAGTTGTGTAGCCTTGGGCGTTTAACTTGATGATAACCGTGAGCGTTGGGCGTTAACCTGATCGAAGTCGCTAGTCCATAGCATGGACTCAAATCAAGTCACAAACCAGGAGCTTACACTCGTTGTCGTGCAAAGGTGATGCTTGAGAAACTGGAGGTCTATGTCTCGGATTGAGAGCCTATGTCTTGGAAGCTGTGTTCCGAAGCGATTCTTAAGGTAATACACCCGACTGGTTTTGTTGGTCTGCATCGGAGATTCTCCGCGTAAGAAAGCGAATACTCGATGAGTTATACTGTGCTCGGGAAGAGAAGCTGTGAAAAGCTGTCAAAAAGGTGACCCAGTGTTTGGTCAACATGGTAATTAGCGTGGTTGCTTAGTTTTCGATAAAGCCTCGCCTGGAGATTCTTCAAGACTTTGTTGATGAGAAGAACGATCGTTGGGACTTACTGGCATAGTAGGATACCTTTGTCAAGTACTATTCACTCGGTACCCCAGCATTAGGATCTTCTTTTCCGGTGGGAGACTGAATCACTGTTGACTACTTGACTGGTGGCGTTGAGAGTCGTTGAGCAACTCAATCGTTCTCGTCGCCGTGCCTCCACAAGATGCATTCACCAAGCGCTTGCCGGCGATGTCCATCCCCCATCGCATGAATGACCAGGGAGTGATGGATGGGTGGAGAATCTCTGGCGGTTGATGTGGGATTGGTGCGTGTTGCTGGCATGCTTCGCATGATTGAGCGTATTCGGTGGCATCTTGACGAATGGTGGGCCAATACCACCCCTGCCATAGGATCTTGTTGGCAAGATTTCAACCCCCAGTATGGTTGCCGCAATCTCCGCTGTGTACCTCGCCGCGTAGGAACCAATCAATGTATGGCTTGGTCCAATGGTCGCCGGAACTGACCCCTGGACTGGTGGATGCTTGGAGAATATCCTGGGTGAGCTGCTCTGGTGGTGATTCAACGGCTTGCGTCGCCGATGTTACCGTTATAGCCGACTGTAGTAAGTGGACTAATGGCATATTATCATACTCCCTGAGGTCTGTTTGAAGACTTGGTAGTTTTTTGGCCCGGTGACCTAAACTTTTGTGGCGTCCGTTTTGGATAGTTTTGACGCCCCGTGAATGGTGCAATATAATATTTGCTGCTTACCTGTCTGCATTGAAAAAACAGTTTTGCATAATATGTTAGCATGATTAGGTTCCTGGAGAATCTCCAGGAATTCGTTGCCTGTGGATAGGGTAAATCTCCAGGAATTTGTTGCCCGTGGATAGGGTACGCGTTAGATTTTAGCGTTTTAAGAAGGAGTTTCAGTGCTCCTCTCGTTAGCGACTTACTGTGAGTCTCGCGTTGGATCACGTTTTGCGCGTTGAGTGTTGTAGTTTTCTGCAAAGGGCCGTGCGTAGTTAGTTACGATTAGGCTTCCTTTGGCCACTGCCAAGCGCGTTCTTGGGCAGTGGATCCTTAAATTAGGATGTAGTGTCATCGCGGCGTCCCGCGCATATGGCCTGGGTTATATGCTATAGCTTTCCCCTTCCCGTACAAATCGGATGTTTCGTTAAATCGGAATTAGATAGGGGGTAACCAACTTATGGGTTACTTCGTCAACATTGTATTCGTGACGACTTCGCCATTTCTAGACGGTATTACCATGTGTCTTAACAGTGGTATTATATGTTTGACGCGTCTCATGTTGTATGTAACTTTGATTAGCGTATGGGTAACCATCTTATGGGTTACTTCATCAACGTTGATGACTTCGCCGTTTTCAGACGGTATAACCATGTGTTTGAACAGTGGTTTTTGGTGTTCGGCGCGTTTCATGTTGTATGCAACGTTGATTAGCGCATGTTTGCGTTTATGAGCAATAAGAGAGTGTGCAAGAATGGGAGGATATTTTCTCACAAATCATTATGAAAAAATATGTGAAATAAACTTTATAAACTAAGTTAAAAAGTCAAAACTGGCCTAAAGATTCTCTCAGCGAAAGCTAAGAAATGTCTAGAGATGAAACATGATAGTGAATCAGTTAGAAGCAATACCTTTTGAGACGGGTTTCGTTCTCGGTCCTCTCCATTGGTGTCATCATCTTCGATCCAGACTTCTTGAGACGGCGCTCGGCGTTGGTTAGCTGCTGACCGGAGATTGATTGGAGGATTATCGTCTTGGGAGACTTCTCTGCGGCGAACTCGGCCAATGGGCTCCGGAGTCGCGTCTCGTTGTGCGTGTGTCTTGTCTCGGGGGAACGGTTCTGCACCCTTTCCGGAAGTTCCTTCTCCAGCGTTGAAATCTATCCTCCCGATGATTCCGTCAGTGCGCCGGGCGATGCGGAGAGAGCGACGCCCCGTAGCCAAGACCTCATATTGTTGCTTGAGTTGGCTGTTTTCGGCGGTGAGGCGTTCTACATGAGCGTCGTAAAAGCTTTTTTGGTCGCTCAATGACTTTTGGAGAAACTCCATGCGTTGTCGGAGGTCCGTCATCTCCTCTTCTTGAGACCGAACGCCTTGGTTCTCGAGGTTTTGGCCATCCCCAGTGACCGGAGTTTTTGGGCTTCCTTCTCCGTTTTGAGACATCGAGTTCGTTGATTTGGAGGGAAGCAGAACGCTAATTCTGTCGATGGTTGTATCGATCACGGCCCCACGGTGGGCTCCAAATTGTTTGAACCAAAATTTACCAAATGTAGAACCTTGGCTTAGATCGGGCCTTGATCGAATGAACTAAGAAGAATATGAACGAAGGTGTGTGTTTTATTGATGTAGAAATCAGAAGAAATTGTGTGAATCGAGCTCCCTTTTCCCCTAAGGGTTACATTGGCTTATATAACCCCCTCAAGGCATATCTTATCCTAAATAAAGATATAATCTTATCTCTAATTAACAAATCTGCTTATTTCTATCTTATAATGAATACAATCTGGAGAAGAATCTATCTTGTAACAAACATATCTCGGACCCTCTCTCCTCCAACCAACTTAGTTGATCCCGAAGGTCTTCCGTAATTCTGTATGCGTTGGAGATTCTCTGTCTATGGGTCGACGCGTCTTTGCCTAAAATCTGGGTCGAACAATACCTTGTAGCTACAAGGCATTAGGCCTTCCCTGGTAATGGGCTGCCTCCTGCTTGGATTATTTCTGGGTCCAACAGTTTCCATACGTCATCAAGCATAAGAAGGGGAAGGACAACGTCGTCGCCGACGCACTCTCTAGGAGGTATGCTCTTCTATCCCTTCTTGATGCTAGATTGTTAGGTTTTGGATTCATGCGTGAGTTATATGCTAGTGATGCTGATTTTATGGAGATATTTCATGCATGTATCACTCATGGAAGTAAGGACCAATTCTATATACATGATGGTTTTTTGTTTAAGGGTCCTAAGTTGTGTGTGCCTAGAAGTTCTATTAGGCATTTGCTTGTCCAAGAGGCCCGTAGTGGCGGCCTTATGGGGCATTTTGGAGTCATGAAGACTTTGCATATTCTTAGGGAGCACTTCTTTTGGCCTTTCATGCTTAGGTCGGTAGAGAAATTTTGTGCTTCTTGTATAACATGTAGGCGTGCTAAGTCTAAGGTACAACCTCATGGGTTGTACACTCCCCTTCCTATCCCTTATGCTCCTTGGGAAGACATTTCCATGGACTTTGTTTTGGGATTACCTCGCTCTAAGAGGGGGAGAGACTCTATTTTTGTTGTTGTCGATAGGTTTTCTAAGATGGCTCATTTCATTGCATGCCATAAGACTGATGATGCATCTCATGTTGCTTGTCTATTCTTCGATAATATTGTGAGATTGCATGGAGTGCCTAAATCTATAGTTTCTGATCGTGACGTGAAATTTTTGAGCTATTTTTGGAAGACTCTTTGGGCCAAGTTAGGCACAAAGTTGCTCTTTTCTACCACTTGTCATCCTCAAACGGATGGACAAACCGAGGTCATGAATCGAACTCTTGGTTCTCTTTTGCGCTCTCTTTTGTCTACTAATCTGCGCAGGTGGGAAGAATGTCTTCCATTCATAGAGTTTGCTTATAACCGATCGGTGCATTCGGCCACTAAGAAGACGCAATTCGAGGTGGTTTACGGGCGCAAACCCTATTACGCCCCTTGACCTCATGCCTTATGCCACCAAGGATCGGGAGAGTCGTGAAGGTCTTGACCATGCTTCTAAGGTCAATAAACTCCATGAGGATACTCGTCTTCAATTGGAAAGGCGAACCATGCAATATGTGCGCCAAGCCAACCAAGGGCGCAAGGAAGTCATTTTCGAGCCGAGCGACCTCGTATGGGTGCATTTGAGGAAGGAGCGCTTTCCTATCCTTTGCAATTCAAAAATGAAACCACGAGGTGATGGTCCGTTTGTGGTGTTGGAGCGCATCAATGATAACGCTTATCGAGTGGAATTGCCACCAAGCTACGGTGTGCACGAGGTATTTAACGTTTCCGACCTTTCTTCTTATTTTCTTAACGAAGATGATGAGATGCAGGATGTAGGTTCGTGGGCGAAACCTTTTCAAGAGGGGGAGGATGATGTGACTACGCCTCACAAGCCACATCATGGTTCTGACGCCTTGGATACTGAGCAATCCAACGTCGGTGCCGAGCCTCCTTACCTCGGTGTCGACCCTCCTGACCTCGGTGCCGACCCTCCTGACCACGATGCCTACCCTCCTGACCTCGGTGTCGACCCTCCTGAACCCGGTGCCGAGCCTCCTAACCTCGATGCCGAGCTTCCTGCCGAGTTGCCCAACCTAGGTATCGAGCCACCTGGGCGCGCCGGGCGCGCCAGCAACACTTGGCCTTACTTAGGGCGGATCACAAGGGCTCGAGCTTGTGTCTTGCAAGAAGAGCTTCAAGATGGTCTCTTGGTCCATGGCGCGCCGAGCAAATATGAAGATGACGGGCCATGCACATTGCTAGTCACCGGGCGCGCCGAGGCGATGCCGACGCCTAGCTTACACCGAGCTGGTGACTCTTGCTTGCCAAGTCAAGGCCAATAAATGTTGGGTTTTCCAAGGGTTTTTTGACCATCAGTTATGTGTTTATGGATGGTTTTGAAGAGTCTTTGTTGGGAGTTCTTTTCGCTTAAATAGGGGACGTTTTTCCATTAGAAGGACACGTTGAATTTGAAGATGAAAACTCTTGTTTTGTTTTGCCAAGTTTAGGCGTTGGTTTGAGGCGTTTTTGCCTTGAATAAAATTGTTGTTTCTTTGTTTTAAACTTTGATTCGTGAGTCATATCGGATCATCTTTGAGATCCAAGAGCAAGGTGCGTCACATCCTTGTCCTTGAATCTCGTAGTTTGAGTTTCGAGCGTGCTGAGTCATATTCACGCCCTAAACTCATCCATATACATCACTTTCACAACTTCATCATCCATTACTGATTGTTCAAACCTTTATCGTCCATCAACATCAATTCCGAGGCCCATCATTCGATCCCTCGGTAAGAAGAGAGCTACCGAAGTGTCCTTGCACCGACTCCACCATTTCGATCCTTATCAGTGAAGCTCCTCGAGAAGTCTCTGAACACATCCCTTGGTTAAGCAACACTGGAGTGTACCCACTGCTGATCGGTGGAAAAGCATCCCATTCTCGATTGTGAATCACGTAGCTTTCATCTTTAACAACTTGGCCTCGGTTTTATCTTTCGGAAGCTTTCCTTCGATCAACCAGTCGAGGTATGGCTGGGTCCAGGGTTCTTCACTAACTTCGGAGGGGATGAGGGAATCTTCTTAATGATCCAGACCGTCCAAAGATAGATCTGGGTGAGGGTCATTTCGGAAGCTTCTAGCGTCAATATCATCACTGCTCATGAGGACGTCATCGCAGGGCATAGACCCGAGATGGAGGACGTCTTCGGTCATGCTAAGAGACTTCCAAACGTCATTGGCACGGGTTCTTCCAATGGCGGGGATCATTATGTGGATCATTGGGATTACAGGATATTCATCAGGGTCGATGGCCAAAGCTAGGCGAGCGAGGGAATCTGCTTGAGCATTCTATTCTCTCGGGATCTGTGTAAAGGATATCTTTTCAAACTGAGGGGTCAGACCTTTCACCACGTCTAGATAAGCCATCATTCTTTCGTCCCTGGCTTCATATAGCCCTAGAATTTAGTTGATTATCAAAAATGAATCACAGTTGACCTCAATCTGCTGTAAGGCCAAGTCTCTGGCAAGAGTTAGGCCGAAGATTAGAGCCTCGTATTCAACTTCATTATTCGTGGCTTCAAAAGTGCATCTCACAGATTGTGCCACCCTACCCCCCTGTGTTGATTTTAGGACTACTCATATCCCTGTTCCCCTAGCGTTGGAGGCGCCATCTGTATGAAGCGTCCATTTGACTGGAGACTTAGCTTCTAGCGTCATCAATTCTTCTGGTTCCGTTCTTTCTTCTGTGGTAGGGCTAAAATCAACCACAAAGTCAGCCAATTCTTGGGACTTTAGGGCGGTTCTAGGCTCATACTGGATGTCGAATCCACTCAAATGGATCGCCCACTTGGCCATTCTTCCCATAAATTCAGGTTTGTGCATGACCGTTTTCAAAGGATGCGTGGTTCTAACCACGATCGTGTGTGCCTCAAAATACGGGCGGAGTTTATTCGAACACATGACCAATGGTAACACCAATTTTTCTAGAGAAGAATAACGGGTTTCAGCTGGCAAGAGTGTTCTACTTACGTAGTATACGAGTTGCTGCTGCCCATCTTGTTCATGGACCAGGTTTCCACTGATGGCTTGCTTGGTGATAGCCATGTACAGGGGTAAGGCTTCTCCTTCATCGGCTTTGCTAAGATTAGAGGATTAGAGAAGTATCTCTTCAATTCTTGGAAGGCTTCTTCATGTCTGGCGGTCCATTGGAAGCATTTGTTCTTTCTCAGTATTTCGTAAAATATACGGCAGCGATCCGGTGACTTGGAGATGAATCTATTCAAAGCGGCGATTTGCATGGTAAGCTTTTGAACATCTTTCACGCACCTCGAAGATTTCAGCGATACTATGGCGTGAACCTGTTCTGGGCTGGCTTCTATCCCTCTTTGGGTGACCAAGTACCCTAGGAATTTCCCAAACTTCATGTCGAAGGTACACTTCTGCGGATTCAGCTTCATGTTATATTGCCTCAGGATCTCAAAAGCCTCTTCCAGATGACGTCGATGATTAATAGCTTTCTTTGATTTGACGAGCATGTCGTCTATGTATACTTCCATAGTCTCCCCAATTTGGCTTCGGAACATTTTATTCACCAGCCTCTGGTATGTGGCTCCGACGTTCCGTAACCCAAAGGGCATTACCTTGTAACAGTAGGTTCCTTTGCTAGTTATGAAGGATGTCTTCTCCTGGTCGCTTTCTTCCATCTGGATCTGGTTGTATCCATTGAAGGCGTCCATGAAGGTCAGCAATTCATGGCCCGCCGTGGCATCTACCAAGGAGTCTATGTGAGGCAACGGAAATGAATCCTTGGGACAAGCCTTGTTCAAATCCGTGAAGTCTACACACATCCTCCATTTTCCGTTTTTCTTGAGTACACCGACTACGTTAGATAGCCACTCTGGATATTTGACTTCCTTAATCTTCTCAGTCTCCATCAACTTTCCTACTTCCTCATCTAGTATCTTGTTTCTTTCAGCGGCGAATTTCCTTCGTTTCTGTTTTACCGGTGGGTGACTGGGGTCCACCGTTCTTTTGTCTCCTCGAATCTCTTGAACCCCCCCCCCCCCCGGCGAATTTCCTACTTCCTACGTTCTTTTGTCTCCTCGAATCTCTTGAACCCCCCCCCCCCCCCCCGGCTTTGGGAACTTTACCGTCTGGTGGTAAGTGGAGGGGACAACCCTCATGTCATGGAGCCATGGCCTCCCCATTATTACATTATAACAAGAAGGACAGTCCATGACAGAGTACCTAACCTGGATATTCACGCCCTTCGCGTATGTGGAAAGGATGATGTCTTCTACTGTGTGTTTCACTTCTCCGTTGAATCCCACGAGCGTAGTTGGGTTCTTTTCTACGTCTTTCTCACTCAAGCCCATTTCTTTTAGTACTCCCAACGTCATGAGGTTGGTCGAACTTCCGGTATCAATGAGAACCCGCTTCACTAAGACATTCCCTATCGAGAGAGAAATCACAAGACCATCATGGTGCGGTCCTTCGAGGCTGTTGATGTCATCATCATCAAAGTGTATCGCGAGATTGATGACGTCTTTCTTCATCTGTAGGGGGCGATGGAAAGCATTTTCTCGTGTGTTCCTCTTGGTTGCTGAATATGTGAAGCGGCATACGCTTGATCCTCCGGTGATCACGTTCACAACCTTGGCGGGTACTGGCGACGATGGCCTTCCCACGCGTGAGGCTTCTGCCACATCTGGGGGAACCTGTGCATTGGGCGCTACTTTTGTGATCCTTCCTCGAGATACGAGGTAGGCAATCTCTCTCCTCAGCGCTATGCATTCCTTGGTTATATGACCGTAATCGTCATGGAAATCGCACCATTTACTCATATCCTTTTTCGGGTAGGGCTTTTCGTTTCCCTTTGGCCACCTAACGCCCCGTATCGTCAAAGATATATTCTTCACTAGTTCCTCGGGAATATACCCAGGTTGAATTCGTCGTACTTCGGTGGTAATGGCTTGGTAGGTCTAGCCTCTGCGACGTTTACCTTCACCGCATCGGGGTAAGGACGTCGGTATGGTTGATCACGGCATTCCCGATGGTGATCTGGTGTTGATTTCTTCTCCACCCTCTCCTAGACGCTTACGGACTTCCTCATCTTCAGATCTTCTTGAAGTCTGATTTGAGCCAGGGTCTTGGTTTGAACATCTTCAAAACTGTGGAAAGGGTACCTGGTGACTTCTTTGTAGAGATCTCCATCTTGGTTAACCCCCTGACGGGAAGCTTCCATAGCAGTCGGCACATCATAGTGCGGGATGGAGATCTTCTCTCGGTTGAAACTGTCTAAGTACTCTCAGGTGGATTCTTTCAACCTTTGGATAACCCGGTACAAATCACTAGACTATTTCTCGAACCTTCGACTGCTAGCGAACTGGACCCTAATGGAATCCATTAACTTAGCAAAGGAATGGATACTTCCCCGTGGAATATTGACGAACCACTTCAGAGCAAGCCCAACGAGGGCCGCTCTGAAGCCCTTACACATCAGTGCTTCACGAGAGTGATATGGGACGACACTGGTCATCATCTTCTACTTGAATATAGCTACGTGCTCGTCAGGGTTTCCTGTGCCGTCATAAGGACTCATGCTGGGTACCGAGAATTTCTTCGGTATCTTGACCTGGGCGATATGAGGAGCGAAGGGTGACTCGTCGTAACCGTTAGTCGCTTCTTTCTCTATGGGTCGAGGGTATCTTCGCCAATTGCTCGATGAACATCTTGAATTGGTTTCGGACGATGTTCTCTGGATCTCGGGGACGACGGCGGTCCCAATCCTCATCGTCATCCATGATGTCGTCCTCAAAGTGTCTAGGGCTAACATCTCGCGCCGATCGAAGGCGAATGGGTGCTCTTGCATCTTCGCTTGTAGGGTTGCCTTGCGCAGGGGTGAAAGATGGTACCCTAGGGACAGTTGTTGGTTGGGTAACGAACTCCGTTCCGGAGGATCTCTCGCGCTGACCGGTAGGGTTTCTAGAGGAACCCTCACCCCCACTGTTTCGGACTCGATCCGTTGTTCGGGCACGCGGGCCAACGGAAGAGACGGATCGGAGTTGAGAGCGCAAACCTTCGTTATCGGTGGTTAATTGATCGATACTAGTCTTGTGCTTCTCGTTGCAAGCACGTTGGTCCGTTAGTTCCTTCTCAAGAGCTTGAAGCCTATTGGCGAACTCAAATAACTCGAGACGGAGCGCTGCCGACACGTATTGGCGTGCGCCTCCATCACCCCCGGCGTCTTGCTCTTGGTTACCTTCGTTGGAATTGTACATGGTGACCTTTTGAATTTTTTCCGATCTTGAAAGGTGAACCCTTTTCGATCGTAGGGCCCCATGATGAGCGCCAAATTCTTTTGGAGAAAAATTTGACAATCAAACTCTTGCCCTAGATTGGGCTACGATCGAATTGAAAAGCAGGGTAATACTCAAGAAATAATCGGATTGATAGATTATGAATACAAATGTGCGCTCTTTTGACAGTTTCGTAGTATTGTCTTGATGCCTAGCATAGAATGATTTTGTTTCTTTTATCCCCCCTATATTCTCCTCGGTTACCTGCTTTACCTCACCTCTCTCACGATCTCTTATGTTGTTAAAATATTTCCTCAACTGTCTAACCACGTCCCATGTTTATTGGAGAAGATAACTGCCACGAACGATCGTCCCCTGGACGCGGATCTCCTTCTTGTGACCGAAGCTTTCTTCCTTCATTTCAGTGACCGCTGACCTCTTCTTGCTCCTAAAGATTTCTTCTTTCACTTTCTCTCGCGGCTTCTCATTTGCTCTTGAGTTGATATCATTAAATGAGCCGACTTGGTTTTGGGGTAACAACCGTCTTCAAAGGATGTGTGGTTCTTACCACGATCGTGTGTGACTCGAAGTGGGGACGGAGTTTATTGGAGCAGATAACCAATGCTAGCACCCATTTTTCCAAGGAAGAATAATGGGTTTCAGCTAGTAGGAGAGTTCTTCTTACATAGTATACAAGTTGTTGTTCCCCATCCTGCTCGCGAACAAGCACCCCACTGATGACTTGCTTGGTAACAGGCAGGTACAAGGGTAAGGTCTCACCTTATTCCGGCTTCGCTAAGATAGTAGCAGTAAGTTCCTTTGCTAGTTATGAAAGCTGTCTTTTCTTGGTCGCTTTCTTCCATCCGAATCTGGTTGTATCCGTTAAAGGCGTCCATGAAGGTTAACAACTAATGGCCCGTCGTGGTATCCACTAGGGAGTCTATGTGAAGCCACGGAAATGAATCTTTGGGACAAGCCTTATTCAAATCCATGAAGTCCACGCACATCCTCCACTTTCCATTTTTCCTGGGTACGACGACTACATTAGCTAACCTTTCCGGATACTTGACTTGTTTGATCTTGCTAGTCTCCATCAGCTTTCCTACTTCCTCATCTACTATCTTGTTTTTTTTTCGCGACGAACTTCCTTCTTTTCTGCTTTACTGGTGTGTGATTTGGATCCACATTCAACTTGTGTGTGATGACCTTTGGGTCTATTCCTACCATATCTTCGTGGGACCACGCGAAGCATTCTGTATTCTTGCTCAAGAAATCCACCAGCTCGTCCCTCATAGACGTTTCCAAGTCTATTCCAATATTTACGGACCGATTGAGGTTTGATTGGTCTAAGGCCACTTCTTCTACATGCTTGTCTTCTTTTTCTTTTTCTTTTGGAGTGGTAGAATTAGTGGCTTCCTTTAATTGCTATGCTGATTTCTGACTGTCGGTTGGCTTTAAAGCCGATTTGTAGCATTCTCTCGATGTTCTCTGGTCTCCTCGAATCTCTTGAACCCCTAGGGCGTTGGGAACTTTAACGTTTGGTGGTAGGTGGAAGGGACCGCCCTCATATCATGGACCAACGGTCTCCCCATTATCACATTATAACAAGAAGAACAATCCATGATGGAATATCTAACCTGGATGTTCACGCCCTTCGCGTACGTCGGAAGGATGATATCATCAACCGTGTGCTTCACTTCTCCACTGAACCCTACTAGCGCGGTTGGGTTCTTCTCCACGTCGCTCTCGCTTAGTCACATTTCCTTCAGTGCTCCCAGCGTCATGAGGTTGATCGAACTTCCGGTGTCAATGAGAACCCATTTGACCAAGACGTTCCCTATCGAGAAAGAAATAACAAGTTACATGGTGAGGTCCTTCAAGACCATTGATATCATCCTCGTCAAAGTGTATCGCGAGATTGACGACGTCTTTCTTCATCTGTGTGGGACGATGGAAAGCACTTTCCACTACAAAAAACGCAGATTTAACGACCATATTTAGCGACCATATTCTGGTCGCTAAAAGGTCGGACGTTAACTGTTGGACCCAGAAATAATCCAAGCAGGAGGTAACTCATTACCAAGGAAGGCCTAATGCCTTGCAGCTACAAGGTATTGTTCGACCCAAATTTTAGGCAAAGACGTGTCGACCCATAGACAGAGAATCTCCAACGCACACAGAATTACGAAAGATTTTCGAGATCAGCTAAGTCGGTTGGAGGAGAGAGGGTCCGAGATATGTTTGTTACAAGATAGATTCTTCTCCAAATTGTATTCATTATAAGATAGAAATAAGCAAAGATTTGTTAGTTAGAGATAAGATTATATCTTTCATTAAGATAGAATATGCTCTAGGGGGCTATATAAGTCGATGTAACCCTTAGGGGAAGAGGAGCTCGATTCACACAATTTCTTCTGATTTCTACATCAATAAAACACACACCTTCGTTCATATTCTTCTTAGTTCATTCGATCAAGGCCCGATCTAAGCCAAGGTTCTACCTTTGGTAAATTTTGGTTCAAACAATTTGGCGCCCACCGTGGGGTCGTGATCGATACAACCATCAGAAGAATCACCATTCTACATCCTTTCGGATCAAGCAACACGATGGCCGGGAACGAGGAAGAAAACCCTAAAACTCCGATCACCGAGAACGACCAAAACCTTGAGAACCAAGGCATTCGGTCTCAGGATGAGGAGATGACGGACCCCCGAGACAAGACACCCGCACTACGAGACGCGACTCCAGAGCCCATTGGCCGAATCCGCCGCGGAGAAGTTTCCCACGACAAGAATCCTCCAGTTAATCTCCAATCACCGGCTAACCAACGCCGAGCGCCATCTCAGGAAATCTGGATCGAAGATGATGACACCAATGGAGAGGATCGAGAACGCAACCCGTCTCAAAAGGTATTGCTTCTAACTGATTCACTATCATGTTTCATCTCTAGACATTTCTTAGCTTTCGCTTAGAGAATCTTTAGGCCAGTTTTGACTTCTTAAATTCCTAGTTTATAAAGTTTATTTCACATATTTTTACATAATGATTTGCGAGAAAATATTCTCCCATTCTTGCACACTCTCTTATTGCTCATAAATGCAAACATGTGCTAATCAACGTTGCATACAACATGAGACGCGCCGAACACCAAAAACCACTGTTCAAACACATGGGTATACCGTCTGAAAACGACGAAGTCATCATGCACACAACGTTGATAAAGTAACCCATAAGATGGTTACCCACAAGATAATCATACGACATGAAACGCGTCAAACACACAATACCACTGTTATGACACATGGTAATACCGTCTAGAAATGGCGAAGTCGTCACGAATACAACGTCGACGAAGTAACCCATAAGTTGGTTACCCCCTATCTAATTCCGATTTAACGAAACATCCGATTAGTACGGGAAGGGGAAAGCTATAGCATATAACCCAGGCCATATGCGCGGGACGCCGCGATGACACTACATCCTAATTTAAGGATCCACTGCCCAAGAACGCGCTTGGCAGTGGCCAAAGGTAGCCTAATCGTAACAAACTACGCACGGCCCCTTTGCAGAAAACTACAACACTCAACGCGCAAAACGTGGTCCAACGCGAGACTCACAGTAAGTCGCTAACGAGAGGAGCACTGAAACTCCTTCTTAAAACGCTAAAACCTAACGCGTACCCTATCCACGGGCAACGAATTCCTGGAGATTTACCCTATCCACGGGCAACGAATTCTTGGAGATTCTCCAGGAACCTAATCATGCTAACATATTATGCAAAACTGTTTTTTCAATGCAGACAAGTAAGCAGCAAATATTATATTGCGCCATTCACGGGGCGTCAAAACTATCCAAAACAGACGCCACAAAAGTTTAGGCAACCGGGCCAAAAAACTACCAAGTCTTCAAACAGACCCCAGGGAATATGATAATATGCCATTAGTCCACTTACTACAGTCGGCTATAACGGTAACATCGGCGACGCAGGCCGTTGAATCACCACCAGAGCAGCTCACCCCGGATATTCTCCAAGCATCCACCAGTCCAGGGGTCAGTTCCGGCGACCATTGGACCAAGCCCAACGCTAACGGTTTTCATCAAGTTAAACGCCCAAGGCTACACAACTTCGATCACACCAACGTTGGCGGCAAGTAGCTTCAGTCAAGTCCGTGTCTATAGCTGACGACTTCGATAGAGTCTATGCCTAGTAAACACTTCTATTCTGTAAATGTCTGCTGGCCAGAAACTCGATCGCTTATATCAGCGGACAACTCTTGCAAATGATGAAGGATCCTATCGAAGACATGAAATCCATCTAGCCCGTCTCGTTGCCTCAACGACCAAGATGAATTTGGGGTATTGTTGGACCCAGAAATAATCCAAGCAGGAGGTAACCCATTACCAAGGAAGGTCTAATGCCTTGCAGCTAAAAGGTATTGTTCGACCCAGATTTTAGGCAAAGATGTGTCGACCCATAGACAGAGAATCTCCAACGCACACAGAATTACGGAAGATTTTCGAGATCAGCTAAGTCGGTTGGAGGACAGAGGGTCCGAGATATGTTTGTTACAAGATAGATTCTTCTCCAAATTGTATTCATTATAAGATAGAAATAAGCAAAGATTTGTTAGTTAGAGATAAGATTATATCTTTGATTAAGATAGAATATGCTCTAGGGGGCTATATAAGTCGATGTAACCCTTAGGGGAAGAGGAGCTCGATTCACACAATTTCTTCTGATTTCTACATCAATAAAACACACACCTTCATTCATATTCTTCTTAGTTCATTCGATCAAGGCCCGATCTAAGCCAAGGTTCTACCTTTTGTAAATTTTGGTTCAAACATTAACCAAGTGGCGACCATATGGTTGCCAGAGTTAGCGACCATAGCGACCAGATATGTCGCTACCACATACCATGGCCGCCAATGGGCGCCACAATAGGGGCAACCACTTGTGCGACCACAACGACCAGATGGTCGCCAATTAAAGCGTCCATTTGGTCGCTGCAATAAACAAAAGACCGCAGGACACTAATTTTCGTCTGAACGTAGGCGCACAATTCTGCGTTTTCAGGGGCACGATTAATCAAAAAATTAGCGACCATATGGTCGCCAAGATTTATTTAATAAAAAATAAAAAATTAATAATTATGTATTATTAATATTAATTTTAATATATAAAAAAGTAAGAAAATATATGAAATTGAAAATTTATATTAATTTAGATAATTTAAAAAATTATTTACAAAATTATTTATAAAATTAAAAAACCTAAACTAGTTGGTTCCGTCGGGGTTGGCCGGATCACTCCCGTCGGGACCATGGGACCCACCCTGCTGCGGGTCAAATCCGCACTGCATCCAGGCCATGAACTCCTCGAGCCGAGCGACCCTACTACGCAAGTCCGTCACTTTAGTCATAAGCTCGATGTTGCGCTACGTAAATTGCTCCACCCGAGTAGATTGTTGACGCGGCGCCATCAATCGCTCCCCGTAATATTAGGAAGCGGTGCTGCCAAGCCCGAAGACAACGCTGCCCGGGCCCACCCCTCCAACTGCCATCAGATAGGCATCGCACTCATTCTGAAAGGACGGAGGGGTGCCTGAGTCCGAGGACATCTGGGAAAGGATCTCCTGGGATCGCGCTTACAAAAAGACGCAAATACTATAAATAGAAATAATAATGCACGAATTTAAATAAGATATAAAATAATTAAATACTTACAGCGATCTGGGCGGACCGATCGTCTATAAAATGTCGGTCCGGGCCTTGCGTGTGCGTCTCGATGTCAAGCTTGAGAGGGGTAACTTGGCGACCCCATTGTGTTTCCTACGAATGATTAACAATTGTTACTAATTATTAAGAGTAGATTAACTTAATTTAAAGAAAATTAAATTAAAATAACGTACCAATCGACGCATGGTATCAAGGTGGGACCTCGAACCGCTACTGTGGTTCGCCGGATTGGCATGCCGGATCCTCTTCTGGCGCTCACACTTGGCCTTGTATGCGGGCGTGTTCCAATACGCCATCCAAAGGTCCCAAGTTGCGGAATTGATCCAATTCTACTTCTTCCCCGCCCAACGGCTATTCCCGACCTTGTCTTCGTACCGCTTCTTGGAGATCTTCTCCCACAATAACCGGACTGTCTCGACGTCCATACCTTGTTGGGAGGGATCCCATCGGAAGTGCATCTAGGTAAAACCGAAAACAAAATTAATGAAACATATTAGTCGATAAATACGAAATTTGTAAACCTGAATGCGAAATAAAATAAATTTACCCTCCAAGCCTGACACCAACGAGCCTTCGATGCGGCGGAGGCAAAGTCGAACTCCGACGCCTTATCTTCAGGTTGGCCGGTAATGATGTGCGTGGACTACCGCGACACCATGCCCGACGACTGCAAGCTGCGAGATTCGGTAAAACGTGTTAGAACGTGTTTTTTAGAGGTACACAAGAATATAAAATAAGTTCGTGTCGTACGTACCACCCATCGACGATGAAAAGGCCCCATATGCGATAAGGGCTCGATCCCGACGACGGCGCCGGTGTAGGGGCCCTAGACTCCTCTGCGTGGGTGTTTGTCTGGCCTTATGGTCATCGGACAACCCGGGTGTGTCCGTGTGGGTCGCCTCGGACGAGATCTCCTCGTTCGGCAAAACCAACAACAACAACAACTACTTTATCAACAATCCAAAGTAAAATTCAACAATCCAAAATCAAATTCTATCAAATTCAATCCAAACTCTATCCGAATTAAAGCCAAATTCAATCAAATTCTATCCAAACTCAATCCAAATTCATCAAATTTACTATTTTATCAATTCATAAATCTATCATTTATTCAATCAAAACCCTAAACTACAAATTAACAATTTAATCTAACCCTAAACTACAAATTCAATCCAAATCTCAAACCCTAAATTCAACAGAAATACTCAATCAACCGAAAAGAGGAACAAAATTCGAGTAATACCCGGAAAAGGAGGCGGCGAGGACGCGTTCTGGTGGCGGTGGGCTGGCGGTGACCCCGCGACGGGCATCGCGACGAATGCTTCTTGGCGGCAATCGCTGTGTTGAAGGAGGTGGGCGCCGCGACGAACTGGAACACACTCAGCCAGGCATTTAAATTCTATCAAAACTCTATCCGAATTCAAGCCAAATTCAATCAAATTCAATCCAAACTCAATCCAAATTCATCAAATCTACTATTTTATCAATTTATAAATCTATCATTTATTCAATAAAAACCCTAACTACAAATTAACAATTTAATTTAACCCTAAACTACAAATTCAATCCAAATCTCAAACCCTAAATTCAACGGAAATACTTAGTCAACCGAAAAGAGGAACAAAATTCGAGTAATAACCGAAAGACGAGGCAACGAGGACGCGTTCTGGTGGCGGCGGGCTGGCGTTGACCTCGTGGCGGGCACCGCGCCGAATGCTTCTTGGTGGCGGTCGCTGCGTTGAAGGAGGCGGGAGCCGCGACGAACTGGAACACACTCAGCCAGGCGGCGCGACGAGCGGCGCGGAGAGAGAAAGGCGGCGTGCAGGGAGGGAGGCGGGCGACGGAGGGAGGCGGGCAGAGAGATGGAGGGATCGAGGCGGTAGCGTGAGGGAGAGAAGGAGGCGGCTGCGGGAGAGGAAGCGGAGGCGGCGGTAGGGGTTCGAGAGATTGAGAGCGAATTGGAGGGAGGGAGGGATATGCGGGCTCGAATGAGGGGAAAGCTCCGCTTGAACCCACCTTATTTAGAGTTAGTGACCATATTGTCGCTAACTCGCGAATGTTTTTAGTACACTTAGCGACCATGTGGTCGCCAAATGGGGTTAGCGACCATTTGGTCGCTAACCCCAAAATTTGGACTTAGCGCTTTATTCTCCGATTCCCCCCAGTTTTTTAGCTTTTCCCCCATATTATTCATTCTCGCGACCATATGGTTGCCAATTAGCAACCATATGGTCACCACACCTTAAAAAAATTGAATTTCGCGCTATAGAATTTCAATGTCGATAAAAAATATCGAGTTGGCGATCATTGGGTCGCTAATTGGCGACCATATGGTCGCGAAAATGAAAAACATTTGTCTTATACTTTTCTTCGTTACCGGGGCCCCTATCGACCCAATTAGGTCGGTAACGACACACTACGAGGTGACCAAAATTTAATTATCTGACCAAACTCAATTGTGACAAAACAAACAACTTCATTACTTCCAAACTTAACCAAGTTACAAACAACTAATTCATTACAGCTTACGAACAACACTTGCTTCTTTTTAAGTGAAAACATGAACAAGCAACTAAAATTAATGGACACTCAGGTTGTAAGTGGAGAATCAACTGCCCGGATCTCAGCACCTTTGAGCATGCGAAGCTGCACAACCGTTTTCTTGGCCTCAATAGGATCTGTGATGTCGTCGCCCTTCAAGAAAAAAGGGCAAAATCCCGATGGTGCTCCCCCATCACATAATATCCAATCAGCGATCACTACTCTTAATGCGCGATTTGGACTTGTGCTCAATTCCGTTCTTGTCTCCCTATCCCCCTCCCCACGTGCACGATGGAGAAGTGGATGACTTCTGGAGCAAAGACAATCGTGTGCCTAGAACACGCTCTCCTTTGAGCCATTGATCGGATGATTTGGAGATGGAAACTTTAGGTGGGGTTTGATGTTGGAATTTGAGATGAAGATGGAAGCTAGATTAATGCATGTTGGAATTGAAGATGAAGTCTCCTTTTATGGTTGGAAATGGATGACCACTTGTGATGTGCATGCAAGACTTTTATCATCAAAATAGTAAATGCTAATAGTGTCATCAGAATAGTATTATCAGCATAGTAAAAGAAAATAGTGAATCGGGATAGTAAATGCTAATAGTGTCATCAGAAAAGTGAATGGCAATACATTAGTAGTATTTTGATTACATATCTTCCTAATCTGTATCCATCTCACTCTCAAACTCCCCCTCAGACGTTTCAGTAGACGTCTCTGCTTGTTCCTCAATGACATGATCCTCTCCATTTGGGTCATTTAGCGGACCAAGTGGATCATTATCATGTGTGTTGTCGATAACTCATGGAAGGGAAAAATCATGTTGAAATGCCTCTTGAACGGCAACCCCCCATGAACCACTATCATTAGGGTCTACACACGTACCTTCATCGGGCCACACACATGACTTCACTTTACAAACCACTATCCATTCAGCATCGCTTGATGTGATAAGATGTAACGGTCGTTTGTTCTCAACATTTTATGTCTATGAACATCCACAAGCTTTAGGTGAGGGTGAATGCGTGTTCCTCCACGACTCTAGTGTCAAACCACGAACAATTAAAGACAATAGGGCTCTTGACGGTTGGAGATATGTAATTCAGCTCAATTATTTCCTCTAACGCACCATAGAAGTCCTCCTCGTCAATACCGAAGCTTTGTCCTAGAACACAAACTCCACTACTGTTGGTAGCCATGGTTGATGTGTGTGCCTTCGTGTGGAATCGATAACCGTTGACAACATAACCAGGATATGTCTTCACTTTTTTAGAGGGTCCATGAGCTAATGTTGCAATGTTAGGATCTGTAATTGCCGGACTGTTAGCCTGCATGTACGTGGATCGAGGAAACAATTAAAAATTTTCAAACAATTTCAAATTAAACTGAAATTAATTTAGGAAATCCTTACATGGGAGTAGAACCAGAGGCGAACGTGTCTTTCCAAAATCTTTTGCTCTTCAACTTCGTTTATTGTTGGATTTGACGGTCGCACGAAGTTTGTCAAATAGTAACTATCAAAGAGAATAATTGAATCAAGTACTTATATTAAGCACATACTTTATTCAAATCAACATATATATAATTAATAGAAACTTACTCAATATAGGGCTCCACTTCGACGCAATTCATGAGTATGTAAGTTTGGATCACATGGAATTCATCATCTGTGAGCACACGACCACTTGATCTGCTACCCAATGTTCGCCCAGTTGTTGTGAAAATAGACAAATCGACCAGATCAACCCCAACCTGAAGTGTGCAACTAACGTTGTGGGAGACATCCATATGATTATTTGCCACATGCGAGTTAAAATAATACGAGCAAAAGGTGGATGTCTCCTGAACGAGATAGGCACTACAAATTGAGCCCTCAACTTTAGCTTTATTGTCAACTGTGCCCTTCAGCCTTTTTAAGAACCTACAATATGTATATTGAAGACCATATGTTATACAAGTTAATTAGATAAAACCAAATTAACTACAAATTATGCAATATATAATTGTACATACCTTTCTTCTGGATACATCCATCTATAATTGACAAGGCCAAAAATAAAACTTCCCGTGGCAAATGAATAGCGAAGTGCTCCATTGAATCAAATAACGCTAGGGGAAAGATACGCTCCAGCTTGCACAAAATAATTGGTATTTCCTTGTGCAACTGCATAACCACCTCAAGCTTAAGCTCGTAACACGTCGGGTCCCTGAAGAATGCACTTAGCTGAGCAATAGGCTCCCAGACTTTGTCATCAAGAAATGCTCAAAAAGCAACAGGCATCAACCTTTGCATGAACACAGGATAATCATGGCTCTTCATCCCAAAGAGTCTAATCTTGTGCAAATCAATGCAGAGGCCAAAGTTGGACAAGTAGCCATCCGGAAATTTTACGGATCTCAACCACTCAAGAAGCACTTGTTTTTCATGACGATCTAGTGCATAGCACGCCTTTGGGTACCTATTGTCCTCCTCGTCGGTTCCAATTCCGGACGCTTGCATAATTCCTTTAGATCCTTTCTAGCCGACCACTTGTCTTTTGACTTCCCCGGAACATCGAGAATGGTGAAGAAAACATTATCAAAGAAATTCTTTTCATTGTGCATGACATCTAAATTAAGTCTTACCAGCAGACTGGGCCAATAAGGTAGGTCCCAGAAAATTCTTTTCTTCTTCCAACCCGAACCTCTACTGACCGTCTTATTATGCTGCACGGCTCCCACTTTAGTTATCTTCATCAACCCATATTGTTAATCTAGTCTAATATCTCGTATCCGTCACGGAGTACCGGGGAAGCACGACGTTCCCTTCTACCCTTCTTGAAATCGTTCTTATTGTTTCGGAAGCGATGATCATGTTCTGTAAACCTCCTGTGACAATCGAACCAACACATTTTGTGTCCATGTGTAAGATAAAATGCATCAGTGTCTTCCATGCAATAAGGACACGCGTATTTCCCAGAAGTGCTCCAACCTACACAAACATATATTAGTACAACACATTAAATTTCACGGCTTCATATATGAATGATTATATATAATATGTTCAATTTAATTAAGCATATGTACAACAACATACTTGACAACATCGAATATGCCGGGAAGTCACTGATAGTCCATGTTACAGCTGCACGCAAGACAAAATTTTGCTTCCTCCAAGCATCGTATGTACACACCCCATTAAGCCACAAATTCTTGAACTCGGCTATCAACAACTGCAAGTAGACATCCAACTTTTCCTTCGGACACTTCGGTCCAGGAACAATAACCATTAAAAACATAACCTCTTCTCACATACACATCGACGACGGAAGGTTGTATGTCAAAATCACAGGCCAACATGCGTATTGGTGCCCGGATGCCCCGAACAAATTGAAACCATCCGTGCACAAGCCTTGTCTCACATTTCGTGTTTCTGCTGCAAAATCTGGCCACGTGGCATTGAATTGCCTCCATGCCTCTACATCTGACGGATGTCTCATCACCCCATCTTGTACGTTCTCTGCATGCCATCTCATGTGATCGGCAGTCACCACCGATGCGTACAACCTCTGCAACCGTGGAGTTATTGACTAGTAAAACATACGGGAATAGGGAATGAGATTTGACTTGCCTTGCCCCTATCTAGGATACTCACATATCTTGCAAGCAGCGTATTCTACATCTGCACCCCAATATTTCATGCAAGAGTTTGGGCAACAATCAATGGCCTCGTACGAAAGCCCGAGACCCTCAACCAGTTTTTTCGTGTCGTAAAACGTGGTTGGTAATGTTGTCTCTGAGTGTGAAACAAGTCTGCAGAAATACGAGATCATGTCGTATCCGCACTCCTTCATCATTAGCTTTGACTTTAGGCTAAGTAGTTCAATCGTTGTCTCCAATTGGGTCATATCACATCCAGGCCACAACGACCTATTTGCGACCAACAGCATGTCGTACATACGCTGTGCATCGGGATTGGGCGCTTCATGATAATATTGCTCCCCCTGCTCATGCCTTATATCCTCATTTTGGACGGGATCATCAGTAGTGTAATGACTTCGGGCATTAAAACCATCATAGACCATCTACTCCATTCGATTATCATTCCCAGATAATGGTGGTGCTGGATCAGTACTGCTACAACCTTCATACTGTCTAGACTCGGCCAACAAGGCAGCGAACATTTCATCTATCACCCCGTGCGAAACCCAATGGTAATAGTTCGGAACAAACCCATCCTTAACAATGTGATAATGCACATCATCTACATGAATCAGTTTCCTATTCTTACACCTCCGACACATACAACTTAATTCGTATGGGTCATATGTCGGCATAGATTTGAAGAAGTCGATAAATTGCATAACGCCAGCTAAATAACTCGCTGTTAAAAAAACCATCTATATTACGCACATACATCCATTCACACATTTTTCCTTCCTGCAATTCATTATAAGACTATAATTAATTTAATTCGGGTACATATAATCCTGGATGTAGCGACCATATGGACGCTACATAGCGACCATATGGACGATAAATGGTGTTAGCGACCATATGGTCGCTAATTTGAGTCCATTTGGTCGCGATTAATTGTTTATGTAAACAAAAACTTTCTTCAACCGATTGCTATACTATATAAATTTAACAATTACTTAACACAATCTCTTATAATTATATAAACGAATACTTTCTACAAACAATTTGTGTAAAACGATATCATGAAGGAATGAAATGTGGCGAATAAGTTTTAATTACATACCTTTGATGAAACTGTCGGAAAAATTAACGTAATTCCTTCCTATAACCAACATAGTTTTGTGAATAATTGTTTCTTTCTGTTGTGAATTTTTTGGAAAGAGCTATATATGTACGAGGTTGTGTAATGGTGGCGGAATAAGAGTGATGTTTTTACACATCTAGGTATATATATGTTGAATGAGCGGCAATATTACCAAATACTTTTTTTAGCGACCATGTCGTTGCAAAAAAGTGGGATTTCACCTGCCAAAATTGATGTTGCCCGCCAAAACATATGATCCATGTCAACGACTATATGGTCTCTATATGTGGCGACCATATGGTCGCCAACGCACCAGCGACCAGATGGTCGCCAACGAAAATAATATTGGAGGGTTAGAAGCGACCATATGGTCACTAAATATAGAAACCATATGGTCGCCAACGTTTGGCGAGAAAATTGCCCGCACGTTTATTGTGACCAAATGGGGTTGGCGACCATGTGGACGCCATAATTAGCGACCATTTGGTCGCTAACATGTTTTTATTTTTTTTCCCGGTTTTGACTTCCACATTAGCGACCATGCGCGACTATTTGGTCGCTAATTAATGACCATATTAAGTGGTCGTGAAAATATGGTAGCTAAATCTGTAGAATGGTGAAGTGTTCCCCCGCGTTCCTTTTGGCTGCCGAGTACATAAGACCGCATACGCTCGATCCCCCAGTGATCACATTCACAACTTTGGCGGGTATTGGCGACGCAGGCCTTCCCGTGCGTGAGGCTTCTACTATGTTTGGAGGGACCTATGCATTGGGCGCTACTTCTGTCATCCTTCCTCGGGATACGAGGTAAGCAATCTCTCTTCTCAATGCTATGCACTCTTTGGTTATATGACCATAATCATCATGGAAGTCAAACCACTTGCTCATATCCTTGTTCGGGTAGGGCTTTCATTTCTCTTTGGCCACCTGACACCCTGTATCATCAGAGTTATATTTTTCACGAGTTCCTCGGGGGATATACCCAGGTTAAACTCATCGCACTTCGGTGGCAATGGCTTGGCGGGTCTAGCCTCGATGACGTTTACCTTTAGTGCATCGGGGTGAGGGCTCTGGTATGGTTGATCGCAGCTTTCCTTGTGATGAACTGGCGTTGCTTTCTTCTCCACCCTTTCCCAAATGCTTATGGTCTTTCTCATTTTCAGATCTTCTTCAAGTCTGATTTGAGCTAGAGACTTAGTTTGAACATCTTCGAAACTGTGGCAAGGGTGTCTGGTAAGCTCCTTGTAGAGATTTCCATCCTGGTTAACCCCCTAACGGAAGGCTTCCATAGCAATTGGCACGTCACAGTACGGGATGGAAATCTTCTCTCAATTGAACCTATCTAGGTATTCTCGTGTGGATTCCTCCGCTTCTAGATAACCCGATACAAGTCGCTAGACTGTTTGTTGAATCTTTGACTGCTATCCAACTGGGTCCTGAAGGAGTCCATTAGCTCGAGGAAGAAACGGATGCTTCCTCGTGGAAGATTAACGAACGACTTCAGATCCGGCCCTGCGAGAGCCGCTCCAAAGCCCTTGCACATTAATGCCTTCCAAGAGTGATAGGGGACATCGCTAGTCATCATCTTCTACTTGAATATAGCCACGTGCTCATCGGGGTCTCCCGTTATGTCATAAGGACTCATGCTGGGCACCGAGAACTTCTTTGGTATTTCGACCTAGGTGATGTGAGGAGCGAAGGGTGACTCATCGTAATCGACAACCACTTCTTTCTCAATGGGCCGAGGGACTCCAAGTATCTTCGCCAGTTGCTCGGTGAACATCTTGAACTGGTTTCGGACGATGTTTTCTAGATCTTGGGGACGACGACGGTCCCAATACTCCTCATCGTCCATGATATCATCCTCAAAGCATCGAGGGCTAACTTCTCGCGCCAATCGAAGGCGAATGGGCGTTCTTGCCTCCTCACCAGTATGGTTGTCCTGTGTAGGAGTGAAGGATGGTACCCCAGGGACAGTTGTTGGCGGGGTAACGAATTCCGTACTGGAGGATTTCTCGCGCCGACCAACGGGGTTTCAGAAGGAACCTTCTCCCCCACTAGTTCGCGCTCGGTCCGTCATTCGCGCGCGCAGGCCGACGGAAGAGACGAATCGAAGTTGAGAGTGCAACCCTTCGTTGTCGACAGTTAGTTGCTCAATGCTCGATTTGTGCTTCTCGTTGCAAGCACGTTGATCTGTTAACTCCTTCTCACGAGCTTGAAGCCTTTGGGAGAATTCAAAACAACTCAATGCGGAGCGCTGTCGATGCGTCCTGGCGTGCGCCTCCGTCACCCCCAACGTCTTGTTCTTGGTTTCTCTCGTCGAAGTTGATCATAGTGATTTTTTTAATTTTTCTGATCTGGAAAGATGAACTTTTTTTATCGCAGGGCCCCACGGTGAGCGCCAAATTATTTTGGACAAAAAATTGACAATCGAACTTTTGTCCTAGATTGGGACAACGATCGAATTAGCACTCGAAGAATCGATAAAAGGAGTAATCATATTGATTATGATTGGAGGGTTACAAGTGTTTCTCTCTCAAGAGGTAAATGTTGAAGGGTTTCTTGAACAAATAAATTTATATCAAGACCCCGCTGAGTATAGGGAGTCAGGTTCGTCCACGGGAATGAGAATAGTGCTGAGAGATTAGTTAATAAACTACGAAAGCGAGAAATAGCAAACAAAGCAAGGCCAGGACCGAACTGGTTAGGGTCATGCACGACCCTATGGGGGTCGATCCTGGGCAGGGTAACAAACACGATCACACAAAAACTAGCTAGGCTCGAGCACGACCTTGGTGGGGTCGAGATCGAATCAATTTAACGATTTTAAAACAAATGTAAAAAGGTAATCGTAGGGCTAGGGCCACCACCACAACAACCATACATGCTTTCAACAAGAATTCATAACTATCATGCAATTATGATCATAGAAAAGTCAAATGTCGCAAACAATTCAAGCTATTCAATCAACTATCGCAAATTAAACAACTTTCTATCTATCCTTCAACCTAGGAATATCAACTTTCGCAAATAATCCTATTAGAACTAATCAAGCAATCAACTTTACACTTTCGCTTTTAGGTTAATCACAAGACATGCCTCAACTGTCGCAAAGGAATTTAGCACAAGATAGATAGATATGATCTTCAAGCATTCAAGTCATGAATTCAAGTTTTAGACATGCATGATCGTGTTGGGTTTTCACCCAACCCTAGAATCTAAGAAGACTACTCACTCATTAAAAAGAAAGAAGAAGACATGATCAAATTAAAACCGAAATTCAAATTAAAACTAAGGAGTCTTACAAATTTCTCCAACTTGTTCTCCAAGTCTTCCTCTCAATCCTAAAGCAAATAAAAACGGAAAAAAAGTCGAACTAAAACCCGGACCCCCCAATCTAAAGGGTTTAACCTCCTTTTATAGAGGAAAAAGAGTCCTAAATAAACTAGGAAACAAGATAAAACAACCTTCCTAAAATATATAGATAGAATATATCACAAAGATCTCAAAATAAGGCAAAGTCGGCGTCACGCACGACCCAAAATGGGTCGTGCACGACCCTATAAGGGTCGGTCCTGGGGGCATGATTTTCTAGTTGGGTCAAAACTTGCGTAGAAGATTCGTTACAACTCCGTTTGACTTGATTCTTTTTCCTATGTTCTTGTAACGAATTCCTCTATCTCTTTCCAAGCTCAAACTTGATCTTCAATAACTTTACTTGAGCGCTTAATCTCCATCTTCTCTTGCAATGCTCCAAACTCTTCTTTCAAGCTCCAAAACTCCTACAAAAAGACACAAAAAAGCGTAGCTTCCGAATCTCAAAGAAATACGAAAACTAAAGCAAAAAGACTCAAAAACATAAAACTCAAGTACGAAAACCACTCAATCTAATCTATCTAGACACTAAAAACACTACCTAAAATGCGGATATCAGTAAATACTCTCTTTTGCGCGTACAACTAAATGAATCATAGATCCTCTCTCCCTAGCCTATAACTCCTTAAACTAGCCGTTTTCCCCATATCCCAAGATCTCCATGTTACCAGGGCATATCTCCAACTACCAGACACCTCCCACGTTTTTCGGAATGAGTAACCGCCATGAATGGTCGCATCCTGGATGCACACCCCTTTCTCGTGACCGTAGCTTTCTTCCTTCATTTTGGTGTCTGCTAACTTCTTCTCGCTCTTTGACATTTCTATCTTCTCTTTCTTTTGTGATTCTTCACTCGCTTTTGGGCTAATATTGTCAAATGGGCTGACTTTTTTTGGGCCTAACAGAGATTATGCTTTGATGGATTACCAACAAAAGTTAGATTGACAAAATGTAAGATACCAGTTACACAAGAATGTCAGTTTTGTTCATACAATGGGGAAGATTCTTTCCACTTATTTTTGCATTGCCTATATACGATACAAACAATGTAAATGCAACCAAGACAAGAAATGGAAAAACTACCATTCGATTCATCATTAGAAACAACAAAGACGAAATGGTAAGAATAGGATCTAGAAAAATGGGAGATCGGTCAATTCTCTTAGCCAAAACCCTAGCTCTATATAAAGGCCTCCAGCTAGCTATGAAACTAGGTATTCGGAAACTAGAAATTGAGAGTGATGATCAAATCTTAATTAAGTCCTCGATAATTTATAAGGGATTGAGGTGCTCCCCATGTCAACAAGAGCTGTTTTTTTTTCAAAGCTCGAGTGAGGACAAAGAACTCTAAAGTTAAGTGTGCAAGGGCGAGATTTCTAGCAGGATGGATGATCTCTTGGGAAGTCATCGGGTTGGCATGTGATAGCCTTTCTAAGGCCTCGGGCCATTACAATTGGTATCAAAGCCGACTCTGGGTTACGAGTTGGCTTGGCCCGGCATGGGCGGTCACTCGACCTAGAGGGTGGTCCTTAGGCCTTGATGAGGACATTAGGTGTTTAAGTGGGGGAGAATGTAACACCCCTATGATTTATAAGGGAATGAGGTGCTACCCATGTCAATAAGAGCTCTTCTTTTTCTGGATTCGAGTGAGGACAAAGAACTCAAAAGTTAAGCGAGCAGGGGCGAGACTAGTACCATGATGGGTGAGCCCCTAGGAAGTCATCGGGTTGGAATGGGATAGCGCTTCTGAGGCCTTGAGCCTTACAATCCGAATGGGATAGCCGAATTCAACCCAATAACCGATACTACCCGACCCGAAATAATCCGAAAATCTATAGTTACCCAACCCAAAACCATCTGAAAATCCGACCCAAAATCATTTGAAAGTTACATTATGTTTAAAAATATTAATAATAATGATTATTTATTATAATTATGTTTCTTTAATTTAAATCTTACATTGAATATTTAGACCCTAGAGTAATTAAACTATAAAAATCATCATTCGATATATGGTCTCAATCGAAATTTGGCCAGCCTTAAAGTTGACTAACCTGAAATCTGGCCAAACTCAAAATCCGACTGACCCAAAATCTAACTTAATCCGAAATCTAAGTAAACCAGAAACCCGACTTATACGAAATCTTATTGGACCGAAAACCGAATAACCTAAACAAAATTGACCCAAAAAACTAATTGTTCTCAATTAATTGAGCACCCGACCCAAATGGTCCAACTCAATTTGATGTGATCGTCAAAATATATGAATTTGACCTAGATTCGAACTTACTCAAAACCGAAATGACCCGACCTGAATCTGGCTCAACCCACCGGATTGAAACCCCTACCTCAGAGTATGAAGCAGAGTTAATAATGAGTTGTGGTACGTCTTTGCATAAACTATGACAAGGTTTGGATAGCAAAACCCAAGTCTTGTCGAGTGTGCGTGAGAAAATTGAGTTTTCCAATCAAAACTCTATATATGTTAGAATCTCTTAATGTGTCACATTTTTGGGGCATTAACTTGCAATTGAGTGGAAGAGAAGTAGAAATTGAATTCAGATGAGTAAATTCAATAGTGTTCAACATTTCTTTATTAAACTTGCATCGAATCAAAACAATGCCACTGTCCATATAATATGCTTCAAGGCCCAAAAAATTATTTAAAGGACCCAAGTCTTTGATGTTGAAGACACAAATAAATAATGCTTGAGAGAAGATATTTCATCAACATCAGATCCAGTCACCAATAACTCGTCCTCATGGATAGCCACAATTGTAATATGTTGATCTTTAATCTTGGTACACATAATGTAGTCATTTTTGGATTGCAAATAGCCAAGAGAAAGCAAAGAAGAAGTAAGACTTTGAAACCATTGCCTTGAGGCTTGTTCAAGTCTATAAAGAGAGTTTTTTAGTCAACAAACAAAATTAGAAGGATTTGGAACACCTTCGGGTACTTTCATGAACTTCATCTAATTTTCCATGGAGAAAAGCATTATTGACATCTAATCGATGATATGTCCAATGCTTAGAGGCTATAATAGAATGAGAGTTCTTATAGTGGACATCTTTACCACAAAAGAAAATGTTTCTTGATAATCAATACCCTCTTGTTGAGTGTATCCTTTTGCTACTAATCGAGCTTTAAATTATTCTAGACAAGCAACATACTTCAATTTGATCTTAAGAACCCATTTGCAACCCACACATTTCATGCCTTTAGGAAGAGAAACTACGCTCCCATGTCTTAGTTTTGTCTAATGCTTCAAGTTCTCTAGTCATGGCCACGACCAATCTAGAATCTTTTGAAGCTTCCTTATACGTGGATGGTTCAGAAAAATATGTAAGAGTGGATAGAAAAGCAGAAGTAGGATTAAAAGACACCATGTTTGCTTGAAAAAGAAGAAGAGGAGCAAACATAATCTATAAGATTATGTTTGGTTTAGAATGGTTTTTCGTGGACCTTCTAAGAGGAGGTGGAGTAGGTGAGGGGGAATTATTTATTGGAGCAGGTGAGTCAAAGAAAGAAGAAGTTGTTGGATTAGTTGATGGAGCATGTAGGGAGGAAGTAGATATTGGAAAGTCATGGGAAGAAGAATTAGAGATCTCAGTTTGAGACGGAAAAAAATATAAGTAGAGTAGTCTTTAGCTAAGGTAGGTAAAGTAGGGGATGTGTCAAGGGAAGAAATGTAATGACAAGGATAATGTTGTTGATGGAAAACAACATCTCTAGATGAAAAGATTTTGTGATTAGTAAGGTCCATAACAGTATATGCTTTCTTCCCATAAGCATAACCAAGAAATACACAAGGAGATGCATGAGTAGAGAATTTATCCCTTCCTCTTTTTAAGGTTTTGACAAAGGCTAGGCAACCAAAAGCTCTTACAAAGGTGTAATCAAGAAGTTTATTAAAAAGAAGATCAAATGGAGATTTGTTGTGTAAAGATGATAAAGGGGTACGGTTAATGAGGAAAGTGGCTATGAGAATACAAAATCCCTAGAATTTGTGTGGAATATTAGATTGAAAGAATAGTACCCTGGCCACTTCTAAAAGATGCTTGTGTTTCCTCTCAACAATACCATTTTGTTGAGGGGATTCAACACAAGAAGTCTGATGTTGGATGCCTTTTTCAAAATAAAAAGAAAGTGCAGCTGGCTCAAAATACTCTGGTGCATTGTTTGTTCTAAAAGTTTTCACATATGCTTGGAACTAAGTTTGCACATATTGAACACATGAACGAAGAACTAATAAAGCATTGCTTTTCTGAGCCATTAAGAAAGTCCAAGTACATCTAGTGTTATCAACCACTACTGTAAGAGAATATCTAAACCCATTGTGAGTAGTGTGACGATAAGGGCTCTAAGTATCCACATCAATAAGGTCAAAAGGAGCAGTAGCAATGCTATTTGAAAAATTAAAAGATAGTCTATGTTGCTTTACCTTTGGGCAAATAGCACCAATGTTATAAATCTTAGGAAACTATTTTAAGAAAGGGTAAACATCTTAATTGTTCATACAACGAGCGCCCCATCCTAAAATGCCACAATTCTAGGCTATTATTGAAAGAAATAGAAGCCATAGCAGTAGATTCCTAAGTTGAGTTTGTGATAGAAATGTAGAGCCCTTTATCTTCTTTACCAAGAAAAATTGACCTCTTCATCGAAGGGCCTTGAACATAACAATAAGATGATGTAAAAACAACATTAACTCCAATATATTTGGTGAGTTTACTGATAGATAGAAGATTAAAAAAGAACTCAAGAACCAACAACACATTATCAAGAGCAACACTGTCAGAAATTTGTGCAGAACCAACATTGGTGATAGAAGCTTTGTGACCATTTGGCATAGTAATAGCCATAGGCATAGAAACTGATTTAGTAGAATGTAATAATCGAGAAGTAGAGGCCCATTAATATGTAGCCCCACTATCTAGAATCCAAGAAAGAGTGTTCTGAGAAGACATGTGAGAAAGAAGGAATACCTACTAGAAAGACACGAGAGTCAGAAGAACTTTGAAGATTTTGTTTGCTGAGAAGTGACATAAGTTGCCTGAACAGATCTTATATAATTGTAGGAGAGGCATTTTCAATTTTCCCTTTTTCTGATGAATCATTCTTCTCAGTTGAAGCATTATTGGTTGTTGGTGATTTATGAAAGTCATCAATCCATTTGGTGTAAGTTATGAATGTTTAACTATGAGAATTACTAAGGGTATCGCTTAGGCATAGGGTGTGCGGGAGGCACGGCCTAGTGATCGGTCCTAAAGTATTTATAAGGGTTGAAAGAGATAGAGGGATAATAGGAGGCTAGGTTAGGCACTCGGCGTTGGCCTAGAAACATCGGCGCCCATGGGCGCACCCTTACTCGGTAAAGTCAACGTGGGTCTCGGCATGTGGCTGACCAAGGCACGAGGGCATGGGGAACCTCGAGTGTGCCGAGCACCGAATGTCGGCATTGTGTGCCGTGATGATTGAACTTGCGCGCCGAGGGTTGAGGCATCGGCGTTGGTGCGCTGTTGCACGGAAGCAAACGCGCGCCTATGCGGCCAAACCCTAAGCGCGCCGAGGGCATCGTTTTGCATGTATAGCCAATTTTGGTATTTCGATTGGTTATGTTATGATTCCTATAGTGATAAATGAAGCTTTAAGACTATGTCGCAAAAATTGAGAGTTAGCCAAAGCTTGGAACACCTAGAACAAGCTAACTCAAGTTATGAGCTGGTTTTGGGTTTTAGCTCGGTTTGAGCTCAAGTGTTGACCTTTTGCCTTCGCGGTAGCTTCACTAAGCTTTATATAAATGTTATACACATTTTATATTTAGGTAGTGATGTCTAGCTAAGCTAGCTCGAAGCTAGCTCTACCATGGGTGTTGGGTCGCACTGTTATTGGGCCATTTTGGGCCTTGTCTTTTGAGTTTTGGATAAGGATGGATTTGAAATTCAGAAAGTTGTTAAGGGAAGTTACAAAAGTTGGTTGCAACAAACTCCCTTGTTTTCCTCCTTAATTTTCTCAACAAATTAACTAGCTTTTTCTCTTTCTATAACCACTACCCCTCTTGGCCTATAAATAGGGGTGGACGCCTCTCATGAAGTAGGTTCGAGAATTTTGTGAAAAATCACAAGATTGTATTTTGAGGTTTTCCAAATCAAATTACAAACACTTATTGAAGAACGAGGTGTGTATATATGCAATGATGATACATGCTTGCCACATGTTCATTGTATAGGAACGTTTTATCTCACAACGTTATTGTGGTTGAACACTTGGCATTAATAGGGGCAATAAACGTTGAAGGAAAATTGGATCTCATCTAGTGACTCGTTGCCTTTATCAAGTCAATTTTGTTTATTCTTAAAGTTTACTTTTGTTCTAACATAAACTAACTATTCGGCGGTGATTACCCTTGTGGTCTACACGCAATGAGATTACCTTTGGGTCTACTTACGAGATTTCCTTCGGGGTCTACTCAAACTGTCTTGACTACCATTCGGGGTCTACAAGAGCCAGATCTAACCTTCAACTAACAACATATTCTTAAACTAACAATCTTCAATGTTTATTTATTGTTTTAGTATTGTTTTTTTGTCTTGCAAGGTGATTGATAATGGCTAAAATGAGTGAGTCATCGATTAAGGATATGGCCTCTAAGTTTGTGAAACTGGAAAAGTTTGAGAGGCAAGATTTCCGCCAATGGCAAAAGAAGATGCATTTCTTGCTTACTTCTTTGAAAGTGGTGTACGTGCTAACAACGTCGTGCCCAGAAGTACCACCCCCCATATCGGAAGTGGTCGAGGATGACACCAAGGAGCAAACCAACTAAAGGTTGGCCATTGAGCTCCAACATAGGCGCTTTGGGAAATAGGAGAACAACGACTACATATGTTTTGGGCATATCCTAAATGGAATGGACGACTCCCTCTTCGATGTGTATCAAAATCTCGAGTCCGCTCTTATTTTGTGGGAAGCACTCGAAGGAAAATATTTGGTCGAAGATGCTTCGTCCAAAAAGTTCCTAGTATCTAACTTCAACAACTATAAGATGGTGGAGTCTAGACCGGTGATGGACCAATACCATGAATTGGTTCGTGTGTTGGGACAACTAACCCAACATGGTATTAATATGGATGAGTACTTCGCCGTCCCTTCCATAATTGATAAGTTGCCTCCTTCATGGAAGGAGGCAAAACATCTTCTCAAGCATTCTAAGGAGGACATGAATCTTGTCCAACTTGGATCCCATCTTCGGATTGAGGAGGAGTTCTAAATGAACGACAAAGGGAAGAAGAATGAGGACAAGTCCGCCCATTCGGTTAATACCATAGAGGCGGCCAAATGTCAGGGCAAAGGCGCCAAGGGCGCCAAGATGTCCAAACGGTCCAAGGGTGGGAAAGGCGAGAAGCGTGGTTCCAAGGAAAAGGTAAAGGGAAATGTTGGAATTGTGGCAAGGATGGTCACATGAAACGGGATTGTGGAAGAAACACCGTTCACAAGGACAAGGGCGTGCCAACGTCTACGTCGGGCTCGAGCGCAAGCCACGAGCAAGGTATTCCAATGGATTTTGGTTTATGTAAAAAGATTCATTGTTTAGTGTATCTAAAATTGATGAATGTCTTATCTTGAAAGATGACAATCAAAATTGGTGGCTTGACTTGGGTTCCACCACCCACGTGTGCATGGATAAACGATGGTTCAAGCACATGAAGGATGTAGAGGACGGTTTAGTTCTCTACATGGGAAATGAGTCGACGACTCCAGTCTTAGGGAAGGGAGACGTGCTTCTTAACTTTACAAGTGGGAAGGAACTTATTTTACATAATGTATTGTACGCACCCAACATTAGAAAAAATGTTGTTAATGGTGGTGCGCTAAATAAGTTAGGATATCGGTTGGTTTTTTAAGTCGGTCGTCTCGTTATAAGTAGGGCTAGAATATTTGTAGGCTTCGGCCACTATAAAAACAATATGTTCCTACTTAATGTAATCAATAATTATAAGATTGTGCATGATTACATGGTGGTGTCAAATGATTCGGTTTATGATCTATGGCACGCGAGGTTAGGGTATGTCCACATGAAACGCATGTAGGATATGGCAAAGGATTAAGTTATTCCTAACTTTGAACCTACAAGTGAAAAGTGTAAAACTTTCTTGTTAACCAAAATAACAAGGCTTCCTTTCAAGAAAATTGAGAGAGAGGAAGGAGTTCTAGGGCTAGTCCACTCGGACTTGGGGGATTTGCATGCAACTCCATCGTTGGGTCAAAAGCGTTACTACATAACGTTTATTGATGATTATTCAAGGTATTGCTATATCTATTTAGTTACACTCTAAAAGTGAGGCATTAGATAGGTTTAAGGCATATAAAACCGAAGTTGAATTGCAAACCGGTTATAAGATCAAAAGACTACGAACCGATCGTGGTGCTGAATATATGGACAAGGAGTACTTTGAGTCTTGTGGTATTATACATGAGACAACAGCTCCATATACCCCACAACAGAAAAGGGTGTCGGAACGAAAGAACCGTGTGCTTAAGGACATGGTAAATGCCATGTTGTCCTACTCCGGATTAAAGAACTCGCTTTGGGGTGAAGTGATGCTTACGGCAAATTATATCTTGAATAGAGTACCTAGCAAGAGAAATTGCCAATCACCTTACGAGTTGTGGTTAAAAAGGAAACCTAGTCTTCATTATCTTCGTATATGGGGTTGTCGTGCGGTTGTTAGACTAACGGACCCTAAGCGTAAGACATTGGGAGATAAAGGTTTTGAGTGTATATTCATTGGATATGCTCATAATTCTAAGGCCTATAGGTTCTTTGTGATAGAGCCTAATCATGCAATTTCGGTTAATACCGTGATAGAATCGCGCGATGCCATATTTGACGAGACTAGATTTTCATCAAGTCCAAGGCCTAGGGAAATAGACCAAGAAGAGATCGATCCATCATCGGATCCAATGGATACCGAGGAGGAACCAAGACCGGCGCTTGGACCGAGAATAACTCAGTCCATGTCGTGTGCCGCCACACCACAAGGCACATCGCAAGGCACATCGCAAGGGGCGTTGCAAAGCGCGCCATTGACACTGAGCCATAACGACGTCGGTGTGGCGCCTATACTCGAGGGATCGAACCTAGTTGAAGGATCAAGATCTCCCAAGCACAAGACTATGGGGATCGAGGACGAGGACACTGGCGCAACTAGCGATGCTGAGGATGCGGTTGTAGCATCGCTTTGCACTTGCAACGCCGAAGCGTCGATGTCGGGGTCTAGAACGCCTAAGCGGCGACGAGTGCATAAGGCACTTGTGACGGGACCATCGTTCCATTAGCCAATTTTCGAAATGTTCTTAGTAGAAGGATCTAGAGAAATAAAGGGTCGAAGTATTTCATATTTTCATATGGATGAGGATCCTAAGACTTTTACCGAGGCATGAGTTCTCAAGATGTTTCATTTTGGAAAGAAGAAATCCAAGATGAGATGGACTCCATTGTTGGCAACAACACTTGGGAGTTGTCGGACCTTCCACCCGGTTGCAAGCCTTTAGGGTGTAAATGGATCTTCAAGAAGAAGATGAAGGTCGATGGGTCCATTGACAAGTTTAAGGCTCGATTGCTTATCCAAGGCTTTAGACAAAGAGAAGGTGTTGATTATTTTGATACCTATGCCCCCGTGGCGAGAATCACCACGATAAGACTCTTGATTGCCTTAGCAAGCATTCATGGTCTTGTCATCCATAAAATGGACGTGAAGACGACGTTCCTCAATGGAGACTTGGATGAAGAGGTTTACATGAAGCAACTCGAAGGATTTGTAGTGGAAGGACAAGAACATAAGGTATGTCGTTTCATCAAATCTCTTTATGGACTTAAGCAAGCGCCAAAACAATGGCATCAAAAGTTTGATGAAGTAATCTTGGCCTATGGTTTCAAGATAAATCAAGCGGATAAGTGTGTATATAGTAAGTTTGATAATTCCGGTCAAGGAGTTTTAATATGTCTATATGTTGATGACATGCTTATATTTGGTACAAACCAAATGATAGTTGACAAGACAAAAGAATTCTTGTTTACTAAGTTCTCCATGAAGGATCTTGGAGAGACCGATGTGATCTTAGGACTTAAGATAAAGAGGGATGGAAAGGGCTTGACCCTAACACAATCCCATTACATCGAGAAAGTGGTGAAATGTTTTGAATGTGATAAAGCCACGCCGGTTAGCACACATATGGATCCTAGTGAGAAACTCCTTCCCAACCTAGGAGAACCAATTTCTCAACTTGAGTATTCGCAAGTGATAGGGTGCTTGATGTATGCAATGACGAGTACACGCCCCGATATAGCATATGTCGTTGGCAAATTGAGTCGTTATACTAGTCGACAAAGTGTAAGTCATTGGAATGCCCTAAGAAGAGTGCTTACATATTTAAAAGGAACAATGACTTATGGTATTGTATACATGGGCATTCCTTCTACTTTGGAAGGTTATACTGATGCAAGTTGGATCACCAATATGGAAGATCACTCGTCAACAAGTGGTTAGGTATTCCTATTGGGTGGTGGTGCAATATCTTGGGCATCTAAGAAGCAATCTTGCATAACAACATCGACTATGGAGTCAGAGTTTGTTGCTCTTGCGGCGGCTGGCAAGGAGGCGGAATGGTTTAGGAATATCGTGAGTGAGATACACTTGTGGCTAAAACCGATATCCCCTATTGCTATCTTTTGTGATAGTCAAAGCACGTTGGCAAAGGCCTATATCCAAGTGTATAATGGGAAGTCAAGACTTCTAGGTGTGTGGCATAGTTCCATTAGAGAATTGATCACACATGGAGTCATCTCGGTTGTCTTTGTGAGAACACACAATAACCTTGCCGATCACTTAACCAAGAGTTTGGCAAAAGATTTGGTGTCTAAGGCATCGCGAGGAATGGGGTTAAAATCTTAAGAGACCCTATGATTTGGAACGCCCAATTCCCCCTTACGGAAAGGTGTAAGGTTGAATTCAATGTGCTAAGCCAAAGACAAAGAGTTGGAGAGCATACAAAATTCCCATCAAGGTATTTGCTCTAGCCTACATGTAAAGGAAGTTTTGAAACAAGTTTTCATTAATGAGTTTTTGGAAATTGCAATTGTAGGTGCAAGTTAGAAAACTCAACTAAGCATATGTGGAAGTGTGAGGCTTCTTCCAAGAGAGTTCAAGGATGACTTGTCTATAAGCATATGTGAAAAAGTTATGGGACGAAAGAGCCTTCTTCAAAAGCGTCAAGTATAGCCTATATACGCTAAGTAACTCATGTGTAACTCTTACGACGTGTACTTAGACAAGTTGATGTGCTTCAATTCTTAGAACACCACGATTCTTTAGTGCATGATTATAATTGTTACAAGTTATAAATTCAAGTCCAAGGACATTTATTTCTATACATAGAGTTTGTTAAAAAAAGTTCATATTTATGACGTTGCACAAATGGGGGAGGAATGTTGGTGATTTGTGAAAGTCATCAATCCATTTGGTGTGAGTTATGAATGTTTAAGTGTGAGAATTACTAAGAGTATCGCTTAAGCATAGGGTGTGCGGGAGGCACGACCTAGTGATCGGCCCTAAAGTATTTCTTAGGGTTGAAAGAGATAGAGGAATCATAGGAGGCTAGGTGGGGAACTCGGCGTTGGCCTAGAGACATCGGCGCCCATGGGCGCGCTCTTGATCGGTAAAGTCAACGTGGGTCTCGGCATGTGGTTGGGCCAAGGTACGAGGGCATGGGGAACCTCGAGTGTGCCGAGCGCCGAACATCAGCATTGTACGTCGTGATGCTTGAACTTGCACGCTGAGGGCTGAGGCATCGGCATTGGTGCGTCGTTGCATGGAAGCAAGCACACGCCTATGCGGCTAAACCCTAGGAGCGTCGAGGGCATTGTTTTGCCTTGTTTTGCATATATAGCCAATTTTGGTATTTTGATTGGTTATGTTATGATTCCTATAGTGAGAAATGATGCTCTAATACTATGTGGCAAAAATTGAGAGCTAGCCAAAGCATGGAACACCTAGAACAAGGTAGCTCAAGTTATGAGCTGGTTTTGGGTTTTAGCTCGGTTTGAGCTCAAGTGTTGACCTTTTGGCTTCGTGGTAGCTTCACTAAGCTTTATATAAATGTTATATACACATTTTATATTTAGGGAGTCATGGATAGCTAAGCTAGCTCAAAGCTAGCTCTACCATGGGTGTTGGGCCACACGGCTATTGGGCCATTTCGGGCCTTGACTTTTGAGTTTTGGATAAGGATGGATTTAAAATTCAAAAAGTTGTTAAGGGAAGTTACAGAAGTTGGTTGCAACAAACTCTCTTGTTTTCCTCCTTAATTTTCTCAACAAATTAACTACCTTTTTCTCTTTCTATAACCACCACCACTCTTGGCCTATAAATAGGGGTGGACGCCTCTCATGAAGTAGGTTCGAGAATTGTGTGAAAAATCACATGATTGTATTTTGTGGTTTTCCAAATCAAATTACAAACACTTATTGAAGAATGAGGTGTGTATATATGCAATGATGATACATGCTTGCCACATGTTCATTGTATAAGAACGTTTTATCTCACAACTTTATTGTGGTTGAACCCTTGGCATTAATAGGGGCAATAAACGTTGAAGGAAAACTGGATCTCATCCAGTGACTCGTTGCCTTTATCAAGTCAATTTTTTTATGCTTAAAGTTTACTTTTGTTCTAACATAAACTAACTATTCGTCGGTGATTACCCTTGTGGTCTACTCCCGACGAGATTACCTTCGTGTCTACTCACAAGATTACCCTTCGGGGTCTACTCAAGGTGTCTTGACTACCCTTCGGGGTCTACAAGAGTCGAATCTAACCTTCAACTAACAACATATTCTAAAACTAACATTGGTATTTTTACCACCACACAAATGATTTAGTGGATAGCCAATGATTTTCCAACAATGGTCTTCGGTGTGTGTAGGATGTTTGCAATGTTCACAGTAACATCGAGATCTGTTTGAACAATTAGAACCATTCGAAGAGTCTAATGAGGATTCACCTCTTCGATTAGCCGTGAAGGCAGTACTTTGAAGAAGTCCCCACAAAACTTCCCTTGCTTATTTGTCTCTTCATGTTTTGAATGTTTAAGTTGTATGTTACCCTTGCTTGTTTGATGAATTCCTAAATGCATTTGATCTTATTTTGAAATGCTTGTGTTTTGCTTTTTTTTGTTCCTGTACTTTATGTTTAATTCATTTCGATGATGTCAAAAGGGGCAAATGGAAAAATGCAGTGATGCATTGTTTAAGAGAATACAGAACAATTCCTTTGCTAAGGGGGGACAGTCTACTTAAAATCCTGAAAAAATGAAACTGCGTTTCCATCTCAAGGGGAACCAAGTATCTACAAGCATCATGTTGTTTTGTCTTATGCCTAAACTATCCTTGAGAAACCACATCACTTGTTTTTGCACTTAAATGTTTATATGAGTTTGTCATCATCAAAAAGGGGGAAATTGTTGAATCCTAACACCGGAACAATGATTCTCTCCATTAGTTTTGATGATAACAAACGCCATTAGGAATTAAACATTTATCCAGTTGTTTTAGGAAATATTAAGTCATACAATAACTATGAGGGCAACAATACACAACACCATGGAAGCGGTTCCTGCATACGTGACATATCAAAGGGACATAATAGTCTTTATGGGACAAACTTGGGCGGCAAGTGTAGAAGGGCAAATGATTCTTAAAGAGGAAATATCTCCCAAGGGTATGTTGGTCATTAAGAGCTATGCATTGTGCCCCAAGTGAAAAAGGATAGAAGATTAATTTGCGAAGGACCCATCACTATAAGAAGATAGCGATCAAGCTAGGTCAAATTAGATCACTCACTGAATGAACAGTGCCTACCTGAAAGCAACGAGAGTCTGAGAGTGGTTCAAGAGTAACAATGAAGAATCCAAGAAGAAGAAGTTCAGAGTCGGTCGATGGCGAGTGCGTGAACTTGGCATCGACGAAGAAGACATTTTTGATGCTAAAGGGAAATACACTAGGAAATTGTGAGGTTTGAGTTCTATATTTAAATGTTATAGCGAGCTAAGGAACTAGATAGTTAGATTCATTAGTATTGCTGGAATTTGGTGATTACTAGCAATAGAGAAGTTCGGATCTATGTCTTCTAACTAAGGAACTATCATTTAATAAATTTCTCATTCGAAATCCTCCAATGGAGATAGAGGTTTACCCACTCAACTTGTTGTTTGAAGTGGGGTTCCTCTATAAGAAAATAAGAAAATGTTTCCTTAAGTTTTTGTCATTTATATTCTGCATTTACTTTTCCGCTGCATAAGGGAACTGTCACTAAAACAGTTTTCGATTGTTTGAACTAACTCAGATCTACGATCCTACACTTGCGTAGATTATTTGCTTATCCATGTTATAATAATTGTTCATGATCATTCCATTACTTGTTCATTTATAATATCTTAGTTGTTCAATTTGTATTAAAGGAGAGAGAAAGCTTAGCATCAGTTGTTCTATTCCTTTGTTGGCTCCCATTGTTTCTCTTGAACTTTCCTTTCTTGTAGAAGGAATGAAGTACCTTTATAACAAGTACGTGTTCCTCATCTTCATCTTCTTTTGAGTCTTCGTATTGTTCTTGTACGAACTTGAGCATTTTCTCCAGTTCCAAGGCAATTACCTTGTTTGGCTTGTCTTGTTCCTTATCTTCTTGCTTTGGTTTCTCATGGCTTATTAGTTTGACGGAGACTTGGTGCATCATGAGTTTTCTATTCTCTAGATTCTCCTTGAACATTGTTCTTTCATTTTCCCATTCAACGGTTAGTCCAATGAATAGTTGTTGAACCTTTATCTTATCAGATATCTCTTGCTTGGTGATCCCAAGGCCAGCGTTCTTAGTGCAAAGTGACTCAAAGCGAGATTGGTAGCTGTCCACGAATTCTCCCATTTCCATTTCAAAGTTGAAGAACTCCCTCCTAGCATTCATCTAGTGGTCCTCTATGAGTTCGAAACTCCATGCGTGCATTTGCTGGATGGCTTCCCACATCTCCTTCGCGGTTTCAAGTTGGCCACCCTATCACTTTCTTGTTCGCACATTAAGTTGTTAAGGTATATTTTGTCGTTGTAGTTGGCATTCATGCATTTCCACTCATGTTGTCCCCATTTGGACAAATCATCACAGATGACTGGATCAACTTCGAAGTTCCCTTTCTCGATGACACATCATGCCTGGAAGTCATGACTTCTCATCTAATCCTACATTTTGATCTGCCAGTTCTCGAATCCTTCGGCAATAAGCCTTGGAGGCTTGTTGTTCCCATGATCGATTTGAGTTAGTTCCGACGACATCTTGTATACATGTGAGACTAACATAGAAATCTAGAGCAAACCTGCTCTGATACCAATTGTTGGATCGTGAGTGTTAGTTAAGAGTTAGGAACAGGTGTTGGACTGTTCCCAAGGCAGCGGAAACAAGATAGGCACAAGTAAACAAACAGAATGGGACGTAGTTCATTTATAGATCGAGGAACCCCACTGCAACCAACTAGTTGTATGGGTAAACATCTACCTCCGCTTGGACGATTTTGAATGACTTCCTTCTTTTATTGATTGTTTCCTTAGCTACTACAAGGAAAAGTTCAAACTTCTTTGTTCCTAACAATCTCCAAACTTTTATTGAACTTTCTAGACCTAAGTACTAAGACAACAACTCAACTAAAATAAGAAAACCAAATCTTACACTCTATGTTGTATCGATACTCAGTTCCATAGCTCCTGGGAATAGAAACTTCACCGTCGTCGAGATCAGACACTTGCCTTCGGGGACTTCTCTATATTTCTTCTTCTTTCTTGACTTGGCTCCTTTAGAGTTTGGTTGAGGCTTTGTGAGAAGTGATTTGCAAGAGTACTATTCATGAGCATATATAGGTGTGTGATGCTTAAGGCTCTATCTTGTGCATTTGTCCGAATTTCCCTTGTCTTGCTCTCCATTCTCCAAGTATGTGTACTTCATTCACACGTGATTCATTTGAATTTTTTCTGCACTTAAGCTAATCGGATCGTTGGATCAATCGTCTCAGTCTACGGAACAGACCGTGCCTTTGTTTTATCTAGAATAGGCTTTCGCATTTCATGTTAAGTTGTCTGTCTTCACATGTGAGTTCCTTAGTCTTGGAAACTTGTCTCTCATGAGAGTTTTAGATGGGAACTTCTTCTTTTGGCTTTCATTCTAGTTGTTGTTGTCTTGCTTCTGAGTTCCCTTGAGACAACATTTGTTTGTCCTAAAGTTCCCTTGAAATACTTGGATATAACACATTAGTTCCCTAATGATGTTTATAATTATCAAAACTTAGAAAGTTCGATCGTTGTTCCGATGTTGTAGAACCTGAGTTACCAACACCGTCCCAACAATATATATGCACTCGAAGATAATAGAACAAATTAAAGGTTACAACAAGAATAATGATAATTGCAAAGTGAAACACGTCGTAGAAAATATGTTACAGTGGATGTTTAATAGGTCGCAATGTGTATAGTTTAGGTACTCATCAATCGAACATTTCCAAGTGAGGTGTTGAAATGATCAATTGGACAAAGTTCAGGTGTCTATACATGTATCCTGCCTTTATTATTTAACGGTATTTTATAGTGAGAATTCATGGTAATTGGTATCAATATATATGGACGGAGATCATTCACTAAGATTATGTACTAATCATCGGTTTGCCTATAAAAGTCACTTATTCACCAGTGGTCAAGGCTAATTTTGTAAGATTATTTAATCTTATTTTGTGGGCTAACATATTATATACATATTAAATGGATAAATAAGTAACGGGTTTATTTAAGTGGTTCAATTAAGTTAAGAGACCCTTGGATTTCTAATAAATGGTATGGGCCCAATGGGTGGATACTGGATTTGGCCCATTACGCTTAATGGGATCCTTTTTGTCCAAATAAATAGAGATTAGGTTATAGTCCCCAATACGCCAATTCATTTGGTGCCTTTTTAGGTAACTTTTTCCATCAGAGAATAAGGCAAACCCGAGACTTGGCTGAGGAAGACTACGTACATGTGGCTATCATTAGCTATCGTTTGAGATTCCGCAACAAGTTCGATCGCTACTATGGATTCAGGTATGTAATCAGTTTCTTAATATCTTGATATGATCGATCCTTGGCTTATAAAGAGGATTAAAATACTAACAAGTGGTATCAGAGCCTTGATCATATTAAGTTATTAGATCTGAATTTATCATGTTTTTTAGGGTTTGATGGACAGTTGTTTGAACCGATCGTTTTTTATACGGTTGTTTGGTTGAATTTCTGCTCGTCACACTGTTCGGTTGTGGTTTTGGATCCAAACTATTCGATATCGTTTAATCTTTGTTTGTTTTATTCGATGTTTGCATGAACTGAATAGTCTTCGAGACCATGCCTATTATACTCATTGCACTGAATTTTGGTTTTAATATATATTGATTTGTGCGAAATCATATTTACATTGAAATTTTTTTTACTTTTCAACGCATGTGCACATCTTTTATGTTCGTTCAATTCTATTGAATGAATCTGATGATTTGTTTCGTTATAGTTCATGTGCTATATAGTATAATATTCGGATTTATTAATTGAATATTAATCATGTTTATGTGTACAGTGTGATACATGTTTTTATATGTACGTATTTAAGTTAATATTAGTGCATACATGTTTAAGTGATCACACATATATATTAAGGAATAGTATAGTTATATCATGTATAATATTATGATTGATTTATACTTGGTATAATTTTAGATTTTAGATTAAATTGATTGAAACAACATGTTGCCAAAGCAGTCTCTGTTGTGTAGAATAATTTGATTTGAAATCTAAAGTTTTGGGTGTGTTCTTATTTATGCGAATATCAATCGGCAAAGGAAGGTTGATGTTGGGCTAGATAATGAATACACATGTGATAATAAACATTGATAATTATAAAGTTATTATCTATGTGAATAATAGTCGGTCCAAAGAAAGGCTATTGTTTGACCAGATTTGTTATCAATGTTTGATTATTGCGTTGAGAGTACCACTTACAATTGATATTTTAGTGCAAACACTAGATGTCAAGTTGTGTTACGTATCTTATATGAATTTTTTTTTCTATGACTATTAATTGCATGTGTTTTCTTGTTCTCTGTATATAGTTTCAGCAAATGCAAATAATGTTTCTGCTCAAGTTAGTTCCATTCCTATGCTCAATGAGACAAACTTTAAGGTCTGGAAAGAGAACGTGGAAATCGTTCTCGGATGTATGGATTTAGACCTTGCGTTAAGGACTAAGTGACCCGTTTTGGCTAAGGATCATTCCAATGAAGCGAAAGTTAAAAGGTGGGATCGCTATAACCACATGAGTCTAATGATTATGAAGTGCTCCATTTCGGAAGCGTTTCGGGGCTCTATTTCTGAGAGCACTAATGCTAAGGAATCCCTTGAGGAAATTCAACAATATTTTGCCAAGAATGAGAAAGCAGAAGCAAGCAATCATTTAGCTGCTCTGATTTCTATGAGGTACAAGGGGAAAAGAAACAGAAGGGAGTACATCATGGAGATGTCAAATCTTGCTCAAAAACTAAAGGCACTAAAGTTAGAGATAAATAATGATTTACTCGTGCTTTTAGTTCTTCTGTCTCTTCCTGCACAATTCAGTCAATTCAAAGTGAGTTATAATACTCAGAAGGAGAAATAGACTCTTAATGAGATCATCTCACAATGTGTGCAAGAAGAGGACAAGATCCAGAGAGATAAGACGGAAAGTGCTCATTATGCATCAGGCTCTCCGAATAACAAAAAGAAGAAGGCTAAGGATAATACAGTTGGGACACACTTGCAGAAAAAAGTGAAAAAGCAAGGTGATGGACTCACTTGTTTCTTCTGCAAGAAAGGTGGACATATGAAGAAAGATTGTCCTAAGTACGCCTCTTGGCGTGAAAAGAAGGGTAAATGTCTCGCTTTGGTTTGTTCTGAAGCTAATTTATCTTCTGTGCCTATTGACACTTGGTGGGTAGATTCTGGTGCTACTACTCACATTTGTGTGTCAATGCAGGGTTGCTTGTGGAGTCGACCGCCAAATGATGCTGAAAGATTCATCTATGTGGGCAATGGCAATAAAGTTCCTATGGAAGCAATAGGGCATTTTAGACTACGTCTAAAGACTGGTTGTTATTTGGATTTAATGGATACTTTTATAGCTCCGTCTTTTAAGCGGAATTTGATTTCTATTTCCTCTTTGGACAAAGGTGGTTACCGTTTTGGTTTTGGAAATGGATTGTTTAGTATCTCTTTGAATTCAAATGTTATTGGTACTGGTACTTTGATGGATGGTCTTTATATGCTAGAAGTTGTTGCTTCCCATAATGAAATCCTGCATACTAATTCAAAAGGTACAAAGCGTAAATTAAATGAGAATTTTGCATCATTATGGCATAAGCGTTTATGTCACATCTCTAAAGAGAGAATAAAGATGCTTGTGTCAAATGGGATTCTTGATTCCCTTGATTTAACAGACTTTGAGGTCTGTGTTGAGTGTGTTAAGGGGAAATTAACAAACACAAGGAAATTAAGTGCCAACAGAAGTACGGAGGTCTTAGAACTAATTCATACGGATATTTGTGGTCCATTCCCTACAGTTGCTTGGAATGGTCAACAATACTTTATTACGTTCATTGATGACTACTCCAGATATGGGTACTTATATTTGATAAGTGATAGATCAAAAGCCTTGGATGTTTTTAAGTCTTATAAAGATGAAGTTGAGCTTCAACTAGGTAAGAAAATTAAGGTTGTCAAATTTGACTGTGGCGGAGAATACGATGGTAGATATGATGGATCAGGAGAACAACGTCCAGGACCCTTTGCTATCTTCCTAAAGGAAAACGGAATTGTCCCACAATACACTATTCCGGGCAAACCTAGCATGAATGGTATTGATGAGAGACGAAACAGAACGCTTTTGGACATGGTGAGAAGTATGATTAGTCACTCTTCTTTACCCGAATCACTTTGGGGAGAAGCATTAAAGACTGTAGTATATGTCTTTAACAGAGTACCTTGCAAAGCATTAGCTAAAACCCCATATGAAATGTGGACTGGGAAAAAGCCCAGCATAAGGCACTTGCACATTTGGGGATGTCCAGCTGAGGCTAGGCCATATAAGCCTAGTGAAAGGAAATTGGACTCTAAGACAGTTAGTTGCTATTTTGTTGGGTATGCAGAACGCTCTCGAGGGTTTAAGTTTTATGATCCCACTACTCGCTCCTTCTTTGAGACGGGAAATGCCAGATTTCTTGAGGATGTAGAATTTGGGGGGAAAGAATTGAGGAACTTCACTTTTGACGAAGTTATCCCTATAGAAGAGGAATTTATTTCTCTGCCTAATGTGGTTATTGAAAATGATCAGGAAATAAATCCGGACATTCTTCAAGAACTAGTTCAAGTTTTGGACAACAATGAAGTTCCTCCCATAGAGCAAATTCAACAACCTCAAGAAGTGCCATTAAGGAGGTCTAATAGAGAGAGAAGATATGCAATTCCAGATGACTACATTGTGTATCTTGTAGAACAAGAAGATCCTATGGGCGTGATTCTAGATGAATACTTCGCGTACCTTATGGAACAAGAAGATTCTGTAGGAATTGTAGAGGATGATCCAATCAATCTTAATGAGGCTCTTTAGAGTTCTAATTCTCTTAATTGGATCAATGCCATGAAAGATGATATGAAATCCATGAAGGACAATGATGTTTGGGATCTTGTCGAGTTGTCAAAAGGTGTGAAACCCATGGTTGGAAATATATATTTAAGACCACAAGGGGTTCTAAAGGCAACATCGAAAGATATAAGGCTCGTCTAGTCACAAAAGGATTCACTTAGAAGGAAGGTATTGACTTTAAGAAGACTTTTTCTCCAATCTCATCAAAGGATTCTTTTAGAACAATAATGGCACTTGTAGCTCATTTTGATTTAGAGTTGCGTCAGATGGATGTAAAGGCAGCGTTTCTTAATGGAGAGATTGATGAAACGATTTATATGGTGCAACCGAAAAATTTTGAGTCCAAAGATTTGAAATCTATGGTGTGTAAGTTAAAGAAATCCATCTATGGTCTTAAACAGGCTTCAAGACAGTGGAATCATAAATTTCATCAAGTGATTACCTCATTTGGTTTTGAGGTAAATAAGGTTGAAGATTGTGTCTATCACAAATTCAGTGGGAGCAAATTCATTTTTCTGGTGTTATATGTCGATGACATACTTCTGGCTTGTAACAATATAGACTTATTGCATGAAACCAAGAGTTTTCTCACTATAAATTTTGAGATGAAGGATCTTGGGGATGCCTCTATTATTTTAGGTATAAAGATACTACGAGATCATTCTCAAGGTATCCTTAGGTTGTCACAAAAGAGCTATATCGAAAAGGTACTAAGCAGATTCGGTACGAAAGGTTGTGCATCGACATATACACCTATAACTAAGGGAGACCAGTTTAATCTCAAGCAGTGCCCCAAAACTGACCTTGAAATAAAGGAGATGCAAAAGATTCCTTATTCCTCTGTGATAGGAATCTGATGTATGCTCAAGTTTCTACTCGTCCCAATATAGCATTTGTGGTGGGACTTTTGGGAAGATACTTAAGTAACCTTGGATTGGATCATTGGAAAGAAGCAAAACGGGTTATGCGGTATTTGCAGAGAACAAAGGACTTCATGCTAACTTACAGGAAATCGGATAGTTTGGAGATCATTGGATATTCTGATTCCGATTTCGTAGGATGCCCTGACAGTAGACGATCCACTTCAGGCTATGTTTTTATGCTAGCTGGAGGAGCTATATCTTGGAAAAGTGTCAAACAGACGCTTGTAGCTACCTCAACCATGGCTGCAAAATTCATGGCTTGCTTTGAGGCATCCATTCATGGTGTATGGCTGCGTAATTTTGTCACTGGGCTGCATGTGGTCAATGGTATTGAAAGACCATTGAAGTTATATTGTGGCAATAAGTCAGCAGTTTTGTTCTCCAACAACAACAGAAGCTTTGTGAAGGAGAAACACATTGACATCAAGTTTTTGTCATTGAAGGAAAAAGTTCAAAATGGTCAAATTTCCATAGAACATATCAGGACGGACTCAATGCTAGTTGATCAGTTGACCAAGGGATTGCCTCCTAAGGACTTTCATGAGCACACTGCTCATATGGGTGTTGCATCTTTTGTAGCACCTTCGTCTAGTGGGAGTTTCTATGGATTTTCTAAGTTAAATTTATGCATAATATGGATGTTATGATTTTGATTCATAATGTATTTCTGAACTTGTTTATGAAGTTTTTGGTTGATCTCCAAATAAAGTAGGACTAGTTGGAAATAGACATGTTTTATGGAATCACATTGCATGTAATTTCCATGCCACTCATCCATATTTGATCTATGTCATTGAATATAGTAGTACGGTGAACACAGAAGGTTTAGTTATGATATTGGTTAACGAATGCCGTTGTGATCTCATATTATTATACGAGATGGACCAGATTGATATAAAGGAGAAGTTTGTAAGTTTAGCCAAGACGTGTATACAAAAAGAACTTTGGTTAATATAATTTTTTTTGGTCATATGTAGCCCAAGTGGGAGATTGTAAGATTATTTAATCTTATTTTGTGGGCTTACATATTATATACAATTATATTAAATGACTAAATAAGTAATGGGTTTATTTAAGTGGTTCAATTAAGTTAAAAGACCCTTGGATTTCTAATAACTGGTATAGGTCCAATGGGTGGATACCGGATTTGGCCCATTAGGCTTAATGAGATCCTTTTTGGAAAAATAAATAGAGATTAGGTTATAGTCCCCAACACGCTAATTCATTCGGTGCCTCTTTACGTAACTCTCCTCATCAGAGAATAAGGCAAACCCTAGACTTGGCCGAGGAAGACTACGTACTTGTGGCTATCATTAGCTATCGTTTGAGATTCCACAACAAGTTCGATCGCTACTATGGATTCAGGTATGTAATCAGTTTCTTAATATCTTGATATGATCAATCCTTAGCTTATAAAGAGGATTAAAATCCTAACAAATTTCGCTTCTATGGCAGATATAACGATCGATGTAAAATTAACTCCTACCTTATTTGTACGTTGGAACTAATGCGATGCTATAAGTTTGGTTGGGCTCATGGGCTGTATACGCACGGTAAGAGTAAAATTGATCATTCACATACTTTTAGAATTAGATGAAACTCGTTTCCAATAGTTTATAGTACTTAATTTATAGTATAGTTACCCGTTTCATTTGGTTGGCTATTAGCCTATTACAAAATCGATCGATGACTCATTCTATATATATGCACTCGAAGATAATAGAACAAATTAAAGGTTACAGCAAAAGATAATTGCAAACTGAAATACGTAGTAGGAAATGTGTTAAAAGTGGGTGTTTTTAAATTTAATTTACACGTGCTGTACATGAAACGTAGGGACGTCCATGCATGACACGGTTTCCAGGGTACGTACTGACTTTTACTGCTTTGCATGCAGACCAACCCAATGCCAATTGATAATTAAATCATGCATTAATCTCTTAAATCTATTCTTCCCCTTTTCTCTACTTTTCATGCCATTTCTACAGCAAAAGAGGTGAAATGTTGTTCACATACTGAGACCAAGTTAAAGAGGTTTAGAATCTAAAAAGTAAAAAGAAAAAGGAAAACAAAAGAGAGCAAGATCGAAAAAGAAGGAAGATACGGTTTTGTGTAGCAGACGAAACCCAAGAAATGCAAACATCCAAACGCGCCCCAAGGAGGAGGGTTGGAGTTGCAAATGGAACCCCAAAAACACCACGATACTGTATTAAAAGGGTTTTCTTTTAAGAGTTTGGGAAAGCTAGTTAGGCCATGACAAGATGGAACTCAATGAATTTTATTTTATATATATAGGGAAAAGCGTGCGACTTACAATGCAAATCTGATATGCCACTTTTACTTTTCAGGAAAGTTTACTTCATTTCTTTTTCTGTTTCAATTATATGGAGTATGAAGTTAGGTCATATCACAATTTGTGGCTTGCAAGTGTATGACGGCTCGTTGCTTATGGCCTTCTTTTTCACAAGCTAATTATCATTTTGGTTTTTCTAACTTACTATATTCTAAGGGTTTATATGAAGCATATTATATACTCCCTTCGTTTCACAATACATGTTCTTTTAGTTTTCAATTTTTATTTCACAATATATATTTTTTTTTAGCTATTTTGTTCTTTACTTTACATATTTATCCTGATAATTATTAATAGGTTATTAGTAGTAGTTTTCAATAAAGTAAAAAGGTGAAGTAATAAATAAGGGTATAATAGTATTTTTGATAACTTTCTTAATAAGTGTGCAAATGGATAAAAAGACAAGTTTTCATGGACCCCCGAGACGAGGAGGAAACAACGTTCATCACCTAGCGCGGCACCTTATGCTACAAAGTGATGCCCTTTGGTCTGAAAAATGTAGGAGCTACCTTCTAATGTCTTGTGGACCGTATGTTCAAAAATAACTTGGGAAGGAGCATGTCGGCCTATGTGGACGATATCGTCGTGAGGAGTAAGTCCCCAAGAGACCATCTAACGAACTTCGCAGAAGTATGCACGAAACTCGGGCGAAGTTGTCTTAGCCTAAATTCCGAGAAGTGCGTGTTTGGCATCTCGTCTGGGAAGTTCCTGGGTTTGATGATCAACACGGGGAATAGATGTGAACCCGACCCAAATTGACTCAATCTTGTCGATGCGATCACTGCGCTCCCGCACCGAGGTGCAACATTTGTATGGCATGAGTGAACTATCTAGGGAGGTTTTGCTACCTCTTGGCGGACGGAGCGCTTCCATTCTTTGCAGAGCTCAAAAAGAACGAAAAGTTCGTCTAGGACGAGGACTTAGAGCGGTTGTTCTAAGACTTAATTAAAGGCCTTCCTATCGAAATTGCCCACCTTGTCCCCACTAAGGGCGGGAGAGGACCTGCAATTGTATGTGGTCATAAGCCCGAAAAATAGTTAGCGCGGTTCTAACAAGGGAGTCGATGTACCCGGTCTATTTTGTTAGCCGCGTTCTCCAGCCCGCAGAGCAGCGATACTTCTCGGAGGAGAAGATGATTCTGGCAGTAGTGATCGTGGCGCGGCGATTGCGCCCCTACTTTCACGCTCATCCCATCCAGGTCCTTTCGGATCTCCCTCTCTGCCAAATTTTCCATCAACCCGCGATATTTGGGAGGATGCCCAAGTGGGAAGTTGAGTTCTCAGAGGTCGACATCAACTATCTCCCCATAACCGCCATGAAAGGGCAAGCCCTCGCCGACTTCATGGTGGAAGTCACTTTACCCAAAATAAGTGAGAGTGTAGAGGAGTGGAAGGTTTTTGTGGATGGTTCGCGTTGCGACGCAGGTGGTGGAGCTGGGGTTATCCTAACCGCACCATCAATCGAAACAGAGTACTCCCTTAACTTCGCGTTTGACACAACCAAAAAAAGGCAGAATACAAGGCCATGATCGCCAACATAGAAATGGCATTGCTTAGTGGTGCCCGCAAAATCAGGGTATACACTGATTCAGAGTTGGTCGCTCGCCAGCTGAGTGCGCAGTACGTACGAGTCTAAAACGGGTTTCTTGCCCGCGTACTATGAGAATTAAAGGTCAAGGGCTTGGTATCCTGTTTGGAAACATTCGCGATCGAGGCCATTCCACGCGCTTCCAACATCAAGGCAGACGCGTTGGCTAGGCTGGGATCGACTCTCCCGTTGGAAGTCGGCAATCGGGTAATAGTCGAAAGAAGGCTATCGTGCAGTGTTGCCGATAGGATTTTCTCCATTTGCGCCGAAGGGTGGATGGCTCCTATCATCCGATACATTACCCGTCACTTATATATATAAATATATTATTTCATATAGTACATACTCAGTTATTTTGTTTTTGGTCCCATGTAATGTAAAGTAATATTTTAAAATATAGCAATTGGGTTTGTTTTGACTTTTGAGGTGTGAGTTGAATGGTATATCAGATGAATTGGATATCTATATGTTGGAAAATAAACTCTTCCTACGTGAAATAAGTAGATATAAAATGTCTAGTATATAAATTTGTTGAGTTATTCTATTATTTAAATAATTTTAAGATAAAATTTCAATAGACTTATGTATTAAATTTATTTAGAACAATATCCCACAACTTTTATATAATTAACCCCCCAGACATTAACACTATTAAAATTTTCGTTTAATCTAATCTTACACACAATATGTATTTTTGTCTCTGCGTATGTCCCGTAACAAAAATACTTTCATTAAAGAGTTAAATGATTGAATTCTGTTTTTGGTTTAATTTCTAGATTAATTTTCTACTACCATCATGTACTAGTATAATTTATTGTTAGGACTTAGGAAAATATCACCTTTTTTTTTGTGGAATAGGAAAATATCACTTTTGTAACTGCGTATGATATGCTGCTAACATTAGGATTCCTTTTCAGTTACAAAAAAAAAAAGAGGAAAGGAAAGGAGTCGAATCGATATCTAACTGGAATCTTGATCAATTGGTAACTCTAATAAGGAAATAATAAATAATAAACGGTCCGGTTAATGTGTGTCCATGGACACATAATAAAAAATATTGTACTAATTTAGAAAATTATTTCAAAACTATTCCCTAAATTTAATTTAATAAACCCTGTTAAAAAATCAAAATTAACAAACAATATCCAAATTTATCAAAATTAGAATTCTTATTATGTACACATGACATACATTAGAAAAATCGAATAATAAATGTAGATATATACAATCTCTAGGAAAGTGGGGCGAGGTGGCCTGGATGGAATATAATACCATGGGACATTTAACATGTAGAGATGAAAGCAAAATCTCTAGGATTATGTGCAATATTTGTGTGATAGAGACATAAGCTTTATGAATCATCCCCATCAAAAAAAAAAAATGGTGTGAAAGCTAAGATATATAAACATGCATGCATATATGGTGTATGTGCATATAGTAGCAACAGTTGAGTTGCTAGCTAGGTAATTGAGTAAGTAGTCCAATTGTTGGAGATGCCCTGAAAAATGCCAGCCTCCTCCCTTGTCACACTCACGTACCCACTTGTTCTTCGCTACCATGTGATCGATCTGTGAGGGCTCACTAGCTTTCAATTACAGGATCTTTCTAAATAGGATTCTAGCCACCCAGCTTCAAATATATCCAATCACATCGATTTGATCAATCCCAAAAACTCGTACCCATAATTTTTCAGATCTTCCTTTTACAAAAGTTACATCTAGCTAGCTACGCTTTATATATAATATATATATATATATAGGACCAACCAATGAAACAAAATTACCCATTACAATGAACCTAGCTAGCCTTACAATTAAGAATATAACTTTCTTCTTCATTTTTCTTAATCAAGAATTAATATTTCATTTACATTGCCCCAATTATATAAATCTAGTGTCCCTTAAGACTAATTTGATTGGGGATTAATTGGCCAAGTAATTGCAAGGAATGAAGTATGCCAACAGATGGAAGGAATATGAGATCCACAAGTAGCTAGTAACAAGAACCCCAAAAACAAAACAAAAAGAAAAGGGAATTTGCACTTGGTGCTAGGGCAACGTAGGAGGGAAGATCTTCTGGCCCGGGGCTAGCACGTTCTTGGGATCGAAGCTCCTCTTCCTCTCGACGAATCTCGGCCATTGGCGGCCAAAGTGCTGCTTCCATTCATCCTGTGTCTGGTAATGTGGAAGGTAAAGCTTGAAACTGTATCCCTTTTTGTTGCACAAGTGTATTATCTCCTTGTTTTGGGTGACCATTTCTTCTACTGATGGGCCCTTTGGGTATGGCTCAGCAAATCTCAACAAAGCCACTATGTAGAAGATTTCACCTTCCGGTAAAGCAACAGAGCTTCGGCTATCCCACCTGATCCAGCCATCATCGAGGTAAAAGAATATAGATAAATTAGTTTTTGCTTGGTAATTAAGTATTTGACGCAAGCAAGCTTAAGGGAAGGTAAGATATACAGTATGAAACATGGTCTATATGTCACATCAGATGCAAATGCAATTAATACACTCTTGTTGGTGGGGAAATTTTTGTCTGGCATGTTGGCAGAGTATCTCTAAACTATGTGATAAAATAGAATAACAAAACAAAAGTAACGATAAATCAATAGTGATGGAGGGAAAGAGATTTTGTCATTTACAAAATAGGCCAAAAGAGCGTGGATATTCATTCCTCCAATGACAAGGAAAGAAGCAGCCATAGGATTTCTGTATTAAACTATGGCAATTATGGTGTCGTTAGACAACGAGCTAGCAGCCTCAAAACCATTACAATTTTATACTACTACTACTATATTAATAATCAAAGGCGAACCCTGAATGGACTCTTTTAACAAACTCAATTTAAAAAAAAAAGCACCTTGGTCTCTTTGTCAACACAAAAGACACTCACGAACAGGCACACAGCCAAAAGGGTAGCCGGATTGTGTTTTAGTCAAGCAGTTTTGTATTCGATTTATATAGAATTTGACTGGTGTTGAGTATTGAAGCAAAAAACGTGTTTAATAATTTAAAATTTGATCAAAGCCTACCGAATTGATAACTCATTGACAAAAAAAAAATCCAAGTGTAATAAAATAATAAATACATCTACTCATATCCTACACATAATAATTAAAGAACTCGAAAATTCCTATGTATTGCACGACCTAATAATAGCGGGAACAAATATAGAGCTTAGCGATCATCATATACAGACAAATGATCAAATAGCCAATAGATCTTCGCACAAACAAATGATTAACGGCCGGTGTTGGTGATAGATCTGCATTTTGGGTGATTCACTTCTTGATTAAAGGTATTATTATTTGTTTAAAATGAAAACGTTGAAATTTGGGTCCCACACTGTATCCCACTTGGCAAATTGTTGATTCGCCTGATGATCTCTGTGTTCATTCTAGAGGTAAGAAATTAAACCAATTAAGGGAGGAAATTTGTCAAACTTAATTTGACATCATGATCGATAACTAATATGTTGTTGGTTCAAAAAATCCCTTATCTAAGAATTCATACTACCATTTGTTCCTTGAAAAATCCAATGCAGCAAAGATACTTTATTAATTTTATAATATTAGACAGAGGTCAATATTCAAGGACCAGATGTTGATTGGTTGCAAAATTGATGTCACTAGAAGAAGAATGGGACCCCTTCTGGCTAGCAGCATTACAATCTCAACCGATTGGTTTTAGTTTTTTCGATCATGATAACTAGAGAGGCGTCGATCCATTGCCTAATTCAATTAGCACTTGTCCTTATTTTATCATATGAAGACGATGTTAGCTTATATTGACCACGTCTGTGTTACAACGATTGTGATGATGTGTGGTCCATGTATATGAAATATTATCGTGCTCTTAAGTCCTAATTAGACAGCCAAAATGCAAATAGTGACAATATTTAAATGGAAAAATAAAATAAAATAAAAAAGGGTGCGAGGGGAGTACTCACCTGCTTCGCAGGAGAGGATAGACAAGCATGGGCCCCCCAATGCCATGATTGAGCATGCGCTTGAACACCGTACGATCAAAATCAGCAATGTCTCGTTTAGACACGAACATATTAAGCCACGGGTGGGGCGCGTCCCATATGCCAGTGGCTTTCGCCTGTTGCTCCACCTTCTTTACACGGAGGAGGAATTCCGTGTAGCTCACGTCCACCTGGAACCTCAGCCCCTCCACGAATCTCAGCCGTTCCAGCCTACCATCCACATCCTGCGAGTTCAAAATTTACAACTTTAACCACCACGCTATTAGAAGTTTCTCCGTTGCGAGGACAAAAATGTCATTTCCGCAGTGGCTTAGAGATTCGCTTCGAAAGCAACGGAAGTTGGGCCCCCAGGGGACCAAAACGTCAGCCCAAAATCTCAATGATCCGCAAAACGACACCGGTTCGGTCAGCGTAATTTTACGGTTATACCCCTAGGATGAGCCCCCAGATGTGAAACGAGATTTGACGCCACAAAGTGGCTCCACTCGCACAAGGTCAAAACCGAGATTTCACAAGCGTCTCATCATTTGTGTTTCGGTTTTATTCCTCCTCGCCATGAATTTCTATGTAATTTTCTTACAAGTCTGTATAATGGTTTTGTTTGCATGGCCGTTTTGGTACGTTCTGGTGTCAGAAAATCCAATGCAAGATACATACATATATTGTGTGATGGTGTTGCCTCATCGTGGTAGGGACACAAAAGTAATTCCAAATCTTTATACAGTCCAAAACAAGAACCCGATTGAAACTAAAAAGGAAAGGCCGAGACTCGAGAGGAGAGGAGATGAATACGCAGTTCGAGCTTCCTATACTTTGCTAGTCCCATAATTCCCTCTTCTTCCTCTCTTTTTTTAATTATGGCACGTGGACAGTAACCAAAAAAAAAAGAAGAAGAAGAAGATAACGAGCGAGGAGTTGTGAAAAGAAAGCGATTAGGAAGTAGGACAGGTCATCTACGGATTTGTACACGTGGCTTGCTGTCTCGGCAAAATTTGGGTCCCAATTTTAGAGTTTTTAGTTCACAGTCAAACAGCTCATTGTGGTACCCACTATCTAGTAGTTTTCAGAGTAAGTACCAACTGTTAGGTCTCAATATTCCCTTTTTTTCTTTTATTTTTTATTTTTATAAAAAAAAAACCAACCCCAGTAATTTTCTAGCCACTAAAAATCTCACCAGAAATAACACGCAAGCAACAGAACCCGACGCATCCAACGGCTGAGAATCGCACAGGAATTGCAAGCACAACGGCTCAAGTTTGGCACGGTAAACATATAATTAATATACTAGTTGTAAGCCAAGCGGACAAACAGTGATGCAAAAGTTAAACAAGAATTAAAGAGAGAGAATTTACCATTTCGACGATTGAAGGCGAGTCCTGGTGTTTGTAGTGGAGGGCGAGTTCGATGCAGTAGAGAACCGAACCGGCGGTTTCGGGCAACCGGTTCGGGTCGAACCACTGTTCCGGAACGAGGGGAACGGAGCCCCAACCGTTGACCGGGTCGTCGCTATTGACGAAAGCAAAACCCTCCACGTAATCGAACGATTTGCCCCCCTTCTCCGACTGAGTCACCAGGATTTCCATGTCATGAGTGAACTCGTCGAATTCGGAGTAAACCAGCCTTATCCATTTAACCTGTGTGATCGATTCAAAATCATCAGAAAAATCATACGCAAACGTTTATGTAAGGCTTGATGGATTCAATTAATCTCCTCCATTAAAAGAATTAACAGAAAATACAAACCATATCGGGCGCCCTCTGCAACAAAATCCTGGCTCTGGTGATGATTCCAAACTGGCCAAGCCCGCCAAGAACGGAGAAGAAAAGCTCGGAGTTGCGCTGCGGGGAGCAAATTACGATTTCGCCCTTCCCGGTAACGACTTCAAGCTCTGAGACGTTGGACGTTTGGGGGCCGTAACGGAACGCCTGGCCGCTTACCCCGGCGTTAGATAACGTCCCGCCGACCGTCAGCCCTAAGTAGTCCGTCCACGAGCGGGGCGCCAAACTGAACTTGGAATTAACGCAGCGCTTCAACACATCCTCCCACAATGCCCCGCCGCTGACGTCAGCATATCCCAGGCCGTCCCCGGAGCCGCTGTCGACGATCTGGAAGTAGGAATCGGCGATTGACCTCATGTCCACCACTATTCCGCCGTCGCCGCCGGCCATCGCCTGGCCGTTGATGGAGTGGCCGTTTCCGCGGGCGGCAACCGTGATGGTTCCGGGCGACGCCGTAGCGGCGGCGCGTACGACTTCGGCAACATCGTCGTGGGAGCGCGGTTTCACCACGGCCGCCGGCGGCCTCGCGGCCATCCCGCCGAAATCTCTGCCGGCGTAGGCCGTAGAGCGGAAACCGACCGTCGCGCGGATCCCGAGCCTCTCGAGGAACGGCGTGACGATGCCGTTGCCGGAATCGAAGGCGTCCTCGTCGTTGACGGCCTCATTCTCCGGCAAGAACCGCTCTGCGTAGGCTATCATCTTTCTTTAGGATTTTCTTGTGTTTATGGTTTCGTATGGGAATTTTCCGGTCAGCTTTACTCTTTTGTTTGTGATTTGTTTGGTTTGTAACTGTAATCTTTTTCTATTCTCTCTCTATCTCTATGAACACTGCTCGTGCAAGGTGGGGGCTTAAATAGCTGCTGAGCGTGCGAGAGACGGGTTTGATTTTCCTTTTTCTTTTTTTTTTTCCTTATACGGAGTATATTTGTTTACTTCTTGATTTTTGAGAATATATAATTGGCTATTTTTCTGTTCAGTTGACGGGTCGCTTGTTCAATTTCAGTTATCGTCTATTTATTTTATTATTTTTGGGTGATTGCACTGCCCCCTTAAATACTCTTGAGTTGTTGCGATCCTATGGAGTATGTATTGGACGTTGCTTGTCTACCACTTGAATAAATCAGTTTTGGCACTGCATATTTGCAATAAATTTCCATCCTTCCATCCTTAATTTACGATTTTATAAATTATAGCCAATTTTAATTTATTTATGATTTTTTTTGCTAATCTGCTTAATTTGGGGAAATTTCAGTCAGAATCTCTTCATAAAGTAAAGCTGAAAAGCCTTGAAGGTAATATAGGTAATAAAAATTCTACCAAAAAAAAAAAGGGAATAAGTCGGCTCAACGTTTGATGACACGTAATATTTCTGCTATGTAAGAAATAAATCTCGCGGCTAGATCGAAAGCTTATTTGTAAAAAAAAAAACATGTCAGCCCTTTTAATTTGTCAAGTAGATAAATGGAAGATGCTGTGTATATTATATATATGCAGTTGATAAACATTATTTTGATCAATTGAATTAGATGTTTGGCAGTAAAGTTTTTCGCATTCTTTTTTTTATGTTGTGCAATTTGATATGGGCGGACGGATTTATAATCGTACACGATTTTCCATGATTTTTGTTTAAAAACTAGGTTCGTAGTGTGCGGATCCCAAATCCGTCCAAAAAATAAGAAAAAATCGAGTTTCGTGGGCGGATCCATAACCCGTCCAAAAATTCAGGCAAAATCGGAACAAAGACTTTTGCGGGTTTGAAACCCGGACAAGAAGCTTAAATTAGGTTAACTTGTGCGGGTTTGAAACCCGCACGCGCGGCGCCTTGTCTTCATTCATCGTCTTGTTTCGTCTTCTTTCTTCGTCTTGTTCGTTCCGACCAAAATCAAAACCAAAGCTTCTGAATTCGAAGTTCTCATGGACGAAAGAGCGAGAGAGAATGAGGGTGGCGGTGGGTTGGGTATTTCGACGGATTCTGGCTCCGCCCAACCGTCGGCGGGTTCCAGATCCGTCCAGGTTGCCGGCGGAGGAGCGGCTCCGTCGGTGGATTCCAGATCCGTCCAAGTTGCCAGGGGAGCGGCTATTTCGACGGATTCCGGCTCCGTCCAACCGTTGGCAGATTTCGGATCTTCTCAGGCTCCCGGCGGAGGAGCGGCGCTGGCAGGTGCGGTGGAGAGGAGTACAACGACGGTGGAGATGGAGGAGGGAGCGGGCCCGATCGAGTTGACGGCGACGGAAGATGCGGATCCGGGTCGTCCGGTGCGTTGGAGGAGAATGATGGATGAGGTATTTTTCAAAATATATTTTGAATATATATTATATATAGATTTATATTGATAGTTTATTTAGTCTTTACCGAAATCATGTTAAATACATTTGATTTAGCGAAATATATATGAAATGCATATTAGATTAGAAATTATATTATATAAAATGCATATACTTTATTTAGCGAAATATATATGAAATGCATATTAGATTAGAATTTATATTATATGAAATGCATATATTTTATTTATGAAATGCATATTAAATAAAATATATGAAATGCATATATTTTATTTAAAAATCGTACCTTGGAAATAATATATATATATATATATTATATTAGAAATTATATTATAGTGAAAAATTGTATGATAGAAATTAGAAATCGTGACGTAAAGTGAATATATTTATTGGATTAGAATTTTTTTTTTATGTGGTAAAAATCGTAAATAGAAATAATAAAAATTAGGATTAGTTTGAGTGAAATAAAATAAATGAGGCAAAATGATTGAATAATTAATAATATATTAAATAACAGGAGGTAGTTGAACACATTCGACAGTCTACAACTGATGGTAGACGACCTGCGGATCGTTTTATCACGGCTTCGGGTCGCAAGAGGCGACACGAAGAATCGACCTCCGAGCCGGAAACTCGTCCCAACTTTGCTGCGACAAGAGAGGATCAGCCTCTCCATGATGAGGCCCCACCGACTCAGTTAGAGGATATGATGGTTGATTCTGTTGGGACGACATAGGCTTACTGAGATTCTGTTGGGACGACAGAGGCTCCGAACGAGTCGTCGTCATCATTCTCGCATCCGCCCCAGTCCGACCCTCCGCAGTATGATACTTTGCCCTCTGACCCGACTCAGATTCATTTGGATGAGGTTGTTGTAGATTCTGTTGGTGGGACAGAGGCCCACCCTCCACTGGCCAACTTGCTCGAGGAGACACCTTATGGGCTCGACGATCTATCTATATTACGGGATTTCCATGCACACATCGCCGACTTGATTTGGAGGTCACTCGGCCCGTTTAGGATCGACATGGACGGACCTGTTCGACGTATTATGTGTCATAACAGACCAAGGGAGTTTGCCCGATGGAGGGCTCACATTCTGTCAGCCGGCGTTGATGCTGCAGAGGGTTCGTGGTTATGGATGATTCGACAGACCGGCCTGACACAGCTATTGGACTTCGATTTCGGCAACGTCGACCATGGCCTCATTTCTGCTTTTGTAGAGCGTTGGCATCCAGAGACCAACAACTTTCATTTTCCGTGGGGCGAGATGGCGATTACGCTTCATCATCCTCGGTTTGCCGATTGAGGGGCACGAGGTAGCTCACACATTCTCCTCTGTCGAGTGCGCTGATATGGTTGAGTATATGTTTGGCATGACGGACGACTATTTGTTACCCGTCCAGCGTGACTTCCTCAAGGACCTTAGGAAGGTCCATCTATACAGCCGAGATTTCTTCGATCACTTACTTTTGATGATGGCTTATGACGACCCGCCATAGTGCATAGCTGCCGGTTTTTTGTGGCATTACTTGTCCACCAGCTTGTTCGTGGACAAATCCACGAACAGTGTAGATGTTGATATGTTGTCGTTGTTTGAGGACTGGGGTCGGATTGTCGAGACTGCATGGGGCGTCGACACGTTGGAATTCCACCGCAATCTTGGGGAGGCTTCACGGGCCGGGGTAGCTCAGTTGGCGGGTTGCTCATATCTTCTTCAGGTATTTGGTTGTTTTGATTGAAAATGTCTTTGTCGAAATCTTCGTAAAGTGAACTGATTTTATTTTTTTTTCGGGGTGCCATAGATGTGGAGAGCATGTCGCTATCGGGTCATTTCTTTATCTTCGTAACCCGAACCCGTTGCCTGGAGCAGAGAACGATGAGAGGAGAGCATGTCGCTATCGGGTCGATCGCACACGATTACAGACGTACGATACGTCGATCTACTATCGGCGCATCCTCGACCTGTTACCGACCTAAGGATGTACGTATCCGTTCTTACATTTTTGTAATGCATAAATTTACGTTTCCTGACGTCATTTCTTTATATTTCAGGTTTGTTGGACCCCCTATACTCGGGTTGACCTGGATCTCCAGTATCCGACGTCAACGTATCGGGGCACCATCCGATACCTCGATATCTACGAGCCGTACATGCCCGAGAGATGCGTGCGGCAGTGGGGACGAGTTCAGAGTCGACCTTTGGACGTTATCGTACCATGCGTTTCTCATCGTCCGTGGTCGCTTAAGGGTCGGGCAAAGTACTTCCTCGACTTCGACGACGAGTATTACGGGTGGGGTAGCGTTATGGACCACATTTGTCCATTCATCCTCACGTCGCCACGTGCTGTCACTCCGTGGGATGTCGACGACGTGTACCTGGACTGGTTCTTTCAAATCTCGCATCCGTATGTGTGTCCGAGGGCGCCCGTTCCGCTGCGCATCGTTCGAGCCCCTCTTCCGGCTGCCGATTTTCACAAGGTGAGTGTGTTTATATTATCTAAGATTAATTTTGAGTTGTGTTTATATTATGTCTAATTGCATATGTCGTTTTATATTACAGCGTTTCCAGCTGATTAGGGTAGCCGTGCTTTCGGTCATGGAGGGGCATGCTCAGATTGATTTACCTTACTTGGGAGGTCTCTGTGGGCTGGACGATACACTGGTTGCTCCCCCTTTGAGTCGAGCATCGCAGAGGCCCCCGGATTCGTCGAGGTTGGCCGAGAGCAAGGATCGTGTCCCATCCATTTGGGAACGAGGGGAGTCATCTAGGATGGCGGAAGAGCGGGCGAGAGAGGAGGCTGCGAGAGAGGAGGCTAAGAGAGAGGTCCGGGGTTGGGTTGACCCGGACAACGATCCGGATTGGCGGATCAATTGTGTTGACATTTATGTTATTCTGCATTTGGATTGTTTGATTGTTGTTTTGATTTAGTTTGGATTGTTGTTTGGATTTAGTTTGGATTGTTGTTTGGATTTAGTTTGGATTGTTGTTTGGATTTAGTTTGTATTTAGTTTGGATTGTTGTTTTGGATTGTTTATGTTATGACGACTTCGGCGATTTTGGATTGTTGACGTTGTATGGATTGTTTTGGATTATGTTATGACGATTTCGACGATTTTGGATTGTTGACGATTTTGGATTGTTTTGGATTATGTTATGACGATTTCGACGATTTTTGATTGTCGACGATTTTCGATTGTTGACGATTTTGGATTGTTTATGTCCTTTGACCACATATCACCAAATCTACGCCAAATATCGATTCTGGCCTACGAAATCTGCCAAATGCCAACAAATCTACGCCAAATCCCAACAAATGGGCGGGTTGTGAACCCGCCCATGTTGGCGCTTCTTCAACACATGGGCAGGTTGTGAACCCGCCCATGTTTGGCCACAAAAGCGCCATTTTTGCCACAGAAGCGCCATTTTTGCCACAGAAGTGCCAAAATTGGCAGTTCTTATTTTAAAAAAATGGGCGGGTTGTGAACCCGCCCATGTTGGCCGTGTTTAAAACTAGCACAACAGGATTTAGTGTTTTGGTTTAGGGTTATAAGTTTTAAGGTATATAAAATCAAAATAAGATCGAAATAAAACATACATGAGGTTAAATAAATGGTTGAAGACCTCCTATGCCACTCTCCATACAAAACCGTACATGAATAGATTGAGTCTAAGAGAAGTGAATAAATGGTTGAAGACCTTAATCGTTGATAGTTAGACATGAGATTTGAAAGTGATATATGAAGATTGTGATAAACCGGAAATGGCTTACAGTGGCATTTGACGCTTTCTTCTAGACATTGCTTACGATGGTTCAACTCATATAGATCATTCGCCCATAGCTACTCAACACAACGAGAAGCCATCAACCGAAAAAGTTCACTATCACGTTGAATAATGGTTGAAGAATTCTCGATGAGTGGTTCGTTAGTTGCAAATAAGATATGTGAGGCTTCGAATGATTATTTGATGGTTGAAGGACAACATGGTGGTACTTATAGGTTAAACGAGATCCATAAACAGATTACCATCTTGTGCGGATTTATAACCAGATGACCACCATGGTGGTTCAACTCATATAGATCATTCGCCCATAGCTACTCAACACAACGAGAAGCAATCAACCGATAAAGTCCACTATCACGTTGAATAATGGTTGAAGAATTCTCGATGAGTGGTTCGTTTGTTGCAAATAAGATATGTAAGGCTTGGAATGATTATTTGATGATTGAAGTACAACATGGTGGTACTTATAGGTTAAATGAGATCTATAAACAGATTACCATCTTGTGCGGATTTATAACCCGCACAAGTTATTAAATTTTAATGCGAGAAAGCCTATTTGGGCGTGTTTCAAATCAAAACCCTAAACCCAAATCCGCCCAAATGGGCGGGTCCAAATCCGCCCATTTGGGCGTTTCTGCGTTTTGGCACTTTTACGCCAGTAAGCAAAACAGTAAGATACGCGGTTCGGGGCGGAAAAAACTCGGTCGCGTTTTGGCCCCCGTTTCTAACATTCAACTTTCCATGTACAATTCTCGAGACCGATTTTAATATAAAAAGACGACGCTCTATTTAATTAAAAAATATTTCGTTTTTACATACTAAGTAGTAGTCAAAAGTGTAACTATAATATATAACAATAATTACAATCCTAAGTTGATATAGGCCCTCGTCCGAAACTCGCTCGTCGAACCACATAGTCTTCCATTCGACTCTTGTAGCGGTGGTGCGCTTCCCATCCATTAACATTTGGTTGCTTGTAGGACATTCATCGTTTTCCAACCAAATATGCACACAATATAACATTATCAAAACATGCTAACAAATTTAGGTTAAAATTGATCTTACGGTCAAGAAAACATACCGGTACAAAATGTCCAGCGTTGGGGGTCCCGACCAGTGCCATAGCATATACCGTCAAAGGAGGCTCAACTCCCAAATCTGCCCACAATGGGAGGCATGTATGCGGCCCATATCTACTCAACACGACGACGGCCACTTGGTGCAAAGTTGCAAACACCAACCCCATCATTGGAACTACCATCCAACCGTTTCGAGGGCACGGGGATGTTGTCATGCTCACTTCCCGAACAAGCCTCTCTATTCCACCATCTTCCTCATACACCAAATCCAACTTATTTTGATTTTGTAGAATGAAACTCAAAAGAGTCAACCGAACCTCCGTGTACTTACTTTCATCTTCACCAAGTAACACGGCAAGTGATCGATACCCACAATGACCATCACCCTCTACATTTTGGACCCGGGATATGTATTCAAAAATGAAGGGGTCAACCATGTCATTACCCCAATCAAAATCAAAGTCATACGTCGACTTAGGCGACACAACAGTAGTGCGCTTCTTCTCTTCCTTCTTCTTCTTTCTCTCCTCCTCCCTCTTCTTCTTCTTTTCTTCATCCCTCTTTTGCCTCTCCTCCTCCTTCATCTTCTTCTCCTCCTCCCTCTTTTTCTTTTTTTCTTCATCCCTCTTTTGCCTCTCCTCCTCCTTCCTCTTCTTCTCCTCCTCCCCCCTCTTCCTCTTCGTCATCGTCTTCACCGTGCCTTTACTATTCTCGTCGTCAATGTACTCCTCCCATGTCTTCCCCCTCTTAGTACTACTCTTCTTCTCACTCCCTTCTGGCCTTCCCTTATCGGCTTCACCTCGCGAGGGGTCTTGCAAATAAGCCGAACGGGGGTCTTCACACTCCACCACCTTTTGGGCGACCTTGAAGATAGTTTCCTTGGGAATTTCTCCCGCTTGCAACTTGGACCAAAACTTCCCCAATATCTTCTTCTCGTACAAAACTTTGATCCCATCATCGGGAAATCGATCATTCACCCCCAAACCTTCCCACCGGACTTGCCTCCAATATATATCAACTTCATCGGGGACCAACGGGATGCCTTCTTCAAAATATCCCTTGATCATTTGGGATGTAGGCAATCCCATAGAGGTACTCCACCAACGGTCTCGAGGACTCACTTCATCGGATATGTCCCCATCTTTCGCTCTTTGTACTTGTTTCAATAACAATTTAATGCATTCTCTCGAACACCTTCTCACTATGCGGTGGAAGAAATCCTTCTTCCATTCGGGTCCATCTAGTATTTCAACCGGTGCCACCGATCTACTCCTTCCCATCTCCTCTTGGATTCGACAAACTTGATCCATAAACATGTTATCCAAGTGTTGTATGATCGTGTCAAAGCCTCCAACGGAAGATTGCAACATGTCTTTTAGCATAGAGTGTTGAGCCTCAACCCTATAAGACGAAAATATATATATATATATACAAAAAAATTCGGAGAAAATAATATTGAACTAAAGTGATAGGAGGGGAAGGTTATCGGTTAGTAGATCTTGTTGCAAAATGTAGAATATGATCGGACCACGCACTCACTAGCTTCTTCTTATGCAGAGTGAACAATGTCTTCTCAACATATGACACCAAACCGGTTCCACCTTTGCCGTTCCATATATTCCGAAAATGTTCAAGTCGGGCCTCAGACTCCTCCTCGGTGTGTGACCTCTTAACTCGACGAACGCTACTAGTGAATCGTTCCGGGTCTATTTGTTGTATTTTTGCATATGCCCTCACGTTCCGAGCCACATGGACTTGACACAAGAAGTGGGGGACCTTGAAGACACTCTTCACCGCCTTAAATGCTCCAAGCTCTCTATCCGACATGAAACAACATGGCTTTTGGTTGCCGAATAAGAACTTCAATCGCAAGAGTGCCCATTTGAAGTACTCCGTCTTCTCCTTCCTCATGAAGACAATAGCAATACAATACGTCAAATTTGTGGATGTCATCCCTACAAACTCCAAACAAGGCCATCCGTACCTAACACATTGACAACAAATAGTTATATATCAAGAATTAATGATCACTAAAACAACTCAATAACAAAAACGTGGTACATAAATGAGATGACATACCTATTGGTCTTGTACGTGCAATCCATGATAACGACATTCGGAAACATCCTCAACAAATGTCGTGAGTCCGGATGACTAATAAACAACGCGCTCAATGCCAACTCCCCATCTTTTTGCCTCTCGCTCATCGTGTCGGTGAAGTATCCCTTCTCCTTCAACCACGCCAAGGAGTATTGTGTCACATTCAATTGACCCATTGAAATCCTCCTTTGAGACGCCTTGAAATTATAGACTTGTGTCCTCGATAGTAAGCTTTCGGGGTTCTTTTGGATAAGTTCCATAAAGATGGACTTAGGCTTTGTACCCGACGTACTAGCAAGTATTATGTGGTTGTGCTCCTCCGCACTAAGACAATGTGCACCCCTAACCCCTTTCAAATCCGGGGGAAGCTCATGGTTATGGAACCCTCTTATCACCGATAATGTCCAACGAGAGGGTGTATATGAATTCCCTCTCCTAAACAACCCATGCAACTCAAACGGACACTCGGTCTTCTTCGAATCCCGTGCTTTCTTCACCTCATTCTTCCTCCCCGATCTATACTTGCCCAACCTTGAACATTGTAAAATGATCTTATCGAGTTTGGACGACTTGATCGTTATGATCATAGATATACCAAGACCGATAGTTTTAACCCATTGTCTCAACTCTTCCATTGTATCAAATCCATCATTTTTATTAAAGTACGTAGAGAAGTCGACTACTGTGTGATCAACATGCTCACTATACGGACAAACTTATGAATAAAACCGAAAACCTTTAAACTAGGCCCGTAATAACTACGAACTTGCAAGTGTTAAAAAAATTCAAATAAAATATTATCGTCATCATCATTTACGAATTCAATTTAAAGTTCATACTCCAAATTAGACACGAGGTTAGTAATCGACCGACTACCAATAATTTCAAGTTTCAACCTAAACTAAAATCGATATATTCGAATTTCAACCAAATAACTTGCAAACTATAAAGTATAAACTAAACAATATATTATAATTGAAGGATTCAACATATACTAACCAATTCATTACAGGAAGAGAAAGATTGCCCATGGAAGAGGTTGACTCCGACGAATAGGATGACCCGCTAAACAATGACGTCTTTGTTGTAACACCTCCTTCCTACCCTGGAGGTATTACCGCCAATAACCCCGATTAAGACTAAACCGAAGCTACCCAAGGCTTTAAACTGACTGAACAAACTAAAAACAAGGTAAATGAAACCATTTAAAACCTAGCAAAATTAAATAAAACTTTACAGCGGAAAAGAGAATAAAAGGTCTTATACAAGCCTTAACTTAAAAAGAATTAGTAAATAAATAGAACAACCTTCTATTTAAACAAAATCTTCATCAAGTCTTCCTTAAGTTCTTATTTCTGAAACTCAGCTTCGTTTTGAAGTAGTTCAACCATGATCTTCACTCAAGTATAGCCATGGGAAACCTTTCTTCAACTTCTGGAGCTTCAAACCTCGGAATCCGCCTCTTGAATCAACTTCCAAGAAGAACCTGATGTGTCGTAAACCAACGGTGGACACCAGTCGACCATATAAAAGAAAAGAAGATGGACGGGTTAGTCTAATGAAAGACTAAGCAAACGGAGAATCTAACTTGGTTCTTATGGTTGTAACTAAACATATTGGCATCCAAATCCGATTAGACTTGCATAAACAAGAGAGAGAACACCACCGCTTGTGGTTTTTTTAAGAAGCATAAACGATTAATGGAGACTTATACTAACCACTCAACATTCACCATCGTCTTCAACGACTAAACAGCTTAACTTAATCAAAGTTTGATTAAGAACCATTCTTAATCAGGAGCAAGAATGGTTATCAAATGGACTAACCATTTTGGTACATTAATGTGCCTAATGCACCAATCTTTCATTACTTTCAAACTGTGCACTCGCACCATTTAATAGTTTTTATGTAGTTCGGCCAACAACCGAGATCAGAGGGTCTATTTCATCCATGATCATTTACAACTGCTCGACCAACAACCGAGATTCGGCCAACAACCGAGATCAGAGGCCCTATCTCATCCATGATCCTTAAATGAGCTCGACCAACAATTGAGATTCGGCCAACAACCGAGATCAGAGGGCCTGTTTCATCCATGATCATCTATCCTTGATCTACTCTACTTCACAACAATGTCTCAGTATGAGACAACATATACATAACGGACCTAAATCTAGTTCTAGCACAAAAACTGCAATAACGACATGGTCGTTATTTTTAACAAAATAACAACCTATCAAACTTTATTCAACATATAAATTATTCCCAACATGAGGATCAAATGGAATTCAATTCCTCATTATTAACCATAACGCAAGAGAGAATCATCCACTTGCCTTAGAAGGCGTGCTCAACGTCTTTGGCAATTCCAACAGTAATCTTTATCATCCTTCTAACAAATATAACAAAAGGATTTCTCAGCAACGAGCTCACAAAACACTTCTTAGTTGTATTCTCAACTCCTACAACTTCCTAATCGATAAACGATTTAATTTCAGAATATCGATATATAATAAATCCTTAGTTATCATGCTTTAAGGAGCCATCTTGGCGGAATTATATCTAATTATCCGCTTCACTTTTGAAACAATTTTCTAAATAAAAATTGTTCATTGGCAACAGTTCTAAAACATTACCAAATCTCGGATCAAACGGATTAACAACGAATCCTGAGTAATTATCTGAAGTCCTTTACCTGCCAATCGGTTTCCAAAACTTGTATTCGCTATAACTGAAGATCCTAACGTCTGTTTCTCGAGCGGTTTGAACCTGTGGAACCGTATCAATGTCAAGATTATAAAAACCATAAATTTAACTAGCAAAGCGGAACCGAAAGGCCCTTACGGTGGCTCCGCAACCAATCCGCTAATTAATTTCGATCGTATATACCTTCACTCGAGCCCATGGATCGTTTGGCTCGATTGTGGCTCGATCCCCGAGCCCAAGGGTGGATGGGCGTTGCCCGGTGGCGGCCCTTGCGGTGGGTGGTGGTCGGACAAGCTACCGATCATCGGTGATGTCGCTTGGCGAGGCATGAAGATAGTAGGCGGTGACGCAATCTTTTCCCCGAGCTGTCGTTCCGTCTAATTCTCTTGTTGGTTCCTTCTTCCCTTGCAGCAACAGCCACACCCTAGAGCACAAAGAAGAAGGAGATGAGATGGAGAAGTGTCCGGCGGTGAAGAGCTCCTCAAGTCCGTCGTTCTCGTCCTAATCGGCTCTCTGGTTCCTTCTTTGACGAGGCAAATAAAGGTATGCCGGTGGAGAAGACTTCGAGCCACAATTCTATCCTTATTCATTCTCTAATTTCCTTCCTTATTAAGCAAGATAAGAATGATTTTTATAACAAAATCCATCTCGGAACGGGACTCGCGTTAAAGCGGTAAAATTATATACCTCGGATGGAAAAACTTACTAAATACAAAACGTCGCGTAAATTATGTAGACCAATAAAATCAATTTTCCATGATTTTATCATGCTACCTTTAATTTTTAAGGCTTCCGTTTTGTATTTTAAATCCTTTACAGTACATAATTAAAAAGACGGCTTATCCAATAAATATTCTTTTTCCACTGAAAAATCCTAGAATTCACACCGATCCATAAAATCATTTCTTTGTGATTTTAGGATATCACCAAGAATTTCCTAGGATTTAATCTCCAACAAAAATATTGGATTAAGCGTTAAAACGGACAAAGAGGTTAAAAGGATATCCGAGAAAAATTCAAAAATATCCTCAAAAACCGCAGTTATTACATTAGTACTCCGTTAAAAATGGTTTCATCCTCGAAACCAAGGATAACTCGGAACACAAGGAAGGATAGCATAAGCACACAAAACCACTACAAACCTATACAGAAGTTTGTAGTACCCCCTTAAAAAAACATGATGTTACTTCTGCACAAAGTACAACACAACCATTGCTTAGTTACCAAACTTCTTATTTACAACATTCATTAACTTTTGAAAATGACTCAGCATTTCCTGCCTAGTTTCTCAAGTCTTTCCTTCACCTTCATTTTTAGGCCAAGGTAGCCTAACCAAAGGTACATGAGATATATTGAACGCATACTATCTTAGAAGAATCACAAGGATGACATTACAGATAGAATGCACTGAAGGTGGCAATGCCAACTATTAAACAAGCTTACCAGTTCTTTCCAGTATCTCGAAAGATCCAACATAGCAAGCATTTACGTTTTCTTGCATTCCCCAGCGGAATATGCCTTTCAAGGCGGATACTAGAACAAAAACGTCGTTCTCTACAGTAAACTCAACATGCTCTCACTTTAAAACAACACACGACTGTTGTTGCTTTTGAGCAGTTAACACCCTTGAACATGTTAGTGAGATATCAGTTGTTGTTCTCTTTACCAAATCTGGCCCATGAATAACCTTGTCAATATTGTCATTCCAAAAAATTGACAACCAACACTTCCGGCCTTATAAAGCCTTAAAAGAGTCACTTCTTTATCGTGTGATCACAATTCTTGTAGGTGAAATCACTCAAACTCAAACTACCATTCCAACTCATGTGGAATCCAAAATACATGTCCTCGGGAGTTTGAATTTGTTTCCTTGCAGCGTTCATCAGTTTGATGAGGAAAGCCAGTGCTAACATTCAGTTCACTCCATAAAGCTTGTTGTCACTCCCTTCAAAACTTTGGCATGAACCATCCATCTCAATCAGAGATAATAATCTTCGGAGTTTTATGAAGATCAACAACTTCATGCATGAACACCTCAGCTACCTTCTGTACTCTTTAAGTCCTCTTAAATGCATTAAAAAGAACACTCTAAATGAGTTTCTTAACAATCTTCATATGCATCCTTCTTTCATTAAGTCTTGAACGACTAATGACAAGAATACATTGTAACATCTTCCCACTTCCATTCTGAAACAGGAAGAGACTATAACATTTCATCTGGTCTTCTATGCTCAATCAGGACTTCCAGACAAACCAAATATATCAAAACGAACTTGGTGACATTTCGCTTCATGTCAGTCCATCAAAAGTTTTATCTTAAATCCTTATACATTTACTTGTTCTAGGATGAACTAATTAAGCAAATAACTATGCTTCCTTTGAAATAAGCTTTCAAAGCTCATCAATAACAGATACACATGAACAGTCTTGAAACCAAGCAATCCATAATCTTGAATAACAAATCCCGGTGTCTTACCTTCTTGATCTTCTTCATTGATCTTAAACAATATTACTTTCCCATACTACTTTTCCTTGATCTGATCAACAAATTTTGAATAAAATCTTAGGGTATTCACACAACCTTGTTGTCATCCAACCTAAACCTGTAGTTCTTCTCAAATCAGTTTCTTTACAAGGATTACTTAAAATCCTTACTCAATTTCCTTTTTGAGATAAAATTTCAATATTATTTAACAAAGAATATGAGATTTGTCCAACACATGACAATATAATAACCTATCTTGTCAATCCTTTACATCCTTTTCTCAACCAAAACTCAGCTTGGGCATACTGACATTCAAAAGTAGTTATCTCTCTCAACTACTTCAAACTACACTCTTACGCATTACTATACCAACATATTGGACAATAATACCTTTAGTCCAATAATTTCCAACAAAATTGTCTCCATTGACAATTTTCAGTCTTTTTCATCAAAGAACTGTTTAGACTTCACTTAACATTCTGATTTGTTAAGCAACCTAACTCTTAGGATTAAAAACATATTCTCATGTGTCCACTCTCTATATCCAACAACTTATCAGGCTGAGATTGAATATCAATACTAATTTACATATCCAAACTCTAGACCCATTGGAGTTCTGCTTAAAGTCCTCACTTGACTATCTTATCTCAAAAAGATTTAAGTTTTCAAGACAACATGAAAACAAATAACAACTAATGGAGAAATTACTAGTACATCCTTTATTCCAAAGAAAGGATTACTACAATATCATTCCTTAGAAAGGGTTCCATCCAGGAGTCCGTATCAACTTACTTTCAAGGACAGTTCCGCTAAAAAGGCAATGACTTTCTTAGGTCATGACGTCAACCAAGATGAACTACTAACAAACTGCTTAGAGAATTCCAATAATCGTTGACTGAAGACAATCCCAACCTTTTTAGAGAAGTACGGAGTTACTCCCTGCTCTTCAGAGACCAACACAAATTTGTAAAGAATCTTACCAAATTTCTTTACTTATAATCGAACCGATTGGGAAGTTTGACCATACTCCTTAAATGGTATAGGATACCAAGTACTAACTCAAAAGAGTTTTACAAGATACTAGATATAGAAATTTCTATAATGCAAAAGAAAGCTTGCATCCTTTCATCTCAACCAACTATACTTGCAAAACTCATATAATTTCAAAACTTATATGATTGTCAAATCATACTAGAAACCATTCTTTAAAACCCAAGGAATTATGTGATCTTATTCCACCATGTGATCAGGATGGGAAACAAAATTAAACATAATCCTTTACTGCATTCTCATAGGAATAAGACATGTAATCTTGCCTTACCATGTGATCAAGATGGAAGACAAATTATATTCTTACTCACCACTATGAAAACCGTAAAAACATTTACTCTCAAATCATTTTAACCACTACATTGCCTTAAATTTTCATATTTGAAATTTTCTCGGAATCAAAGATGAGGCTCAAAGGAGCAAAGACAACTAATTCATTTCTAGACATATCACTTCCCTTTTGAAGTATAACACTTCTTTTCTTCTTCAAGGTAGTTCTTGGAGACGTACCTTGACCTTTTCTTAATTAGACATACTGCTAGACTTTTCTATAATCCATAGTATTGAGTAATCTCTGCCTGATTTACTCAGTCTTAACCCATATTAACTTCACAAGTTCAATAACAGAAGTTGATTGCTTGTATCAATCTACTTGCAATCCTTAGTGAAAATATGATTCTGACACCTTCATACTCATAGCAAAGATTCTTCTTCGATCATTCTCAACTTGTATGCCTCCTTGACATACTACTTTAAAGTTATGCAAATATGATCCATTGACAAAAAAAAATTAATACTTTAGTTCATCCATTCACAAAACAACAAGCCTTCTGCAAGTTAATAGTCATTTAAATTCCGATATCCAAGAGTGACTATCAAACTCTTTTGACGATTTCAAGGACTTTCAATCCTCTTATAACTTAATCTTGTCGATATAAAAAATGAACTTTCAAACTATGCATCTAGTTCAAAAGGTTCAATCCATATACCTCTCTATATATAATGAAGGATCTTTAATTTCCAATTTCTTTTAACAGAAGAATGAATGCACATGGCCAATAAAGATAATCTTAAACTTATCCCAATTGAACATTGGTAAACAAAATAGACTTCTCCATCATTCTTGTCTTCTTACTTAACCATAAGGAGAAGACATATACCTTTTTATTAGCTCAAGTTCAAACCACATTGCAAAGGAAGAACTTGTGGTTAGGAGACTTGCCGACAACTTAATAGTTTCACCAGTATCACCTTAGACATTAAGTTTGACTGATATAAAATCTTCAAAACTCAAACACAACTGAAATTATTTTTCAGTGATAAGGTCTAAGCCTTATTGACCACAATATTGAATGATTGATATTTTTCTCCCAACCGATTAAAATATCAAAGGCAAACATGCCAAAATTCTTCCTTGCATGATCTTCTCAAAACTGAACTTTATCATTTCCATCCTTAAAGAAACATAAGTCAATACCATTGGCAAATTATAACATCTCAATGTTGATTCCATTACTAGTCCATTATAGACCTCAAGTCTTTTCTCATTATCTCGAGTTGGGTATCATACAACGAAACTCCAATAACGTTGTCACATAGGTTAGTCATCTGGATATCAACAACTCATGTAATCAATTAACACTTGTGCTAAGTAGTTAATTGAACATAAACAGATTACTGATGAACTTTTACCTGTTCAATCCATTTTGACCAATCAACCTTATTCACAACAACCTTGATGATTAACCACTTGTTCACAACTTAAACTGAACCAACATTCTTCTTTTCTTTCTTACTATAATCATAAGAAATTCCCATTCCATTTAGGATTCTCAATCCTCTTAACTCGAAGGATAACAACATATATGAAAATCCGAGTTTGAACACTATCAGGTTAAAAATTGAATTGCATTTTCCAATAGATTTACAATTCAATTGATCCAACATTTGAGCACTTCAAAGCTCTTTAACTTCCAACTGAGCAAAGAAAAGTACAGAATATCCATGATTCTATACTATAGAGTCACAAACATAGTTGTTGAAGAAAGTTTACAAAGACAATCCTTTTCTTTTCAGGATTCTTTTACATCACTTCATGATCCATACTGATCTTTTAGAATTACTCAAGACTTATAAGATTCACCAAATCTTACCATTGAGAAGTAGAGGTTCCAACTCCAAACTTCTATTGATACTCGAATTTCAAAATTCAGAAATTCCTATAAAAATATTCTCATGAAAACTCTTACTCTTATGACTTTGATGTCAAAGAAACTCACTTTAAAATTTCCTTTTTAAAGACAACATTTGAACTTTCACATTTCAAGAAAAGAAATTAACAATTTTTTTCATATAACTTTGAATCATGAACTTTCTAACAAAAATTCTTAACTTGAAATCTTCCATCATACGAGCTTAAAATAGGAAACCTTCAAACTAGAAAGTCTTTATAAAGTACAATACTTAACTTCAAAATCTCACAAGAAGTTTCCTAATATGGAAGAAACGACGAGGGTACACCCAATTCAGACTCTCGAGAGAATAGGAATTCATTGAGAACTTGGTCTAGAACCGGGTCAACTTTAGGAATCTTCACCTAATCTTACTTTGGATCCTTCTCGGAATACATTCCCATCTCCAGGGAATCAAATGTCCACCATAGGACCTTTTTCACAAAAGCTATTACAAACTTGTTACCTCGTGTTCTCCAATTCCCTTTTCTCCTTCTATCTCTTCACGAGTCTGGCTTTGCAGCTTAACCATTTTCCATAATGGTTCTATGATAACACCCATATAGAATTTTCCGTAATTCTATATAAAAGATGAAATTCTTAAGCAAGACTTAGGAACTTTTAGCTCTGATACCACTTCTGTAACACCTCCTTCCTACCCTGGAGGTATTACCGCCAGTAACCCCGATTAAGACTAAACTGAAGCTACCCAATGTTTTAAACTGACTGAACAAACTAAAAACAAGGTAAATGAAACCATTTAAAACCTAACAAAATTAAATAAAACTTTACAGCGGAAAAGAGAATAAAAGGTCTTATACAAGCCTTAACTTAAAAAGAATTAGTAAATAAATAGAACAACCTTCTATTTAAACAAAATCTTCATCAAGTCTTCCTTAAATTCTTATTTCTGAAACTCAGCTTCGTTTTGAAGTAGTTCAACCATGATCTTCACTCAAGTATAGCCATGGGAAACCTTTCTTCAACTTCTGGAGCTTCAAACCTCGATATCCGCCTCTTGAATCAACTTCCAAGAAGAACCTGATGTGTCGTAAACCAACGGTGGACACCAGCCGACCATATAAAAGAAAAGAAGATGGACGGGTTAGTCTAATGAAAGACTAAGCAAACAGAGAATCTAACTTGGTTCTTATGGTTGTAACTAAACATATTGGCATCCAAATCCGATTAGCCTCGGATTATGATCCAACAGTTAGTAGTCTTATAGAGAAAAAGAAGGAGACTTGCATAAACAAGAGAGAGAACACCACCGCTTGTGCTTTTTTTTGAAACAGAAACGATTAACGAAGACTTATACTAACCACTCAACATTCACCATCGTCTTCAACGACTAACCAACTTAACTTAATCAAAGTTTGATTAAGAACCATTCTTAATCAGGAGCAAGAATGGTTATCAAATGGACTAACCATTTTGGTACATTAATGTGCCTAATGCACCAATCTTTCATTACTTTCAAACTGTGCACTCGCACCATTTAATAGTTTTTATGTAGCTCGGCCAACAACCGAGATCAGAGGGTCTATTTCATCCATGATCATTTACAACTGCTCGGCCAACAACCGAGATTCGGCCAACAACCGAGATCAGAGGGCCTATCTCATCCATGATCCTTAAATGAGCTCGACCAACAATTGAGATTCGTCCAACAACTGATATCAGGGGGCCTGTTTCATCCATGATCATCTATCCTTGATCTACTCTACTTCACAACAATGTCTCAGTATGAGACAACATATACATAACGGACCTAAATCCAGTTCTAGCGAAAAAACTGCAATAACGACATGGTCGTTATTTTTAACAAAATAACAACCAATCAAACTTTATACAACATATAAATTATTCCCAACATGAGGATCAAATGGAATTCAATTCCTCATTATTAACCATAACGCAAGAGAGAATCGTCCACTTGCCTTAGAAGGCGTGCTCAACGTCTTTGGCAATTCCAACAGTAATCTTTATCATCCTTCTGACAAATATAACAAAAGGATTTCTCAGCAACGAGCTCACAGAACACTTCTTAGTTGTATTCTCAACTCCTACAACTTCATAATCGATAAACGATTTAATTTCAGAATATCGATATATAATAAACCCTTAGTTATCATGCTTTAAGGAGCCATCTTGACGGAATTATATCTAATTATCCGCTTCACTTTTTGAAACAATTTTCGAAATAAAATTTTTTCACTAGCAACAGTTCTAAAAGATTACCAAATCTCGGATCAAACGGATTCACAACGAATCCTGAGTAATTATCCGAAGTCCTTTACCTGCCAATCGGTATCCAAAACTTGTATTCGCTATAACTGAAGATCCTGACGTCTGTTTCTCGAGCAGTTTGAACCTGTGGAACCGTATCAACATCAAGATTATAAAAACCATAAATTTAACCAGCAAAGCGGAACCGAAAGGCCCTTACGGTGGCTCCGCAACCAATCCGCTAATTAATTTCGATCGTATATACCTTCACTCGAGCCCATGGCTCGTTTGGCTCGATTGTGGCTCGATCCCCGAGCCCAAGGGTGGCTGGGCGTTGCCCGGTGGTGGCCCTTGCGGTGGGTGGTGGTCGGACAAGCTACCGATCGTCGGTGACGTCGCTTGGCGAGGCATGAAGATAGCCGGCGGTGACGCAATCTTCTCCCCGAGCTGTCGTTCCGTCTAATTCTCTTGTTGGTTCCTTCTTCCCTTGCAGCAGCAGCCACACCCAAGAGCACAAAGAAAAAGGAGATGAGATGGAGAAGTGGCCGGCGGTGAAGAGCTCCTCAAGTCCGTCGTTCTCGTCCTAATCGGCTCTCTGGTTCCTTCTTTGACGAGGCAAATAAAGGTATGTCGGTGGAGAAGACTTCGAGCCACAATTCTATCCTTATTCATTCTCTCATTTCCTTCCTTATTAAGCAAGAGAAGAATGATTTTTAAAACAAAATCCGTCTCAGAACGGGACTCGCGTTAAAGCGGTAAAATTATATACCTCGGATGGAAAATCTTACTAAATACAAAACGTCCCGTAAATTATGTAGACCAATAAAATCAATTTTCCATGATTTTATCACGCTACCTTTAATTTTTAAGGCTTCCGTTTCGTATTTTAAATCCTTTACAGTACATAATTAAAAAGACGGCTTATCCAATAAATATTTTTTTTCCACTGAAAAATCCTAGAATTCACACCGATCCATAAAATCATTTCTTTGTGATTTTAGGATATCACCAAGAATTTCCTAGGATTTAATCTCCAACAAAAATATTGGATTAAGCGTTAAAACGGACAAAGAGGTTAGAAGGATATCCGAGAAAAATTCAAAAATATCCTCAAAAACCGCAGTTATTACATTTGTAGACCCGCTACTCGAAGTCGACATCTCACGAGAATGCACTTTGTCACATATGCTCTCTTGTTTAGTGGAATTAACAATTGAAAAGTGAATAGTAAAAATCCACGGACTCAGTAAAAAAGACGATTTATTTCGGGTATAAATGATATTCATGTGCGGTTTCAAAACCCGCGCAAGATTACCGTTTTTTCAAAACATTACCGTTTCTTGTGCGAGTTTTAAATCCGTCCATATGTGCAAAAAATTACATTTTTTTTAAAAATCATCGCCCAGATTTGTGTGGGGTCGGGAAGAGGGATAAAACGTGGGCGGCTCGGGAACACACCCATAGGCGGCTTTTTTGTGGGTGGGACGTGAATCCATCCATAAACCCGTAATTTTCCGTAAATCGGTGTCACTTATTGTACGGGTTCAGAACCCGTCCATGGTTTCCCAAAAAACCGATTTTTATGTGCGGGTTATGAATCCGTCCATATAGGAGTGCGCAACATAAAACAAGAGTGCGCAAACGAAGTCTAGTGTGACTGGCGACGGGTGGGATATGAAAAACTATGTTTCAATCACCACTAGTTTCCGGTTTAACCAAAAATCATTATTAACCTTTTTAAGTGCATGAGTTCCTGTATTTTGCCCATCTTATATCCGGAATTCCGGACAATATGTAAGATAGTATGATGCTAATAACCTTCGCCGTCATATATACTCAAGAACACAACAAATTTGCAATAAAATTTATTTTTTTGTGATAGGAAAAAAAATTTGGGGTAGCAATACGGCTTAGCCACCATTTTGACCTATAGAGTCCTTTTGGATAAGAGCGCAAAGTTCCGGAGAGATTCAGATAGAATATAATAAGAGTGGGTGAGCTAGGTTTGCAAATTTATTAGTCACTTGGTTCACTTCCCGGTATCCATGTTTAATTTAAACTATATACCAAGAAATTTTGAAGAAGAACCAAGATAATAGAGATTAAAATCTCGATCAATCTCCCATGGGTAGTTACAAATTTTGTTAATGGAGTTAATAACAACTTGATTATTGTAATAGCTGTGATTTTTAAGGATATTTTTTTGAATTTTTCTCGGATATCCTTTTAACCTCTTTGTCCGTTTTAACGCTTAATCCAATATTTTTTTTTGAAATTTAAATCCTAGAAAATTCTTTGTGATATCCTAAAATCACAAAGAAATGATTTTATGGATCGATGTGAATTCTAGGATTTTTCGGTGAAAAAAGAATATTTATTGGATAAGTCGTCTTTTTAATTATGTACTGTAAAGGATTTAAAATACGAAATGGAAGCCTTAAAAATTGAAGGTAGCAAGATAAAATCATGGAAAATTGGTTTTGTTGGTCTACATAATTTACGGGACGTTTTGTATTTAGTAAGTTTTTTCACCCGAGGTACATAATTTTACCGCTTTAACGCGAATCCCGTGCCGAGACGGGTTTTGGTTTTAAAAAAAACCTCTTCTCTGCCTTAATAGAGAGGAAGGCCTATTTTATCTTCCAGATTTTTGCACTTTGGATAGAATCAGAGAAAGGGATCGAGAAAGAATCAGGACGGGACGACGAACCGGGGAGAAAGAATCCTTACCGCCGGCTATCTTCTTCTTCCCCGCCTTCTTCTGCCACTTTCTCATCATCTTCTTCCTCCCTTCTTTTCTTTCTTTTTCTGGTTTTTTTGTTCAGTTGAAAACCAGAATCAGCGAGATAATCAGGAAGATCGACGGACTCGGGAAGAAGAATCGAATTCATCACCGTCGGCGTACCTTTGCCTCGCCGTGCGTCGTCGCCGGAGGCCACTTCTCCTGGGCCATCCACCAGCAGGCGCATCTCCTGGACCACCATAGTCGAGCCAGGGTGAGCTCAGCCGTGCCCAACCTTGATGCTTCGACCCGGGCAAGCTTCCTCACTCTCGCGTGAAGTGTAGACTCCGGCGAGTCTTTCGGGCCGCCGTCGACCACTCCTTTAGCCACTACTGGACCACCCACCGCGAGGGCCGCCACCGGACAACACCCAGCCACCCTTGGGCTCTTGGATCGAGCCATTAACGAACCAAACGAGCCATGGGTTCAAGTAAAGGTAAAGGTTGAGCTTAATTAATTAGCGGTTTGGTTGCGGAGCCACCGTAAGGACCATTCGGTTCCACTTTTCTAATTAATTTTAAATTTTTTATAATCTTGATGTTGATACGGTCTCACAGGTTCAAACCGCTCAGGAAACGGACATTCGGATCTTCAGTTATAGCAAGTTTTGACATCGATTGGCAGGTAAAGGACTTTGTACAATTACTCAGGATTCGTTGTTAATCAGTTTGACCCGAGATTTGGTCACCTTTAAGAATCGTTACTAATGAACAATTTTTATTTAGAAAATTTTTCCAAAATTGAAACGGTTAATTACTTATAAATTCGCCAAGATGGCTCCTTAAAGCTTGATAGCTAAGGATTAATTATAAATCGAAATTCGGAAATCAAGTCGTTTATCGATTAGGAAATTATAGAATTTGAGTATACAGCTAAGAAGTGTTTCCGTGAGCTCGTTGTTGAGAAATCCTTTTGTTATATTTGGCAGAAGGTTGATAAAGATTACTGTTGGAATCACTAAGAGCGTTGAGCACGCCTTCTAAGGCAAGTGGACGATTCTCTCTTGCGTTGCTGTTATTAATGAGGAATTGGATTCCATTTGATCTTCATGTTGGGAATAATTTGTGTATTGAATAAAGTTTGATAGGTTGTTATTTTGTTAGAAATAACGAGCATGTCGTTATTGCAGTTTTTGCGCTAGAACTGAACTTAGGACCGTTGTGTGACCTTGTGTGATTAGCTGTCTCATGCGGAGACATTGTTGTAAAGTAAGATAACTAGAGATGGGAGTTTAGACTCCAGAATATCTCTTTAGTGGTCCTATGCTGAAACACTGTTGTAAAATAGGTAGTTCAAGGGTAGGAGCCGAGTCTCCAATGACCTCTTTATAACAAAGTCTGTATTGGGGGGCGTAGCTTGCTAGCGGATCCCAATATTGAAGTCATGACTCATGTCTCGCTTCACGTTGAAGGAGGACAATGGTGCACTCTAGCTAAGTGAAAAAGGAACTGATGTGGGTCAAGTGGTCACGGATGAAATAGGCCCTCTCACCCTGACGACATCAGTTACAAGGAAATTATCGGCAACAGTTTGGGTCGATTGAAAGTTATTAAAATGAATGTGTAATGTTAAAATCATAAAATGAAGAGAGTGCGATAGACACGTTAATGTAACTGAATGGTTAGTTCTTTTGATAACCATTCCTGCTCTTGATTAAGAATGATTCTTAATCAAACTTTGATTAAATTAAGTTGATTAGTCGCTGAAGACGTTTGTGAATGTTGTGTGGTTAGTATAAGTTTCCATTAATCGTTTATGCTTCTTAAAGGAACCACAAGCGGTGGTGTTCTCTCTCTTGAATATGCAAGTCTCCTTCTTATTCTCTATTAGACTGCTAACTGTTGGATCATAATCCGAGTCTAATCGGATTTTGATGCCAATATGTTTAGTTACAACCATAAGAACCAAGTTAGTTTCTCCGCTTGCTTAGTCTTTCATTAGACTAACCCGTTCATCTTCTTTTCTTTTGTATGGTCGGCTGGTGTCCACCGTTGGTATACGACACATCAGGTTCTTCTTGGAAGTTGATTCAAGAGGCGGATTCAGAGGTTTGAAGCTCCAAAAGTTGAAGAAAGGTTTCCAATGACTATACTTGAGTGAAGTTCTTGGTTAAGTTGCTGCAAAGTGAGGTGTGAAAGCAGTTAAGAACTCAAGGAAAACTTTTTAAAGACTTTGTTCAAATAGAAGGTTGTTCTATTTATTTATTCTTCTTAAGTTAAGGTTTGTATAAGATCTTTTACTTGCTTTTCCGCTGTAATATTTTCCTTAATTTTTTCAGGTTTTAAATGGTTTCTTTTACCTTGTTCTAGTATGTTCTATCAGGTTAAAGCCTTGGGTAACTCTGGTTTAGTCCTAATCGGGGTTACTGGCGGTAATACCTCTAGGGTAAGTAAGGGGGTGTTACAATTATCTCCTTCGATACAAATCTTGTTATGACCCAATGCATGTGCTGCAATTAATTATTGTCTTAGTGCTAGTGTCTCAAATTGTAAAATTGAGTTGCGACCACACTTCCCTCTGCCTATGGACAAGGAGAGGCCATTCTGGTCATGGATCGAAAACCCGAAGGAAGATTCTCTAGAGGGCAACTTGGATCCATCAAAATTCAATTTGAATAACCATGGTGGAGGTCTTTCCCATTTCACTTTATTTCTCTTGTTGTGTTGTGTACACTATGTGATGTACTAGTTTCTCCCTATTGTCTTCATCAACTTCTTGTTTTACGCGTCTCTAGTTTCTTATTTGTTGTCAGTGGCGGAGCCAGAAAAAATTGGAAGGGGGAAAGTCAAATGTGAGGATGGATAAATAAAACAATATATTATTATTAATATTTTTATATTATTTAGATAATAAAAAATTTAAAATAATTGTATACATAAAATAATAGATTAGTAATTAATAATATATTTATGTATAATAAGTAAAATTTAAATTTAAGTGTGTAAAAGAAAATTAAATTATTATTTCTATTTCGACATGAAAAAGTAAAATTAAATAATAAAAAAATCACTATTAACTATCTAGTAAAGAATTTAGTTACAACGAAAAATATTCTTATTTTTACTTTGCTAACATAACAACTAAATTTTAATTATTAACCAAAATTAATCATATTTTTAAATTAGTCACCAAGGTAGATAGAAATCCTAATTTAATATTATGTCTCACTCACCTAAAAAAAACTAACTGCCACTGCCACGTACAAGTGAGAAAAGAGAGGAAAGGGAACGGTGTTGAGTCCACAAGATTCGAACACAGATCGATGAGGCAACGCCCCCCTTGGCTCCGTCCCTATTTGTTGTCTAATGTACTCCAAATATTTGATGGGTTCGTCTAGGCTCTAGTGAAAATTGATCGTATTTCTTTGATGCCACAGAGACCACCAAGTAACTATGAGTTGGGTAAATTTATGTCTACCTATTTTGTGTGTACTTCTTCTAAGATTTCTCCCATTGGTCGGTTGTTGAGGTTGATTTCATTTTTAGTTATTATCATGTCTCGATTAATTTTTCCAATAGTTTGAAGTAAGTGGGGGCATCTGAAAAAGAGGTGGATCGAGTCCTCATAGGCGTCTCCACAAAAAGAGCATCTAGTCGTGATTGCAATCCTTTTTTTTCTACCAATCTCATTTTTGTCCGAATTCCTTTTTACATAGTCTCCAAAGGAAATCTTAACTTTGGGATAAGTATCAAGCTTCCAAATGAAGCTGAAAGGGACGTCAATCAGTTTATGTATGTCTTTTATAAGCTCAATTGTAGAGGCAGTCAAAAACCAACTGTTCCTACTTGGTTGCCAATAGATTTTGTCTCTAATTTTTTAATGTGGCAATCATATGTCCATTATTCTTTCTACTATTTCTGTTGGTAGTAGTGTCTTTAGCTTTGTTATCCTCCATTTGTTGTGCTCATCAATATAATCTGCCACCAACCTCTCGGAATTAGAGTTGGCCGACATTTGCATGATGTTTGATAGAGTCTTTGTAAACACCCACGATAGACCTGTGAAAACTTGACTCGGCCCAAAAAACCAACCCGATCCGCCCAAAGTTTTTTGTGTTGAAACCCAACCCAGAAATCAATGGGTCAAGAGCAACCGAACCCGGTCAACCCGGAAAAAACTTGGTTAGGTCACCAACCCATTGGGTTGACCCGACTAACTTGATAAAGTATTATTTCAATTAAAATTAAATATTTTATTATTAAAATTATATAAAATTATTATTTTATCATTATTAAATATTATTTTAATATGATATAATGTTAACTAATTTAAGAAATGGAAAATAAAGCTTAAAAAATTGACGATCGTGACCCGTTGGATCAACTCGAACCCGTACAAACCCATAACAGCTTAACCCGATCAAAGCCCTAATTTAGCGACCCGACGACCCAAGACCCGTTTTAACCCGAACCAGATTGTTCCAAACCTAAACCTGACCCATTTGATAGATCTACCCATCAGTCTTTCCAGAAATTGACAAAAAGCCCATCCTTAATTTGCCAAATTAATCTTGTTTGAAATGTATTCCTTAGTTCCATTAGTGATGTGATCCGGTCCTAGACCTCGATCGATCATGACGAGCCCGAGTTTACCGAGACCTTGGCGTCCGCCTTGGATTCCGACCTAGCTCGTTATTATTATATTTATTATATTTCCTACTTATACCTAGTTTCTATTTGTAGTACTACTATATGGGGCGTGCGTCCTCTTATGCTTAAGAGACCAACCCGATAACTAGAATAAGGCCCATTAGGGCCCATTAGCTAGACCTAGTTAGACCTTGTTTTTTCTATTAAAAGAACTTGATGTACCCGGTTTTAATTACGCTTAGTATTGGTTTGCCTATTGTGATTGAGTTTCTCTCCTCTAGGCCTAGGCGTCAAAACTCTCTAAACCCTATATGCCCTTTCTCGGCCATAGGATCGGACTCAATCTGATCCTTTCTTGTTACTCCCTCACGAGCCACCTTGTGGTTCGCGCTTATCCCAATTTCGTTCCGTTGGAGAAGATCCGTGGCCCGTGGCCCTTCCGAGCCTAGATCGGGTACCCGTGATATGGATCAAGACTAAGGAGTCATGGAAGAGGATAAGAGGCCATATTAGGTCAAGACCATTCAAGAGATCAAGATCTTTCAAGTATAGAATGGTCTTGAAGAATCTACATTATGTCATCCATCCATTATCAAGTCGACATTGGAAGATGAAGAGCGCATGCGTACGTTATTTAAACTCACATGCAAGAGTCGTTGGCATGCTTATCCTAGAACTTACTATTTAGAGTGCTTTCTATATGTGTTTTTCTATTTATAGGCTTTTCTACATATATGGACCATGTGTTAAGGGCCATAATATATATGTGAGCTTATGGTTTTTAAGTTAGGAAACATATTATCTTATCAATTTGGACCATTCAAGATTGGTGGGACAAATTTGGAAGGTAATATGGATCTTGCTTGGAGCCTAAGTTATTATCTGTCTTGTAATAATATCTTTAAGATAAGTTAGAAGTTATTTTAGGATATAATATCTTTAAATGGCATAGGATATTTGGTCATCTAGTCATCCTTACTTTCTAATACATGTTGAATTAAATTCTTTGGAATGGAAACCTTGCTTCTTATTCCAAGGATCTTCAACCCAAATCTCTATCTTCTTTATGCATTTACACGTCCAATACAAACACCGAACTGATTTTGTTCGTCTCCAAAGTTCAAGTGAAACACAAGTCTAACACCATTCAACCGAGTTGTTACTTGTTCTTTAAGCAATCAATATACAAACCTTGTTGCCTTGCAATCCAAGAAAGTGATTGAGAACCTTAAAGTTTGAGTCTTCTCATCCAAAGTTAAGAACTTGCAAGTGAAAGAAGAGAAGAATTAAACCTGACAAGATCGGGACTTGGAAAAACAAACAGAAGTGAAGCGCGTGAGCCAATCAATTCCGTATCAACCCGTGCGAACCGGGCAACCACATAACGCATCAACCGGTTCCCGATCTAGGCTCGAAAGGGCCTCGGATCTTCCCCAACGGAACGGAACCGGGATAAGCATGAATCACATGTTGGCTCGTGAGTCGTGAAGGAGTAACAAGAAAGGATCGGATTGTCCGATCCTAGGGCCGGCAAGGGGGCTCGACTGAGAAAGGGAGTATATGGTTTAAAGAGTTTGACGCCTAGGCCTATAGGAGAGAAACTCAATCACAATAGGTAAACAAATACTAAGTGTAATTAAAACTGAGTACATCAAGTTCTTTAAATAGAAAATGCAAGGTCTAACTAGGTCTAGCTAATTGGCCTAATGAGCCTTATTCTAGTTATCGGGACGGTCTTTTAAGTATAAGAGGACACACACCCAATATAGTAGTACTATAATTAAAAACTAGCTATAAATAGGAAATATAATAAATATAATAATAACGAGCTAGGTCGGAATCCAAGGCGGACGCCAAGATCTCGGTAAACTCGGGCTCGTCATGATCGATCGACTATTTCCTCCAAGCGATTTTCCTCTAACATTGAAAATTTGGCACTATAGACGGTGAATCTTCTTCATCCAACGATTGGAGCGTCTTTTCCGACGAATGGAGCATCTTTTCCGAAAATTCTTCATATTTGGCGGCGAATCTTCATCTTATTTGTGCTCTTACGCATACCATGACTTTACGAAAGCAGATATGTAAGTATTTCTTGTTTGGGTTTCAATTTTAGGCCATATCTAATGAAATTTGATTTATGTTTAATGTTATTGCTTGATATTGCATGATCGTAGTTAATATATACATAATATTGGTTTATTATTTACATGATCTATTTGTCAATATGCATGCGAATCTTTATTTGTAAGGATGATTTTATGTATTCACATGGCAATCTTTGTAAGCAAATTCAGTTTAATTAGGGTTTGAATTCAGGCTAGAATTCATTAGATTACACTTTGATTACTTGTGTTTATAATTCAATTTAGAAATTTATAATTTAGATTACGCTTTAATTACATGATGTTGGTTTATTATATACACGGTCTTATTTGTCTATAATTCAATTTAGGGCTGCCACTGGGTTGAAAAAGAATTGTAAAAACGACAAGCAATGTAAACAAGGAGCTTGTTAATGAATGGAGAAACTACATTGGAAAAGATAGTTATGTTCATTGTATAAAACCTTCTATAATTTTTTAATTTAATGTACACTATTGTGGCTTTGTCATTAATTGTCTAAATGGCTTCAAAGAGAAGTGGGACAATGTAAAGTCATGTATATAGAAAATCACATCCGTGTATATATACACTTAAAACTATGTATATACGTGTTCAACGACATTATTACATAAATCACAATCTATAATTACACAAATATAGAATATTGAATACAGAAAAAATAAAACCATTTATGTATATACCCAAAAACATGTTTATATGCATTTGAAAAAATTATTATTATGAATCGGTTTTCATCATTGTTTAAATCTAAAACCATGAATACAAACATATAAAACCATAAATATAGACGTATGAAACCATAAATAAATATGTTCAATATCATGTATACTCAATAGAGATCTTGATCATGTACATAACAAACTACAATCATAAATATAAATAACTGATTTCATGAGTATGCTTATGCGAGATTTCTCCAACGCTAGAATGGAAAGTGATTAAATATTTCCTAAAATTATGAGATTTTGTAGATCTGAAATAAAATTGAAAACGGTAATATTAGATGGAGATAATTATGTTAATTATGATTTTATTTTCATTCTTTTTTTACAGATTAAAAAAAATCAGACATGGTATTTTTTCTCTTTATAACTAATTATTCTATATAAAATCTCAATAATAAGATGGATACACATTGATACTCCATACTATTACAACCGTAGATTAGTTTCAATCTAACACACTATATTAGTCCACTCGGTAGCAATATAAGAATGGTCTTATTAGAACTCGAGGTTCCGGTAGAAAGCTAATTGTGGTAGAAAGTGAGTGTGAATTTGAGGTGTTGGATTAAAGTGAATTGATGGTGAGATTTCATGGTTCACGTTAATTAAAATAAGGGGAGAAATATTGTGGTGGATATAGAAAGATCATGAAACCTACTTTCCATAAAAATAGGATCATGCTTAACTTATTGAAATAACGCAAAAGAAGAAATAGATAAATATGGATGTTAATACAAATTTTTTATTTTCTCTTTCTTATTTCTTTAATCAATTATCATTGACATAATTTTAATGTTGATTCTCTCTTGATTTTAAAATTAATTAATATTAACGTATTTTTTCTCTATTTTTGTTTCTTGTTAAATGAATATCAACGTGATAACTAATGAATATACATTCTCGCAGTGTGCCGAATGAATACTAATGTGTTAAATAATGAATATGTACATGTATTACGATGAATATGATTAAAATGAGAAATTGTGCACTTTTTAAAATTTTACAAATGAATTTATGTATTAAAATGAAAACAAATACATCTATTTTTTAAATGAATACATATTAAAATGAAGATGAATATCATCATTCAAATATATGAATATTAATTATGAGATTGTCACCACCAAATTACATAAAATGAAGATGAATATAACCACCAATTACATGAATATCACTACCTAGTCTCCATCTCTCGATGTTCATCCCCTAATTTTCATTTTCTAGATCTTCATACTGCAATTAATCCCATAGGAACTTGTTAATATCATAAAATCAACTATTGAATATCAACACTTTAAATGTTGAATATCATGACAACAGAGTATTACCACAAACAATGAATATTATTGTATGAAGTTGTGAATATCATAAAATCACATGTTGAATATCAACAACTTATACAATTAATTCAAGCAATCTAAACTAAAAACATAAAAATAACTTGAACACTATCGTATAAATATGTGAATATCAGACAATCAAGTATTGAACATCAAGACTTCAAATGTTGAATAGATAATTGAATATTATCCTGGATAATGAATATTACTCTCCTTGGTAAAATTTGTTTACAAATAAAAGAATATCAATATTCACACTAATGAATATTAATATATCGACTACTGAATGCCAATAAATTTGTCCAATGAATATTGATTCATAACATTATTGCATTTGAATATCATAACATTAATCGGTGAATATCAATGTCTTTTAACATTGAATATCATATGAGAGTAATATTCAGAATATCTCTTAAGTCTTAATATCCTAATGAATATCACTTAAAAAATGACGAATATTAAGTCCTGTGGATCCATAAAATACAACAAGAGAGATCAATTGATATGAATGGATCAACTAAGGGCTTCAATTATAGATCAAAATCACATACTTCATAGAAATCCCAAAACGACTATCACAAAGATTAGAAATGCCTAAAGAAAAAATAATCACACACATCAATCGCGAAACTGAACTTTCAACAAGAAAGTAATCAAATATTTACCAAAAAAAGGAAAACAATCAAATCAATGAACCACCAATTAAGATCCCAAATTAATTCCAAACTAAAAATGCTATCACGTAGCAATCAATCGAACCAACTAAAATTGTAAAAAAGGGAAGTATATATGCGATCTTCAACGGAGAGAATCGTAAAACTGAACCTAATTATGATCGGATTGTGATCTGCAATGGAGATAGAATCGCTGAACTGGTGCATTTGAATCGCCAAACATGAGTTCTGAAAGGAGATAGATGAAACGATAGTGAATAATATGAAAAGAGAGAAGTATATAGTGAACAAGGAAATCCCATAAAATCTACCTTATAGGTATAATAGAATGATATACATGTAACATTCTAATAGTACATTTATTTTAGGCTGATCTGAAACATTAAAAAATCCACATCTCGATCATAATCCATAATCACCTTCATTTTTTACTCTAATAATACTTTCTACCAAATCTCTATACTATATATATAAGTATAAATCAAGAGTTTCAATTATCATAGTTGATATAATGATCTCTTGTCTCTAAAATAGACCAGTGTTCAATCCTCTTTTGTAGTAAATATTTCTTTTATATGAAGAGTTACAATCCACTTTTGCAGTAGATCATCATCGATCAATCTTATAACAGTGTCAAATAGTTCAAAAACGATCAAAATGCATTACCATCCAAGTAATTAGAAAGGATTTATTTGTTCATGAAATATGTAAAATATGATTAGACCGATCAATATTAGGCCGTGTTTGGTATGTTGTTGGAATCGGATTGGAATCAGGAATCACAATGAACCAATCTTGTGACATGTTGTTTGGTATGCTGTCGGAATGAACCATTCGTGAGAATTATGGTTTAAAATTTAGGTTTAGACCTTATAATTTAGGGTTTATGAATTTTAGAATTTATTATTTAAGGTTTTGGAGTTTTAGGGTTTTAAGGTTTAAGATGAAAAATTAATTTTTTTTGGAATGGATGATACCTTCCATTTTTTGCAGGAATCAACTTTTCCTGCAGGCTTGGAATGAGCCATTCCAGGAAATGAAATCGATTCCAGATTTTAGTAAACCAAACCGTATACTGGAATCAATCATTCCTGATTCCCATTCCTGATTTTCAGGAAATCGAACCAAACGAGGCCTTAAAGAGTTCTTTACTATATTGAATTTTCAAAGCCAATCTATGTATATATATATATAAAAGACGCAAGGAATAAGGCCACCACGTTGCGCCACCTAGGATTTTTCTACATGTTGTTCCCACGTTAAGCCACCTAGGATTTCGCCACATAGGATTTTTTATTTTGGAAATTTATATATATTGATATTATTTTAGGATAATATAAAATTAGATAAATTAATCCATGAGAGATTCTATGTATAATAAAGATGTTATCTATTATATATTAGGAATTAGGATAGATCTAAAAGATTTTATCTAAAATTAAAATAAATAAATTATAGAACATTAGATATTATATATTAAGATAGATATATTAATTTAGTTTTTCAATTATATTTCTATCTATTTATATGAATAAAATTAAATTCGAATTTTATTTAAAATTAAGGAAAATTATTTTATCTTTATTTTTTTTTATCTATCTATAACTATATATAAAAGCTATACCTTTTCGAGCCACCAGAACGATTCTAACCCCACCTCATATTTGAAAAATTAATTTTTATTCCTCTTATTTTAACCTTTTTCTATTAGATTCTTTTTTATTTATTTAAATATATCTTTAACATCAAATAAATATCTATTTAGTGTAGCAATATATTTTAAAAACTTCCTCATACAAATATTTAAAATTAAAGAAATTTTTTTTATAATATCTTAAAATAAGTATAAATATCTTTTATCCTTTATCATGATATCTTTTGACGAATTTATTTATAGAATATTGATTTTCTTTTATAATAAAAAATTAAATATTTATAATGTTGAAAAATAATAAAAATATATAATATTGAAATATTTGATAATCTTCAAATTTACGTACATGGAAAGTAACAAAACATATAAATAATATAATATTTAAGCTTATCTAATCTTTACTTTATCTAGCCCCAAAATAAGTTTGACCCCTCCTTAAATTAAATTAATATATTTTCACTATTTTCCATAAATAAATTATTTTTATCTTTTATATTTTATTATAACTTATTTATTAAGTTAATTATTAATTTTTAAAAATCTTATCTTTTCTATATTTTTAAGATATAAATATTTTTTATTCATATTTTATCTTTTTTTTCTAATTAAATATCTATGAAATATCATCAAGGAAAAGGAGAAATATACGTATTTTATCTTAATAATCTATCTTTATTCTCAACATTAAACTTAATAACTTATATTTGATTTGTTTTATTTATATTATATTTTTATTTACTAATATTCTATTTATAATGTTCATAAAATACCGAATCATAGTCGTATATGGCACGACGGATATACTAGACGGACATAACTAGTATAGAAGCTAACGATTTAGGTGCGCGCTCCCTCGTCAACTCAAATATTTAAAAATTAAGAACTAGAAATGCATGTGTCGCACTTGGATACGGGTTTTAAAGACTATGATATTTTTATATACTCATTGTCATAAATATATATAATATATTGCCTATCAAGAAGTCAAATCTACTATATATATAAAAGTAATAAGGTTTGAGCCTCCACATTGCGCCACATCATCTTTTGGCACATGTCATTCTTAAAATGCACCACATCAGATTTTGACACGTGTCATCTCCTCATTAATTCATATAAATTATACAAATAAATTAGTAGTTTAGGAAACAAATCTTATGAATTCAAATATTAGATTTGGAAGTTTTGATCATCCAATATTTTAAAATAAATCCAAATTGTAATTTTGGAAGTTTCTAGCATATTTAATTAAACGTTAATTTCTATAATATTATTAAAAAAAATTATGTTCGCTTTTTTTACAACTATATTAGCTTTAATCTACTATATATAAAAACCAATAAGGTTTAAAATATTCATTAAAAATTATCCATTCCTTTTTTTAAAATAAATTCATATTTTTTAGTTAAACTTAATAATCTAGATTTAATTTGTTTTATTTGATTTTAAAAAACAAAATAATTTTTATACATATTACGGACAATAAATTACTTATATTAAATTTTATATTAAATTTTTATTTATTAATATTTTTTTAATAGTATATCTAAAAAATATCGAGTTATAGTCGTGCAGGACACGACCGGGTCAACTAGTTAGCTATTAAATTAAAGTTGATACAAAAAGAAATGAGCTTGGGCTATATTCAAGCTACGCATGACATGTATATCACTATACAATAGTATGACATATAACCTATTTATTTAGGCTGTATTCATAACGTTCGGTCCTTGAGACAAGTTAATGGTTAGATTTTGATAATTCTATAATTAATTTTTAGTTGCACCTATATAAATTTGTATTTTACGGGAGATAGTACGGTACGTATTTGGTGATTGCGAAGTTGCATTCAAAGTTGTTGATGATTCCGGGCATCTCCTTCAACGACTTTTCTGCTTACCCATTTAGTTACTATCTCGATTAAAGGCATCAAACCTTACTAGTGAGTAAAATGTTTACTTTCATCACAAAGGAAAAAAAGGTATTGATAGTCTTGCAAATTCATATATATATATATATATATATATATATATATATATATATATATATGTTTAGTATTTAGAGAAACTCCATTTTAGAGAGAAACGGAAGTCGTAATAAGAGGCGTTAGATGAGATAAAATAGATGGCTAAGATTAATGGAAAAAATGCGTACAAAACCAATTCTACGTGTACTATACTGGATTACATCCAAATTGAGAAAATCACGTAGGAGTTTTTTTAGGGATTTGATTTACTACTCTCTCTCTGTATCTCTTAATATATCAAAAATCCAAAAACTTGTCTCTTTAGCAAAGTAGAGCACGTTGAACCGCCCCATATCTTTCTTTTCCAAATTCCTTCCTCATAAATCTTAATCCGATCAAAAGCTATACTTGGATGGTGAATTTTATGAAGTTGGATAAATTATGCAAGCAGATCGATATGAGAGTGCAAAACGCTTGACGGTTTCGCATCAATTTTTTTGACGATTTAACACCAATTCTTCAGGTTTGATCTTTTTATTTTTATTTAATAATTACATGTTTAAGAGTAATGATCATGAGTTACAAACATTGTCAAGATCAAGTTGAAGTTCATCTTTATTGATATAACTGATTAATTATGTATTGGAATTTCATTTATGTTCAAGCTTGATTCCTGTACAAATTGGTAACTATAGGAGTTCTATGGACTGTTATATTTTTGGATATCGTTGTTCGGGTTTCCGGATTGTCGGATACTCTCCGGGGTAAAAAATTTTTGTTGGAATTTGTGTTTCCTTGTTTGGTTTTTGGATAGACGGGTTTTCGCAAATTCAAAATCACACATCTAATATTCACATAATTTTTTTTAAATTTTAGGGCAGTATTTAAATCCCTCAACCATTCAGAGACAAAGAAGAAAAAGTAAAGCCAACAAAGAAGGTCAATTTGGTGGTTCTATTCGATGTTGTGTATATATGTTCAAAATTGTGAAGTTAATATTCATATATATTGTGTACATGTTCGAGGTTTTTTTGTACTTAATATGTGTGGGATTGATGTGTGGATTGATTACAAGAAGGATGAGATGAGGCTCATGGTGTTTGTGAGTAAATCCGATTTTAAATTCAGAGACCTCGTAAGAAAAACCTAGTAACTCGTATGCTTCGGTGAATGAATATATGCATAACTTGTTTGAATTCGTAGGCATTTTACTCTGAATCTTTATGTGTTTTTTGTTGAATATACAAATCTAAATAGATTAATTTGTGAATGAAAGAATATGCATATTAACGATTAAAATTCCTCTAAAAACGATTAAAATCTGCATATTGAGTATATTTTATCGAATATGCAATTTGAAGTTCTGAATATGCAATTTGATATTCGGAATATGCATTCATAACAATCGAATATGAGGTTGAAATTCACATACAACCACATATTTGAATCTATGTATATGCATATATTGTTTGAATTCGTAGGCATTTTACTTTGATTGTTTATGTGTTTTTTGTTGAATATACAAGTCTGAATAGATTGATTTGTGAATGAAAGAATAGGCATACTAAACGATTAAATATGCATATTGGGTATATATATTTTTTTGAATATGCATTCTTAACCATCGAATATGAGGTTGAAATTCATAAAATACAAGATATTTGAATTTGCGATTTTTAGACATGCAAGTTTGAATTTATAGTTATTGTATTTCTAATGTTTATGTATTATATGTTGAATATGCAGTCTTGAAGTTCGGTAAATATCGAGATGGTTGAATAACATAAAGAAGTCTAAGGAGAATGAAAGAAGGATGATAAAGACTAAAGATGACGCTTTACACTAAAGAGACGTCATTTACTTTGAATGTTTATATTTTATTTGTGGAATTCGTGGACATGAATTGTGAATCGAATATTGTATTCTAATTTTTAGAAATTTATGTAATGACCTTTTTTTTTATCATATTCAATATATTACAATTACTTATTCAAGGTTCACTACACTTATATTCGATACGTAGTTTTATTTCCAATAAAACAAAACATAATACACATTCAAGAAAGTGGACTAGATATTTAAACTATGACAGATACGAAAAACGTTTGAATAATATTCAAAAAATGTTAACACATATTGAAACATACACATGACAAATTCAAATATTTATGCACTCGAATATTGAAGTAGTACAATCGAATTTACAATGAGTAACGTTGAATGTGTGCAAGATGTTTTTTTTTCGTAAAATCTGTTCGAAAATTCAAATTTTATCTAAAAAACGCCCCCTTAAATTTAGCCTAGAATCTAGGAACTTCCATTTTAGTAAATATATCATGTATTTTTTCTTTTTTGCTATTATTATACACCCTAATCCTAGCCATCCATTCTTGCAAATCCAATGACTCTTATTACGACTTCCGTTTCTTCACAATTTGCGTTTCTTTGGAGCCCTCCCCTATATATATATATATATATATATATATATATATATATATATATATATATATATATATATATATATATATATATATATATAGGGGAGGGTTCAAGAGAAACGGAAGTTATAGAGAAACGGGAAACTCCTTAGACGCGTTAGATTATTAGTAATTAGTGGTTAGGATTTAGGGAATATGGTAACTATTGTGTTCTGATTTATAGTTACCAAATTATGCAAAATAAAAAATATAATTAAAATTTTTTTAGCGTGATTTAGGGGACGTGGTTAAACGAAATCTGAAGAAACTACCAAATATACAGTGTGTAATATTCAATGCATATCACCCTCCTTTCAGACGACAATTTGGCTTTCCTTCAAACTCCATTGAAACTGAAAATCTGGTTTTCTTCTTACTCTTGATTGAAATTATCCATGACAAAAGGTATGCTTTCTATTACTGTAATTTTCGCATGCCATAATCAAATTTTAAGCTAAATATTCAGCAAAATAATGTATAATCAGTATGCATAAAACGCTGTTAGTAAGTAACTTGTAATTCCGAAATCTAAATTAATTAGCGGGTACGTATCATATAATCTTGTAGGAGAATTACCGAACATACTTTGCTTGATTAATTCAGCATATGCTATAGGATATTCCAAAGATTAATGATCTTAAGCTATCGAATGGATTAAATCATTGTGAACAAAACAGTGATTGGGTTCGAAAATTATTTACGATTATGCGAATATGATGATTTCATGCTATTATGGTTTTTTTTTAATATGAAATAAACGACAGGGAATATACAGTTGAAATATTTGAATATGAACAACGAGAGAAATTATAATTTGAATATTGGAAAATAAAATGTGAATATACAATTTGATGTTCTCGAATATGGTATAACAAATATAACACTTAAACAATGTGACGATTTTAATACGAATATGGTATAAGGAATTATGCATATTCTAATATAAATCGCCGAATATGCATTTGATGTGAACGATTGTTTGTACTATGACTGAATATTATTTACTATAATTTGAACATATAGTTTATGTATATGAATATATCTTTATATGTATCCGAATACGCACAATTTCATGTTAATGAACATAATAGTGAAAATATTGGCATATTGATATTGTTTTTACTACCCACAGTGTCGAGCAAATGGAGTAATTATGTTTTTAATGATGGGACGGAAAATTTAGAAGATGAGATTGATCCGAATGAGAATAATGAAGCGAAAGAGGATTGTGAAGAGTTTGTGTTTGGATCTAAGTGCATAGCAGACCCACTTTATGAAAATCTCAAATTGTGGGTTCCACGTTGCCCTAATTCAAAGAAACCAATTGTTGGAAAGAGGTTTGATTCGCTTGAGTCAGGCTATGCATTTTACAAAGAATATGCAACTCTGGTTGGTTTCAGCACCAAAGCAAGCACTACTCATAAGTTTGAAAGAAGTGAAGTTATTTCTTCAAAGTACTACCAATGCAATAGGGACGGATCAAAAAATATAGGGCAAAGTACAGGACAACGGAATACATCTTCAAATAGGATGGGATGTAATGCACGAATGGTACTAAAATATGGTGGCCATCAAGGTTATCAGAATCGGGATTCTATGTTGGATCGTTGAGGGTCTTTTGGATCGGATCGTAAGATCGGATCGTTGAATCGTAAGATTCTACATTATAACTAAAAGTATGTAAAATTAACCTAATAGATTGTATATTTTGTTATATTTGAAGTAAGAAAATGATAAACATTATTAATTTCATTATTACAAATGTTGTAGGATGGGCTAGTCAATTATTTTAATGGAAATGATACGTTAAACGTGAAATTATTAATAATATATAGTTAAAATTGTCATTTTATAGGATCGTTAGAATCGTTTGTAGGATCGTTAGAATCGTTCCTAGGATCGTTAAAATCGTATGTAAAATCATGATCGGATCGAGATTGTATTTTAAATCATTTAAGATCCTACTCCAATAAGATCCTACTTGGGATCGTGGATCGTTTTGCGTGTTATGGATCGTAGGATCGCTAGAATCGTAGAATCGGATCGGGATTCTGATAACATTGGTGGCCATGATACTTATGTGGTGAGTGTCTTTATTGAGGAACACACGCATGATATGGTTCCGAAATATGCAAAGCATTTGCTCAAGAGTAACAGGAAGATGGAGATAGGGCTTAAAAAAATTCATGTTGTGTTTTGCAAGGGCTAATTTGGGTCCTGTAAGTTCTCATAAGTTATTGAAGCAGATCGTTGGTGGATATATAAACATGCGCACAACAACATCGGATTTCAAAAATTATAAGAGGGATCTCATGGCAAATATAACAAATGCAGATGCTCAGATGATTATAAATAAGTTTCAGGGGAAAAAGGAGATGAACTCTACATTCTACTTCGAGTATACAGTGAACGAGTCGCCACAGCTGACCAAACTGTTTTGGTGTGATCCAATTGCTAGGCGGAATTATGCTGCATTCGGACAAGTTGTCTCATTCGACTCAACATACGGAACAAATAGGTAAACCATAAAACTCAAATTATAAGCATAATTAAATAACCCTATTCTCATTCCAATCGAATATATGTTACAGTACCCAAATATGCATTATTTTGATAAGCATATTCTGATATTCACTTGGCATATCAATATATTAATCACATTATGCATATACCCGTATTTACATTACGTATATTCAGAATAACATCATACATGTTCATAATACTTTTAATCATATTCATAATCACATACTACATGTTCCGGTTGTGGTATATTCGTATTCAAATTGATACAGTTTATATTCAGAAGTCTGATAGTACCCACATACGTATTTTCAATTTGTGTAATATGTGTAACATATTAATGTATATATTCATTGAATATTACAATATATATATATTGAATATACCTTCATATTCTCGAATATATGTGGAACAAATGAATATGATGTTATAGTGGCGATATATGTTGATGAAAATATTGTTATTGAACTCCATAAATTCAACATGAATAAGCGTGAATATACATGATGTACATATGCATCTTATTAATATGTTTGTTTTATAATCATGTAGGTACAACATGGTGTTTGCTCCATTTACAGGTTTGGACAACCATGGACGATGTGTTACATTTGGATGTGGCTTGTTGATGAAAGAGGATGTTGAATCATTCTGTTGGCTTTTCGAACATTTCAAGAAAGCAATGCAAAATGAACCAACCATTATATTAACTGACCAAGATCCAGCTATGAATATCGCAGTTGAGAGAGTATTCGTAACAACAAGGCACATATTTTGCATGTGGCATATTATGTACATGGTTTCAACAAAGGTTAAGGCTGAAAAGCTCAATATGCCTGGTTATAGGAAAAAATTAGGACATGTGGTGTGGAGTGATCAGATTAATACACATCAGTTTGAAGAAGAATGGGCTGATTTCCTTGACAAGTTTGATGAGAGAGGAAATAAGTGGTATAAAGATATGTACGATCTCCGATCGTATTGGATTCCTGCATATTTCAGAGATATAGTGCTAGGAGGTTTGGTGCGGACAACATCTATTTCTGAATCTCAAAACAGTTTCTTCGGAAAATATACGAATCAATATTTCACCTTGGTAGAGTTATTCGCCCACTTTGAAAATGCGCTGGAGACACAGAGATATCACCAAACGAAGAATGATGTGGATTTAGACACAAGATCACTTGAAATGAAGACCCCCTTACCTATAGAGCGCAATGTTGCAGAGATATACACGCTTCGTATATTTGCTGTGGTGCAATATGAGATAAGTGATGCTTGCTTTTATTGTTGTATCATAAGCCAAGAAAAAGGTATGTTTATATTTATTAAGTATTTAGATATTCGATGAATATGGTAATTTGTGTTTTTATATTATTATTATTCAAATATGTAGGAGATGGATTCATTGATTACATGATAAAAGAGGGTATGGACGATTATGAGGTACGTTATATGGTGAGGGATGGATTCACAACCTGCACGTGTATGATGTACAATCGAATCGGACTACCGTGTAGCCACTCATTTGCAGCGTGGAAATCATATGGTTGCAACAAGATTCCAGAAAGCATGATTCTTAATCATTGGAGAAAAGGTGCAAGCTGAGCGTTACATTCTGATGTAATGAGTGATGTGTATGATCAAAGTGTTCGTATGGAGAATGCAAATTCAAAGCTAAGTGAAGTATGGTCAAACATACACGCATGCGTAGGACTCGCAAAGGGCGACGATGGAAGGTTAGATGTGTTGTTGACAAGCTTGAAAAATATTTGTCTTGAATTCGAACATAATGATGTTGCTACAGGAAGAAGTAGGTCAATCAGATATGACACTGAATCATTTGCAGGCATTCCTATTCCAGAAGAGATTAATGTTAGACCACCAGCCATTGCCAAAAACAAAGGGAGTGGCACTGCGAAGAGGTTGAGAGGTGGAAAGGAAATAACCATGGAAGCGCAACAAAAACCTTCAAAAACAGGGAAGAGGAAATGCAAAAAATGCGGCCTTTATGCTGGACATGATAGCGGAAATTGTGACAAGGTTAATAGTATGTAGTTTGAATATTATGTTGATGCGTTTGATTTTCTAATGATAGGATTCGAATATTTCATTATATGTATTGAATATTGAAGTTTTTATATCATTTGTTATTGGGTACTTTAAAATCATATATGTCATAGTTAAAACTAAGTTATATGCCGTGTTTTGTTTGTGTGTGAACGTGCCATATCTGGTGCCATATCGTGACTTAGAATATGCTGATTCATTGACGGAGTATGTGTAGTGCTAAATTGACAATGCCTGATTAAAGCATGAATATGCATATTGCAACTTGTAGATTTTTTGTAAAATAAGTACATCATGTTTTGTCGTATCGAATTCATGAAGTGAAATATGAACTAAAAATAGTGAAAGTAAGTGAAAACGTGATTATATAAAGTTATGTTGTTTACACGTTATCAATATTGAATATTAGTTCCCATTTTCAGAATATCTAATTGTTATCTTTGAATGTAACACATTAAAAGACTTGTAGCCGGCCAGTTAGTTTATATGTAATTACATATTATTGCTAGTTGTGTAAAATAAAGTTTTCATGAACCAACAATTGATACGATGCATTCCTTTACTTAAATGACCATACACACTTTCACAAAAATATAATATCCATATGGAAACAACATATTATCCAAAGTGCTCAAACAAAAAGTAAAATGTATACAAACTACTTAACCATAATAAAATGTGTGCAAACTACTTAATTAGTGAACATAAAACATCTTAGGATTTAATGCTTCTTTTTGGCTGCTGGTAGATGCCTCTTCACATGTAACGCGTCCATGTATGTTGCGACCCTTTTATTTAACAACTCAGCCTTATTGTTAAATCGAGATAGCAACAATGTGTGGAGATATTTGGTGCAAAGTGGTATGATATTCTTATCTGAATGTGGTTTGATCCTGCGTCCCAATACCTTGCATCTTGGCCAAAATATGTCTCTAGATGTCGCATTAAGAACAACCCACAATCAGTCTTGTTATCATTGTCACGCCACTTCATGTTTAGCACAACCGGGATCTTCTTTATAAACCGATCACACCGGTTTTTCCCTTGCAACGATCCCATGTAATCCATAAACATCTTACTCTGCATTGTTTATAATTATACATTATTAGGTCATTGCATGTAAAAAAAACATAGTTATAAATATATTATATATAGTTACCAATGGTTTCAAAACACATCCGTATTTTCCTTCCATGTCAGCATCACCAGCTGATGAATTATCAATAACCTCGACCGCGCCCTTTATAAAATTGAAGCATATGGCGTAGAAATGAACCGCTGAAAATATTGAGAAAAAACCCTGCACAAAATGCATGCGTATATTATTATATGTAGTTTAAAATTGTAATTAATAATATATTTTGCAACTAAATTAATGTTGTTTGATACTTTAATAATGTATTGTGAAAAGAAGTGACTAACCAGGTCGGCATCTAATAAGGATGTGTTGTTGTTAGATGATATAGCTAATTCCATTTCATCCTTGAACATTGTATACCGAACCTCATATGGTTTCTCTTGATTATGGAATATTGGGGCCATCTATATAATATATAAATTTTAATCAAACCAACTAAATAAAACTAATCCTCAATAATAATATGCACTATATATTATATTCCCTTACCATTGAGCTTGCACTAACAAACAACCGTTTTGGAGTAGATGGAGCACGCAAAGCTTCTTGTTGATTGAGGTAAAGGCACCATATATCAACAATAGCGATCGATACATAAGTACCTTCCTCAAGGGTTTTAAAATCCTTGGCTAATAGTGTTATTTCTTTGTGATTGAATATAATAACACTGTAAATGAAAAAATCATTATTACATGTGTCACAAATAATAATATGATAGTGAAAGATGATTATTACACTTACTTATTAGTCAATGCATCCATGACATAACAGTACAAGTCATTCTCTTCAGATGATAGTTTTGAATTAGGATCAACAACCCTAACTAAGAACGGACTTTTGCTGGTCGCGGGAATTTTGGACTCTCTCTTGCTCAAATTCCTTGTCTCTTGAATTGGAGTCTCAAAATCATCATCACTACCATCACCCTGAATGAAAGATGGAAAAGTTTGTATCATAATTACGAAAACATGATAAATTATAACATATTTGAATATAAAATGTATCATATTGAATAGGACTCTACCACAACCGGAACATGTAGTATATGACTGCATATGATTAGTATTGATATGAACATGCGTGATTTGATTCTGAATATACGCTATGAAAATATGTATGGGTCTAATTTTGTTAATCTATTGAATATGTCATTTGAATATTGGAATATGCTTATATAAATAATGAATATTTGCACAATAAAGCTGAATATGTATATTAATCTGATGAGCCTATGAATAGCTAGCTATGTACACGAAATTAGGTTGAAAGACCAGACCTGAAAAATCATACATGTATATAACATAAAATGAATATGTCCTCATACAAACAAATGCATACAAAATTGGAGCTATTAGCTCCTATATATTGAATAGGATAATATATGTTTTGCATATGAATGCATAATATCTGCATATTACATATATTCTGACCAACTAGACGAGTTCAACCATGACATAGCATCTACATGCAGTTCAACAATTAACATACAACATCATAGATATCCGACATGCACAAAATACATAATACAACAAGATAATTACACAGGCCGATAGGAAGCTATTCTACTCCTCCTCCTAGTGCTTACCACTTCTCATTGGTTGTTTGTTAATATCGGGAAGACAAACTAAGCTTCCAAATCCACTTTTCTCTATAGCCTCCTTCTTCTCATCAGATTTTAAACCCTTTATGAGTTGGACCAAATGGTCTGTTCTACTCCTGTGTCCAATTTTTGGATACAATCCTCTTAACTTGGAAACCTTCTTCCCATGCAATGGATCCTTAGCTTTTTCCATCACAACCTTTTCCTTCTTCTTCAATACTTCACATTTGTCTTCCTGTCTCAGTTCCTTTGCTTCTTTTTTTCTCTTTTTTATTTTCTTAATACGCTTGATTATCACAGAATCATCATCATCAGATGACTCCTCCGCCAATGCCTGTTTCTTCACTGCATAAACATCACATAACATATATTAAAATTTTGGAACACACAAAATTATAAAAAACATATCTAAATATCAGTTTAATTCATTGCATATACACAACATTACCTTTAGACATAACAGGTTTTTTGAGTCTTTTGTGCCTCTCAGACATTGAATCCTGAACTTCAATGACATCATCTAACTGAACTTCATCACCAGCATTACCTTGGTTTGACTTTGTTGATTGTAATAAAGGACTCAATCCTAGTATCATATAAACCATGTTATATTGCGTCATAATAAATGGTGATAATAAATCATAGACCCTTTACTATATATATTCAATCAATACTATTCCAACATTGAATGTCCTTTTATTCAACATATCAACAATGATATTCAGAATCTCAAGCATAGTATTAAATATATGCATGACTACACACTGTGTTCATCATATACAAGTTAATCATCAACATATTCAACACCCATGTCTGTGTATTCCATACATGAAACAAAATATTCAGTGTATATAATATTCATATATTATAATACGATATTCTATAAATATAACTACATATTCGAATACTGATGTTGTCTATGATTGACTATTCTGTTCGTCATACTAACCTTTCACCAACCTTCTCTTCTTTGACAGATTGCTCTTCGAAGACATTGTGTACCTATAAAAAATTACACAATAAGCGAACCATATCAATAATATTTTGATCCTATGCTCAACTTCAACATAGTACCATACCAATTTATTGCATTGAATATCAATTCATCCTAAACCCTAAATCAACCATACTCGGTTCAAGCACAAATCAATTGCATGTATGCAACATATTCTTCTTTGCTAAAGATCGAAATTATAACCCTAATTTGATATTAAAAAAAACGCAACTAAAATCACAGTAGGAGTTCAAAATATATTACGAAAAAGCCAAATTATAAATCGTACTTGTTAATTTTTGGGGTTGAAATCAAAAGCTGTTTGGGACAAGATTAAGCGAACTCTTTTTAACTTCTTCGAGGGCGAAATCTGCAACTAAAAGCGGATAATATTACAAATAGAAGTTCAAAGTCGAACTTCAATGGCTAAATTTGGAGCAGACGAATATGGTTGCTTACCTCTGAGAAGACGAATTCAATGGCGGAAAATCGCCCTCGTGCTCGCCTTTTCGCTTCTTTGGAAAGTGAAGAGACAAAATCCGAGATTTGGAGAGAGAAAGTCCATAAAAGGCTTTTGATATTACGGTTTAATGAGATTGGAGAGAGAAATGGGCTTCAATTGTGTACTTTTGGGTGTACTATTGTATTGTGTTCTTTTTTTGATTTAATCTAGACCATCTATTTTTTTAAATCTAATGGTCCTCCTCCTTTCCCTGGTTTCTCTAGTAGAGGGTGTTTCTCTAGAGCCCTTTACTATATATATATATATACACTTTTCTTTCTAATTACTCCAATCTTATAAATTCATATACGTTTATAAATTCAATAAACATAAACAAATCTCCCAGTTCAACCGACAGACAAAACTTTCTAAGTATATTAAAATTTTTACAACCATATTTAATTATGTGTTACTATGAATTTTTAGAGGGAAATTAACCTGTCATGGTTTTATATTAATTCTTCTCTCTGCAACAAAACATAATTTTTTTTGGGTTCAAACAATAAAATTGAGTTTGTTCTTAATGAGTTTGTTTTTGCTTTATCGGTTTTTCTAATCTATACCCTAAGGACATAGGATAAGAATACTCAATGTGGAAACTAAATCCTAAGAAGGAAAGCATAAACCCTTGGGAAATAATTGTAAAAATGTTAAATAATCAAAATATAATTGAAAATTTCTTTATAAAGGTTCTTAACCTATATCCTAAGGGCATAGGTTAGAAAAATCGTACATTTATTACTCCATAATTTAGATTATAAAATGGATGTAGAATTTTTTAATTTTTTTTAATGGAAATGGGATAAATTGATAAAAATTGAAAGTTGAGTGAATTTATATTATGGCGAGGAATTTATCAAAAATAGAAAGACACCAAAAAATAAAAAACTTTGTAGACAATACGAGAAAAAAAAAATCGAAACTTAACAAGCAACAAAAAAATTTTTGCCATAAAAATGTGTAGGGTCTTGTCCCCTTGATCAAAATGCATGACAATATAAAAAGATTAGGTAAGTGCACATGTAATCATATTGTTCACATTAATACCATATCTTCAATATGCTCAATAATAATCGAAAGATAATCTAGTTGATAATTAAGTTCAAAAATTGAATAATTGTTATAATATTGGTGGGATTTAAACTCAGTATAGAAGTGAAATCAAGTTTAGAGAAAAAATTCTTATATATTCTTCTTTTTTTTTATTTATTTTGTCTCATTACATAAATTTCTATTTATAGGCTGGCTAGTGATTACAAATATTATATCATTACACTTAATAAAAAATATTATATATATATATATATGTTTAATAGAGGATTGAATAAGAAAATTAATTGGTCAAAGAGTAATCTAATATTACATTCAACCTTATAACTTAAGTTATATTTACAACAATAATTAAATTAACCGATTGATTACTATTACTAGCAACTCATGGTTTCCACGAGCCAAGCCCGCTTGACACATCATGGTGACACCAGCATGGCAGCATTACAAGATTTTTATTTTTTTAGGCTAGTAGATGCCTTGGTCATTAAATTTAACTAGCAATATAGTTTAAAGTGAGATACTAGTTTATAATCTGTCTTGCAAAAGTGTTTTTTAAAATAAATACACAAAGATTTTTAAATAAAAATTACTCTATTAGTTTAAATAATATGCATGTCATTAGATATAAGATTAAAAAATAAATTAATGTATTTTCAATTAGTATGACAATACTATCCTTAATTACTCGAGATTTATAAAACATATATTAATTAGTATGTATTTTCAATTTATTTTTAGTACAAAATCAAAGAGTTTGATTCAAATGAAATAAACTCTTATCGTAAAACGTAAAACGTGAAATGAATGTAATTTTACTAGTTTTTAGTGCACTTTTTATAGGAAAGTACATTACAAAATATAAAACGTAATTAATTCTCAATTATCCTTCATAGTATTGATTAGTTAAATATATCAATGCCGTCTTTCACAAAAATATTTGTCTGCCTAGCATGACTAATTCCTACTCTCGTTTGTTATTCTTAGTCCAAAAATTACATAAATGTTTAGTCCATTTTATATCCAGCGAATTGCCGTCTTTGACATATACAAGATCAATCTTAATAAAAAATATTACTAAAAACTTGTTAAACAAGGTCAACTAATTAAAGAAACATCTAAAGTAAAACCCATTATTTTAGTTATTTATATTATCGTTGAATATGAGTTTCAACTTCAAATAATGCTAGTTAATTCTTAACTTCACATATATAAGCGTATACATTACTTATAGTTTACATTCGTGTCAATTAGAATGTTGGTAGGCCACGAATGGATCTTGGAGTTGATCAAGAGATACTAAAATATGCGAAAATGTCTACTAATTTAATTAATTTGAAGTCAACTGTTTATTATATACACATATATAATAAAATGATATACACATATATCTTTGATTAATAATAGAGAAATTTGTAAAAAGAAACTGCCCACTAAATACAATATATTACCCTAAATCACTAATTATAGAATGAATTACTGAAAGCTAGTCACCCATTAATCTTGTTACGTTAGTTTTTTTTTATTAGGTGAGAATTAGGACGTACTCCTTACGGAGGGCGTCCTAGAGCATCCTTACAGATGAGAACCTTAAGTTCTGCATGATTCCTAATACACTAAATAGGGAGACTGTGACCTAGCTTAGCGATTTTATCGGCCACAATATTACACTCTCTCGGAATATAATTAATATTAATATCTTGAGCACCGTGAAGGAAGATCAAGATATTTGAGATAACTAACTCAATTTCCCAAGGACATCTAATTTTCCCCTTGATCTTGATCGCATTGATTACTTGTAGGTTGTCACATTCAATTTTAACCTTTTCTAGGTTCATTTTCTTCGCCTCTTTAATTGCCTCTCTGAGGGTCAGGGCTTCAGCTTTTAGTATTGAAATTCGACCAAAATTTCGCACCATCATATCAACTACTTGTCCCATTTGATCTCTTATAATAATTCCTCCTGATGCATGCTCGTTTAACAGTCTGGATGCATCAACGTTTATTTTTATAAATCCTTCCTTTGGTCTTTTCCAATCTTTGGTTGATTGGGTTTTTCGTTTCTTGGGCTTATGAGATATTGTCTCATTTCTCTCTTCATCTTCGGCCCATTGTCTCGATCTCACCCAGTTGCCCAGCTGTGCCCGGATGTAGTTTGCTAAATCAGGAATGTCATCATAATGATCTTCTTGGAATATCAGTTTGTTTCTTTGAGGCCAAACACACCACCACACTACAATGGCTATAGTGAACTCCTTCTTGCCAAGGATTTGGTACATTTTATTTAGTACGTGTTTTGGTGTTTTGTCATTGGTATTAAAGCCCCTAATTATATTTGCTATTTTTGTGTCTATTTTACTAGTTATATACAACATGTAAGGGCATTTAGTTAGTAAATGTATAGAATCCTCTATGGAACAATCGCATAAAACGCACCCACCAGGTGTAACAATCTGGTTAACCCTTAGTCTTGCCTTCGTTGGGAGCCCATTATTATCAATTTTCCAAAGGCAAATTTTCACTTTTGGGTAAATGTCCAATTTCCAAATCCATTGGTTTATATATTGGGCTTGTGCTTCTATTTTCGTGATTAATTCTATAGCGGATGAAGTAGAGAACCATCCATTTCTACTCGGTGCCCAATATAGTCTATCTTGGATATTGTTTTCCGGTAAAGGGGTTGATTGGATTGCTGCAACAATGTCATTAGGCAGAATTTGCTTTAATTCATCCGTCTTCCATTTTCGATCAGTTGTAATCCACACAACAACTTTGGCTTCTTCAATGATGTTATTTGGGCTTGTGGCATGGTGGTATAGAGGCCCTTCGTGGTTCCAGTTGTCTTTCTAAAAATTGACTATTTTTCTGTCACCTATTTGCCATATGAGACCTTTGTAGAATTCTTCCCTAAGTATCATAAGTTTTTTCCATTGTCAAGATGTGTTTGATTTTAGTTTGTATGAAAATAAATTATCATTCCTAAAGTATTTTTGGTTTACTATCTTAACCCATATATTATTTGGTTCAACTAACAATTTCCAGAGTAGTTTCATTTGTAGTGCTTTGTTCATATGTTCCGTCTTCTGAATTCCAAGTCCCCCAAATGTCTTTGGTTTGCAAATTTTATCCCATCCCACTAGCGGCTTATGATTTCTATCTTTATTCCAAAAAAATCCTCTGTTTATTCTATCCATCTCATCATGAGCACTTCTTGGTAGCATGAAGCTTTGCATCACATAATTTGGTTTTGTAGCTAGGAATGATCTAATAAGAATGGTACACCCTTCTTGAGAAAGGGAGTTCGCTTTCCATTTAGTCAGTTGGTTATGAGCGTTTCCGATTGTGTCCTTAAAAGTCTCTTTATTAACTTTACCATTTATAATAGGGCAACCCAAATATTTTTTAATGTCCGTCATTGATGTGATTCCAAGGACTTGTTGCACCTGTGTTTTTTGAGCGGCAGTCATATTTTTTGAAGCTTGAAAGGCAGACTTATTATAGTTCACTTCTTGTTGTGAGATCCTGCAAAAAGTATCACAAATGTTTTTAACATTGATGCATGCCCCTTGGGAGCCTTTGGCGAAGATGATGATATCATCGGCACACGAGAGAAAGGGAATCCTAATTCTACCTCTAGAGATCGGAAAGCCAATCGAGTTTTTATCCACTTGACTAGCAATTTGAAGCTTCCTTGAGAGGATTTCTGTCGCCATAACAAATAAGAAAGGCGACAACGGATCTCCTTGTCGTAGACCTCTTTTCGGGATAAATGGGTCTGTGGGGCCATTGTTTACTAATACTGAAAAGGATGCTGAACACACACACTCCTTAAACCAATCAATAACTTGTTGTCAAATCCAAATCTCTTTAGTACTTCAAACAGGTATTCCCAGTCAACGCGATCGTAGGCCTTTTCCATATCTAATTTAATAGCAACCCATCCATCTTTGTTTTTGGAATTTCTAAAGGAGTGAAGAATTTCGTGGGCGATGAGAATATTATCCTGGATCGCACGGTTCTCAAGGGGGACCACCAGATGCATATGGGAAGCTCGGATCTCAAGGAGGACCACCAGATGGATATTCTTCGTGAGTTCTACAACTTCATGATGGAACTCGGAGAAAGCGTGTCCTCTTACCGGTCTCGCTTTGAAACTCTACTAACCAAACTCTCTAGTTTGGGAATCACGAAGGAAGAAGTCACGGAAAGGATCAAGGTCAAGCAAGTGATTAATGGGATTACAAGAGAATGGTCCCATGATCGAACAATATTAAGTGAGAACCCCGCCAACAAGAATCTCCTACGTCATGAGATCTTCGGGAAACTAAAGTCCTATGAGGCCAGGAGAAATGCGGACAAGGAACTAGACAAACCTGGGAAAGGAATCACACTCAAGTTAAAGAAGGTACTCAAATCAGTCCAAGAGCGGTGTGAAGATTCAGAAGAAGAAGAAGAAGAAGACATGATGCTCATCACAAAGGCACTTCAAAACTCTTACAAGAAAAAGAAGTTCCAAAGAAACTATGGTGGAAACAACTTCTCAAGGGACTACAACAAGTCAAGAGAAAAGGATTTGAAGGGTATCACCTGCTTCAAATCCTTCAAGAGGGTCACTTTGCAAAAGCATGCCCACTGGAAAATGAAGAAAAGAAGGCTGGAAACAAAGCTTACATAGCAACCTGGGATGTTTCTGAAGACGAAGACCTTGAGGCATGTACTGCACCAAACATGTGTGCAATGGCAATTAAAGGCGACTCACGTGAACCACATGAGGAAGTAAGCACTCAAACTTTGACAAATTATTTTCACATGTATAATAAGCTTGGTTTAATACACATTCTTACTAAGCTTGTCAATGAAAACATGAAACTTCAAACGAAATAAACAAAGTTGAGGAACACTGTTTTAACCTTGAAAATGCAAAATATGTCGATTGTTCCACATGTGATGAACTTAAGAAGGAACTTGACTCCTTAAAGATCACCAAAAATGATCTCGCAACTGAGGTTGAAACTATTACCTTTAGAGAAGGAAAATCTCCTTAACAAGCTTGAAAAAAATGCGGGGAAGAAAATAGTTAGAGGTTCCTAATATTGCCTTTATTCCTTCCAAACATGGTATTGGGTACTCTGAGAACGCCTCTGAGAACAACCAGAAACCCCTTACCTTAAGAGAGTTAAGTGAGAGTAGAGCCCTCGAACCTCAAACCGAAAAAATAATAAACTCACACTTAGAGGAAAGGATTAGAGTCCCGGAGAGTAGAACCAAAGGAAAAAGGGACTACTAAATTGGGAATAAATCTCACAAAATCTATGTCAAAATATCCAAGGGAAATGGGTCCAGGCTGCCTAGCAAGGAAACTATTGAGAAAAATAAAATCCAAAAATCACATCCCAAAATTTACCTGGGGGAGTATTACAAAACATGCTGGAGTTGTGGGAACCATGAGCGTGACAAGGAACAATGTCAAAAAGGGAAAATCAGTTTCTCAGTAAATCACATGAAGTGGAACAATAACAGAATGCATCATAACAACTTTGATCACTCTCAGACTTCCAGGAACAATAATGCTTATGATGTCAATATTGCTATTTATGTTGACTACTATCCGTGTAAGGAACCAGGTAAGGAACATCTTGCTTGGGTAATCAAACATTGATTGTTTTGTAGGTGAAAGTGAGGGAGAACTATGTGTGGTTCATTAACAGTGCATGCTTCAACCACATGACAGGAAACAGAAGCAACCTAGCCTTGATTAACACCTAAGTTGATGGAGAAAACATTTCCTTCGTCAACTAAAACAAAGGAGCAATTCAGGGATAAGGAGAAGTCAAACTCAACAGATCAATCAAAATAAGCAATTTAAATCTTGTGACAGATATCTTGGATACAATCTCTTGTGTGTAGCACAGTTGTTTGATCTAATCGATGGAGAGTACATGAGTTCAACATCAACTTGGAAGGTTGTTCCTGTGCTAAAGGGAACTCCACAAGGAACAAGTGATGTCTGACTACTATTATTATTTGTGTTTAGCAAACTTAGCAACAGATAGCTTAACTCGATAATATTGTTTGAATTTGGTGATTGCAAACAATGGAGAAGTTCGTTTTTGTATTGTAACTAAGAATCTACCATTTTAATATAGTTTTGTTCATAATCCTCAATGGGAGGTAGATGTTTACTTATTCAACTTGTTGGCTAAAGTGAGGTTCCTCTATAAGGATTCGCATCCCTACTATTTCAATTTCTTACGTTTTGTATTTTATTATCCCACTGTGTAAGAGAACTGTCACTGGAACAGTTACCGACTGTTTGAATTAACCCAAATCTACGATCCTACGATTGGTATATATGATTACCCTAACTAGAAAATGCATCAGATCTGATTCAATTTGAGAACGAGCTGGTTTTTGACATGGTTCAATTAGAGAACAAGTTTCTTGCTTTTTATGGACTTTCCCATGGCGGCATTTCTGGTGGCAGTGGCAGTGGCAGTATGGACACAAGCTACGACCATACTTATTTTTAATAATTTTGTATTTTTTCTTTATATCGATATTTTAACAAAATTCAACTTTTAAAATATTGTATGAAAAAAGTTATATTTTCATTTTTTTCTTTAAAATTTTATATGTCAGATACATTGACCTTCTTTTTATTAAATAATTTTAATTTTTTTTTCTAATCTTTATATTTCTTGTACATACGCCATCCTTATTCTTAATTTGTAAAATAGTTTGTAATTTTGTTTTTGTTAATCTCCGAATTTTAATTTTTAATATTTTTTACTTTGACTTAACATATATAGTATCAGTAAGGTTAGAGCTCTTTGATCAAGGTGATCTAAGGGCTGATATTCTATCTCTTTTATGGACGCGGTGGCATTTTGGTAATTTCTCGTAAATTACAAAAGTGCATCGCTAAGTACAAAAAGTGCAAACAAAAATGAAGCCAACAGGGCACACTCCATGTTCGGTTCATTGTAAAAGTGCATCGTTATGGTGGAAAAGTGCATTGTGAACACCAAAAAGTGCATTACTAAACCAAAAAAAGTGCATCATCATCATGGGCGTCCAATTAACTCAATTCCGATTGAACTCAATCGCCCAAAATATTTGGATTTAGTAATGCACTTTTTGGGTTTAGCAATGCACGTTTTCCCATAACGATGCACTTTGTAATTTCCGAGAAATTACGAAAATGCCATCGCGTCCCTAATTTCCGAGAATATCAACCCTTGGATCAAGGAGATCTAAGGGTTCTAAACACTCCTTATTTTATAAGATAAGGAGTTGTTTTATTTGAACTAAACTCTATATAGTAATATGAGATTTTTGCTAATTGATATATCAAAAGTTTAGAAAAAGTACGAAATTATACAAACTTAATGAAAAAACTTTTGTTTATTGAGGCCTTAATTAAATTCTATTTGTCCCATGCCTACAAAATGAATGGACTGACATTGGGTGTAGACCTGGGTCCGGTTTGTAACCCGACGGTTCCGATTCCCCTAAACATGGAACCGGAACTGGAACCGGGCATGGCCCGGTTCCCCGGTTCCGGTTTCCGCTGATTCCGGCGCCGGTTTCGCCCGGTTTCGGTTCGGAACCGGAAATTTTAAAATTAAAATTAAAAAATAAAAAATAAATCCGATTTCCCAAAACCGCGACCGCGGCCTAGAGGGTCGCGATCGCGGTTTCCCATTCCGCGACCGCAGGTCTCAGGCCGCGGTCGCGGTTTCAGAAATCTTTCAAAAAATATATGCCGGTAACCCCGGAAACCGGCGGTTTGTACCGGCGAAACCGGAAGCGGCGGTTCCCGGTTTTGGAACCGCCGATTCACCGGTTTCCGGGGGACAAACCGGAACCGAAACCGTGGGGGAAACCGGACCCGACAATTCCGGTTCTTGCCAGTTTTTGAACCGGCGGTTCGCCGGTTTAAGTAAACCGTGACCCAGGTCTAATTGGGTGGTGATGGTGGCGATTCTGGCGAGCAGTTGTGGACACAAAATCTGGGATTTTATTGATCAATTTCATTTCCCCTTTTTGTTATTGGTCATTTTTCCTTTTGTCCTCTTTCTTAAATTGTCAATATATATATGGATTTTTTTGAAAGGGTCTATATATACTTTTTAAGCAATGGGTGATATAAATTGGTACATAGGTAAAACCATATTTGATTCACCTACGTACCAATTTGTCACTATACTCTCATGAGGTATAGTGACATAGAAAAGACTCTTTTATTCATCTCATGAAGCATGCACTCCTTAACTGGTCATACGATTAGGACATGGATGTCACAAATCATAACACCATTAACACGTACTATATGCTAGTCCGGATTTATACGTGCCTCAAGCTAACTAAACTCAATTTAAAACTAAAAAACTCTAATATTTTTGTTGCCAGTTCAAACCTTGTAATTTTGTCAATTTAGTTCTAGAAATCGAACATGGATACCTTGATATTGATATATCGGCGATCGGCCAGGGCAAACCTCTTGCTTCCTTGGCTTATTCATCAATGGGACGGTTAACTTATAATAATATTTTTAAATGTTAAACACTACATCATTAAAATATTATCAAATTCAAACCAAGTTTAAATTTAGTTAAATTGAAATAATTTTACCCTAGTCAAATGGAAATCGGAAATTGATGTGGTGACCCTAGATTTAAGGTTTTTCTTAAGGTGTACCAAAAATTTGAAATAATATGAATGTGTTGGGAAAACGGAGGTTCACTAGGGAACAATTGGAAATCCAAATGTTCCCTTGGAAACAGTCTCTTAGGTTTTGATGATGATAAACGTCATACGGTTTAATGGCTAGTGGGTAAGCACCCTTACATCACTTACCTCACTCAAGAGAAATGAGGATATATATGTCGAATCATTACTTTTGTGTTGCCAAAATGTTTCAGAATTGAACAATATGCAATGGGAACGAGAGAATCAAAGCACCAAAGAAGGAAGTAATGATTTTATAGTTGCTTATCTTAAGGGCATGTTTTTATAGTTGGATTCACATTGTTATTATCTTTAAAAGGATGATAATATTTTTGGGATAATATCTTATGGATTTGGACTTTGCTTGCGGCTCAAGGAGTTGAAAGAAAAGATAAGAAGATCTTGTTTGAAGATATTATTGTGTAATTCGGTTTATGGAAAGATGTTAGGTGAAAATTATGTTATTTCGTGGCAAAGATGATTATATAATATCAAATCTAATACTCTCTATAAATATGAATAGAAATCTAGGGTTTTAATGAACCGCTTGAAGTGCTTTTAAGAGAGAGAGAGAGAGAGAGAGAGAGAGAGAGAGAGAGAGACTTCATTGAAGAAGAGAAGTGGTGACTTTAAGGAGCGTTTGGAGGTTTCTTAATAGGACATTGGAAAAGGAAGATGAAGCCGTTGGAGTTTCAAGTGAAGGAATGACAATCTACAAAGTCTTAGGGAACAATGGCTACAAAAAGAGTGTTGTGACAATTGAATAAAGATGTGATCTTTGAAGCTTAGAGGCCATGTTTCTGAGGTAATTTAGTTAGGTATACATTCTAAGGGATAAGGGGTTAGGAGAGTATTCTAGGAGGAGTCTAGTTTACGTCGGTATCCATGATTGCCATTTGTAGTTCGTGATAATCAATAAATGGAAGTACACTATTCAAAATCCTTATAAGAAAGGTAATGGTTTACCTATTCAACAAGTTGGTTTATATGGAATCCCTGTATAAGTCATCACGTCTTTTTTATTGTGTTTTATTCCGATGCGTGAAGGATTATTCCCTAAGGAACAGTGCTTGCGTTGTTACTAATTAACACCCCCCGATCCAACAATTGGCATTAGAGCTAGATTTGCTCTATATTTATGTTAATATTTTTTAGGGAAAGATGAGTATCCACGAGGGGAATAGTCATTGATACTCTATGGTGCATCCCCCACTGTTTGAAGGTGAGAAGTTCAATTGGTGGAAGAAGAAGATGGAAACTTTCATCAAATATGAGGACTTTGACTTGTGGGACATCGTCATCAGTGGACCAAAGGAAGTGGCCATCAAGGATGCCACAACATGTTCGAATGATCCCAAACTGATAAGCGCCTTCAATGTTGAGGAGAAATAATTACTTTCTAAAAACTTGAAGGCAATAAAATTGTTTATCATGCCTTGGGTGATAATGAGATTTCTAGAACTTTGTCTTGCTCTAGTGCTAAGAAAATTTAGGATTTATTGTGTCCAACTCAAGAAGGTTTCCTTGAGGTTAAGTAAAACAAGATAGATATTCTTGTAAAAAATATGAGTTTTTTAAGATAGATAAAGGTGAGTCCATAAAAGAGATGTTTTCTCATTTCAATATTATTGTCAATGAGCTAACCTGTTTAGGAAAGATGTATACCACACAAGACAACAATTGAGGAAGCAAAGAATTTGAGTACCTTGTCGCTGGAGCATCTCATAGGATCTCTCACTTCTCATGAAGACAAGCTGAAATCCTATGAAGAGGACACTCCCGAGAAGGAAGCCATTACCCTAAAGGTTACCAAAGCAGTAAAGTAGGCTAAGGAGGGCAAGAAGGGGAAAAAGGAAAAGGATCCCAAAGTATCTCCCATCACAATTTACAAGTGTCATGATCAAGTATCTCAACATGGCCATAGGAGAAACCACTGGGGAGCAACCCAGTGAGGTAACCACTGAATCCGTTGTTGACTCTTTGTCTTGTTATGATAAACCCAAGCTTCTAAAATTAATGACTAAACTTGTGAAAGACAATATGAAACTTCAAAACAAGCTAGATGAGTATGAACATTACAACTCTAAATGTGTTTGTCTTGAGACTTGTTCCAACTGTGTGGAACTCACCAAGAAGATTGAGTCAACTCTTTCCGATTACCGTGCTCTTAGGAAAGTAGTGACGAACTTAGAAAAGGAAAAGAATGAGCTCCTACTAAACCTGAGTGAGAACAATCTAAAGAAAGAAACCCCTAGTTCCCAAACTAAGTTTCTTGTTGCCAAATATGGCATTGGTTATGAGCATGAGTGCCAAACGAATGAGAAGTCTCCTTTAACTGAAAGGGAGATAAATGAGTGTAGGGCCTTAGAGCTCTAGTGTGAAAAACAAAAGAATGATCATCTTGAAGAAAAGATTCGTGTCCTAGAAAGTAATGTGAATAGGAAGAAAGAATACTACACTGGGAATAATGGGAACAAACTACATTCAAATCGCCAAGGGAAATAGATCAAGGGTTTACAATAAAGAGACCATGGATAGGAAGAGGATTCAAAGACCCCATCCCAAGTACTACCTGGGAGTGTACTACAAAACCTGGTAGAATTGTGGTGCTCTTGGGCACTACAAGGAAAGTTGGCCTAAAAGAGAAACTCAAGCTCAAAAGAGTCACAGAGCTTGGAACAAGCAAGACCATAACATGAATCAACATGCTAGAGATCCCATACTTTGGAATCATCCTAGGAACTTCACTCATCGTCTTAAGAACTCTCATGACATTAACATTGCTGAATATGTTCACTTTGAAACTATGTTTTCCTGTAAGGAACCAGACAAGAGTCATCTTGCTTGGGTCGCCAAAAAATACTTTCCTTTGCAGGTGGTAGTGAGGAAGAACTGCACATGGGTCATAGACAACGGTTGCTCCAACCATATGACTGGGAACAAAGGTAACCTCACCAAGGGAACTGCACATGTATCCTTTGGCAACAAGAATAAAGGGGAAATAATAGGAACTGGAGAAGTAATGCTGAACAAGTCTATCAAGATAAGCAATGTCAACCTAGTCAAGGATCTGGGATACAACCTTCTAAGTGTGTCCCAGATATGTGACCAAGGGAACAATGTGGTCACTTTTGACTTAAAGGAGTGTCTAGTCATTAACAACAAGAGAAACAAAATCATCCTCAAAGGAAAGAGGACCAACAACATCTACATAGTGGATACAAACTTTGAGACTCCCAAAAAACTATGCCTTGCTAGTTTCCATGATGATACGAAACTCTGGCACAAAAGGCTAGGACATGCAGGTGTAAATCAAATCTTGAAGTTGTACCTACAAGATCTTGTTATAGGACTTACCATAATCAATCTTGAAGGAACCAAGATGTGTGAGGCATGCGTCGAGGGAAAGCGAACTAGGAGTTCCTTCAAACCAAAGAAAGTGGTGAGCACTACACGACCTCTGGAACTAATCCACATGGATCTTTATGGTCCCATGAGAATGGCCAGCCACGGTGGAAAAAGGTACATTTCTGTTCTAATTGATGATTTTTCAAGATTTACATGGGTTATTTTCTTGATGTCCAAAGCAGATGCATTCAAGGAATTTGAGCCCTTCATCAAGAGAATGGAAGTGAACATGGGATTAAAACTTTAGTCCTTAAGGTCAAATCACGGAACTGAGATTAAGAACTTAGAGTTCCTCAAGTTTTGTGAAGAACATGGAGTATCCCACAACTTTTCATCCCCAAGCACTCCTCAACAAAATGGTGTAGTTGAGAGGAAGAGAATAGAACTCTTAAAGACATGACTCAAACCATGATGCTTGAGAGTAAAGTTCCCAAAAGTTTTTGGGTTGAAGCCATCTCGACAGCGACCTACATTCTCAACAAAGATATGATCAAGCCTATAATCATGAAAACCTAATATAAGTTGATCAAGGGAGGAAAGGTTAACATTTCCCATCTTAGAACCTTTGGTTGCAAATGCTTCATCCACAACAACGACAAAGATGATCTTGGGAAGTTTGATCCCAGGTTCGATGAAGGAATCTTCTTGGGCTATTCCTCACAAAGCAAGGCGTATAGAGCGTACAACAAAAGAACCAAGAATCTTCAATGAACAATTTGCGAGGATGGGAACTGAGTTCCAAGGGAAGGGAAATCTGTTTAAACTAGTAAGACAGTAAGAAGATGACGATGATGATGAGCCAAGGAAATGAGATGAGGACTATCCTTGTGGGAACAATGTCCCACGAACAAATAATAATTAAGTGAAGCAGCTTCAAACTGATCAAGACTTAATATAACTTCCCTCGACCACGGAAGAGTCTTAAGACGCTTCCCAATATAACTCCCTTATTCCCCAAGATGCAAACATACCAGAGTCTAGCACTAAGGGGGAACACAAAGGGATCGAACAATGAAGAGATCCGGAATGATCAGATGGGAAATGACTCCTCACATGAGGGGGAACACCAACATGATCGCGATGAAGAAGACTCAAGAATGGAAACAAATCTGACCAACATTCAAACAAGGAATTATCATCAAAGGAAAGATCATCCCATCGACAACATCATCCCTCCATATGAGAAAGGTGTGCAAACTCGTTATTCTCTCAACAACTTTTGCGCCTTCAACGCTTTTGTCTCAATGGTTGAACCTAAAAACATCAAAGAAGCCTTGAAAGATCCTGATTGGATTCAAGCCATGCTGCCATGCAAGATGAACTTCACCAATTTGAAAGGAACAAATTATGGAAACTTGTTCCTTGTCCCAAGAACAAGAATGTTATAGGAACTCGACGGGTCTTCGGAAACAAGCTTGACGACACTGGATCCGTCTCTGGGAACAAGGCTCGACTTGTGGCACAAGGGTACAATGAAGAAGAAGGGATCAACTACAATGAAACCTTTGCTCTAGTAGCAAGGATCGAAGCCATTCACCTTCTAATTGCCTACGCAGATCACAAGGGAATCAAGCTTTATTAGATGGTTGTGAAGACCGTATTCCTCAATGGGCATCTCAAGGAAGAAGTGTATGTTGCCAACCTCTAGGTTTCGAGGGAGGGAACTACCCTAATCATGTGTACTTTCTGGAGAGAGCACTCTATGGTCTGAAGCAATCTTCCAAAGCATGGTATGACAGGTTTGCTCAATTTCTCTTGTCAAATGGTTACCTTCATGGTTCCATAGACAAAACTCTCTTCCTTAAGAAAGAATCCAAAGACATTTTGATTGTTCAATTTTATGTTGATGATATTGTTTTTGGTGCCACTAACAATTCACTTGTTGAAAAGTTGAAGAACTTGATGAGTAGTGAATTCGAGATGAACCTGATAGAGGAACAAACGTTCTTCCTGGGGCTTCAAATCTCTCAAACCAAGGAGGGAACTAAGATCCATCAACAAAAGTATATCAAAGAAATGCCCGTGAAATATAGGATGGAGACTTCAAAGCCCATCGACACTCACATTTCACCCAACACAAGGTTAGACTTTGATGAGATAGGTATTAGCGTGGACCAAAGGAACTATAGAGGTATGTTTGGGTCCCTTCTCTACTTGATATCTCGTAGGTTGGATATCATGTTTTATGTGTGCCTATGTGCACGTTTTCAACCTAACCTTAAAGAATAACACCTATAAGAGGTGAAGAGGATTTTCAGGTATCTCAAAGGAAATGACAACTTGTGCCTATGGTACCCAAGGAACAATTCCTTGAACTAGTGGCCTACTTAGATGTAGACTTCGTTGGGCATCTAGTTGATAGGAAAAGCACTACGGTAATAGCTCAGTTCCTAGGTTTATTCCTTGTGTCTTGGGGATCAAAGAAGCAAAACTTGGTGGCACTCTCAACAACTGAAGCAGAGTATGTGACAGCCGCCTCATGATGTTCCCATGTTCTATGGCTTAAGTATTAACTTCAAGATTATGATGTCTTCTGGCCTAGTTCCCATATGATGTGACAATACTAGTGCCATTAACACTTCTAAAAATCATATGCATCATTCTCGTACTAATCATATATACATTATGGATCATTTTTTGCGTGATAATGTTGAGCATGAGAACATCTCTATGGAACCTTGTAGAACTGAAGAGCAAATCGCAGACATTCTCACTAAATCTTTATACAAATGTCCCTATGAACACCTATGAATGCTTCTAGGGATGATAACTCTAAATTAAACAAGTCCCAGTTTGTTAATCCTTCAATGCTTGCTAGGATAAGTTGAATTGCAAGATAGGGAACTCTAGGAACTTGCACTTTCATTTTACCATATTGCTAGTCTAAGGTTTACTTTGTACTATGCGGATCCTTGTTTCTTTTGGCCCAAAATGATCAATCTGAGTTCCTCTCACCTTAACTACAAGCCACAATGATGGTTGATCATAAAACCAAGCCTTAGTCGTGAATAAGACAAACGCTTCTCATGAACCCCCTTGTTTACCCCTTAACGAGTCGCAATTGTCTGGTTGCCCTTGTGATCCGCAACTCCACACAAAAATTTGGATATGAGTTCCCCTAACCACTCTGCCAAAACTTGGCCCTTTTAAAGATCATGGGAACTTGCTTCGAGTTTGATCACTTCACAAGGGAACACTTTACTAGAATCCGAAAAGATGAAGAGTTGCTCGGGAAAAGGAAACATATTAGAACTCTTAATAGCGAAGGAATGCTGAGAGCCAATTGTTTGTTACGCTGATTGGACTGCCAAGGGAAACACTGACACGTGTCTCAAGCGTGCAAAGGAAGACGAAAAGGTACAACACTATCATTAGTGCATTTTTGAATTAAGAACAACCTTTTACCCTTCTACCTTCTTCCTAAACCTCTCTTAGTCCATCCTTTGCCATTTTTGGGATCTTCTTCCTCATTTGCTTCTTTGCCGCCCTAATTCCCTGAAACTTCCCTTTCATCCCAAATCATGCAAAAAGCCAAACTTCTCTCTAATGGCACCCACTCACCTAGATGCAGGGATCCGTGAATGGATCAATAACAACCCAAGAACTCTCTTCAAATCCATGTTAAAAAAGGTCGATGATTGCCCCGACCCTACTGAAAAACAACTCTTGTATAAACTCCTTCACAACTATGTCAGGCCGCACCTACACCGGTGCGTAGATCCTCTTGTCGGACCTTCACTCCTTGAGTACGAAATACTAGGCCAACCCCCACCTCATCCTAGGGTTGTGCCGCCATCTCTTCCAGCGGCGCCCTCTCGTACTCCTCTCCTCATCTCCTCCCAACCAATCTCAACCTCCTCCTCTCAACCCTCATCTTGACATACTACAATAGTGAACAACTTCGGTCCCAATCCACCAAAAATCTCAAAATCTTAAACCGCTTCTTCTTATAAACCCCCAAAGAAGAAGAAGAAGAAGAAGAAATCATCTCTCTCCCTTGAAGCACTCATTGGTTCCACTCAACTCAACTCCAATCTCCCTCATTTTTAGTTTCTTCCACCACCCTATACTTCTCCACTAAAAAATCCTCCAACACCACCATCTTCTCAATCCCCCACTTGACCATCTTCTTTACCCTCTACTCTTCTACCATCGGGCTTTGGGAACGCCGATCCCAAAGCCCCTCCTCCCTCTTCTCACACCCAAACGATCTCTAGGAACTCCAATCCCAAAGTCCGATCTCTTCTTTCATCAATCCTCCTCCTCCAACCGAAGGGAACTCTGACCCCATCGACAAAATCACCAACTCCTCTAAACAACCTCCACATCCTCCTTCTCCCACAGAAAAATCCTTTCCTCATCCTTCCACCAAGGAACCTACTCCTCTTGGCTCTCCATCTAAGGGAGTTCCCACCTCTTCTCCTCCCAAGGCCAAGGTCGTTGTCAACATAGACGGAAACTCCGACGATGATCTGCCCATCGCCCATGTGGCTCGAAAGAAGCAGCTTGCTCCTGGTCCCAACATCATGGGCACAGTTGAGGATAATGCACGACTAGCTAAGATTGAAGCCAAGCTCAACGCCACAATGTTCAACACTTCTCCACCCAAGGTCTCTAGGAAAAGAGCAAGGGAAATTGGTGAAGAAGATGACGAAGAATATGAAGAGGCAGAGGAGAGTGAAAAGGCCAAGGAAACCACTTTTGTGAAAGTGAGCACCAAGGACAACGACGACGAGACCATGGATGAGGACTTTGAAGAAGATGGGAACTCTGGTGACGACACCGCCACCGAGGTCTTTTAAGAGGTAGATCTCCCTGCAGAGTACGCCGAAACTCTCGTAGCAGATGGTAAGGAGCGCCAAGCTGCCTAGCCTGCATCCGAAGACACTCGAATAATCGTCTCTCACGTCTCCCACACTTCTTATAGGGAAAGGGAACCCCTTGTGTTGCTTGAGAACAACCCTTCCTCGACAAAGAAAAAGAGAACTAATAAGAGGAAGAAGGGCGACAAGAAGCCCATGATCGAAGCAGTCAAGGACAAGGGAACAAAGGCACCCAAGGCCTCCACTTTTGGGGGGACCTTAAGCTCATTACACCCCTTGTTCGCTCCACGTCCTTTCCGAATGACAATAGGCTTGATGAGCCTTGGTAACTCATCAAGGCCTATGGATGGGAACAAGTGTGCGATAAACAACTATCGTCGACCCTGACCAGATGAGGCTTTTCTACTCTCCTTCAAGGTTGCAAAGGACGACATGCATGGAACTCTCACCATCCACAGTAATAAGTACCTCTTCAACATGAACAACATTCGCCACCCCCTGAACGTTCGTGTGAAGGGTCTGGAGTAGGCATGGACACGGGTCGGGCCACAACTGGGCCGGGCTAGAGAATCCAGACCCAAGACCGGCGAGGTATTATACCGGGCTTAAGTGGGCCAGGCATCGTGCCGTGCTGGGAAGATAAGGCCCGTTCCGAGTTTTTTAATGTAACTAAATTAACCGGGCCGGGTCGGGCTACTTTCCCCAACCCGGGACCAGCCCATACTCCCATTCATCTCTAGTCTGGAGTCCCCCCATCAAAAATTAGGACAACATCGTGTTAGAAAAGCTAGAGGCTTTGATTTTGATGGTTCCAAACATCTACTCGACCTCGAGTCTTTGAATAGAGTCGCCAACGTCAGTCAGGTCGTCGACGTGTGTTGAAGGCAAATCTCGGAGATCTTGAAGACGCTTGAGATCTTTGGAGTTTGGATAGTATAATCTTGTTTTAGGAAAGATCTCATGAGGATTATATTGTTAGCCGATTATTGCCTTTACCCTAAGCCGTTTTTATTGTAATCTTATCTTATTCTTAGGATGATTTTGTAAGGATAAAAGAAATAATATCTTGCCATAACCGAATTGGAAGATATTATTCTCTTTTATCTAACCTAGTTTGTGTGTATTTAAGCTAAGGCTTTAGGTTAGAATACTCACGAACTCATACTCCATTTTTGTGTTAAGAAAGAAAGAAAATGAGAGTTCAAGAGACGTAGGCTTGTTAGACGGGTTGAGGGTTGTAGTTATTCGGTTCACAACGAGTTCTAGATTGCTTGGGAAGTAGGTCTAGATCTAGGGTGTTCTTGTAAACAACCCAAAAGATCAATAATGCAAGCTATGACTTTTAATCCTTCCAAGCGAGAATTTGGAAGGGAGTGGTTTTCACACTTGATTGATAGAGTTCATCGATCAAGTGTTTCCACTATAAAAATCATTGTGTTCAAGTAAGTCTTTCTTGTAGTTTATTTTCGCTGCATTTACTTAAGAGGTCGACGACTTAGTTGAGGTCGGCTACCTAGATGTACTAACGATCCTACAATTGGTATCAAAGCTTGGCTCTAGATCTATTTTAGTACTTCTAATTTACAAGAAAGATGACTTCGACAAACACAACCATCAATGATTCCTTCTGGAAGCCACTAGTGCTCAAAGCTGGCGAGTATGATTGGTGGGTCAAGCAAATGGAGACCCATATTTGCTCACTCAATGGACAACTCTGAAAGGTTATCGAGATGGGTCCTGAAACTTTTCTCACTACTGATGGAAAGGAAGAAAAAAAGGAAGGAGGACTATGGTGATGCTGATTACAAGAAGCTAGAGAAGAATGCTCGTGCTAAGAAGGTTCTTCACCATGTTCCAACCCTTGGAGACTTGAAGAAGGTTGTCCAGTGCAAGACAGCTAAGCAAATCTGGGATGCTCTCAAAAGGCTCCACCAAGGAAATGATGATGTGAAGAAGGATCGCATCATTGCTCTAGAAAGGGAATATGAAGGACTGAGTCAAGAAAAGAATGAATCCTTGGGTGACTATCACTCAAGATTTCAAGCTGTGGTTAGCCAACTTGAGTCTCTTGATGAAAAGCTTCCTCAATGGAAGCAGGTTAGCAAGTTGATCAAAGGGCTCAATGCAAAATGGAATGAAGCTGCTGCTGCGTTGCTAACCAACAGTGAAACCAAGACACTCACCTTGGAAGACGTTGTCGGAAAATTAACCATGTATGGAGGAATCAAACAAAGGCGAGATGATCGTCTTGAAACTGACAAGGTCAAAAACATTGCCTTGAAAGTAGAAAAGGCTTTCGATCTTTCTCAATGTGATGATGATCAAGCTGATGGTGATGATGAGGTTGCACTCATCACAAGAGCCATGAAGAGGCTTTGGAATCGTAACGACAAAGCTCCATCCAAAGGGACAGAACCAATCAAAGACATGAAGGAAGTCATTTGTTACCACTGCTCAAAAAGAGGACACTTTGCAAGAAACTGTGTCAAAAGGAAGTCGGAAGGTGACAAAACTGCCATGTTGGCCACATGGGATGATTCCGATGCTGAAGATGAAGCAAGTTAACAAGGAGAAACATGTCTCATGGCTATAGATGCTCTAAAAGAGGTACAAAATTCTGAATTTTCGTCTATTTTGTCTAATAAAACTAAAGAACAGTTGCATGCTATCATTGAGAAGTTGGGAACGCAGGTTACTGAACTCAGTGAAAAACTTGATGAAAAAGAAGACATCATCTCTAACTTACTAGATGATAATGAAGGTTGGTCTCTTAAATGTGCTAAGTTAGAGAAGAAGTCTTTGGATTCTGAGTCTATTGCTTGCAAAACTTGTGATAATCTTAAAGCTGAAGTGGATGACTTAGATAAGAAAGTAACTAACTTGAAGGAGAAAATCTCATGCTGAAACTTGGTAATGCTAAGTAAGTTAATGACCTGGAGAAGGAAAAGGCTAGTGATGAGTCTAAAAAGAAAAAATGGATAGAAGAGTTTGTTCCTAAGAAAGCTGCTGAAGAATTTGCTAAAACTTTTGTAACTTCAAGACCTGGACTTGGATATTCCTATGTGCCTAAGGATTTGAAAACTTTGTGTCCACTCGAACCTAAAGGTAACACACCTGTGTGTAAGAAAAAGGGAAGTTGTTCCACATCAGAGGTGGGGAACCTAGGTAAAGGTAAGCGACCTTGGTATTCAGGCCAAAAAGCACACAAAATCTGGAAAAAACAAGTTGAGAACTTAAAACCGTCAAAAATTGACTTTCAAGCTCGTATTAACAACAAACCGGTCTATCTTGGGTATAACAAGTATGTTGGTCTTAAGAGTCATAAAACTTGTTGGTATTGTGGAAAAGAGGGTCATCTTCAACATGAGTGAAGGAAAAAGAAAAGGGATATCAAATGTTATGGACTTTGGGAAGCTCATGAACGTGAGCCTACCATAGATCCTGAGAGAGTCTATAATGAAAGATGTTTTGAAAATCATCACGTTGTCCAACCCAGAAGAGTTGTAAACAACTCTGGGTTTATAAAAACTAACTTTTACCTTGCAGAATGAAGTGAGAGAAAGCAGTCCTTGGTTCTTTGATAGTGCGTGTTCAACTCATATGACGGGAAGCTTTGAGTCATTCATCTCACTTCATCAACAAGAAGGTAGCAACATCACCTTCGGTAATAACAGTAAGGGACAAGTCGTCGGTATTGGAAAGGTAAGAATCTCTAAGAACTTTTGTGTCAACAACGTCAGTTATGTCAAAGGTCTTAGATACAATCTTTTGAGTGTTTCCCAACTATGTGTTAACAATCTCTATCAAGTGGTTTTTGATTCTCATGGATGTCAAGTAATTGATGTTAGCTCAGGTAAGACTCTTCTAGAGGGAACTTGTGAGAACAATCTTTATAAATTTGTTCCATGGCTCTTACCTGAAGAAAAGTTGTGTTTTCAAGTGGTTGAAGACGTTGCCAACCTCTGGCACAACATGTTTGGTCATGCGAGTCTACAACTTATCAACAAACTTCATAATCAGGAATTGGTACGTGGGTTACCTAAGATTGATCCAAACAAGCATGAAATATGTGAAGCTTGTGTGAAAGGGAAACAGGTTAGATCTTCATTTCAATCGAAAAAGGAGGTAAGTACATCTAAACCCTTAAAATTAATTCATATGGATCTTTGTGGACCTATGCATGTGAGAAGTCGTGGAGGTAATAGATATGTTTACGTTATTGTTGATGAGTTTTCACGGTATATTTGGTTGCTTTTCTTGTTCTCTAAAGACCAGGTATTCAAAGAATTCAGTGCGTGGAGGAAGTTAACAGAAAAGGTGCTTGGAGTACCTTTGGTTTCAATCCGATCTGATCATTGCACCGAATTTGAAAATGCTCAGTTCCTGGACTTTTGCAAAGAAAATGGTGTAGGTCATAATTTTTCAGCCCCATGAACTCCTCAACAGAATGGTGTAGTTGAGAGAAAGAACCGTACTTTGGAGGATATGTCGAGAACTTTGATGATCTCAGTGCTCTACCAAGGAATTTCTGGGGTGAAGCTATCAATGCTGCTTGTTATGTACTAAACCGAGCTATGGTGCGTCCTCTTCTTGGAAAAACACCATATGAGCTTTTGAGAGGAAGAAAACCCAACGTTGCTCACTTGCATACGTTTGGTTGCAAATGTTTCGTACACAATAACGACAAGGATAATCTGGGTAAAATGGATGCTAGGAGTGATGAAGGAACCTTCGTAGGCTATTCTCAGCATAGCAAAGCCTACAAAGTCTTCAACAAGCGATCTAGAAAAGTAGAAGAGAGTGTTCATGTTGTATTTGATGAGAACACTATGAGAGAAAGCTCTATTGTCGACGAAGATGAAGGAGATATGGGTTTTCATCTTTGTGATGAGTCAGAAGTTCGTGTTGTAGAATTCGTTGAAGTTCCAAAGGTGGTCGACCTAGCACATGTGGATGACCCGAATGATTCTGATATGACAGCCCTAGAAGACATAAAAGAAAATGAAAATTCTGGTAACGTTAAGCTTGATCAAAATGAAGAAGCTGAAGAGACTGATCATTCTATTATTGAGCAGGGTCATAATAGTGAGGTGGTTGACCTCACTCAACTTCAGTTGAACTATCAGCAGAAAGATGCTCACCCAGTAACCAACATCATCTCTGACTACTCAAAAGGTGTTCAAAAACGTTCATCACTTCAGAATTTTTGCGCATTCAACGCATTTATCCCTATTATGGAACCCAAGAATGTGGATCAAGCCCTAAAGGATCCAAATTTGGTGTGCGCTAAGCAAGAAGAACTTCATCAGTTTGAGAGAAACGAGTTTTGGCACCTAGTTCCACGACCCAAAGACAGAACTGTGATTGGAACGCGGTGGGTATTCAGAAATAAGCTTGATGATTCTGGAAATGTTGTGAGGAACAAAGCAAGACTTGTGGTTAAGGGGTATAACCAACTTGAAGGGATAGATTATGATGAGACATTCGCTCATGTGGCACGTTTAGAACCAATTCGTCTCTTAATTGCTTACTCAACTCATCACGGTTTCAAGCTTCAATAAATGGATGTTAAGACTGCCTTTCTAAATGGCTTTCTTAAAGAAGAAGTTTTTGTAGAACAAACCCCATGCTTTGAATATGAAACCGCGAAAAATAATGCCCTTTGATATAAAAGTTTTGGGACGAAACTTTCTTAAGGGGGTAGTATGTAATATTCGGGTTCGTTTTTCCATCCCGTCAGAAAACGAGTGTATTGGTCTACAAACAATCGAGTTTTCTTGACCCGCAAGTAATACGATTTATTAATCCGGTTTGGCAAATCACATATATGTTTTCATATGTGATAAATTCTGCTCAAGTACAATATAGTCCTATTTTATTTAACAGTAATTATGTCTATCATATCTCAGCTGATCAAATTCTTATCTTTGACCATAATCATATCTTTAATTGCTTTAACCCTAATTATCAAAGTTGCCTTCCTTGTTTAAAGCCGATCCCTTGTTATCAAACTATCCCTTCTGACTTCCTTGCGAGCACAACCAATCGTAACGCGGACGACATCGATCCTTGGCTTTTTCTTCGGCAAAGCTTAACACGGACATCGATCTTCCCCGACAAGCAGACCCGATTGCCGAACACCGGTATATTCCCAACCACCTTTCTTCCTTTCCCTTTTGGTTCTTCGTCCGACTCGAGCTTCATTCCCTATATCGCAGATTCCATCCGACGCGTTCAAAGCTCGGTTCCGATCAATTGGGTAACCAACCACCGTCACACGCTCACCGTCGTCCCTTGCCTTCACCGGCGTAGCGAGGTAAAGGATGACGCCCCTGTTATTCCTCTGTTCTTTTCTTTGAGAAGGGTTGGAGTAGTTTAGGCGGGTCTTTCGTGTGGAGAGCATTGTGACCGGCGGACGGGACCCAGTTCAGACCGGTCGTGGGCATGGGGAATGGTGCGCAGTTGGTTCAGGAGGAGCGGGTCTCGTTTGGTTGTGCATGTGAGACATCATTCGGAGTTTGTTTGGGGGAGATTAAAATCTTGTTAATTAGTAACAAGTATATCATTAGCTATTACTTTGGCCTTGGTTGGGTTGGCATGTTATATACCAGTTTGGGTGTTGCGGGTGGAAGTTGTAGGGTGTGTGTGTCGTCGGGACGGGATTGCCGGCCGAGTTGATGTTGGCCGTAAAGAGAGTTGGAGTTGACAGTAGATTCCCAAGTGTTGGTGGGCGTTATCAATCTCTTCAAGACGCTAGATAATTTAGTAAATCTAACATTAATAATTTATGATAAGTAACATGTATAAATTTAATGTTAGAGATGTTCGTATAGTAAATTAGTAATAGGTTCATTCGATTCTTTTAATTAGTCATGTTAGAAGTTGGTGGGTACATAAATCGATATAGTACAATTAATATGGGGTGCTTTGATCAAAGAGAAATTGAAGGGAAGGGACGAACCAGAGACGAAGGCTCGCTCGACCTTGGGTTGAAGATGAATAAAAGGGTGGGCCCGTGTAGACTAGTCAAAGGGCGTTTGTTTTGGTCACCAGATTAATTTGGAGGGGTGACGGGCTAGAGTTTGGGCCATTCTCGTTTAATATGGGCTGGGTTATTGGTTTGGATTAAGAGTTATAATATAGGCTGAGGTTATTAGTAGTTAAGATAAACAATTTTTGTAAAAATAAAGGTAGAAATACGAACAATATCAATAGGGTGTAGGTTCGTTTGCATTATTATTATTATAATTATGTTAATTAGTAATTAGTAGGGTAGATAAATCGTTAGAGTATAATTTATAAAGTTGAGATCCGTTATAGTAACGCGTGTGGTCGATTTTATAATTAAGTGTGCTCATTATTATGTTTAGGGAGCTGCTTTCGTTCAAGATCTTAGTTTTGGCCACGCTAAAGAATCCTTTGTCTGAGGTAAGTCGTTTTTCGACTTGCTCGGTTCTTCTCTACCTTGTTAGATTGCGTACCGTTATTGTAGGGCGGGTTTTGGGAACTAGTCCCGAATACCTTTTTAAATTGTTTTGAACTTCTTGAATGGTTGTGTGCGTAAAATGGTTTTGAATGTATTTTATCGAAAGATATTTTGGGAAACGTTTTCTCTATGTTGGTACCGTTTCTGACACGACCCATCGTAGTTGGCGTTGAGGAAGAATTGGCTACGTTGACCCGTGTGACAGGGAAACCGTGCCCCTTCAAAACGAAAATTATTATCTGTGTGTTTTTGGCAAGTGCTCCAGTGGAGGCTTAGCCGGGGTTAGAAGGGAGATTGTGAAGTGGAGTGAGAGGGCCTGCCTCTGCACTCGGCGCGGTGATGAGCGCCTTGGAAGTCGGATTGTGGAAAAGGAGGAATTGCATTGTTATGGGATTGTGATTGTGAATGCGTATGTGGATATGTGTGACTGATTATAACTAATTTAGGTATTGGCCTTTAGAGTTATGATTGTGATTGTGGATTTGTATGCTGACTTTAGAAATGTTTTTAAACGTTCTACAATTTCTGTATTCTCTCTAGCTTGATAGATTAGACGCTGACCCTTCGGGGAATATTTTTTTTAGATCCAGGTATGAACCAGGGAGCCGTGCAGGAACTGAGGCCAGATGGCGGGCTGGAGCGGTAAAGAGCGCGTGTCATAGTGGGATGGGTTTTACGCTAGTTTATTTATGATAGTTAGGATGATTGATTTTATTATTGATAAGATGAAGTTAGTATTATGTTTCATTTATTGTTTTGTTTGATTAGTTCAGTATTAGTAAGCGTTGTGTCGTATTTGAATATTTATAATTTTCGGGAATTCATACATATCTACGTTTTCTAAAGTTTTACTAAATAAAAGGTTGGATGTTTTATTTTGTTTTCTCGTCGTTCCCGCGTTGCAAGATCCTAAAGTGTTAGCTGTCAACCCACCTAAGTAGTACCTGGTAAGGTCTACTACCACGTAGCGCCCTGTGGAAAGACGGGGTGTTACAAATTGGTATCAGAGCGAGGTTGACAACAGGGCACATGGAACTGACCAACGAGTGTACCCGAGGTCCAACTTAAAACCAAAACCGGTCGGTGTTTTCAAATTTTTTTAACTTGGGTAGGCATGTTGCATATAGGGGGTAGGTGACACGTCGCGACTCCGCCACCATCAGCTGAAGGACCTCCGGTTGTTTAGTAATTTTAACGTTCTAATTCTAATTTTCAGTTTGACAAAATTTAATCTTGTTTGTAGTGTTAAAATTATTATGGAAGTGTGAGGAAGCAAAAGGAGTAAGATTGAAGTGTTGGATTATATGGTCTCCAAAAGCTTCGTAATACTATTCATTGAGTAGTTGAATCTAGTATAAGAAGAGGCGGAAGTGGTTGACATAAAAGAGAATGGAAGAAGCTGGAGCGAATCTAACCTAAGCATCTAAGTTATTGGATTGGACCTGGTCAAACTCTAACTAGGAACATCGGTTGAAGAAAGGATGTTGTTCGTTTTAAGAAGAGTTGAACACCCAACTTAAGGTGATGAGTTCGGAGAGGAGGACAGTAAGGAAATGTAGTTTATCACCACTGATTTCTTTTACTTGGGGTTTGATCATACAAGATGTGAGTGGTGGGCCGAGATCAACTTGTCGACAAGGCAAGTCCATGCATTGTGAATCCAGGCAGGCCACATTGAAGAATGTGTGCAAGACAACGTGAAGGGCAACTTCCACATTAGAGGTTGTGAGATTAAGCAAAGTGAAGGTAGGTGATGAAGGACTCATAGGGGACCAAGGTATGAATTCTCATGGAATCACCTTTGGAAAAGTTGTCGAGAAACGAGGCAAGACTATTACACGGGTACCTTCGGCTAAGGAACACCATGGTTCATGCTTGCTTGAGAAGAGGAGGATTTGGAGCTATTGCATGAAAAACATGCTTAATTAGTAAGATATTGATGGACGTTGGTGTTAGAGCCGGGTAAATACGGAAGCTATATGAATCATTCTCGAGAAAGTAGTAACCTTAGCATTGCACTATAAGTAAAGAAAGTCGGAGTTAAGGCAAGAATAGTGACAACAACTAAACCTAAATTGATGGAGATGCAATTGAGCTAAGAGCATGACCTAGAAACATGTAGTTGGGGAACTCACCTTCATTGAGTGCTTGGGATGACTTGAATGATGAGTTAACATCAAAAAAAAAAAGTTTTTGTTGGGAGCTAGTTTGAACTGAACATGGGGTGTAGACTCTATTTTGTTGTGGGTTCATCGAATCTTGGTGAGTATTTGTGCATGGAAAGAGGGATTTACAATGTCTAGTCCTTGGAAGGATGTTTGGACTATTAACATAAACAACCGAGGAGAAAGGATCGAGTAATAATTAGCTTTATGAGTGACTTGGAAAACGAAGGATAAAGGCCTTTCGGGTATTGACAATAATACAAGGAGATTTCTTGGGTGCTAGTTCAGTGGTCGCGATGGGTAGTCGAGGAGGCCACTGGGGAGACTAAGTCCAGGATGAGAGAGAGTTACCCGGAGATCTTCCCGGGTTTAGTAAAGACGTTTGAGGGGAGGGTTAGTGGTTAGTGTGTGGTTTTCAGATTCGATGATTGCTTGTGTGATTGTTGTTCACTTGACTTGTATGTTTGGCCATTTGGTTATTGGTTGTCGCATTGTGTGCTTTGGATGGGTAGTATTGGTTGTGTTTGCCTTTATTTACAAATTTCGGTTCGAGGACGAACCCTTTTTAGGGGGAGAGGTTTATGAAACCACGAAAAATAATGTCCTTCGATATAAAATTTTTGGGACGAAACTTTCTTAAGGGGGTAGTATGTAATATTCGGGTTCGTTTTTCCATCCCGTCAGAAAACGAGTTTATTGGTCTACAAACAATCGAGTTATCTTGACCCGCAAGTAATACGATTTATTAATCCGGTTGGTAAATCACATATATGTTTTCATATGTGATAAATTCTGCTCAAGTACAATATAATCCTATTTTATTTAACAGTAATTATGTCTATCGTATCTCAGCTGATCAAATTCTTATCTTTGACCATAATCATATCTTTAATTGCTTTAACCCTAATTATCAAAGTTGCCTTCCTTGTTTAAAGTCGATCCCTTGTTATCAAACTATCCCTTCTGACTTCCTTGCGAGCACGACCAATCGTAACGCGGACGACATCGATCCTTGGCTTTTTCTTCGGCAAAGCTTAACGCGGACATCGATCTTCCCCGACAAGCAGACCTGATCGCCGAACACCGGTATATTCCCAACCACCTTTCTTCCTTTCCCTTTCGGTTCTTCGTCCGACTCGAGCTTCATTCCCTATATGAAAAAATGACTTTTAATAATACCAAGTATCAACTTTCAACCAATAATAATACCAACTTTAAAAATCACCCGCAGTGATACGAACTATTTTGATATTAACCCACTACAATATGAGACCGTTTTCCGGTAACATTTCCGGTGAAAATGCTGACATGGCAATCGGAAAATCTATGTGGATATTTAAATTTTACACTTTTTTTCCTTCTTATTTTCTTAATGCCATATCACCTCCATCTTGCCATATCATCATATCATCATAACAATAAAAAAAATCCAATCAGATCCAATTAAATCAGATCCAATTAATTTAATAAAATCAAATTGTGAACTCTTAATTAAATCGAAACCAAATTAAAATCAAATCAAAAAAAATTTCGTTTCCAGTTGAAAACCTAGAACGACGCCCAAACGAATGAATTGAACATCGAAGAGAGCGGAATTGAGGAAGACGAAACTGTAATCACAAGAGGAGGAAAATTAACCACTTTTGAACTTCTCAAATTGCTAGAGACAACCCAAATTTCCAGATTTCAAGAGAAAGGTAAGTATTTTCAATTTAGGGTTTCGAACTCAAAATTTTCAAAACGTGTTCATAAAGTATTGACTGTGTGATAATGAAGAATGTGTTCATAAAGTAGTTTACTGTGTGAAATCGACCTTTTGTTTCAGGAGGAAGGTAAAAGATAGTGTGGTGTGAGATATAATTCCTTAGGATAATGCAACATGTACATATGTAATTAGTTTTGCTTGATTGCTTGAAAACCCCATTAATTAGTTTCTACTTAGTATATGCATTAATTAATTTTGTTAAAATTTACCGTAGTTTACCAATTAAAAATCGTGCAGAACCCAATTTATTTTTTTCAAGATCATGTTTAAGTATATGTATATTTAATTTAATCAATTTTTGTTTTGTTTTTTCAGATTCATGGGGGAAACTAATCTTGATGGTATGGATGTTCAAAATGGCCTTGGCAACAATCCTATTGAGGATGAAAGGAGGATAATGGAAGAATTTGAGGTAGAGGATGACCTGGACTAGGAGGAGGGTAATGATGCTTCTGATGAGTACGAGTCTAATGAGGAAGACTCCAATGAGAATGAATCTGAAGAGGAAGAAGCAAATGAGAATGAATTTGGTGATGAGGATGAATCTAACAGGAATAAGAGACGATTGACTAGGAGTTTCAAAGGTAAAAAAGTTTTATATGAACTTGAAGAGTCATCTGAAGAAGAAGAGATAGATTTCATTGGCTTGAATGCACGTGAAATGGATACTTCTGATGAGGAGTTTCAAATTGTAAGACAAAGAGTTGTTGATTACAAAGAAGAAGTTGAGAAGCAAAAGGAAGGGCAATTAAGTGAATATGAAGACTCTGATGGTGACATGGAAATCATCTCTGAAAATGAAGATGATGACAATGCCAGGATAAGGAGGAGAACAATAATCAAATTGACAGTTGGTCCAAAAACAGATTATAAAAACATAGTGTGGGAAGTTGGTTTAAGATTTCCAAACATTGTTGTATTTAAGGAAGCTGTAAGAAGGTATGGTATCTTCAATGGATATAGTTTGTCATTTGGTTTGTCTGACAAACAAAGGGGGGAAATCGGGGTGAAGTGTAAGAAAGGTTGTCCATTCTATCTTTATGCATCATGGCATCAAAAAGAGGGTTGCTTGATGGTGAGAACTGTTAAGATTGAAAATACTTGTGTTAGAGATATGCAACAGAATCGCTTGCTTACATCTAAATGGCTTGCTAAGGAATATTTGGCGAGTTTTAAAGATAACCCTCAATGGGGAGCAAAAGACATAATGGATAGTGTAAGGAGAAGGTATGGTGTCATCATTCAAAAGTGGATTGCATATAAGGTAAAGATGGCTGCTTTCAAAATGTTACATGGTTCTGTAAAACAACATTATACCAGGGTTGGTAGGTACATTGAAGAGTTAAGAAGATCAAATAGAGGGAGTACATTTGAGTTAGTTGCAATTCCTTCAACCCCTCCAACATTTCAAAGATTTTTTGTATGCTTTAAGGCATTAAGAAGTGGATTTGTTGAAGGTTGTAGAAGATTTATATGCTTGGATGGATGCTTTCTTAAGACATTCCTGGGTGGTATCCTACTCGCTGCAATAGGAAGAGATGGAAACAATCAAATGTTTCCAATTTGTTGGGCTGTAGTTGAGGGAGAGAATAGAGATAGTTGGGAATGGTTTCTAAATCATTTGAAGTCTGAATTGGATGGAACAAATGGGGAAGGATGGACCTTCATGTCTGATCAACAAAAGGTTAGATTTTTTTACTTAAGTAATGTAAATACTTTCTATTTTTTGGGTAAGAATTGATACACTTTCTATTTTTTGTGTTTAGGGGCTTCTTGCTGCTTCTGCTTCTGTTTTCCCTAGGGATGACCACCGAAATTGTGCAAGGCATATCTATGCTAATTGGAGTAAGGTACATAAAGGAGATGAATTGAAGTTGGCTTTTTGGAAGATTGTGAGAGCTTTTACTGAGCCTGATTTTGAAGAGGCTCTTGAAGAGCTTAAGATGATATCTCCTAATGCTGCTGACGACTTGTTACATCAAAATCCAAGGGTATCCTGTAGGGCATTCTTTTCTAATGTAAGCAAATGTGATGTGGTTGTCAACAACATGGATGAGACATTTAACGGATATATTCTTCAAGCTAGGGTAAAACACATCATTGATATGCTAGATACTATAAGGAGCTTACTCATGGAAAGAATGGTCCAAAAACAGAATTTGATGGAAGGCTATGAAGAGCATGCCATTTGCCCTAGAATAAAACTGAAGCTCGCAGAGGAGAAGGTCAAAGCATGGGATGTAGGAGTCTCACCTTCATCTGTGACAGTTTTCCAAGTGAAACAGTTTTTGGATGTGTTAAAGGTTGATATTGAAGCTCGCACATGCACTTGCAAGAAATGGGATATCACTGGTATACCATGTCATCATGTTGTAGCTGCACTTTCTTATATGAAACTGAGTCCAGAGGATTTTGTCCACAACTGCTATAAGAAGGTGACTTATGTGAGGGCTTATGCAGAAAGTATAAGTCCGTGTGTTAGTGAAAAGTATTGGCCAAAGGTGAACTTTCCTTTGGACCCTCCTCCTCTAAAAAAACAGCCTGGCAGACCTAGAAAGAACCGTAGGAAAGACCCACATGAAGACCCCAAGAGGCCAGGAAAGCTTACAAGGCATGGGGCGACAATGAGGTGTAGTAAGTGTCGTTCAGCTGAGCATAATTCTAGGAGGTGTCCACAAAGAAATGACATAGTTGCTTTTGTTGAGAAAAGACCACGGGGCAGGCCTAGAAAAAATCCAGTGGCTGGGACAATGGTTGGATCTTTAGGTATGCTTCATCTTTTGTATTTCAACTATGCTTGAATTTATAAAAAAAAAACTTACTCTTATGCATATTTTAGATGAAGTTGTTGGTGATGCGAATGGAAGAGGCAGAGGCAGAGGGAGAGGGAGAGGAAGGAATTCAGTGGCTGAGAGAGATTCTAGAATAATATATGAACAAAGAGGAGATTTCCACTTTATGTCGATCGCAAGAGAACAGGTATCATCTATGCTCGTAACTTTTTCATTGTTTTTCTAGTAGATAAAGCCAAAAATAACAACTATGTTTCAATTATGCACTTGGACCACTTGATATTAATATATTGCAATGCTTTCTAGGCACATGGACATCTTGCATCTCAAGAGAGCACTAGTGGGGTATCTCAAGCAAACAACACCACCTAAAGCCATTTCTTACTATTTTAGAAGGTTAATTTGACTGCTTTGAAGCCATTTCAAATGGTTAATTTGAGTTTTGAATTTCTATAACTGAAGTCATTTCAGATTGAATTTGAGATGATTTTTGTCTTTGTTCCAATTTTTGTAATTGAAGCCATTTCAGATTGAAATTTGAAAGGTTGTCTAATTCTTTTTCTCTTTAGGGTTGAGGAAGAGTTGGCTACGTTGACCCGTGTGACTGGGAAACCGTGCCCCTTCAAAACGAAAATTATTATCTGTGTGTTTTTGGCAAGTGCTCCAGTGGAGGCTTAGCCGGGGTTAGAAGGGAGATTGTGAAGTGGAGTGAGAGGGCTTGCCTCTGCACTCGGCGCGGTGATGAGCGCCTTGGAAGTCGGATTGTGGAAAAGGAGGAATTGCATTGTTATGGGATTGTGATTGTGAATGCGTATGTGGATATGTGTGACTGATTATAACTAATTTAGGTATTGGCCTTTAGAGTTATGATTGCGATTGTGGATTTGTATGCTGACTTTAGAAATGTTTTTAAACGTTCTACAATTTCTGTATTCTCTCTAGCTTGATAGATTAGACGCTGACCCTTCGGGGAATATTTTTTTTAGTTCCAGTTATGAACCAGGGAGCCGTGCAGGAACTGAGGCCAAATGGCAGGCTGGAGCGGTAAAGAGCGCGTGTCATAGTGGGATGGGTTTTACGCTAGTTTATTTATGATAGTTAGGATGATTGATTTTATTATTGATAAGATGAAGTTAGTATTATGTTTCATTTATTATTTTGTTTGATTAGTTCAGTATTAGTAAGCGTTGTGTCGTATTTGAATATTTTTAATTTTCGGGAATTCATACATATCTACGTTTTCTAAAGTTTTACTAAATAAAAGGTTGGATGTTTTATTTTGTTTTCTCGTCGTGCCCGCGTTGCAAGATCCTAAAGTGTTAGCTGTCAACCCACCTAAGTAGTACCTGGTAAGGTCTACTACCACGTAGCGCCCTGTGGAAAGACGGGGTGTTACATTGAAGACGCCCCACCCGGATCATGTATTCAAACTCGACAAAGCACTTTATGGGTTGAAGCAAGCGCCACGAGCTTGGTATGACATGCTCTCTCAGTTCTTGCTGCAACACGGATATGGTTGAGGAGAGGTGGATAAAACTCTTTTTCTTCTTAAAGAGGGAAAACAGACTCTGGTTGTGCAGGTCTACGTTGACGACATCATCTTTGGTTCTGCAAATGATAAACTTGAGAAGAAGTTCGCCAACTTCATGGCAAGTGAATTTGAAAAGAGTATGGTTGCTGAACTTAAGTTCTTCTTAGGACTTCAAGTTGCTCAAGGAAGTGAGGGTACAAGAGTACATCAACAAAGGTATCTTAGAGAGTGCGTCAAGAAGTTTGTCTTGGATAATCCTTTAATACACCTATCTCTCTTATTACTTCTTTGGGAAAAGATGAGAGTGAAAAGAAGGTTGACCAGACTCTGTATCGAGGTATTATAGGTTCGCTACTATACCTCACGACAAGTAGACCAGACATCATGTTTAGTGTTTTCTTATGTGCCAGATTTCAGTCCGATCCAAGAGAATCTCATCTCAAGGATGTTAAAAGAATCCTAAGGTATCTCAAAGGTTTTGATGATTTGTGCTTAAGGTACCCAACCTCTTGTGACTTTTGTCTAGTCAAGTACACGAATCCTGATTTTGCTGGGAACAAGGTTGATCGTAAGAGTACTTATGGGATGGCTCAATTTCTTAGACCATGTCTTGTGTCACGGTGATGTGATGGTTTCCCACACACTCGCAAGAATACGAGATCTATTGTAGTAGTAGATCAGGATCGAATCACGGGGATTATTTTTGTTTTAGTAAATTCTATAAACAAGTTCCTAAACCAAATATAATGATTGTGGAGTAATTCTAACTATTAAAAGCAAGTAAAACAAGTAAATTATGATAAGGAAAAGTATATGAGAAAGCAAAGTTCCAAGGCAAGGAATCCCCACATCTTTGATCCACGGAGTTCGAATCTCACTTCTACCTAAACTGAGTTGGATATTTTGTTATGAAGGTTATTGTCTAATGTCATAAATTAACTTTTCTCAAAGTTTAACTTAATGTACTTCTATCAAATTAAGAACCCACTCTCGTGACGAAACAAAATCGATAGAAACCCTTTAAGCACTTAGAAATCTAGATGATAAACCAAACTTGCCCCACTCTCGTGATGCATCATACTTGACTCAAACATCTAGAAGTTCTATGACAATTAACCATATGAGAAACTAATCCTCAAGTTCAATTCTAGTTTTTCCAAATAGATAGAACCACCTCTCGATGCGTTCTCTCTATTTTGTTTGCTTACTTAGACTACCACCTTTCGATGCGCAACCTAAACAAGACTCTAACAAGTTAAACCTATTATATTAAGCCTCTAGAATCAAATCATATTAGTTTTCCAACTCAATTCAAGCAAAAGATATTGAATCTAATCCGCTTCACATTGTTGGGATCAACCAAACCCTAAAACTATAGAGTTTAGCCTAGCATAATTAAATTCATGATCAAAACAATTAATTTAAACATGGAATAGAAATAAGAACAATAATTGAAAGAGAAACTTACTAGAGATTTAATTGAAAGAACAAAGTAGATCCAAAAGTGCAAAAAACCCAACTTCAAATAGCGTAAAACTCAAAACCTAGAATTTGTCTCTTCTCTCTACTTGAAATTAGAAATAATAATAATGCATAATAATCATATATCTTAAGCTCCAAGTAGTCTTATAAAAGCCCTAAAATTTATGCTAAAAGATATCCCAAAAATAAATCCAACTCGGGCCCAAAAAGGAACAAGAAAGGCCCAAAACTCTCGTGCGCAGCGACCTGATCACGACCCGTGATCTCCCATCTGAGAGCACATATTTGCTCTGTTTGCCCTTGTCTTGGCTTGTGATGGCCACCACGACTCGTGATGGCCCTTCTAACCTCTTCCTTCACTCCTTAGCTTGCATTTTGACTTGTAATAGCTCCTCCACACCTCTTGAAAGCTCTTAGAATCCTCAAATCTTCATTCCTTAGTGTTAGTTGTGATCTTTAAGATTCACTAAGATCTTTTCCTCATGTCTTCCTCTCCATTTGACTCCAAAACACCATCAAATGACCTATAAAAGCAAAATAAACTTGTGTAGACCTCCATACTATGAATAATACTAAAATTAACACAAAAAGACCAAAACCTAAGCTAGAAAAGGAGAAATCTAATCCTAAATGCTCATGCAAACTAAGTAAAACTAGATGACATCACACGGGGGTCCAAGAAGCAGAATTCAGTTGCTCTCTCTACTGTCGTGTGTTGCACCCAACTTCTATGGCTCAGGCAAAAACTTTATGACTTTGGCTTGAAGTATGATGGCATACCTATTCTATATGACAATACAAGCGTCATCAACATCTCAAAGAATCCTGTACAACACTCACGAACCAAGCATATCGAGATTCATCATCATTTTCTTTGGGATTGTGTTGAGAAAGGGTTGGTGACCATGGATTTCTGCCGGACAAGTGAACAACGTGCTGACATATTCACTAAGGCTCTCAATCGTGAACCCTTCGTATAGTTCCGCATGGAGCTAGGTATGATTTCCCTAAACTAAGTTATTTCCCACTTATTTTTCCTCAATGATTGGCTAGATTAAATAATCTATCTATCATTCAAAAGTTTTATGATCTTGAGGTGTTAAATTTGAATGCTTTTTTGTTACATACTCATGAACCATGCACATCATATTGTCTTCATTCTCTGCTTCTTGATTTATGTCTTAAAGTGCATATTGAAACCATTCTTTGAGCCCAAAAGAGTCAAAACCTGATGTTCCTAACCTTCATTACAAGCACAAATGATGTTCCTAACCTTATTGAAACCACTCTTGATTTGAACGGAGACTCATATGCATGATTGACAAATCCACATAAATTATTTCCCCTGGTTCTCTTTGGCTCCCCTATGCAAAACCCCAAAGCACCAGGCGTATTCTCTTTTCAATGGATGTTGGCAACTTGAGTAAGGTTAGTGAATGTGCATCACATGGGAATGTTGAAAATTGCTTGTTAAGTGGTTGATGCAGAACAGGTTGAGAACGTCAGTTTCGGAGTAAGACAAGAATCACCTTTCTCCAACGGTATCTTTTCAAAATTCTCGAAATCTTTAAAAAAAGGAAATCGTCTTTTCAGTTGCATTGAATAAAAGATATTGCAAAGATCTAGTTCCCATCAACTCATCTACAATTCAAGCATAAATATTGAGAAGCATATTGATCAAAAGGTACGCTCTCTCTCCTGCATTATTCTTGTTCTCTTGCTCTTTTCAATCTCTCTGCAATTTCTTTTCTCTCCCAAAAACTCACACCTTTCTTCTTCAATGGCATCAAACCCTAACCCTTCATCCCCCATTCATGGAACTAAAACCCCACAAATCCTAGCTCTCAAGCTTGGGAAAGTGGTTGATCCTCAAACCCTGGCTCTGCTATTAGCAGCCATTCAAAACGCCAACAAACCAGTTTCACCATTGATGCTTGAAGGCCCTCAATCAACCCAAATTCAAGAAATGGGCCAATCCTCTCAAAATCCCACCGAATCTCTCTCAAATCCTCAAGAAAATCCTCCTACCCAAATCTCTACAGAAACTCTCTCAATCTCCTAAACAATTTCTGCCCAATTCTCCCAATCCCGCAGAGAAACAGCAAGTCGAGTCTGAAATTTTGTGTGGAGTTGAAAGCCTCAAATCTCAAGACATGCAAGAAAAGTTCGACTCTGTCCAGGATGTTGTGAAGTCAATCGAGGCTGTGGATCCTCAGGACAAAATTTCTGAACCATTCGTTGTGTAGAAGACGACTACTGTGCTTTTGGCGGGAGACATCGATCAGCTCAATGACCCAGAACAGGTCGTTGACCCAAGCAAGGTAATCGACCCCATTGACAATCCAGATTCCCCACAACTTTGATCCACGGAGTTCGAATCTCACTTCTACCTAAACTGAGTTGGATATTTTGTTATGAAGGTTATTGTCTAATGTCATAAATTAACTTTTCTCAAAGTTTAACTTAATGTACTTCTATCAAATTAAGAACCCACTCTCGTGACGAAACAAAATCGATAGAAACCCTTTAAGCACTTAGAAATCTAGATGATAAACCAAACTTGCCCCACTCTCGTGATGCATCAAACTTGACTCAAACATCTAGAAGTTCTATGACAATTAACCACATGAGAAACTAATCCTCAAGTTCAATTCTAGTTTTTCCAAATAGATAGAACCACCTCTCGATGCGTTCTCTCTATTTTGTTTGCTTACTTAGACTACCACCTTTCGATGCGCAACCTAAACAAGACTCTAACAAGTTAAACCTATTATATTAAGCCTCTAGAATCAAATCATATTAGTTTTCCAACTCAATTCAAGCAAAAGATATTGAATCTAATCCGCTTCACATTGTTGGGATCAACCAAACCCTAGAACTATAGAGTTTAGCCTAGCATAATTAAATTCATGATCAAAACAATTAATTTAAACATGGAATAGAAATAAGAACAATAATTGAAAGAGAAACTTACTAGAGATTCAATTGAAAGAACAAAGTAGATCCAAAAGTGCAAAAAACCCAACTTCAAATAGCGTAAAACTCAAAACCTAGAATTTGTCTCTTCTCTCTACTTGAAATTAGAAATAATAATAATGCATAATAATCATATATATTAAGCTCCAAGTAGTCTTATAAAAGCCCTAAAATTTATTCTAAAAGATATCCCAAAAATAAATCCAACTCGGGCCCAAAAAGGAACAAGAAAGGCCCAAAACTCTCGCGCGCAGCGACCTGATCACGACCCGTGACGGGGGTCACGACCCGTGATCTCCCATCTGAGAGCACATATTTGCTCTGTTTGCCCTTGTCTTGGCTTGTGATGGCCACCACAACTCGTGATGGCCCTTCTAACCTCTTCCTTCACTCCTTAGCTTGCATTTTGACTTGTAATAGCTCCTCCACACCTCTTGAAAGCTCTTAGAATCCTCAAATCTTCATTCCTTAGTGTTAGTTGTGATCTTTAAGATTCACTAAGATCTTGTCCTCATGTCTTCCTCTCCATTTGACTCCAAAACACCATCAAATGACCTATAAAAGCAAAATAAACTTGTGTAGACCTCCATACTATGAATAATACGAAAATTAACACAAAAAGACCAAAACCTAATCTAGAAAAGGAGAAAACTAATCCTAAATGCTCATGCAAACTAAGTAAAACTAGATGACATCAAAATACCCCATACTTGAACTTTGCTTGTCCCTAAGCAAAACTTAAAATTAAACCACAAGTGCAAGAAAAGACATTTTGCCTCAACTTGTTCAAATCCTCATAATCATGCTAATTGAAAGATCAAAGACAAGTGCCATCATAGCATAATCATTATTATCAACAAGACAAGCCCTTCTTAGTCCCTAGACCTCACATGGATAAATGTGTTTCACTCACTCTCAATGTGTTTAGGGGTAATCAATATCGCTCAAATCTTAACTTTGAAAACCATCTACCATATGCTTGCATCAGAGTCCTAAATCTCCACCACTTGGGACAATGCACATGACATAAATCAAGAGGACTTTTATTAGGTTGTAATGGGGCCAAGGTAAGAGAAAAAAAGTAGGGAATTATTTGGTCTTGTGGTGCTAAATCCGGGAAAGAGAAATCTAACCAAATCCAACAACACACCAAGCTTAAGATTTCTTCACTTTCTTCTTGTTCACTACCTTTCCACAACCAAACTTCAACTCCATTAACAACTTTATTCATTCAAACTCTTTTTTTTCTTTTTCATTGTTTTTCTCTTTTTTTTCTTTATTTTTTCTTTTTCTACTAACCACTTGCTTTATTTCCAACAATCACCTCCAATACCAAAACATACAACTTCTTCAAGCTTGGCTCTCACTAAACAAACTTAAACAAATTTCCTAATTCCCGGATGGGTAGAAGGCTAAAAATAGGCTCGGATTGCTTTTGTGGAGCTTCAAAAATAAGGCTATAAAAGGCTAGAACATGGCTTGAAACACAGGAAATTATATGTAAAGGTAGTCAAGGAATTATGGCTAACAAAACAAACGCCTCAATCATTTCTATGTCATGCACAAAAGTCATATATGTGGCCTTGAAAAAGGTTGTAACGCAAGTTCTAGAGATTAAGTAATCAAAGCAAGAACACACACAAAGAATGCAAGAGGACACATTTATGAAGTCCATTAGGCCAAAATTCTCACAATGCTTTTTGTCTAGGGACCTATTCAAGCTAAAATCTTATCAATAACTCCATGCTAGGCAATTCATCCAAGAACAATCAATGCATTTTAGAGAAATTCAAAAACTTAGCATCATAGACAAATATCTAATCATTGTGGCCAATTTTCAAGTAAGGATACTCATCAAATCATCATAAAACTCTTTTTTTTTCGTTTTTTTTTAAATCAAACAAAATAAAGCATGCAAGAAAAATAAACATGCAACGCAAAGCTATCTAAAGTGAATACGCCCTACCCCATACTTAAACCCTATATTGTCCCCAATATAGAAATTAAAGAAAAGGAAGAACGAAACTCACAAATTAAAAGGCTCGGGTTGCCTCCCGAGAAGCGCTTCTTTAAGGTCAATAGCTTGACCTTTCACCAATGTCAAGTCTTCGGATCGGGAGGGTCGATGAGGCCCAACTCAATCGGATCAGGTTCTTTGTAAGGCTTGTGTCGAAATTTTCTAACCTTGAAAAGCCCAGAGTTCTTGTACCAAAGCTCAACAAAATCATCTCTAAGAACTCGGTGTAGGAGGTATGGTCCCGAATTTCTTGTACGCTTGCTTCTAGGGATCATATTTGACTTATGACGAGTAAGGAGCACTTGATCCCCGGGCTTGAATTCAACTTGTGCTCGATCCTTAGAAAGTATGGCCTTCATACACCTCAAAGTAGAAGGTAATGACTTCATCTCTAGCTTTAGGACTTCTAGCTCGCCCAACGGGACCTTAGATGCAACTTTTCGATCCACAAGAGATTCTAGTGACACCTCTAAATCTGGATCTTGAAGCTCTGGTGGTGGATCATATGGCACCACTTTCTCCTTGGTGGGATAAGAAGGTGTCCCGTCTTTTTCAACAAGGCAGTCTGGTTTTGTTGTCTCCTTAGCTTTCATTGGCTCCACCTCTTTAGATTGAAGTTCCTTGCCATTCTTCAAATTCACAGCTAGAATTTGACCTTTTGGATTCTCTTCATGGTGGCCCGATAGAGTATTGAAAGTGCTATGTGCATTGGTTGCGTTTTGATCTACTTGAGTCTTTGTCATCTTTTGTGCTTGTGCAAGTGCTTGCACTTTATTAGATAACTCTTGCATCTCAACAATCATATTCTCCATAGCAATCAACTCAGGAGATTTCTTAGGAGCCACTAGTGGAACTGGGGTAGGTCGAGCTTGATAGCCCGATTTCAACTCAAAGCGATGAGTTGTAACCTGAGGAAACACAACCCCTGAGATTGGGCCACGGCTAGTGAGCAACATATACTCGCGGAGAGTATTGGGTTGTGGTGGAAGATGTGCTCTTGCAGCTTCAACTTTTGATAGCTCAACCTCACGTTGTTCAAAGCCTTGCAAACGGGCATTCATTTCAGCAACTGTCTGCTGCAGAGCTTCCATAACTTCATTACGGTTCGCCATAAGAGTCACCTAAAACCAAAGACAAAAAGAAACAAATCAAAACAAAAGGGGACTTAGATGAACTAGTCCTTTAGAACCAACTAAAACTATCAATAATCCCCGGCAACGGCGCCAAAACTTGATGTGATGGTTTCCCACACACTCGCAAGAATACGAGATCTATTGTAGTAGTAGATCAGGATCGAATCACGGGGATTATTTTTGTTTTAGTAAATTCTAGAAACAAGTTCCTAAGCCAAATATAATGATTGTGGAGTAATTCTAACTATTAGAAGCCAGTACAACAAGTAAATTATGATAAAGAAAAGTATACGAGAAAGCAAAGTTCCAAGGCAAGGAATCCCCACAACTTTGATCCACGGAGTTCGAATCTCACTTCTACCTAAACTGAGTTGGATATTTTGTTATGAAGGTTATTGTCTAATGTCATAAATTAACTTTTCTCAAAGTTTAACATAATGTACTTCTATCAAATTAAGAACCCACTCTCGTGACGAAACAAAATCGATAGAAACCCTTTAAGCACTTAGAAATCTAGATGATAAACCAAACTTGCCCCACTCTCGTGATGCATCAAACTTGACTCAAACATCTAGAAGTTCTATGACAATTAACCACATGAGAAACTAATCCTCAAGTTCAATTCTAGTTTTTCCAAATAGATAGAACCACCTCTCGATGCGTTCTCTCTATTTTGTTTGCTTACTTAGACTACCACCTTTCGATGCGCAACCTAAACAAGACTCTAACAAGTTAAACCTATTATATTAAGCCTCTAGAATCAAATCATATTAGTTTTCCAACTCAATTCAAGCAAAAGATATTGAATCTAATCCGCTTCACATTGTTGGGATCAACCAAACCCTAGAACTATAGAGTTTAGCCTAGCATAATTAAATTCATGATCAAAACAATTAATTTAAACATGGAATAGAAATAAGAACAATAATTGAAAGAGAAACTTACTAGAGATTCAATTGAAAGAACAAAGTAGATCCAAAAGTGCAAAAAACCCAACTTCAAATAGCGTAAAACTCAAAACCTAGAATTTGTCTCTTCTCTCTACTTGAAATTAGAAATAATAATAATGCATAATAATCATATATATTAAGCTCCAAGTAGTCTTATAAAAGCCCTAAAATTTATGCTAAAAGATATCCCAAAAATAAATCCAACTCGGGCCCAAAAAGGAACAAGAAAGGCCCAAAACTCTCGTGCGCAGCGACCTGATCACGACCCGTGATCTCCCATCTGAGAGCACATATTTGCTCTGTTTGCCCTTGCCTTGGCTTGTGATGGCCACCACGACTCGTGATGGCCCTTCTAACCTCTTCCTTCACTCCTTAGCTTGCATTTTGACATGTAATAGCTCCTCCACACCTCTTGAAAGCTCTTAGAATCCTCAAATCTTCATTCCTTAGTGTTAGTTGTGATCTTTAAGATTCACTAAGATCTTTTCCTCATGTCTTCCTCTCCATTTGACTCCAAAACACCATCAAATGACCTATAAAAGCAAAATAAACTTGTGTAGACCTCCATACTATGAATAATACTAAAATTAACACAAAAAGACCAAAACCTAAGCTAGAAAAGGAGAAATCTAATCCTAAATGCTCATGCAAACTAAGTAAAACTAGATGACATCACACAGGGGTCCAAGAAGCAGAATTCAGTTGCTCTCTCTACTGCAGAAGCTGAGTACATTGTCGTTGTCGTGTGTTGCACCCAACTTCTATGGCTCAGGCAAAAACTCCATGACTTTGGCTTGAAGTATGATGGCATACCTATTCTATATGACAATACAAGCGTCATCAACATCTCAAAGAATCCTGTACAACACTCACGAACCAAGCATATCGAGATTCATCATCATTTTCTTTGGGATTGTGTTGAGAAAGGGTTGGTGACCATGGATTTCTGCCGGACAAGTGAACAACGTGCTGACATATTCACTAAGGCTCTCAATCGTGAACCCTTCGTATAGTTCCGCATGGATCTAGGTATGATTTCCCTAAACTAATCTATGTCCCACTTATTTTTCCTCAATGATTGTCTAGATTAGATACTCTATCTATGATTCAAAAGTTTTATGATCTTGAGGTGTTAAATTTGAATGCTTTTTGGTTACATACTCATGAACCATGCACATCATATTGTCTTCATTCTTTGCTTCTTGATTTATGTCTTAAAGTGCATATTGAAACCATTCTTTGAGCCCAAAAGAGTCAAAACCTGATGTTCCTAACCTTCATTACAAGCACAAATGATGTTCCTAACCTTATTGAAACCATTCTTGATTTGAACGGAGACTCATATGCATGATTGACAAATCCACATAAATTATTTCCCCTGGTTCTCTTTGGCACCCCTATGCAAAACCCCAAAGCACCAGGCGTATTCTCTTTTCAATGGATGTTGGTAACTTGAGTAAGGTTAGTGAATGTGCATCACATGGGAATGTTGAAAATTGCTTGTTAAGTGGTTGATGCAGAACAGGTTGAGAACGTCAGTTTCGGAGTAAGACAAGAATCACCTTTCTCCAACGGTATCTTTTCAAAATTCTCGAAATCTTTAAAAAAAGGAAATCGTCTTTTTAGTTGCATTGAATAAAAGATATTGCAAAGATCTAGTTCCCATCAACTCATCTACAATTCAAGCATAAATATTGAGAAGCATATTGATCAAAAGGTACGCTCTCTCTCCTGCATTATTCTTGTTCTCTTGCTCTTTTCAATCTCTCTGCAATTTCTTTTCTCTCTCAAAAACTCACACCTTTCTTCTTCAATGGCATCAAACCCTAACCCTTCATCCCCCATTCATGGAACTAAAACCCCACAAATCCTAGCTCTCAAGCTTGGGAAAGTGGTTGATCCTCAAACCCTGGCTCTGCTATTAGCAGCCATTCAAAACGCCAACAAACCAGTTTCACCATTGATGCTTGAAGGCCCTCAATCAACCCAAATTAAAGAACTGGGCCAATCCTCTCAAAATCCCACCGAATCTCTCTCAAATCCTCAAGCAAATCCTCCTACCCAAATCTCTACAGAAACTCTCCCAATCTCCTAAACAATATCTGCCCAATTCTCCCAATCCCGCACAGAAAGAGCAAGTCGAGTCTGAAATTTTGTGTGGAGTTGAAAGCCTCAAATCTCAAGACATGCAAGAAAAGTTCGACTCTGTCCAGGATGTTGTGAAGTCAATCGAGGCTGTGGATCCTCAGGACAAAATTTCTGAACCATTCGTTGTGGAGAAGACGACTACTGTGCTTTTGGCGGGAGACATCGATCAGCTCAATGACCCAGAACAGGTCGTTGACCCAAGCAAGGTAATCGACCCCATTGACAATCCAGATTCACCTCTCATGCCACTGAATATCGAAGGTCAAGATGATTCTAAACAAGGTACTCCCAGTGATCCTAAGCTTTCTCTTTTGAAATCTGTTGCATTGTCGTCTAGGCAAAAATCAAAAGAAGAGATTGCTAAGCTGTTATTCGAATCTGAACAATCTGATGAGGATGATGTGGTGATCACTAAGGAGTCTAAGAAACCAAAGACTAGGGAGTCTAGTGCTAAGGTTACAAGAAAAAAGGGTAGAGAATCGACTCCCACACCCGTTGGATCCGAGGGTGGTGACTCGGTGATGCGACCCCCGTCTTGGATGCTAGCCAGGAGGACGACGCATTCACACTTGGCTTGGATGGCCCCATCACACGTGCCAGGACTCGAGCAATCCATATCGCGACAAAGTCACTCGTGGAGCGCCTTACCGCAGGCCACGGCGCGTCCCTCGACGCGCCGACGCACACAACCTTGTGCGTCCTCGGTGTCGAGGAACCTCAACTTGAGCCAACGATGCCAACCGCCCACACCTTAGCACCATCGGACTCAAGCCTAGCACCGTGCCATGGATCGCAACTTGAGGTTCTCGTGACCCACACACCAGCGTCCGCGCTAGCGTCCTCGCCAGCGCCCACGCCAGCGCCGTGACGCCTCGCCAGCGCCGTGTCTTGACCTCACCAGCGCCGCGCCAGCCTTGTGGCGACACTGCGAGCACGGTCACGGACGACCTATCCCTTTTATAGTATTTATTGCATGTTTTCCATTTTCGAACGTTACTATTAGTAGTTTTATGGTTTTAGTAAGCATTTAATGGGCCTTGCGCCGATGACTTTTGGACTCGCGCCGCTGGGCCTAGTCTGCGTACTAGCCCTAGGCGCGCCGCATCTAGACTAGGGTTTCTTGTGTTTTCTTTTGTGCCGCCTCTATATAAGGGGGGTATTATGCTTGTTTTCATTCAACGCACACTTAAGGATTAATATAGTTGAGGGTTTCTCCTAATTTCTCCTTAGTGCTCTTGCGCCGCCACTATAATTCGATCAAAGTTCTCGTTTTTCTCAATTTTTCAAGCTTGTTCGTGCTCGTTTCGAATCAATTCAAGTCTTCCGCCTCACTCTTTGAGACCCACTACTCAAACACCGAGTCCATCCATCACATCCCATACGAGGGACGCATCAACTGACATCAGAGCGAAGGTTTGAGTAAGTCTCATTTCACCCTCTTTCGTTCATTCACACACGTTCATTCCGCTGCATCTAACCCTAGATTCCATCCTCCACTTCGTTAAAACTCCATCTAGGGTCTGAATTGTTTTTCTTGCTCTCGTTAATTGTTAAAAAAAAATCAGCCTTGCCCTAACTCGCTAGATCTATTGATTTTGGTGAAAATTACTCTTTGTCTTTCTAGTTGCTTGCACATTAGGTATTGTTTTACCGATTTCTATCTTGCATCTTGCGTGTTGCTTGCGTTGATTTGCTTCTTTGTGTTTGTTTGCTCTAAAGGAGAAAGCCTAGAGTCGTACTTGCATAAAAAAAAACAATTTTTTGCTTCGACTATCATCGCCAAAATAAGGTAAGGTAGTCGATTGTCTTACAAAAAAAATATATATCTTTGGACGGTCACAAGCAAAAATAAGGCAAGATCGATCCAATTCGTGGTTCTTAATTTTCGGCAACCCTAATCGCTATTCCATTGCGTGTTATTTTCGGTTTTGACTTGCCTTAACTTGTGTCTTGCTTTGCATACATTGCTGTTTTCGTAGCCTTTATTGGTAGATCGAGTTGAGTGACCTTAGCCTAGCCAATCCTTGTTCGTGTGGTTCGAACTTAAAGGGTCGGCTTGACTTAAGCGAACTGTAAACTCGTTGTCTTTTGCTTGTGAACTTCATACTGCGATGACTGGTGCGACAATAGGTACCGTCTCGGAGTCAGGCAACGATGACAACAACAACAATAATCCGGCGTCGCAGCCCGTCAACCAGAATTTTTCTCCCGAAGCCATGGCGCATATACAAGAGCTCGAAAAGCTCTTAGCCGAGAGCCAGGCACAATCGAAGCACATTGTGCCACCGGCTCAAGTCCTCGCCTCGGAGATCCACGCTAACCTGGGGGTGTCTGCAGACGATGTCGCCAAGGCTCGTGCCAAGGGGAAACAACACGCGCAACCTTCGTCTAAATTCGGTGCAATCAACTGGATGGAGTCGATAAAAGAAATTCACCACAATGATAAGCACGATGGTGGTCCCCGGACCGTGGATCGCTATCAAATGGCGCGAGATTATCGGGAAGTGTACGACATATATTCCGATGAGGAGTAGGACTCCGAGGAGTATAGACGCCAACACACGAGTGGGGATCCTAAGAAAAAGAACAAAAAGCATAAGCAGCCGGCGTATGTTTACGAAACCCCAAAGCGGAAGCACGGGGCCAAGTATTACGACGTCGACGCGTATAGAGTTGAGGATGACCTCGATTCGAGTCCGAAAGGATTCGGAAAGGAAAACCCCTTATCCGAGAGTGGCATCAACTAGTTTATCTTTTGAAGAAGAGGTACATCCCTGCTGACTACAAAGACAAGATGCACATCGAGATCATGCGCATCAAGCAAGGATCCATGACGCCGGAGGAGTACTTTGCCAAACTCGAAGACATGTTCTTCAAGGCTGGCATGAGTGTCTCCCCCTCGGTTATGAGAACAAGGTTCATTTCGGGATTGAGGCAGTCCATTCAAGATCGCTTAGAGATTCTACCGATCAAGGATCTAAATAACTTGGTTCACACCGCCATGCAAATCCATAAGCAAGAAATGCGAGCCAAGTCTGGTTGGTCAAATCAAAGGTATGCCTCTAACCTTAATCAATCCGGTTTTTCTACTAATCGGGTTTTTTCTTCTTTGCCAAGTACTACAACAGGTTTCAAAGCGAAGACCGAAGCCACGCCTTCCAAAGCGCCAGCCGCGCCACGCAACGCCGAGCTGAGTGTTGAGCGTGCCGTGACATGCCGTGTTACAAATACGGAGGCCGTGACCACATTACGAGGAACTATCCCAATCAAAAGAAAGTGTTGTTTACGGCTCAAGGGGAGCCATATGAAAGCCCAAATGAAGAGGAATTTGAAGCACCAAGTGAAGGCTCCACCGAGTTGGAATGTGACCCCTCGGATGCAATCGGCGTATCCAAACTCCAACTTGTGACTCGCCGAGCCTTGAGTATGCGAGAGGCACCTAAAACCGATCAACGGGAACAACTTTTCCATACCAATTGCTTTGTCCAAAACGTGTCTTTACGCGTCATCATACACTCGGGGAGTTGTGCGAACTTCTTATCCAAGAAAGTGGTAGATCACTTCAACTTGCCAACGACGCCACATCCTCAGCCATTCAAGCTACAATGGATCTCCAACGACGGCGGCGGTTGGGTTGAAATGCAAGTTCTCTTTTCCTTTTCTATTGGTGCATATTCTGATTCCATTCTTTGTGATGTAACGCTAATGGACGCCACACATCTATTGTTAGGGTGCCCATGGAAATACGATCGTCGCGTGCTTCACGACGGGTATTTGAACACTTACATGTTCAATTACCACGGGAAGTGCGTGACCCTCTTACCAATGTCGCCTAGTGAAGCTCTACAGGATGAAGCCGAGAGGCAAAGGCAAAAGGCTAGCAACAACAACACCACCTCGCCGAGAACGACGACTTCGGCGTCTCCAGCGACAAATGCAGATTCCAGCGGCGTTTATGGTGCCAAACTTCCTACAAACAGTGTCCAAGATGTTCAAGATGGAGAACGCCGACAGAAGTTGGACCAGACCTGAAAGTTTCCATCGCGTGGCGTTGACAACGCGCCGAATGCCACGGATTTCACCAAGCAGGGACTCCAACAACTTTTTGCAAGTTCTCCCGGCGTTTCAGGTGGAAAAGCCTCTAAAATAGAGTTTCCAACAGATCTAAAGAAAAAATGCCCTGGAGAAGTGAATTTGAGCAAAGGACCGCCGCAGGAGCCTCCTAGCGTCGCACACCATGCCGTTGCAGCGCAAAAATTGGGCTACCAGGAGCTCATGGACGAATTCACCGCCGTTTCCAAAGCTATATCCACTCCAAATCCAGCAGCTACAACATACAAAAAAGGCGCCCCAGAATCTGCCTTAACAAGTGAAGACGCCGAGCCACCGTTGCTTGGAACGTGCTAGGATCGCCTCCTTTTGGCCCAACGTCGAGACATTGCCAAATCCATTCAGGGGAGTCTTTCTTGTTTCCTTCTTTATCGTTTACTTAATATTTCTAAAACTGTAGAATCTTCACTTCCGTCTTGTATTGTTTCTCTTCTGAAGGAATACGAAGACGTGATGCCGGATGAACTTCCGAAGGGATTGCCGCCAATCCGAGGGATCGAGCACAAGATTGACCTCATACCAGGCTCGTCCCTTCCAAATCAAGCAGCCTATAGAACTTCACCAAGGGAAACAGAGGAGCTTCAACGACAGGTTCAAGAACTTTTGGACAAGGGATTTGTCAGAGAGTCTTTGAGCCCTTGCGTCGTGTCGGTGATCCTTGTGCCGAAGAAAGATGGCTCGTGGCGTATGTGCGTCGACTGCAGGGCCATTAATCAAATTACAGTGAAGTACATGCCCCCAATTCCAAGGCTCGAGGACATTCTAGATGAACTCCACGGCAGCGCCTTATTCTCCAAAATTGATCTCCGGAGCGGCTACCACCAAATCCGGATGCATGAAGGCGACGAGTGGAAGACCACATTCAAAACCAAGCATGGTTTGTACGAATGGCTTGTCATGCCCTTTGTCTTGACAAACGCCCCTAGTACTTTTATGCGGTTGATGAATTTTGTTTTCAGAAAATTTTTAGGACGTTTTGTCGTCGTGTATTTTGACGACATCTTGGTTTTTTCTAAGGATTTAGAGTCACACGCGAGGCACCTTAGGTTGGTGTTAGATTGCCTTCACGAGCATTCTTTGTTTGTAAATTTAGACAAGTGTTCGTTTTGCACGGACACGATGAACTTTATTGGTTTCGTCGTGTCCAAGGATGGGCTTAAAATGGAGGACGACAAGATCCGCGCCATCCGAGAGTGGTCCACCCCTACGACCCCGACGATGGTTCGCTCCTTCTTCGGGCTCGCAGGGTTGTATCGGCGTTTCGTCAAGGACTTTAGTTCTATCGCCGGGCCACTCCATAATCTCACCAAGAAGGCAACCACAATCAAGTGGATGCCAAATCATGAGGCCGCCTTTCAGGCCTTGAAATCTGCTTTGTGTAGCGCTCTTGTCTTGCAATTGCCAGACTTTAATAAGCGCTTCGAGGTCGAGTGGGACGCCTCTGACTATGGCATAGGCGGCGTACTCCTCCAAGATAGACGCCCCATTGCATACTTTAGTGAAAAACTTATGGGGGCTACATTAAATTACCCGACGTATGACAAGGAGTTGTATGCGCTTATTCGGGTTTTGAAAACATGCCAACATTACCTTTGGCCTAGCGAATTCGTGATTCACACGGACCACGCCGCCTTAGCGTATCTCAGAGTAAAACGACTCTCAATAGACGCCATGCACGATGGGTGGAGTTTATGGAAACATTTCCGTACATCATCGCCCACAAAAAAGGTAAAGAGAACGTCGTGGAAGACGCTCTCTCCCGAAGGTACGTCCTTTTAACGCAACTTCAGGCCAATTTGCTCGGGTTCTCCTTGATTAAGGAGTTATATATGCATGATCAATTTTTTAAACCGATCATGGAGAACCTCGAGCAAATTCGAATCCATGAGTCCTATTTTTTGGACAATGGATACCTCTACCGAGCCGGAAATCTTTGCATTCCGACCTCATCTGTGAGGCATCTATTGCTCAAAGAAGTTCATGATGGCCGAGGCCATTTTGGCATAGCCAAGACCCTAGCAGCACTTCGTGAACATTTTTTCTAGCCGCACATGGTATCCGATGTTCACAAGTATTGCCGCGGTTGCGTGCCGTGCCAAACCGCTAAATCGAGGTCCAAACCTCATGGCCTATACACGCCCTTGCCTATTCCAAATACCCCTTGTGAAGATCTCTCCATGGATTTTATCATGGGTCTTCCAATGACAAGGCGCGGTAAGGATTCGATCTTTGTGATTGTGGACCGCTTCTCCAAAATGGCTCACTTCGTGCCATGCAAAGGAAACAAAAATGCGACTGAAATCGCACACTTGTTTTTTGAGCATGTCGTGAAGCTTCATGGTGTGCCTCGCACTATTGTTAGTGATCAAGACACAAAATTTTGTAGTCATTTTTGGAGAACGCTTTGGGGTAAGCTAGGGACACAATTACTGTTTTCTACATCTTATCATCCCCAAACCAATGGTCAGACTAAGGTGACCAATCGGACCTTGGGCCCCCTTCTTCGGACGGTGCTCAAACATAACCCACGCCGATGGGAGGATCTAATACCATTTGTTGAGTTTGCATATAACAGGTCCAAACACTCAGCGACAAAGAAGACACCCTTTGAGATCGTCTACGGCCTCAACCCACACTCCCCGATGGATCTCGTTCCTCGACCCTTGAAGAATGGAGAACACATCGACGCCGCCAACCGCGCCGATGCCATACGCAAGTTGCATGAGCGGACGAAGCTACAATTGGAGCGCCGCGCTATGCAATACGAGGCGCAACATAACAAGGGACGAAAGCAACTCGTTTTCAACCCCGGGGATCTCATATGGGTACATCTTCGCAAGGACCGTTTTCCGGATTCACGGAAGACAAAGCTTCATCAACGAGGAGACGGCCCTTTCAAAGTCTTGGAACGCATCGGGGACAACGCTTATAAGATCGACCTCCCAGGCAAGTACTCGGTGCACTCTACTTTCAATGTTGCCCAGCTTTCTCCCTACATCAAGCCTGCATATGAGGAAACAGGGACGTTTCCCAACCAAGTGGGGGAGGGTGATGTGACCCCCGTATTGGATGCTAGCCAGGAGGACGACGCATTCACACTTCGCTCGGATGGCCCCGTCACAGGTGCCAAGCTCGAGCAATCCAGACCACGACACAGTCAATCGTGGCGCATGCACCAACGTCCGCGCCAGTGTCCTCGCCAGCGCCCATGCTAGCCCCGTGACACCTCGCCAGCCTCGCCAGCGCCGTGTTTTGACCTCGCCAGCGTCGCACCAGCCTTGTCGCGACACTACGAGCACGGTCACGGACGACCTATCCCTTTTATAGTATTTATTGCATGTTTTCCATTTTAGAACGTTACTATTAGTAGTTTTATGGTTTTAGTAAGCATTTAATGGGCCTTGCACCGATGGCTTTTGGACTCGCGCCGCTGGGCCTAGTCTGCGTACTAGCCCTAGGCGCGTCGCATCTAGAATAGGGTTTCTTGTGTTTTCTTTTGTGCCGCCACTATATAAGGGGGGTATTATGCTTGTTTTCATTCAGCGCACACTTAAGGATTAATATAGTTGAGGGTTTCTCCTAATTTGTCCTTAGTGCTCTTGCGCCGCCACTATAATTCGATCAAAGTTCTCGTTTTTCTCAATTGTTCAAGCTTGTTCGTGCTCGTTTCAAATCAATTCAAGTCTTCCGCCGCACTCTTTGAGACCCACTACTCAAACACCGAGTCGATCCGTGGCATCCCATACGAGGGATGCATCACTCGGTGATGTCTAAGAAAACTGTGAGGTCTAAAAAGAGTAAAAGGGCACCCACTAGGTCAAGTGGACGTTTGGCTGCGAGTGGGAAACCTAAAAAGACTGTTGTGGAAGTCAAGGGTGATGGAAATAATATGGTTGAGCGAGAATTCGTTAAGGAACTCATCATGGACAATGAGTTCATCGAGTCAACAAGCTTAAAGGGTGTTTCTGAGTTGTTATTAGTTTAAGGCTGGGATAGTTTGTTTCATGTGGAAGAGAAGTTTAACCCTGGGTTGGTTAAGGAGTTCTACAGGTCGTTGACTGTAGAAGATAGGGAAAAGATGACAATGGGTCATTATGAGCTTAATGGAGAAAAATTTACACTATCGAGTATGTAGTTAGCCACTCTTCTAAAAGTGCCGCACAAGGGATTTGCTGAATATCATAGAGGTGCATGGCTTGAGGAAGTTGATTCAGCTGAGTTGCTCAAAAAGGTTACACAGGTCGATGATGTTGAGAGGAAGGTTCTTTTTACTTGGGTTATCAGTAACTTGATTCCCCGAGAGCAAAAGAGGAGCATTGCTATGATCCAAGACATTCTTGTCATGGACAAAAGTCTCAACAAGGAACCTCTCAGCTTTGCTAGATTGCTGCTTCTCCACATGGAATCTGTCAAGGACAGTACTCGACATGCTCTTCCCTACTACTCAATCATCAAGAAGGTGCTTCAGTATCATGAGGTTTATGAGGCTGATGAAGAGGTGGAAAACGTTCGTCACTTGAATTCTGACATCGTTCGCAAGATGGGTTACAAACTGATTGATGATCAATGGGTGTCGAAGGATGCAGGAAAGGATGTTATTTCAGATGCTAAGATGGAAGATGCTGAGTTGGGAATCAATGCTGAAGGAAGGGACAGTGAGCAACCTGGTGCTATTATGAAGATGTTAGTTGATCTACAAGGCCAAAACCAGGATTTGCTTGAGAAGGTTGGGCAACTCCTGTCAGGTCAAACTGCGCTCAAGGCTGACGTTCATGAATTATCTATTGCGCTTGATGACCTGACTAAGTCAATGACTTAGCTCGAGTAGCCGACATCCAGTTCCCTTCACTTTTCCTTGCACATCTACTATCTCAAAATCATCTCTTCGGTTTCATTTATGTGTTTTTGCTTTCTCTGTGGCATGTTTAAGACTATTTTGCTCTTGTTGTTGTGGTTTTTGTGTGTATGTTGGATAATTTCTTTATTTACCCTCGTTTGATTATTTCTTTTTTCATGATTATTTAGAGTTGCTCTTTTTGATGATGCCAAAAGGGGGAAAAGGCTGGGGGTAGATAAACTAATGGGAATATCTATGCTGAATTACATGTTGGTTATCCAACTTAGGGGGAACTTTTGTCAAACTTAGTATTATTGCATATTTTGTTCGATATGTGGTCTTGCCATGTTTATACATGATGAAAGGAGTTTGTCACCATCAAAAAGGGAGAATTTATTAGAAAAGCTAGAGGCTTTGATTTTGATGGTTCCAAACGTCTACCACGTGAACGATCTCGAGTGTTTGAATAGAGTCGCCAACGTCAGTCAGGTCGTCGATGTTTGTTGAAGGAAAATCTTGGAGATCTTGAAGACGCGTGAGATCTCTGGAGTTTGGATAGTATAATCTTGTTTTAGGAAAGATCTCATGAGGATTATATTGTTAGCCGATTATTGCCTTTGCCCTAAGCCATTTTTATTGTAATCTTATCTTATGCTTAGGATGATTTTGTAACGATAAAAGAAATAATATCTTGCCATAACCGAATCGGAAGATACTATTCTCTTTTATCTAACCTAGTTTGTGTGTATTTAAGCTATGGCTTTAGATTAGAATACTCACGAACTCATACTCCATTTTTGTGTTAAGAAAGAAAAAAAATGAGAGTTTGAGAGACGTAGGCTTGTTAGACGGGTTGAGGGTTGTAGTTAGTCGGTTCACAAGGAGTTCTAGAGTGCTTGGGAAGTAGGTCTAGATCAAGGGTGTTCTTGTAAACAATCCAAAAGATCAATAAAGCAATCTACAACTTTTAATCCTTCAAAGCGAGAACATGGAAGAGAGTGGTTTTCACACTTGATTGATAGAGTTCATCGATCAAGTGTTTTCGCTATAAAAATCATTGTGTTCAAGTAAGTCTTTCTTGCAGTTTATTTTTCCGCTGCATTTACTTAAGACGTCGACGACTAAGTTGAGGTCGGCGACCTAGACATACTAATGATCCTACACTTCGACCGAGATGAGATCCTCTATCGTTTTGTATGACGACCGAGTTCCCACAAAGGGCTATCCAACACCCAACCTCTCCCTTTTGGCAAAATTGGCTCACCAATTTATCATCAAGGTTGTCATCCTAATACAGGAAAAGAGAAGCCATGTCAACATTCAAGATTCCATTCTCCTCTAATACTTCCTCTAGAAAGAGCCCATCAATCTGCCCATGATCATCCTTGGGCACATGGATGAGTGCTTGGGCTTGCCTACCCACTCTCTTCCCTATGCCTCTCTGATCAAGATGCTCCTTATCAAGGAAAGGATCTATGAAACTTCAAGGGAAGAAGTGGAACTTGGTCAAGAACTGAACCTGACCGTGATTTAGAAGTTGCGCCATTCTAAGGCGCCAACGGACCAGGCGACGAGAACTCTTCATACAAGTGAGGCACCTCTTGGGACCAACCAGGTGCTTCAACACATTGCCGTCACATGTGAACAAATGCTGGAGGTCGTTGTCAAACTTCGAGACCATCTCAAGCCAAGGCCCTCATGATCTTATCCTTCCAAGTTTCCTTACCCTCTCTCCCCCCTTCAAATGTTTTTTAAGTTCCGCTTTGTACAAATTTATGCCCAAGTAATGGTACTTTAGTATGATTGTATGTTCCTTTTCTTTCTCCTTATTCCTTTTCACTTTTCGACGATGCCAAAAGAGGGAAAGGCAAAATATGAGAGATGCGTTGTTTAAAGTTATCTTAGAAATGCTTTACTGACAGCTAAAAATGCTAAGTTAAACCTTCCTTGTGTGTGGAAGTGGTTTTCCTTGAAAATCTTATCACTCACATGCATTACACTACTTTTGCTTAGGAACTTAGATGCATCTCATGGTCTCTTATACATTGAAATAATTGTCTTTTTTTAAAATGGGTTTGTCATCATCAAAAAGGGGGGAATTGTTGGGACGGTTTAAGGAACTCATGTTCCACAACATTGTAACAACGATCCAATCCTACAAGTTTGAAGGAAACTTCAAGTATTTCAAGGGAACTTCAAGTTGACAGACATTCCCTTAAGGGAACTAGAGACTGAATGAAAAGACCGGATGAAAGAAACAGTTCCCATCAAGGGAACTCATGAGAGACAAGTTCCCAAGACATGTGAAGACAAGACAACTCAGCGTGAAACACGAAAGCCTGTTCCAGACAAAGTAGAGGCGCAGTTTGTTCCTCAGACTAACCCGTTTGATCCAATGGTCCAATGAGCTTCAAGAGTTGACAAATTCAAATAGAATCACATGTGAAGAAAATACATACTTGACTAGTAAGACAAGGGAATTTCAGACAAATGCAAAATGAAGATTGAGCCCCGAGCTTGAAGAGCTTATATAAGCCAATGAATAATGTACTTGCAAAATACTTCTTACAATAGCCTCAAGCAATAAAAAAAGGAGCAAGTCAAGAACAAAGCAACCAAGATAAATCCCCAACTACGAGTGTGTGATCTCAGCGACGGTGAATTCAGCGTTCCCACATGCAAGGTAACTGAGTAAAGATACAAGCATAGAGTGTAAGGTTTGAGTTCCTTGTTTTAGTTGACATGTTGTCCTAGTAATTACGTTGAGAAAGTTCATTAGTTTTCCCAAAGTTTGGTGACTTGTGGGGAACAGAGTGTAATAACCTCCCTTTTTCTAAGATGGATATCTAGTAAGTCAAACCTAGTTTCGGGGACGAAACTATTTTTAAGGGGGTACTATTGTAATAACCCTCTTTTTCAAGAAGGACAATTATGTAATTTCCTTTTTATTTTGTTTAATAAAATAAATTATGGCAATATCCTCATAATAATGATATACTGCTTACCTAAGTTATTTTATTAAGTGAAAATTAATAACTAACCCCTAAAGGGTTATTTGAAATAATAATAGACCTTACCCATATGTTAAAAAGAAATAAAGAAATAAATAAAATTAGAATTTTATGAGAAAGACCTCAAAAGTATTTAAATATATTTCTATAAACAAAGAGAATTATTGTAAAAATATTTTAATTAAAAGTTTTATTCTTTAAAAAGATATTAAGGATATTTGTTAATATCAAGGGCATTTTTTGTCCATTTCTTAAACTAGAGGGGTTGTTTGTGCAAATTCTTGAAAATAGATTAAAAAATGGGGGTTCTTCTTCCCCAACTTGTTCTTAACTTCAAATGGAAAATTTGATCTCGTTTCTCAACGGAAATGGATTCCGTAAAAGCCTACTTGTCACATTTTTAACCCTCTACAAGTTCTTTCAATCAATTTGGGAGCAATCAATCAAAATCATCCCGAAAATCTCGTTTTAGGTCAAAGTGCACCGTTTTTCGAATCCTTCAAATTAAATTCGAATTGAAGAAGGATAAGGTCGGATTTAAGATGGAAAGGATTGGGATTAGTCAAAGGACGGATTAGAAAATCAATCCCTATTCAATTACAACATAAATCACCCATAAATGGGCGAAATCAACGGGATTGTGTCTAAGGCATTAATGGAGGATTTCGGGCTCGTTTTTGGAGCGTTGAAGCTCATTCTTGGCCCTATAAATACATCTTCCCATTCCCTATCTAACCTTAAGCAAAATCACTCCCTTTTCAATCGGAATTTGGTCAAAAACCGATCTAGAAACCCACATAAAAACCAGTCTATGTTTTCAAACGACCTCACCGGAACGGCCTGTTCAGCGGCATTTTCTGGCCACCACGGACCACCTCAGCCGCCGATTCTGCCAACAGTTGGTAGGTCTGCTCGTCCCGGTTCCAACGACACCTCACACGCCTCGAACCGATTCCAGACGAAGGAGAACGTAGCTTCTGAAGTTGGAGACGCGATTTGTTGATGTTGCTGTACGTATCAGGCCCGCGGGCCCGACCCGGCCCGTTTGGCTGACCCTCTTCACCCATTCTTGCTTTATTTTGGTATTATATTAATTGGGGTATTTAAAATAAAATAAATATTTTTAAATATTGATTTAAAAGATGTTAAAAATATTTTTATGATATTTTTATGATATTTTTATGAACGAAACGTAGCAAGTATATATTTTGATAAAATTTGCATATAGAAAGGAAATGATGAATATTATTGATTTTATGTCTTAAAATATGTACTTTGAAAAAGGTTATGATTTTTTTATTGAAATAACATATGGGTAAATATTCTTAATTAATATGTATGCATAAAGATAAAGAATCCACAATATGCAATACAAAGAAATTAAAAAGGTCCTACATTAATAAAGAAAGATTTTATTAATATTAATAAGATAATTTTATTAGAAATATAAACTTAAACGAGTCATAAGAATTCAAATTACGAGGAAAAGTTGAACAAAATAAATTGCTTATACTTTATTTTGTATCTTATGTATGAATCAGGAAAAGGAAATCAATCGTTGGATTGCAAGCTCTTCTAAGATAATTCTCGCTCGCCTTCGAAACAAGGCAAGTGGTGGTTCGCTCTCATATTTTATCATGAATACTTTTATTCATGTTTGCATGTTGTGTTGGGAACGCTTGTTTGAATAAAATGAACTTAGGTTATTATAGAAATAATACCCATGTTGAAATGTATAAATGAATTAGGGTTTATTATGCATAGAAATAATGACCCTATGGTATCTTATTGTTATTATTCTATTATGCGCTAGAACTTATATTTAGGTTGCAATGTTTGTGCACCTGTTTGTTTCACGGTCTCATTTTGAGATTCGTTGTTTTGGACTAGTGTAGAATTAGGGGTGGGGGTTCATTAACCCTTGAACATCTCTTTATAATATTTTGCATTAGGATGGACCTAGACCCTAATGCTGGTCATGACCCTGCTCTCTCAACCGTTTTGAGGAGTGTTTGGCACCTAGCTAGTGCCTTGTATCGGGACTTAGGAACCCGTTCCTTCCTTTGTGGGATTCTATATCTTATGGCATATCGCGTTGCCGTCTTAAAAGCTACCAACTTGAATGCAATGTTTTCTAATTAAATAAGATAAGTGCTAGTGCACACCCATTAAAATGTGTTCAGGGTGGTAACTACAACTTGGAAAACCACTCTAGCTCCCGGCTTTGATTAATCTATTTTCCAATCTGAATTCGGACAACACGCATTCGGTGAGGTTGGTTGTAGATTTGATAAGTCGACGGAGGCTTTTCAAAATATTGGTTGATAATTAAAGTTCCCAACATAACATTTCTCATCCTTAAGGAACCATAGTTTTGTGGTGTCCTAATGTTTTCATCATATTTCCCATTCCGTGAGATTATTTGGGTTATGTCATCGACCGGCTTTCATTCGGAGTCCGATGGTCATAATGCGACTAAGATCACAAGAACCTCACATAAAATTCCACTTGCGTAGTCTTTCATTAGACTGACCGACCGCTTTATTTCTTTTGCATGGCCGGCTGGTGTCAACCGTCCCTATACAAAACATCAGGGAGTAAGGGAGTGGTGATTCGAGATTGAAGCCGTTGAAGTTGTTGCACGTTTCTTTTGAATAACTTTTAGTTTAAGGTCGAGATCCTTGGTCTGTAAGGACCACCGCCTTCAAGAATTTTTCTTCCGCTTTGTTCAAGACTATTTATCTTATTTTTCCGCAAGTATTTGGATTATTCAAGATTGTGAAAGTTGGACATTTTGTTTTAATATTTATTGAATTATCATTATTATTTATATCTTGAATACCGTGAAAGCCTTGGGTGGCTTCGGAGTGTAAATTCCAAGGTCATTGGCGGTAATATCTCCGAGGGAAAAAACGGGGGTGTTACAATTATGGTATCAGAGCTAAACGTTTTTAAAACCAAGTCTTCATACTTGTTTTCGAAAAATATTCGTTTTCCTTTTGGATTGGAAACTTTGCTTGAAATAAAATAGTTGTTTTCATCTTTTATTCTTCAACGACTTCATAATCCCACTCTATGACTATAGAATTATGGATTGTTCTATAAGTTATTGACCATGCTTTACCTTGTCTATTTGGCAGACAATGGTGTTTACTAGGAGTCAAGCCAAAGCCCTACGACCTGTCCGTGAAGCTAGCCTCCACCTTCCACCAAAACTGAAGATTTGTTGACCTCTGAGGAAGTCATTGATGAAGGCGATGTAGATGCTTCGACAGGGGTGCACGGGATTCTTGTGTTTTATGGAAACGACTGAAAAGAAAGAGGTAAACTTACAAGAGATCCCCGTTGCTAGAGAGTTTCCTGATGTCTTCCCGGAGGAGATTCCAGGATTGCCACCTCATCGTGAAGTGGAGTTCACCATTGAGTTGGAACCAGGGACCAGACCTATTTCCAAGGCGCCCTACAGAATGGTCCCATTGGAAATGAAGGAACCGAAGGAGAAATTGGAAGAACTACTAGAAAAAGGGTACATCAGACCAAGTGCTTCACCTTGGGGAGCGCCAGTTCTGAAGAAAGATGGAACCTTCAGACTCTACATTGACTACCGAGAATTGAACAAGGTCACCATCAAAAACAAGTATCCATTGCCAAGGATTGATGATCTTTTAGACCAATTGTGAGGAGCAAGGGTATTCTACAAGATCGATTTGAGGTCAGGATATCACCAACTTCGAATTCGTGAGGAGGACATCCCGAAGACGGCATTCCGCACACGGTATGGACACTATGAGTTGTGGTCATGCCTTTTGGCCTTACAAATGCCCCAACAGTATTTATGGATTTGATGCATCGGTGTTTTCGAGGATATCTTGACAAATTTGTAGTGGTCTTCATCGACGACATTCTTATCTATTCACCTAGCGAAGCAGCTCATGAAGAACACCTCTGGATCATTCTACAAATCCTTAGGCAAAATGAGTTGTATGCTAAGATGTCGAAGTGTGATTTTTGGTTGAAAGAAGTTGCATTTCTAGGCCACTTTATCAACCAAGAAGGGGTAATGGTAGACCCTCAAAAAGTCCAAGCAGTTGCAGATTGGAAGCAACCTCAGAATGTGAAAGAAGTTCGTAGCTTTCTTGGTCTTGCAGGATACTACAGGCGATTTGTGGAAGGATTTTCAAAGATCGCTCTTCCTATGACTAGTTTGCTCCGTAAGGTTCACAAGAAGTTTGTGTGGAATGAGAAATGCGAAGCAAGCTTTGAAGAACTTAAAAGGTGTTTGACTAGTGCTCCGATTTTGACTTTACCTGATGGGTTGGATGGGTATGTAGTATATAGTGATGCATCTAAACAAGGTTTAGGATGCGTTCTCATGCAACATGGGAAGGTTATTGCTTATGCATCTCGTCAACTGAAGACATATGAGGTGAACTATCCAACTCATGACTTGGAGTTAGCTGCAGTTGTGTTTGCTTTGAAGATTTGACGTCACTATCTATATGGTGTGAAGTGTCAGATTTTCACTGACCATAAGAGTTTGAAGTATGTCTTCACTCAGAAGGAGCTGAACATGAGGCAACGAAGATGGTTAGAACTACACAAAGACTATGACATCGAATTGCTTTACCATCCAAGTAAAGCTAATGTTGTAGCTGACGCACTGAGTCGCAAAACCTCTCAAGAATCCATGGTGTCAGCGCTCACTGCTCAACCAATGCTACAACGAGAATTGATACAGTGCAAGATCGAGGTTTGGTTCGGACATCAATTTGGTAGTATGAATATGTTAGAGATTCATGCTACTCTTCTGGACCAAATAAAGGAAAAACAGGTTGAAGATGTCATGCTAGTTAAGATAAGTTTTGAGGTGCAAGAAGGAAAGGCACCTGGCTTTATCGTTCAGGATGATGGATCACTATGGTTTCAAGACCGAATTTGTGTGCCAACCGAGGATGAGATTCGCCTTCTGATTTTGAAAGAAGCGCATGCATTAGCATACTCAGTCCACCCGGGATCGAGTAAGATGTACAAAGATTTACGTCGAAATTTCTGGTGGCCAAACATGAAGAATGATGTGGCAGAGTTTGTAGCAAAATGTTTGGTATGCCAGAAGGTGAAGATTGAACACAAGAGGCCAGGTGGCGAATTGCAACCACTGCCAGTGCCAGAATGGAAATGGGAGGATATTGCTATGGATCTTGTGACTGGCCTTCCTAAGACTCAAGGACAGAATGATGCTATTTGGGTAGTCGTTGACAGGCTCACAAAGAGTGCACACTTCATAGCAATAAAGAAAACATGTAAAGTCCAAAAGTTAGCTGAGACTTTTGTGCATGAGATAGTTCGTTTACATGGTACTCCGAAGACAATAGTATCTGATCCTGATGGAAGATTCATGTCGGGATTTTGGAAGGAGCTACATCAAGCCATGGGGACAGAGATAAGGTTCAGTACTTCTTTTCATCCCCAAACCGATGGACAATCCGAAAGGACCATCCAAACACCGGAAGATATGCTTAGGGCTTGCGTGCTAGACCGTCCTGTTAGTTGGGATACCAGCTTAAGTTTGGTAGAATTCACCTACAACAACAGTTGGCATTCGACCATTAAGATGGCTCCATTTGAGGCTCTATATGGATGGAAATGTCGTTCACCGATTTGTTGGGACGAGAATGCTGATAAGGTTCTGCTAGGCCCAGAATTGGTGGAGAGGACTACTAACGACATTGCTCTAATCCGACAGAGAATTTTGACAGCTCAGAGTCGACAAAAATCTTATGCTGATCTGAAGGGAAGGGATATTGAGTTTGAAGTAGGACATAAGGTTTTCGTCCGAGTGTCTCCATCTAAAGGGGTTTTCCGCTTTGGAAAACGAGTAAAGCTTAACCCTCGCTACGTTGGACCGTTTGAGATTTTAGAACGGATTGGCAAGCTTGCCTATCGACTTGCCCTCCCGCCATCTGCGCATCCAGTTCATAATGTCTTCCATGTATCGCTATTGCGAGAGTATGTTCCGGATGAATCACATATTCTCAATTACGATGATATTGAGATTCAAACCAATGGCACATATGAGGAGAGACCTGTTCGCGTGCTGGAACGACGAGTGAAGAGTCTACGTAACAAAGAAGTACCACTAGTGAGGATCCTTTGGTCCAAGAACAGTGGGGAAGAAATCACTTGAGAGACATGGGAGACAGAACAGGATATGCATAGAAAATTTCCAGAGTTATTCTCTACCTAGTTTCGGGACGAAACTATTTTTAAGGGAGTACTATTGTAATAACCTCCCTTTTTCTAAGATGGATATCTAGTAAGTCAAACCTAGTTTCGGGGACGAAACTATTTTTAAGGGCGTACTACTGTAATAACCCTCTTTTTCAAGAAGGACAATTATGTAATTTCCTTTTTATTTTGTTTAATAAAATAAATTATGGCAATATCCTCATAATAATGATATATTGCTTACCTAAGTTATTTTATTAAGTGAAAATTAATAACTAACCCCTAAAGAGTTATTTGAAATAATAATAGACCTTACCCATATGTTAAAAAGAAATAAAGAAATAAATAAAATTAGAATTTTATGAGAAAGACCTCAAAAGTATTTAAATATATTTCTATAAACAAAGAGAATTATTGTAAAAATATTTTAATTAAAAGTTTTATTCTTTAAAAAGATATTAAGGATATTTATTAATATCAAGGGCATTTTTTGTCCATTTCTTAAACTAGAGGGGTTATTTGTGCAAATTCTTGAAAATAGATTCAAAAGTGGGGGTTCTTCTTCCCCAACTTGTTCTTAACTTCAAATGGAAAATTTGATCTCGTTTCTTAACGGAAATGGATTCCGTAAAAGCCTACTTGTCACATTTTTAACCCTCTACAAGTTCCCTCAATCAATTTGGGAGCAATCAATCAAAATCATCCCGAAAATCTCGTTTTAGGTCAAAGTGCACCGTTTTTGGAATCCTTCAAATTAAATTCGAATTGAAGAAGGATAAGGTCTGATTTAAGATGGAAAGGATTGGCATGAGTCAAAGGACGGATTAGAAAATCAATCCCGATTCAATTACAACATAAATCACCCATAAATGGGCGAAATCAACGGGATTGTGTCTAAGGCATTAATGGAGGATTTCGGGCTCGTTTTTGGAGCGTTGAAGCTCATTCTTGGCCCTAAAAATAGATCTTCCCATTGCTTATCTAACCTTAAGCAAAATCACTCCCTTTCCAATCGGAATTTGGTCAAAAACCGATCTAGAAACCTACATAAAAACCAGTCTCTGTTTTCAAACGACCTCACCGGAACGGCCTGTTCAGCGGCGTTTTCCGGCCACCACGGACCACCTCAGCCGCCGATTCTGCCAACAGTTGGTAGGTCTGCTCGTCCCGGTTCCAACGACACCTCACACGCCTCGAACCGATTCCAGACGAAGGAGAACGTAGCTTCTGAAGTTGGAGACGCGATTTGTTGATGTTGCTGTACGTATCCGGCCCGCGGGCCCGACCCGGCCTGTTTGGCTGACCCTCTTCACCCATTCTTGCTTTATTTTAGTATTTTATTAATTGGGGTATTTAAAATAAAATAAGTATTTTTAAATCTTGATTTAAAAGATGTTAAAAATATTTTTATGATATTTTTATGAAAGAAAAATAGCAAGTATATATTTTGATAAAATTTGCATATAGAAAGAAAATGATGAATATTATTGATTTTATGTCTTAAAATATGTACTTTGAAAAAGGTTATGATTTTTTTATTGAAATAACATATGGGTAAATATTCTTAATTAATATGTATGCATAAAGATAAAGAATCCACAATATGCAATACAAAGAAATTAAAAAGGTCCTACATTAATAAAAAAGATTTTATTAATGTTAATAAGATAAGTTTATTAGAAATATAACCTTAAACGAGTCATAAGAATTCAACTTACGAGGAAAAGTTGAACAAAATAAATTGCTTATAATTTATTTTTTATCTTATGTATGAATCAGGAAAAGGAAATCAATCGTTGGATTGCAAGCTCGTCTAAGATAATTCTCGCTCGCCTTCGAAACAAGGCAAGTGGTGGTTCGCTCTCATATTTTATCATGAATACTTTTATTCATGTTTGCATGTTGTGTTGGGAACGCTTATTTGAATAAAATGAACTTAGGTTATTAAAGAAATAATGACCATGTTGAAATGTATAAATGAATTAGGGTTTATTATGCATAGAAATAATGACCCCATGGTATCTTATTGTTATTACTCTATTATGCGCTAGAACTTATATTTAGGTTGCAATGTTTGTGCACCTGTTTGTTTCACGGTCTCATTTTGAGATTCGTTGTTTTGGACTAGCGTAGAATTAGGGGTGGGGGTTCATTAACAACTGAACACCTCTTTATAATATTTTGCATTAGGATGGACCTAGACCCTAATACTGGTCATGACCCTGCTCTCTCAACTGTTTTGAGGAGTGTTTGTCACCTAGCTAGTGCCTTGTATCGGGACTTAGGAACCCGTTCCTCCCTTTGTGGGATTCTATATCTTATGGCATATTGCGTTGCCGTCTTAAAAGCTACCAACTTGAATGCAATGTTTTGTAATTAAATAAGATAAGTGCTAGTGCACACCCATTAAAATGTGTTCAGGGTGGTGACTACAACTTGGAAAACCACTCTGGCTCCCGGCTTTGATTAATCTATTTTCCAATCTGAATTCGGACAACACGCATTCGGTGAGGTTGGTTGTAGATTTGATAAGTCGACGGAGGCTTTTCAAAATATTGGTTGATAATTAAAGTTCCCAACATAACCTTTCTCATCCTTAAGGAACCATAGTTTTGTGGTGTCCTAATGTTTTCATCATATTTCCCATTCCGTGAGATTATTTGGGTTATGTCATCGACCGGCTTTCATTCGGAGTCCGATGGTCATAATGCGACTAAGATCACAAGAACCTCACATAAAATTCCACTTGCGTAGTCTTTCATTAGACTGACCGACCGCTTTATTTCTTTTGCATGGTCGGCTGGTGTCAACCGTCCCTATACGGAACATTAGGGAGTAAGGGAGTGGTGATTCGAGATTGAAGCCATTGAAGTTGTTGCACGTTTCTTTTGAATAACTTTTAGTTTAAGGTCGAGATCCTTGGTCTGTAAGGACCGCCTTCAAGAATTTTTCTTCCGCTTTGTTCAAGACTATTTATCTTATTTTTCCGCAAGTATTTGGATTATTCAAGATTGTGAAAGTTGGACATTTTGTTTTAATATTTATTGAATTATCATTATTATTTATATCTTGAATACAGTGAAAGCCTTGGGTGGCTTCAGAGTGTAAATTCCGAGGTCACTGGCGGTAATATCTCCGAGGGAAAAAAACGAGGGTGTTACACAGAGAAGTTTGAGCTTTGCCTTGTAGTAGCTTAGGGAACTATCAATAAAAGAAAGAAGTCTTTTAAAATCCTATAAGCGGAGGTAAAGGTTTACTTATAAGTCCGAAACATGTAGTTGATTGTAGTGAGGTTCCTCTATAAAGGAACCGTGTCCCATCCTGCTTAATTACTTGTGTATATTTTTTTAGTTCCACTGCTTGAAAATAGTCCAACATCTGTTCTCAACTATTAACTAACACTTATGATCCAACAAGTTCTCATATAGTCTCCGGTGTTAATGAGTTCACAATAATCTTCTAACAATCCAAAATCAAGTAACTCTTATCATAGAGTTTCACTATATATTTCTTAATGGGGCTAATCGATTTGCATGGCTAACTCAATCTGCCCTCTTTCGGATGTCTACGATAGCTTATTTTGGTCTTTTTTCTAATTAAATATCAAAATGTTGTGCTTTTGGTGTTATTTTTTACAAAAGTTCAAAAAGGAGTTATTTTATTCTCTCAAAAAAAAATTTATCAAAACAATGTTGTTTAAACCCTTTTTTAATGAACCATCTTTTTTATGTAACTTACATATATATATATATTTTGGTCGAAATAACTTACATATATTTTGACACGACAATTCCACCTCGCCGACCACCACCAGGACAATCTACGCACACCACCTAAATTTACGGTCCCGCTTACAAAGTTACAATTACGAGTAGTATGCAACTAGTTGATGGAATCCCTTGCAAGTGCAGCTAGATATGGTCGATGTTACTTGTAAGCTATACAACAGCTAGCTAGGTATTCTTGTGCGATACAGCAGAATATGTGAAGTTGTTCACATCATCGTTTAACTTCACCATAATTGCTTGATACCAAAACTAACAATTGCTATCATGACTGCTTTTAACTGCATTTTTCATGACAATAAATTTTGACATTGACATCAACACTAATATATAAATAGTTTTGACTCGTCTTTTTTTTATAGGACAAAAAAAATTTGACCGCTTTTCCACTTTTGACAAAATCAAAGGGGGAAATTGAGTGCTTTTCCATGACAATTAGCGCTCGTTATTTTCACAAAACCATGAGTGAAAATGAGAAATATTCACACAGAACTATAAACCATTGAGTTTTGACTCTGTTTTGCAAACGTAATCAACAACTACTAGACTCAGGGCTGGCGCGGTAATTTATAGGCAAGTTTGGGGTGGCTGAGTGACTCAGGGTTGGCGCGGTAATGACATAATTGCTTATATTAATTAAAATAATATACAAAATTTACTAAAATATTTACAGATATTTACAAAAATATTTACAAAATAAAGTGACTCGGCTAAAGTCGCCGTGCCAAGATCAAAAATAAATTACCCTAAACTACAAACTAAGTATAACATGCAAGTAAGGGATCGAACCCAAAAGAATCGGTTTTCTGAACAATCAGCAAATAACAAGACATGGGTTTTTGGGAGTTTAGACAAGCAAGTAATTTCAAGTATTAAATCAATAAAGGAAAAGCAAAGTTCATTCAATCAATTCCACCTTTTTAATCATTTGATCATCAATTCATCCACTTTTCTATTAATTCCCAGGTTAATTCCAATCCTTATAAAAGATTTCCGCTTGTCCACGGTCCAAGCGAAAGTATGATATGAACAAGAACGCTTAATTCAAATCATGCAAAGTATTAAGGATAAAAGGATATTAAATCATGCAATCAAGCTACGAGTCTCATGCATATAATAACAATCAAATACTCTTCTCAATTCCAGTCCACGGTCTTGGAAAAGAGTTGTTTCAAGGATAAATAAGATTGCACAGACAACAATCAAACCTAATCCAAACAGTAGATCTAAGTCAATCAAACAAGTTGATCAGGCTCATAAAATCAAACATAGATCATATAAATAAAAACATGAGTGTTGATATTAACCAAGGGATAGAAAAGTTACCAAAATCTCACGAATTACATAAAAAGACTTCCTTGATCAAACAAACTCCAAGGGAAATTAGTTCTCCATAATAAAATTGAAATAAAACCTAAAATATAAAAGTATGCTCTCAATTGTGGTGATATCTCTAAATTGAAACACGAAACTAAACTTAAATACTAAACCGAAAATAACCTAAAACTAAAGATATAATAAAGATAAATAAGATAGAATAAAACTCCGAGTCGGCGCTGAGAAAAGCCAACCCACGAGCGCGGAATCAAACTGGGGGCGCGGATCATCTCAACTCTCCTCGGTCGCGGATCCCTCTTCAACCGCGAGCGCGGTTTAGGCCCGCGAGCGCTCTCGGATTCTTTCCTCCACCGCGAGCTTGGGTCCAAACCCGAGGGCGCGGTTCTTGCTTCCGTAAACTCTTCAGCTCGAACTAGGACTTCTGTCTTCCAAATCTTCAACTGTAGGCTCTTCTTATATTACAGATAAACATCCTAATCTAGCCTAAAACACTCAGAAATCCTAATAAAAATACAGAATTACGCTGTAGTAAAACCAGCGTATTAAATTCCCCCATACTTAGATCTTTCTCGTCCTCGAGTAAGCTCAAAATAAATCTAACAATAAATCCTATCAAAGATCCACAGAAAGTAAAGGGAAATATGAAAAATCTAACTCTCAACTCACAACCCGAACCCATGTAGAGAAATAATGAGCAAAGACATGAAAGCTCAAATCACACACCTCACAGATACAAGATATAGCACTCAAGCTCCAAAAAGTGTAGAGCAACCTAGGATCTACCCAACATCTAAAGTGTAATCCCAAACCCCAAAGTAGAATATAATCCTAAACACTCTGATTTTACCACTCATTTTACTTAGGCGCCTTTTCGGGTTTTCACCTAATAACTCTTTTCATTTTTCTTAGGTGTGCTCACAAATACTCACATCTCTCTTTAACCTCTTATTACCCCAGCCTAATGCTTGTCCGGGTTACCTGCTTATTACCTGAGCCGCCCTTTCGGGTTTTCAACTCATCCCAGGATTTTATATGCCTTTTTTCTATTTTTTATGGCTTTTTCATATTTTTTTTCAAAACTTTTCTCTATACAAATCATGGAACAAAAATCCCATAAAAATAACGAAAAATAAAACTGAACTGAAAAGCAACTATCTATGATAAGCGTAGTGAGTACTTCCTCCCCCATACTTAAATCCTTCATTGTCCTTAATGAAGTAAAGAGAAAGGAATTAAGCATAGAAGAGGAAAATAAAAAGACTCACATACGAAAGAAGATATGAACTCCCGGAATTATAAGCACCCAACTCAGGAACAAACTGATCTTTCTGGGAACAAATCACAAACGTCGTCTTCACAACTCAGCAACTAGATTCACACCGTAGGACGTCTCCAATGAGAATGAACTGGACTCCTCAAAATAATAAAACATTCTGATGACGGAAGCACCCCCATACTTGAACTATACCGCAAAGATGGTGTAGACGCGTACTAAACTACAATGAGATGGGACCTGATAATAGTAACGAACAATTCCAAGGAACTAGACATGGAAAGATATAGAAAAGTGGATTGGTGGATGATGGTAGAATATGGAAGAACACTCTTTTTTTTTCTTTTTTTTCCTGATTTCTCTTGGGGGTTTCACCCGAAAACCTTTTATTTCAGGGGTTTCACCTGGAAAACTTTTTTTATATATATATATTTTTATTTTTTATTTTTATTTTTTATTATTTTTTAACTGAAAAACAAAAACTGGGTTCCATCAGAGCCGACCCGCGAGCGCAATTGTGGGCCGCGGTCGTGGGTCCAGCCGCGACCTCGGATCCTCGCCTCGGGCTTGCTTTCTTCGAGAAGGAAAAATTAACCTGCATTGTTAGCCCGACAAAACCAAAATGAACTAAAACTAGAACCAAACTAAAAAGACAAAAATAAAAGAAAAGAAAAACTTACCTCGGGTTGCTTCCCGAGCAGCGCCTCTGTTTAACGTCGTTGGCCCGATGTCTTTCATAGCTCATAATGGATCATCATCTATTTGGAACTGGACCTTTTTCCCTCCATGTGCCATGGATAATAGGCCCTTTGAGACATCAATTACGGCGCTCTCCGTCTTCATAAACGGACGACCCAACAACAAACTGGGTCGTATCTCCCCTTACCAATCTCCAGGACATAAAAGTCCGTCGGAAAAATCAAACCATCCACCTGTACTAAGACATCTTCCACAAATCCTTTCGGATGCACATTAGAGTGATCAGCTAGTTCAATAGTAATATATGAATCCTGTAATGGCCCTAAACCTAACCGCTCATATATGCTAAGTGGCATGACATTTATGGACGCTCCTAAATCAAGCATAGAATGCTCAAATTTTGCCTCACCAATAGTAACGGGAACAGTAAACCTCCTTGGATCTCCATACTTCTTAGGCAATTGCCTTTGAAGCATGAAAGAAACATTTTCTACATTTTCAACAAGATTTACTTTCGTAACCTTCCCCTTCTCTTTTTGTTTCCTCTTAATAGTACATAATTCTTTCAGACACTTAGCAAAACGAGGAATATTTTGAACAAGTTTAAGCAAAGGAACATTTACCTCACACTTGGAGAAGGTTTCAAAAATTTCCTTGTCATTGGCTGGCCTCCTGGTGTCCTTCAGTGCCTCATGAAATGGTGGAACGGGCTTTTGAGAAGCCATGGGAGGAAACGAAGGCCGAACGTAATCGTCAGAATTTATCGGACAAGGGACCCGCGAGCGCGGGTTGGGACCCGCGGGCGCGGTTCTGATCCTCGGTCGCGGTTTTTGCCTGACTCGCAATTTCAGCTTCGTATTCTATTCCGCGATCGGGGTTGTCCTCCTTCGAACTCGGTTGGTTTCCGCTGGCTGGGATTTCAATATTCAGCTCTTTCCCACTCCTCAATGTGATGGCACTCACATTCTCTCTCGGATTAATGGTCTGTGAAGGCAATTTCCCCGAATCTCTGGCTTCTAAGCGACTAAGACTTGTTACAATCTGACTTAATTGATTTTCAAGATGTTTCATTGCAGCCTTGGTCTCTTGATTCTCCTTCAATAACTGAGCAATAATAGCGGGATTTTCAGGAGGAACTTGGGGCCTTGGAACATAATTTGGTCATAGTTGGGCTGCCCTCCTTGTTGTGGAAAAGGTTGTTGAGGTTGTTATTCCACTTGAAGTTAGGATGGTTCGCCCACCCCAGATTGTAGGTATTTGAATATGGGTCATTCCGGGGCCTTTGTTGATCATAGTTCCCTATAGCATTGACATCAGCTGCTGGCTCTTGCATAATCGGACATGCATCAGAAGGATGGCGTGTTTCACCACAAATTCCACAAGCCCTTGAACTTGAAGCTCCATTTCCCACCAACAGTTGCTTCATCATAGCTTTTAACTCCCTTACTTCAGCATTCAGGGAATCATTCACAGAATTAACAGACCTACTGTTGGACCTCTTCCTTTGATTTTTGCATTGCTCATCTAGAGTCTCCAACTTTTCAAAAGCTTGCCTAGGAGTGAGATTCTCATAAGAACCTCCACATGACGCATTCATCAGGCGCCTATCAGCATCACAGAGCCCCTCAATAATATAACATATCAGATCTTTATCAGCATAGCCATGGTAGGGACAACTAGCTATGAGCCTCTTGTAACGCTCATAATACTCATATAGATTCTCATCATCTCCCTGCTCCAAACTACTCAGCTGCTTCTTAATAGATGTTTGCTTGGCAGCCGAGAAATATTTCTCCAAAAAAGCACCCTTCATCTGAGCCCAAGTAGTAATCGTCTCAGGTGCTAAGTACAAATACCACTCCTTAGCTGCATCAGCCAAAGAAAATTGGAAAGCCCTCAACATCAGCTAATCTTCAATCACATCAGTTGGCTTCATTCCCAAACAGACAAAATGGAACTCTCCAAGATGTTTGTTCGGATCCTCCCCACTCAATCCATGGAACTTGGGCAAATAATGGAGAAGACCAGATTTTAACTCAAATTTCACTCCTTCTCCCAGAGCGGGAAATTGAAGACCTAGTTGTTGTTGCTCTAGATTAGGCGCAGTCAATTGCCTAATAGTATGATCTGCCATGGTCACTAGCTGTTCTTCAACCTCTGAATTAGATGAGGAAGAAGATGATACTGGATCAAACTGAATTCCTAGCACTTGAGCCTGTACTTGACGTCTTAGCTCTCTCAGAGTCCTGTTAATTTCTGGATCAAACGGAACAACAGGCAAATTATCAGTAGAACGGGTAAGAACCATAAGATAGGTTCTTACAAGATTCGGGGGTTATGGACGAAGCGAACCGCAAGCGCGGTTTGAAACCGAGGGCGCGGGTCAACCGCGGGCGCGGTTGTGGGCCGCGAGCGCGGGTCGTCATAAACGCCAACTGAACAGAAAAATATAACCGATTCCCCGGCAACGGCGCCAAAATTTGACTCGGCTAAAGTCGGCGTGCCAAGATCAAATATAAATTACCCTAAACTACAAACTAAGTATAACATGCAAGTAAGGGATCGAACCCAAGAGAATCGGTTTTCTGAACAATCAGCAAATAACAAGACAGGGTTTTTTGGGAGTTTAGACAAGCAAGTAATTTCAAGTATTAAATCAATAAAGAAAAAGCAGAGTTCATTCAATCAATTCAACCTTTTTAATCATTCGATCATCAATTCATCCACTTTTCTATTAATTCCCAGGTTAATTCCAATCCTTATAAAAGATTTCTGCTTGTCCACGGTCCAAGCGAAAGTATGATATGAACAAGAACGCTTAATTCAAATCATGCAAAGTATTCAGGATAAAAGGATATTAAATCATGCAATCAAGCTACGAGTCTCATGCATAAAATAACAATCAAATACTCTTCTCAATTCCAGTCCACGGTCCTGTAAAAGAGTTGTTTCAAGGATAAATAAGATTGCACAGACAACAATCAAACCTAATCCAAACAGTAGATCTAAGTCAATCAAACAAGTTGATCAGGCACATAAAATCAAACATAGATCATATAAATAAAAACAAGAGTTTTGATATTAACCAAGGGATAGAAAAGTTACCAGAATCTCACGAATTACATAAAAAAACTTCCTTGATCAAACAAACTCCAAGGGAAATTAGTTCTCCATAATAAAACTGAAATAAAACCTAAAATATAAAAGTATGCTCTCAATTGTGGTGATATCTCTAAACTGAAACACGAAACTAAACTTAATACTAAACCGAAAATAACCTAAAACTAAAGATATAATAAAGATAAATAAGATAGAATGAAACTCCGAGTCGGCGCTGAGAAAAGCCAACCCGCGAGCGTGGAATCAAACCGGGGGCGCGAATCATCTCAACTCTCCTCGGCCGCGAATCCCTCTTCAACCGCAAGCGCGGTTTAGGCCCGCGAGCGCGGGTCCTCGTGTACTTCAGCTCTCGGATTCTTTCCTCCATCGCGAGCTCGGGTCCAAACCCGAGGGCATGGTTCTTGCTTCCGTAAACTCTTCAGCTCGAACTAGGACTTCTGTCTTCCAAATCTTCAACTGTAGGCTCTTCTGATATTACAGATAAGCATCCTAATCTTGCCTAAAACACTCAGAAATCCTAATAAAAATACAGAATTACGCTGTACTAAAACCAGCATATCATAAAGCAAAAATGATAACCAATTTGGTTCCATCGGGGCTGGACTAACGTGTTTCCAATGGAGCGTTCCCGTCAGAACCAGGCTGATGGGACCTAGATGCATGCAGGTCGAAGTCGTGTATTCGCGCCAGGAAGTTCTCTAGCCGATCTAACCTAGATTGTGTCGTCCATAGTTCCTCCTACATGTTTATGACTCGACATTGAAGGGCGGCGTTGTCCTGCGTCATCTGCGCCATTCAAGGAGGTTATCGACTTGATGCTGACAATCGCGAGTCGTAGCACTCTAACACCGTGTTGCCGAGCCCAAAGTCAATGCTCTACCCCTCCAACAGCCCCTAGATAGGGCTCACATTCGTCTTGAAAGGACGACTGGGTGCCCGAGTCGTAGGATCTTTCGGAGATGATCTCCTGAGACCGCGCTGAAGAGAAAACGCAAAAAACGTAAATGAAAATAACAACAATAAATAATAAATACGAATATATAATATAAGTAAATAAATATCATTACTTACAGCGATATCAATGGACCACTGGTCTATAAAACGCCTTCCCACCCGCGTGTGCGTCTCGATTAGAAGCTCGAGAGGCGTAATTGGTCGACCACGACGTTGTTGCTACGAAATAAAATAAAATTGTTAATGACTATAAATTATAAATTACTATAAGTGCAAAAATATAATTAAAAAAACATACCAATAAACGCATGGTCTCGAGGTGGGACCTCGAACCGTCGCTGTGGTTGGCGGGATTGATGAGGTATTTTTCAGACATTTTACCTATCAAATAAACCTTAACTTTACCAAATTCAGTAGAGCGGTAAGTAAGGGTCGATCGCACAGAGACTCGTGTAAATGTGTTTTACTTATATGCCAAGTAACCGAAGGGGGGGGGTTATGTTTGATTTATTCTAACTCTACTATGCAAAGTAAAAGAAAATATGAATGCAAATTACAGGTGATTAAATTAATATGAGACAAGTGTGTTCAACTAGTGAAATCCATCATGACATTGCTTTGTCGATCATCGATTCTCTTGATCATCTTCTCACTTGAATAATCTATTGTGGATTATGACTCGAACTTCAGATTCAGATGATAGAACTACATAGATTTCTCATCGTCCACCTTGTGTTGTAGACTTGGCTCCTCATCTTGGAACTCCATAAGTTCTGGATGTGAGAAGGTGGGGAAACTGGAACATGGGATTTCAAGGCCTAACACAGGGCACCCCATGACAGCGGGAACCTTAACAGATGTATCATGTTGTTTTTCTCCCTCGTAGTTGTCTACTTCATCATCAAAGAAATCATCATGGTCGACAAAAGAGTCTTCTTCAAAAACCACAAAACCCTCTAACAATTTACTCCACATGGGTGAATATGACTCAGGATTCCTAGGCTTTGTAAGAATCTCTATGTCATCACATGCTTCAATTGACTCTGTGATAATTTGCTCAACCTGCCTTATAGGTGTGACTTGATATTGGGCATCAAATTCATCTTCATAACCCACATCAAGTGTAGTAGATTGCTCCTCAAGTTGCATCTGGGTGTCTGACTCATGATCGTTTGATTCTAATGTGATTCCACCACTCTTTTCACACAACTGCAAAGGGCATGAGATGGTGGAATGAAAACTTGAAGAACATGACTCACAGTGCTCCATGATTATAGCATCCGCCCCTTTGGAGAGATCCCTGATTATCCTCAAGAGACTTATCAACTGGCTGGGGTACTTGGGAAGATGACTCGACCAAAAAGCTCTGATGGCTCAAGAAACATAAGAAATCCCAGCATTCCTCATGTCCCATAAACAAAAGCCTCTTATTGCTCATGTAACCTGCCAATCCCCTTGTTTCAAGATTCATACCATGGATAACTCCCATGTTTACATCTCCATCACTGTATTGTAATCCCCAAGTACCAAGTTAAAACACATGGTCTTGAAATCTAGAAAAATAGTCATGGAAGTGTTCATTCTGCAGCTGTGTACATTCAAACAAAGCCATGAATCAGTAGCACGGGTGTTATGAACCGTAAGATAGGTTCACAACACCAAGAATAGCACACAAATTAAAACACAAATAGAGACGAGTCCCAGACAACGATGCCAAATTTGATGAAGTGTTTTTCAAACAATTTACCTATCACGGAAACCTTAACTTTACCAAACTCAATAGAGCGGTAAGTAAGGGTCGATCCCACAAAGACTCGTGTAAATGCGTTTTACTTAAATGCCAAGTAACCAAAGTGGGTGGTTTTATGAATGATTTATTCTAACTATACTATGCAAAGTAAAAGAAAATATGAATGAAAAGGTGATTAAATCAATATGAGACAAGTGTGTTCAACTAGTTAAATCCATCATGACATTGCTTTGTTGATCATCGATTCTCTTTATCCTCTTCTCACTTGAATAATCTATTGTGGATTATGACCCTACTAAGGATTATGACCCGAACTTCAGATTTAGTTGATAGAACTACCAGTCTAACAACCCTAATCATCTAACAACCTAGAAGACCTTCTAGATTCAATTAGACAACAACATAACGATTCAAGCTATCAATAGAAACAAGCACTTAGAGCAACCAGACATCTAAGTGACTTGTGAATTTCTTCCCTTCTTTAACCAACTAGTTCAACTGGTACTAGTTGATTAAAGTTCTACTCTTGATCAAATAACTCCGACCGGTAATTAATAACATTCAGTATAACTAGAAATTCAATTAGGTAGCTAATCTAACAAAACCCTAGTTTAGATACAATTAAGCACAAGGAATAAACTCTATTCAAGCTTGTTGAGAATCAATCAAACCTCACAACTCATGCAAATCATGACTTCAATTAACTAGCCAAACACAATGGAATTTAGCAACTCATAATTAGATTAAGAAAAGCTTACAAATTGGTTCAAAGGTTTCTCCTTGAGAAAAACTCTCTCAAAACAAACCCTAGCCTCCAAATTGTCTTCCAACTTATCTAAGAAAAGTCAAAGACAAGGTTTAAATACCCCTAAGACATCCAAAGACCAAGATATCTCGAAATTACATTTAACACGTCGGAAATTATATCAGAAAAGCCCTTCTCGAAGCCCATTTCATCGGCCCAACTTCTCTGCGTGAAAACAAGGGACGCGGTTGATACACTGTAGTTTGTACAGTGTATCTAGGACTTTTTAGCATTATTCATGAGTGGTTTAGGATATTTTTGTAAGTGTTTTGTGGAAATCAAAGTCAAAAGCTATAGTGAAGAAATCAATAGTGTTAAGAAGATTTAGAAGTCAAGTTTGATTTGGAGTTGTTTCGACACCACTTTCTTGTGACTCATCGTTCAGGAGCTAAGGTGATCAGATGAAGCTGAATTTGGTATTGTTGGAAAGCTAACTCGAAGAGCTAAAATTCATGTTTGTACTACAAGTTAAAATTCCAACTATAAGTGGGTCAAAACAACCTCCAAAAGTATCGTCAGAATTCTATCACGAGCAGATCCGTACCGCGGAGGACCAAGACCACGCCCGCGGACATCACCGTCTCGGATAACTGGGTTCTACAGTTCCGCGCTCGTAGGAGTCCACGCCAGCAAAGATTTGAGGCAGCGATTGATCTATATATCTATCTTATTATATTAGTTTCCTTTTATTTATTATTTCGTGTTTTGAGTTGGCTATTTAAGCCATATTTTTCCCGAAAGGCGCCTAAGCAGAATGAGTGAAAAAAAAGAGTGCCTAGGATCATTCTTGCTGGGGCTTGGGGATCATTGATTATGGGTTTTTATCTTTGCTTTGATGTACTATTGTTTTGAGTGATAGATTGTGCTAGGACTTCATTTGTATGCACTTTCATTCCTTTACTTGGGTTCGGGTTGTGAGCTTATTATTGAGTGATTTTTAGTTTTAGATCGTTTTCTCCTATTACTTCATGTATACCTTTGTTGATTAGTCTTGCTTGATTTTATTTTGAGCTTACTCGAGGACGAGCAAGGTATAAGTATGGAGGAATTTGATACACTGTAGTTTGTATAATGTATCTAGGACTTTTTAGCATTAGTCATGAGTGGTTTAGGATATTTTTATAAGTTTTTTTGTGGAAATCAAAGTCAAGAGCTAAAGTGAAGAAATAAAGAGTGTTAAGAAGATTTTGAAGTCAAGTGTTGATTTAGAGTTGTTTCGACAGCACTTTTTTGCGATGCATCGTTCAGGAGCTACGGTGATCGAATGAAGCTGAATTTGGTATCATTGGAAATCTAAGTCGAAGTGATACAATTCATGTGTTTACTACAAGTTCAAATTCCAACTATAAGTGGGTCAAAACAACCTCCAAAATTATCGTCAGAATTCTATCAGGAGCATATCTGCGACTGCGGAGGACCAAGACCGTGCCCGCAGAGATCACCGACTCGGAATCTACAATTCCGCGCCCACGAAGTCCACGCCAGCAAAGATCTGAGGCAGAGATTGATCTATCTATCTATCTTATTATATTAGTTTTCTTTTATTTATTATTTCGTGTTTTGAGTTGGCTATTTAATCCGTGTTTTTCCCTTTTGTTAGGATATCTTCAAACCTAATTTCTACTTAGACATTTGTATTCTCTCTTCTATGGAGAACTAAACTCCATTGATTCTATTTAAGTTGAAGCTTTCAGACTCAAGTTTATTGTAAGATTCTTCTATTCAGGTTTATTTCTACATGTTATTTCAATTCTCTTGTGCTTAATTAATATTGATTGTGTTGATTTCTGCTTGTCTAGCCAAATTGTTAGAATTAATACTCTCTATTGCTAGATCTAGGTTTTCTCGTAGCAAAACCTAATCTTTGTAGCAACTCAATTGATTTAGGACTCGTTGGACTAAAACAATTGAGAAAGAGATTTGAATGCATGTTGATTGTTTGACTCGTTAGAATTCAATTGCATGTATCCTGCTTATCCTTGTTCACATTACTAATGTCCTTATGATTCACAATCGTTTCATGTGTTATTTGGATATTAAGTTTGCATGTCTCATTGCCATGTTATATATCTGATCAGGATAGGAATAACCAAATGAAATAACTTGTTTGAATCAATGATCAATAACTTGATGATAAAAGTGGATGCTTGAATAGGATTTTTTTCCCTAATTGAATACAAACTCATCTTTGTTTGCTTGCTTTGGTTGTTTTAATTCCCTAATTTTAGAATTATAATTCTAAAACCCCCTTTGTTACTTTTTGAGTTGGTAATACTACTACTTGGAGTTACAAGTGTCTCTTAGATACGACCCCGACTTACGAGCTATACTAGTTGTGTAATTAGGGATTTATATTTTGATTTGGCAGGACGACTTTAGCCAGTCAGCGGTCTCTCGCCAGTGTAGCGCGGCCGCGCACGCTCCTCTGAGCCTGCACCGTCAGCTTTAGTTCAACATTCAAGTGACACTTTAGAGGATGTTTTTACCCCTTTCGATTCGGAATTTGGACTCGGAGTAAAAATATGAATTGTAGAACTTTGAATTAGCTTTCCAATGATAACAAATACAGCTCCCTCAGACCACTATAGCTCCCAAACCAAGAGTTGTAAGATAGAGGTGTCAAAACAAGAACTCTAATGCATGACCCGAATTTAAACGTTCTTTTCCCACAACCTCTTGGGCTTTATCTCTTCCAAACATCACTTGAACCACTCTAAGCTTCATCTTGACCCTCTAATGTGCCACCATAGTCGGCTCGGATCACGTCCCGCCTTACTCCATACCTAATAACATGCAAAACCGAGCAAAACAAGTGCAACTACGTGAAAACACCAGAACCTAGAAACTAAGCTAGAATTCTTGCAAAACAAACATAAATATGCATCTTAAGCTATACCTAAAAGCAAGCTATGAGGGATTTATATTGCGGTTCCTCTTCTGATGCTCACACTTTGCTTGTACTCGGGCGTGTTCCAATACACCACCTAGAGGTCCCAGATGGCAGACCCGTCTCCTCTATACTAGGGAGTTAGGGTCCGTCATCCGTGGAAAAGTGTGCCGCATCCGATTATGTCGCCTCGGACGACCGTGCCTCGTCCGATGGTGATGTGTCGGACGGTGTGACCTCGTACGGACGAGGCCCTCATGAAAATATAGGTCGGGCCATACTATAAATAAATCAAATAAAATCAACATGAATAAAATTCAATTTACAATCAACTCATAAAAAACAAAATTCAACTAAAATCATCAAAAAAAATGAATAACAAATTCAACCTAAAATCAGCCAATTCAACCAATTGCACAAAATCAACCAATTCAACAACAATAAATCCCAAAAATCAACAAATTCATCATAAATCTACAAATTCAACTTAAAATCAACAAAGAAATTCAACAAATTCATCCAAGCTTACGTTATTTTGTCTTTTGTTCTTGCATTCCAAGCTTTCATGAATACGAACCAGATCTTTTGGTATAGTTCAGGGGTATCGGCCCTTCAGCTTGCTGGAACCAAATCATTAAGAGGATGGGAGATATGTAAATTAACGGCTTACCTTTTGAAGGTGGAGTTGTGATGATCAATGAATCTGGATTTGAGATGTTTGGTTCTACCAATCCTGAAGTTTTATTAATTATTAAGGTCTGCTATTGTTGGATATTGATGCTTTATTTTACTTTTTAATAATATTTTCTCTTATTTTTTTGATCTTGGCTTCTAGTTGTTATTTCTAGGAAGGTTTTATTTTTGTCTTATATCATGCAGAAAGCCAGAAATCCTACTACTATGGTGATAAAACCTTGATATATAATATATTTGGGCTCAAAATTTACAATATGCACCCATTATGCAGGATATCAATTCAGATCTAATTAAACATTTGTTAAAACCGTTGTAGGGTTTTAGTTTATGTAACTAGTACTCTTAACCTATGCCTTAGGGCATATGATAGAAAACATAAAGGGGTCAAAGAACGAAGATGAGGAACTCGTTCTTGTCACCAAAGCCCTTAGATCCTTCTACAACAAGGGCAAGCTCAAGAAAGGTCATGGGAACACATAAAGGGGTCAGAGTTCCCAAAACAGGCCCACGAAGAAGGATCTCGTTGATGTCACCTGTTACAAGTGCTACAAAAAAGGGGCACTTTGCCAAAAATTGCCCACAAGGAACTGACGACAGGAAACCAGGGAACAACCCAGTGGCTATAGGGGACTGGAGTGACGACGAGGACATCGATCCTGAATCTTGGGCACACCCAAACATGTGTGCAATGGCTATAGGGGAGGCCACTGGGGAACAACCCAGTGAGGTAACTACCAAAACCATTCTTGAGTCCTTATCTAATTATGAAAAACCTGAGTTGTTGAAGTTACTATCTAGTCTTGTCAAAGATAATATCAAACTGCAAAAGAAACTAGATGAATCGGAACACATGAATGCTGAACTTGTTGGTATTGAAACCTGTTCCAATTGTGTGAAACTTGTTGATAAGCTTCAATCTTGCCTAGTTGACAATCATGCTCTTAGGGAAGAGATAACCAGCTTAGAGAGCTAGAAAAATGAGTTCCTACAACAACTAAGTGAGAATAAGCTGAGTGTTGAAGTCTCTAGTTCCCAAACCAAGTTTGTCCCTGCAAAATACGGGATTGGGTACAAGCCTGAGTCCCCAAAGAATGGGAAATCCCCTCTAAATGAACAAGAGATAAATGAGTGTAGGGCCCTAGAACTCCAGTTTAAGAAACAAAAGAATGCCTATCTGATGTCCGTGTTTCTAGCTTGGTTTTAGTGTGATTTTCTAGGTTGTTTAGTCTTGTTTAGTTGCGTTTTTGTGTGTGTTTTGTGTCTTTTTAGTATAGTTTGCATATTTTTTGAAAAGTATGGAAACTACTCTAGTTTTGTGTTTTTGTGTAGGTTTTGAGGCGGGTTTGGATGCATTCAAGGACATGAAAAGAGAGAGACATGCTAAGAGGAAGAAGAGAAGAAGGCTATGGAAGAAATCCCATGAAGTCCAAGAGAGGAATGTAGAATAAAAGCAAGAGAAGAAGTCAAACCAGGCCCGATATCGGCCTTCCATGGTTCGGTACTGAGGCTTTCAAGAGGAATTCCAAGGTCGATACTAACCCTGACTGGGTCGATACCGAAGTCCCCGTGTTGGTGAAATTTGACCGACTTAGTGCATTAATTGCTATTATTCCGAGATCTTTTATCTTTAATTAGTAGGTTTTATCTTTAACTAAACTTTTTAGATAGATGTTTTAGTATAAATACCCTTGTTTAGACAAGTTTTAAATATATCTCTCCCTAGTTTTAGTTTTGGATGCAAGTTTTAGAGAATGAAAGACAAAGTTATTGCTTGGAGCACAAGGAAGAAGATTGTTGGAGATTTCTTGTGTTCTAAGTTGTGTTCTAGGACAAGTTTTGTGTTTGAATTCAAGTAAGCTTTTAGTTTAATTCAAGTCATGTTTTCTCTTAATCTCATTGTTTGTTCTTTCTCCACCATGAGTGAGTAGTCTTTTATTCTAGGGTTGGGGTTAGAAACCCAACATAGTTGTGCATGAATGATGATATGATTGAAATGAACCGCATCAACCTTCACACTGCTTACGGTTTCATTAAGATGGATCCCGAAGATGCATGGGCATTACTTGACAAACTCACCAATTATGATGCCATGTACGGGACACATCAGACGCCCCAACCTCAAAGGAGGCTCTAAAACCCAAACACTGATGTTGATCCAGATGTTAAAGTCCAATTCATGCAAGATGAGATCAATCGGCTTAAGAAACATGTAAGTTTCCTTAAAACCCCTCAACCTTGTCAAGAATGTGGCTCTGAAGCCCATAGTACTTTTGCTTGCACTAACATTGAGCAGGTTAGAGCCACTGCAACCTATGTTGATGCTCATTACATGAGAGGTAAATATAGAAAACCACCTAATAACTATGACAGGAACAACAACTATCCCGCTTGGGGAAGTTACAACCAAGGTCAAAGAAATGCACCTCCACCACAAGAGAGAAAGCCCGCACCTTACAGACCACCGGGCTATCAAGAGCCACCTTCATGGGTGCAAGGGCTAAAGAGGGTATTAATGGAGTCCACAACAAAATTAATGACGTCCACAACAAGATTGATGGAGTCCGTACTAACCTAAAAGGTGTACAAGTACAATTGGGAGAGATCGAAACATGGAGAAAAAGTGTAAATTCCCAATTAGGTAACCTTGCAGCACAGATTCCAAGACATCAAGGGCATCTTTCGGGCAGTCCCGAGGAAAAGCCTAGAGGATAAATTGCAGCAATGCACCTTAGAAGTGGAAAGAAGTTGCCGGATTGTGCTAAGATCAAAGAAAAAGAGCACGGAGATGAAGATGACACCCCATTCAAGCCCGTTACCGACCCCAACAGGGTCGATACTGAAGCTCAACACATCGTTACCGACCCTCCCATGGTCGATATCGACCCGACCAACCCAGGTAAGTCTTTGAAACCGACCACTTCTCTTAGTCACAAGGTCGATAATGACTCTCCAAGGGTCGGTACCGACCCTTCTCCAGCACCAACCGACCCCCTTGTTGATTCGGTAATGCCAAGACTCGAGCCCGTGTTGGTTCCGAGTCCGGCGAAGAGGCTTCCCTTCCCTTCTAATAAGTCCAAAGACTCTATAGAAGGAAAGTTTAGGCGTTTTATAAAGGTTCTTCTTCAGGGCTTAAATGTTTCCATACCATTCGTTGAGGCCCTAAGCGAAATGCTGGCTTACACAAAATTCTTGAAAGAAATCTTGAGCAGGAAGAGGTCGGTCTATATCCGAGCTGAAAGATGAGGTCCGATCCTTGGAGCTCCCCGAGAAACAAGGCGACCTAGGTAAGTTCGCCATCACTATTGGTATTGGAGCTTTCCGCTTTAAAGCTTTATGTGACTTAGGTGCTAGCGCGAGTCTCCTACCACTCTCCATTTGGTCCAAGGCCAATATGGGACCGCTGGAACTTGTCAATATGATTTTCTACATGGAAAACGGATCCTGTGTCAAGGCCATTGGAGTCGTTGAAGACGTTCTTGTACAAGTTGGCAAATTCTTTGTTCCAAACGACTTCATAGTAATGGAGATGCCAAAAGACCCTGTGGTGTCAATCATTCTTGGGAGGCCATTCTTAGCCACCGCAGGGGCGTGAGTAGATGTTAGGAAGGGACTCCTCACATTCGATATTGGGGAAGAGAAGGTCGAATTTCGCTTCAATCCTTCCGTGAACGAGGTCACTAAGAGCAGTACTGAAGAGCCTATCGACCCAGCATGGGTCGGTAACGACCCTTCTCCGAGTACAAAAACAAGACAGTTCAAGGAAGTCACACCCACCAAGAAGCCTATCGATCCTCCATGGGTCGGTTCCGACCATTTTCTGAAAAATCACAATGTTGGGGGCGAAATCCAGCCCGTTACCGAGTCTGACCTGCACGTTACCGAAGCTTTAACAAGTCCAGTAGGGACGTTGACGACCCCATTTACCTCGGTAATGACCCCCTATCTAAGAGACAAAGGTAAGTATTCTTGCTCTGCTTTATTAATTCCGGTCATGATCCTTTCTTATATCCTTGTTCTATATCCCATCCTACTATTCATACTGTGAAAGAGTCGAAGCCCTCTTGGTTTTCGGATTTTTCTAACCCTTATGTAGGACTTCCAAGCATATTGATTAATGATAGAGGACCACATATCAAGGAGAGGGGCTTTGATGCTGCTTCGACTAAGTATGGGGTTTCTAATGATCCCTAGAAAGACGGAGAGAAGCCACCTTAGAGCTAAGGTAAGTTCGTCAGGCTAACGACGTTTAAAATAGCACTTACGAGAGGCAACCCGCGTTTTGTTTTTATTTCTTAGATCTTTTTGCTAGCTTTCTTTTAACATGTTTCTATATTAGGTTTAAGATTTTCGGAATATAATGCTTTGAATAAGTGATACAGGAGAAAGGGGCCAAAATTAAGCAAATACAAAGACTCGGCGAAAGTTGCAGGTAGGTTGATATCGACCACTTCAACATTTGTAGTTCAAGAATGTTCAAGGATGTTTCCATTGCTTCAAAGTCTATCTTGTGAGTTCGTTTTCTTTTCCCTATTTCTTTCTTTTTCCTTTGCTTTGTTCTTACAGTGGGGACACTGTTAGGTTTAAGTATGGGGTAGGGAGGGAAAAGAAAACTCTTGTGTTTATTTGTGTGTCTTTCATGTCTTTCTTTGATGTCTTTTGCTGGTTAAGTTGTTTAGTTGCTTTCTTAAAAATGAAAATGAAAAAAAAAAGTAAAAATTTGGAAAATCACAAAAAGATTTTTAGGACAGATGATACCCTTGTCTTATGGTTCTATGATAGTAATTGCTTGCATGATCATGTAATTCCCTTTACATGTTTTTGATGGTTTATCCCGAGTCTTCCATGAAATTATTTTTATGTGAATTTTTAGCAATTGATGTAATTGAGCACGTATGACTTTTTAGCATGAGTTAGTTGCAATCCAACAAAAATTTCTACCTTGTGAGTTATTTTGGCCTTATAGGGAGAACATCAAAAATCCCTCTTCTTTCTTGTGTGATTTTACTCTCCTATTGCATATTATCTCTTGATATTGATATGCTTATTTATTTCTTGAAGCCTATATGAGATATTAGTTCATTACATGTGGAATTAGAAGATAGAGAACTTATTTTTATTAGCCTTATTATTCCCTATCCACCTTATCATTATCCTTTCTTTTTGAGCCAATGTTTTGAGCCTATAAGCCTATTTTTAAGCTCCACAAAATTGTTCCTAGCCAATGAAAGCTTGACCCTACTCGGGGATTAGGACTTAGTTGGGTTGGAATTTGTTTTGTTAAGTGTGATGTATTGGTACAAAGAAGGGATGGGTGTTTTAGGAGTCTCATTGTTGATCAAAAGTTGTAAAAAGTATTTTTGGCTTGCAAAAGAATGCGCGAGTTAGCAAAAGAAAAAAAAGCAAGCCTCGTTATCGACCTTCTCCCAAACAAGAAAAAAATTCAGAAATTCTGCATAAAATTCATAAAAGAGGGGGAAGAAAAGTGAATAAGTGCAAGAAAAGTAAAGAAGAAAAGCCAAGAATTCTTTATATGTTATGACACTTAGTTGGGATTTTGGGTTGATGAAAAAGAAGGGAGTATGCATAATGATGAGTGAGTTTGGTAAGTTGTTCTTTAAAGTTTTTTGGAAGTTGTGTTGGAAAGTTTAGGAGTCTTGATTCCCGGATTTTTAGCACCACAAACCAAAATATTTCCACACCTTATTGTTATTACCAAGCCCCATTACAACCCAGCCGAATGGAAGCTTCTATGAAGTTTTTCATTGACCCTAAGTTCTCTTGATAATTCCTCTTGTTTTGACATCTTTGGCAGAGAGAATGGTAATATAAGTAACAATATCAATGAGTTCTTGCATATAGGATTAAGATGAGAGTTGTTATTGAAAGCCTAAACACATGAGAGTTGAGTGAAATACATATTCCTTGTGAGGTTGGGTTGTGATTACTTGTGCTTATTAGTCGCTTATATATGTGTGATGACGTTTAAGTTACTTGTCTATATTTCACTTGTGCTGAATTTGCTTTTTGATAAGGGATATTATTTGATGGATGTATTGATGATTTTGATTCAATGTTTAGTGATTGCTTGAGGACAAGCAAGCTTAAGTATGGGGTATTTTGATGTCCGTGTTTCTAGCTTGGTTTTAGTGTGTTTTTCTAGGTTGTTTAGTCTTGTTTAGTTGTGTTTTTGTGTGTGTTTTGTGTCTTTTTAGTATACTTTGCATATTTTGTGAAAAGTATGGAAACTACTCTAGTTTTGTGTTTTTGTGTAGGTTTTTAGGCGGGTTTGGATGCATTCAAGGACATGAAAAGAGAGAGACATGCTAAGAGGAAGAAGAGAAGAAGGCTATGGAAGAAATCCCATGAAGTCCAAGAGAGGAATGAAGAATAAAAGCAAGAGAAGAAGCCAAACCAGGCTCGATATCGACCTTCCAAGGGTTAGTACCGAGGCTTCCAAGAGGAATTCCAGGGTCGATACCAAGGTCCCCGTGTTGGTGAAATTTGACCGACTTAGTGCATTAATTGCTATTATTCCGAGATCTTTTATCTTTAGTAGGTTTTATCTTTAAGAAAACTTTTTAGATGGATGTTTTAGTATAAATACCCTTGTTTAGACAAGTTTTAGATATATCTCTCCCTAGTTTTAGTTTTGGATGCAAGTTTTAGAGATTGAAAGACAAAGTTGTTGCTTGGAGCACAAGGAAGAAGATTGTTGGAGATTTCTTGTGTTCTAAGACAAGTTTTGTATTTGAATTCAAGTAAGCTTTTAGTTTAATTCAAGTCATGTTTTCTCTTAATCTCTTTGTTTGTTCTTTCTCCACCATGATTGAGTAGTCTTTTATTCTAGGGTTGGGGTTAGAAACCCAACATTGTTGTGCATGAATGGTGATATGATTGAATGAATTGACTACCTTTTATCTATTCTTCTACCTGTTTGTGCAAAAGCTTTGACGAAAGTTGAAGTAATTAATGTGTATGACTTGATTGAAAGAGAAAGTTATGAAATTGAATAGAGATAAAGTTTGAGACAAAAGTTGAGAACTTTATATCAAATAAGTAGATTAAGTGAATTGATTTATGAAAGTTGATTGATTAGCTTGTTTATTCAACGAAAGTTGATAACTTTATGCTAAAGGCATGATTTTTATGATTCATATTGTTTGAATTCCCATGTACCTCGGTAACGACCCTCCCTAGGTCGGTACCAACTTGTAGATTTCCTGTTTGTGCCATTGTTTACTTAGTTTTTTGTCTTAATTTGCACCCCGTTATCGACCCTGACAAGGTTAGTACCGACCCTTCTTCAGTGTGTTTGTTTGCTTTATTTTTGCTTTATTTTGTTTGTTCTTATGTTTTTTTAGTTAGTAATTAGACACAACCTTGCTTCCCATGGACGATCCTGACTTTGCTATACTCAGTGGGGTCTTGAATATAAATTTATTTGTTGTCAAGTAAATCCCTCTCAACACCATCTTGAATAGACTTGGAAAGTGGGGTGAGTGGAAAAAGGGATTACAACACTGGGAACATTGGTCATAAACTCTATGTCCAAATCGCCAGGGGAAATGGGTCAAGGGGTTATAACAAGGAAAACCATGGATAAGAACAGGATACAAAGACCCCATCCCAAGTACTACTTAGGTCAATACTATAAAACTTGCTAGAATTGTGGTGCGCATGGGCACTACAAGGAAAGCTGCCCTAGGAAGAAAGCTCAAACCCAAAAGAATCATGAGAATTGGAACAGGCAAAACCAACATGCAAATCAACATGCTAGAGGTCCCACTCGTGGGAACCAACCTAGTAACTTCACCTATCACCCTAGGAATTCTCGTGACATCAACATTGCCGATTTTGTTATGTTTGAAACTATATTTCCCTGTAAGGAACTAGGCAAGAGTCATCTTGCCTGGTCACCAAAAACTAATTCTCTTTGCAGGTGGTAGTGGGGGGGGAGGGCGAGGGGGGGGGGGGGGGGGAGGGGGGAGGGGGGCACATGGTTCATAGATAACGACTGGTCAAATCATATGACTGGGAACAAAGACAATCTCACCTCACTCCACACACAAGCCGAAGGAGGTCATGTGTCGTTTGGCAAAAAAAATAAAGGAGAAATCATAGGAACAGGAGAAGTATTGCTGAAAAAATCAAAAAGATAAGCAATGTCAACCTAGTGAAGAATCTGGGATACAATCTCTTAAGTGTATCTCAGATATGTGATCAAGGGAACAATGTATTCACCTTCGACTCAAGGGAATGTATGGTCGTCAAGAAGAAGAGAAACAAAATCATTCTAAGAGGGAAGAGGTCCAACAATGTCTATGTGGTAGATACAGACTTTGAACTGCCAAGAAAGTTGTGCCTTGCGAGTTCCCATGATGACACGGAACTCTGGCACAAAAGGCTGGGACACGCAGACGTAAATCAAATTCTGAAGTTGTATCTACAGGACTTAGTCATTGGCCATCCAAGAATCAACATTGAAGGGGCCAAGCTTTGTGAAGCATGCATACGCGGCAAATAGACTCGGAGTTCCTTCAAGCCAACTATGGTGGTAAAAGGTACATGTATGTGTTAATTGATGATTTTTCAAGATTCACATGGGTTATTTTCTTGAGATCCAAATTAGATGCATTCAAGGAATTTGAGCCCTTCATCAAGAGGATGGAAGTTAGCATGGGATTGAAGCTTAAGGCTATAAGATCTGATCATGGAATTGAGTTAAAGAACTCGGAGTTCTTCAAGTTCTGTAATGACCATGGCGTCTCCCACAACTTCTCGGCTCCGCACACGCCTCAACAAAATGGAGTCGTTGAAAGGAAGAACAGAACACTAGAAGACATGGATCGAACCATGATGCTCGAGAGTGGGGTTCCCGAAAGCTTTTGGTCCGAGGCTATCTCCACGACAACATACATTCTAAATCGAGCCATGATTAGGCCCATGATCAAAAAAACCTCATACAAATTGATCAAGGGAAGAAATCCCATCTCAGAACCTATGGTTGCAAATGCTTCATCCACAACAATGACAAAGACAACCTTGGAAAATTTGATCCAAGGAGCGACGAAGGGATCTTCCTGGGATACTCTTCGCAAAGCAAGGCGTACAAGGTCTACAACAAAAGAACCAAAAAGATCAAGGAAAGCATTCATGTCGTCTTCAACGAGCAATCTGTAAAGATAGGAACAGAATCCCAAGGAAAGGGAACTCTGTTCGTACTGGTGAGACAGGAAGAAGACGATGATGATGATGATGAGCCAAGGAAGCGAGATGAAGACTATCCGAGTAGGAACAATGTTCAACGACCAGACAACAATGAAGAAGTCCAAGATCAAACTGATCATGACTCAATTGAAGTTCCCTCCACCATAGAAGAACCTCAAGATGCTTCTCAATCCAACACTCTTGTTCCTCAAGAAGAAAACATACCAAAATCTAGTGTCCAGGGGGAACAATGAGGGAACAATGAAGAAAATCTTGATGAAATAACCCTCAGCGAAGAAGTTGAAAACAACTCCTCTTGGAGAGGAACACCTAGACCAAGATGAAGAAGACTCAAGGGAACAACTTGATGTCACCACCATTCAAACCAGAAAATACCATCAAAGGAAGGATTATCCCATCGACAACATCACTACTCCATATGATAAGGGTGTGCAAACTCGTTCCTCCCTCCACAACTTCTGTGCCTTCGACGCCTTCGTATCAATGGTGGAACCCAAAAGCAACAAGGAAGCTCTAAAAGATCTAGACTGGATTCAAGCCATGCAAGAGGAACTCCATCAATTCGAAAGGAAAAAAGTGTGGAAGCTAATTCCCAGGCCTAAAAAAAGAACATCATACGAACTCGATGGGTCTTTAGAAACAAGCTCAACGACACTGGAGTTGTCGCTAGGAACAAGGCTCGGCTGGTGGCACAAGGGTACAAACAAGAGGAAGGAATCGACTACGATGAAACTTTTGCACCAGTTGCGAGAATTAAGGCCATTCGACTCCTTATTGCCTACGCCACTCACAAAGGCTTCAAGCTATATCAAATGGATGTCAAAACATCCTTCCTAAATGGGCACCTCAAGGAAGAAGTCTATGTGGCTCAACCGCCCGGTTTTGAAGACGAGAATCTCCCAAATCATCTCTACTTCCTGGAGAGGGCCTTGTATGGTCTCAAACAAGCTCCCAAAGCCTGGTACGACATGTTTGTTCAATTTCTCTTGTCCCATGGATACCTTCGCAGTTCCATAGACAAAACACTTTTCCTTAAGAAAGAGTCAAAAGATATCTTAATAGTCCAAGTTTATGTGAATGACATTGTATTTGGTGCTACTAACGAATCCCTTGTTGAAAAGTTTAAGAGCTTGATGAGTAGCGAATTGGGGATGAATCTCATAGGGGAACTGACGTTCTTCTTGGGACTCCAAATCACTCAAACCAAGGAGGGAGCAAGGATTCATCAACAAAAATACATTAGAGAGATGCTTGTGAAGTATGGAATGGAGCACTCCAGGCCCATTGACACTCCCATATCACCAAACTCAAGGCTAAACGCAGATGAAACAGGTATCAATGTGGACCAAAGGAACTTTCGAGGTATGATTGGGTCCCTTCTCTACTTAACTGCTAGTAGACCTGATATTATGTTTTTAGTGTTCCTATGCGCTAGTTTTCAAGGTAACCCTAAGGAATCACACCTGAAAGAGGTGAAGAGAATTTTCAGTTACCTTAAAGGGAACGACAACTTGTGCCTTTGGTATCCAATGAACAGTTCCCTTGAACTTGTCGCATACTCAGATGTAGATTTTGTTGGGAACTTGGTTGATAGAAAGATCACTTCAAGAATGGCCCAGTTCCTAGGGTCATGTCTAGTCTCATGGGGATCAAAGAATCAAAACTCGGTGACACTCTCCACAGTAGAAGCAGAATATGTGGCGGCCGCCTCTTGTTGTTCCAAAGTTTTATGGCTTGAGTACCAACTTCAGGATTACGGTATGCCTTTCGACCCATTTCACATAGCATGTGATAATACAAGTGCCATTAATATTTCTAAAAATCTTGTTCATCATTCACGTACTAAGCATATATACATTAGGCATCATTTTTTGCGTGATAATGTTGAACATGGGAACATCTCTATGGAACACTATAGAACTGAAGAGCAAATTGCGGACATTCTCACTAAAGCTTTAGACAGACGTCCCTACCAGCGTCTCCGGATGCTTCTAGGGATGATAACTCTAAACTAAACAAGTCCCTCTTTGTTACTCCCTCCATGCTTGGTTAGTTTATTTTGAAATGTATGGTACGGAACTTCAAGAATAGTCGCTTTCATTTTACCTTGTTAATAGTCTAAAGAACTAATTGTACAATTTGGAACTTCATCTCTTTTGGAGCCAAAATGATCAACCAGAGTTCCCTTAACCCTCTCTATAAGACATGAAACCAACCCTTAGCCATGAACCAGACAAACGGATCTCATGAACCCTCTTGTTTGTCCCTTTAATAAGTCGCAATTGTCTGGTTCCCTTTTGAGTTCCCTAGACTCACAAATGATTTTATGAGTTCCCGTGTCCACTCTACTCAAACCTGGCCTCTCAAATATCATGGGAACTGGCTCGCTTTTTTATTACTGGCAAAGGAACAATGCACCTAAGGAAGTTGAAACGCCTCTCGAGAAGTGGGAACGATGCGTCAGAAGTTGGAACGATAGGGCCACGATTTTCAAACGCGTGATGTGACTTCTAAAGGAAACGGTGACGCGTGTCCAAAACGTGCAGAGGAAGTCAAAAAGGTACTATGCCCCGATTAGTAGATTTTTGAAATGGGAAAGAACTTTTACCCTTTTACCCCCATCTCCTCTTCTCTTAAAAACCCCTCTTTTGCCATTTTTGGACCTTCTTCCTTTCTCGATCCCTGACACCCTAAATCTCTACAACTCGCTATCTCTCTTCCTCTTTCGGCAAAAAATCCAAACTTCTCTTCCCAACTCTCTCCCATGGCACCCGTTCACCCTGACCACCACATCCGTGAGTGGATAAACACCAATCCTAAAACCCTTTTCGTCCTCATGCTCCAAGAGGCCGACAAGGAGAAAGACCCAGTCGTGCAAGAGTCCCTTTACAAGGCTCTTCACGATTTCGTTCGTCCCCACCTTCACAATGCACGCACTGGAACCTCGGTTCTCGAATACGAGGTCCTAGGGAAAAACCCTTCTCTTCTGGCGGCACCACCTCGTGCTCTGCTTACCATCTCCTCTCAACCCCCTCCTCCACCTACCTCCTCCACCTATCTCCACATCCTCTGGGGCCACTATCGTCGATAACTTCGGATCTTCTAAATAAGAAGAAGAAGAAACGTACACCCCTCTCCTCCATCAAATCCTCAATCTTTCTCCATCCCTTCCACCACCACCACCCCTCTCTCGATAATCGTCTCTACCTCTCCCCTCCGGACTTGGGAACTCTCAATCTCAGGATCTCGCACATTCCACCAACCCTAACCCTATTTCTAGGAACTCTAGTCCCAAAGATCCCATCTCCACTACCCATACTCTTCCTATCGATGTGAACTCCAATCCCATCGACCCCTCTTCCTCCTCTCTAAATAGAAGCAATTCTCCACCCAAAGCAAAATCTCCCACTCCTCCCCAACAAATCCCTCTACCCTCAAAAGAAACCACACCCCCTCCGCCCTCCCACGAAAACTCACCTCCCCCTTCCACCACTAAAATCTCTTCCTCTCCCTCCCCGAAAAAGACCATCGTCGACGTCGACTCTGACGACGACTTCCTTCCCATTGATGAGATTGCCCGAAGAAAGAAAGGGATGGATCCTCCCATCATCATGGGCACGGTTGAGGACAACGCTCGCCTTGAAGCTCTTGAGGTCGAGCTCAGAGCAGAAATCTCAAGATCGACCTCCACAAAGCGGCCAAGGGAACTCGGTGCCCACGATGACGCTGAAAATGAGAATGAAGAGGATGCCCAAGAGGGAGGGGCCCAAGACAATAAAGACGATGTTGGAGCAGATCTGGGCACTCAAGAAGCTGCCCACGAGGATATGGATCAATCCTCGGAATAAGAAGGGAACTCGGATGGCAATGACGCCACCGAGGTTCTCGACGTTGAGGCTCTTGTCAACAAGCACGCCCAGACCTTGGCCGACGCGGATAAGGAATGCCAGCTTGTTCTGTCTCATGGAGCTCCTAAGGAAAAGGAGCCCATGCTCTTGCTACAGACCAACACCTCCCTTCCAAAGAAAAGAAAGGTTGCCGCCGCCTCCTCCAAAGGGACCAAAAGCAAAAAGGGAAAGGGTGCTGAAACTACAAGGGTTCCCATCACGTCGGACCGCAAGTTGATCACCCCTTTGATCCTTTCTGAGTCCCTCCTACATAATCAAGGGCTCGGGGACCTTTGGGAGCTCATCAAGGCCCAGGAATGGGAACATGTTTGTAACACTCCTGTGAAGGTCGACCCTGAGCAAGTGCGTCTCTTCTACAACAACTTTGTCATTGACAACGACGGCACTCAAGGCACTCTCACCCTTCAAGGCGACGACTATCTGTTCAACGCCCCATCTATTCGCTGCTAGCTCAATGTTCCTATTAAGGGCTTGGGTTCCCTTCCTCACAAGAACTGGGGTGATTTCAACAAGGATGAGATCCTCTACAACATCTACGACGGCCGTGTTCCCACCTCGGGGACTCCAACCCACAACCTTTCTCTCTTGGCAAAACCGGCTCACCAGTTCATCATCACGGTTGTGATCCCACGGCAGGAGAAGCACCACCACCTCAACATTCAGGACTCCATTCTCCTCTTTCACTTCCTCCACAAGATGCCCATCAACTTGCCGTTAATCATACTTGGGCACATGGATAAGTGTCTGGCCTCTCCTACTCATTCCCTGTCGTACGCTGGCTTGGTGAAGAAGCTCATGGTCAAGGAGGGCCTCTACGATGACACTAAGGAAGAAGTGACCATTGGAAGGGAACTGGACTTGTCTGTGGTCCAAAAGATGCTTCACTCTGAGATGCCTGGGGATCAAGTACAAGGAACCCTGGCTTCTAGTGAAGGAACTGCTGGGAACACTCAAGTCCTTCTCCACATTGTTGCCACTCTTGAGAGCATCTTGTCCATCATGACTCAACTCCATGATCATCTGCTCCCCAAGGCCCCATGATCTTACCTCACTGTTCCCTTACCTCTCTCTCCCCTTAGAAAAAATGTTTAAAGTTCCATCTTTATACACTTTTTGCTTAAGTAATATATGGGTCTTTTAGTATGATTGTATGTTCCTTCTTTCCTTTCTATGCTTTCTGTTTTCGATGATGCCAAAAGAGGGAAGGACAAAATGTGTGAGATGAGTCGTTTACGATTATCACAGAATAGGATTCGGCTAAGGGGGAACTAACGCATAAAATGCTAAGTAAGGATTTACTTGTTCATAGAAGTGGATCCCAAGGTTCATGCTTAGGAACTTATATGCATTTCATGATTTCTCACACATTGAAATATTTGTCTTTTTTAAATGGGTTTGTCATCATCAAAAAGGGGGAAATTGTTGGGATGGTGTTGGGAACTTTGGTTCCACAACATCCGTACAACGATATTATCTCTAGTTTTGATAATGAAAAACACCATATGGGAACTAACGTTTCATGCTCAAGTATTTCAAGGGAACTCTAGGTTAAACAAAGACTCTACTAAAGGGAACACAAAAGGAATTCAGGACTATGTAAAAGCAAGTTCCTATCAAAGGAACTCAGAAGAGAGCAGTTCCCCTTATTTGGGAACTCACATGTGAAGACAGACCGTGTAGCGCAAATCGCGGGATTTTGTCCTGGACAAAGCAGAGGCACAGTCTGAGGAACAGACTGAGCCGAGTGATCCAACGGTTCGATTGACGTTTAGAGTTGACTAGTTTCAAATCAAGTCACATGTGAATAATGTAAAACTTGGCTTGCAAGACAAGGGCATTTTGGCCAACAATCAAAATGAAGATATCAGCCCAAGCTCAAATAATTATATAAGCCAATGAATAGTGCTTGGAATAAGCACTTCTTCAAGAACTCAAAACCTCAAACAAAGAAACAGGAAAGAAGTTTGAAGCATTGAAGGGAAGTCCCCGACGATGAGCGTTCGATCTCGGCGACGGCGAATCCAGGTTCCCAAGAGTAAGAGAAGTGTGACAGTGAACTCAAGGTGTAAGGTTCAGTTTATTTGTGTTTAGTTGAGTTGTTCGCTTAGGAGCTAGGTTGAGAAGACTTACTAGTGTTACTAGAGTTAGGTGACTACTAGGAACAGAGAAGTGTAAGTCTTGCGTGTTGTAACTAGGGAACAATCAATAAAATAAGTAGATCGTTCAAAATCCTCCAAGCAAAGGTAGAAGTTTACCCGCACAACTAGTTGGTTGTTGTGGGGTTCCTCTATAAAGGAACTGTGTCTTTTGCTATTTGTGTTACTTACGATTGTTTACTTCTGCTGCCTTGGGAACAGTCCAACATCTGTTCCCAAGCTCTTACTAACGCACTTCGATCCAACGATTCAAGACCTTGGTTTGAGTTTACACTCAATTGACAACTTCATCAATATAAAACTATTTAACCCTACTAAAAGTGCTTTTTGCGAAGTCTTATAGATCTCTCTCTGAGATTAATTCATATTAACCAAATATGATCATACATGAATGGCATATTATGATTCACAATAAAAGAAGATCTTTTCTTTTATTACATGTTCTCTCAACAAGCGCACCTTTAGAATTGAACACACGAGCAACCAAATAAGGGCAGTGAGTGCTACTCTGTTATCTCTCAAGTTGCATGGGTTATGACAAGTGAGTAGCTAATCTCTCCCTTAAATGCACAAATGCACAATCCGTAATGCCAAATATTATCATTATTTATATGTACTAAACATGTTCAGCAACCAGCACATAGCTAGAAATACATAGAAATTAAAATCGTATCATTATTCATCATATCAACATCTAACCCAACACCAATTGACCTTCATTAGAAACAACAAAATTAAATCATAACTGATTATATAATCACTAAAAACTCCCGAGCCATTCACCTTCATGATCCTGCAATTGTGCAAGAAAGTTGAAATCATCTGCAATTTCATTGCTCTTGGGGTGTATCTGATCAGATAGTGCACCATAGTCATCCCCTGTACCACCCCCATTGAAGAACGACACATCATTTGTCCATCCTTTCTCTGCTGTACCAAACTCATAATTGAACTCAAACTTCATGTTTAAAGTGTCAATAATATCATCATGATCAGTAGTTAAGTTATTGCAATGTGGAGAGCTTTCACCCATGAACATCTGTATCTCATCCAGAGCCCCCTCCACCCCCTGAATTAGGTGATTTTCTTGGATGCACTCTAATGAAGTTGTTTTGATCATTGGATCTTGGGTTGTAACCGTCTTCAAGGCTCCCGCCTCTAGCTTCTTGGATAGGTTAGTGTTCCAGTAATTCTTGATTTCATTGTCTGTTCGTCCTGGTAGTCTTCCTGCTATCAATGACCATCTGGTTCCAAAAGCGATCAATTTATGATGAATGATTAAGAAATAGTAGCAGAAATTAAAAAAAAAATTTGAAATATGAACATGCATATAGAAGCAGACGTGAATTTAGTCCACTTTAATGTCATCATTCATGCATTCTAACTAGATTCAGTTATCTTTGTCACGTAGATGAATTTTAGCTTCCTTGGGTCTTTTCGGGCACACCTCCTTTGTGTTAAGCTAGGGGTGCCTCTATCTTGACCCTCCAAATTCCGCTAAAGCGGAAGTGAACTGGGTGTTGTTGTTGTTGTTGTTGTGAATGTCATCATTGATATGTAAAACTTGGGGTGCGGTCTACTTTAATTACTAATTCTTCAATTTTCTATATAAAACTTGTGAATTTTAAAACAAATGTAATCACTCTCTCTTGCTTTCTTATAGACACACATAGAATAAAAAATTGCAAGTTATCAAAGTGGACAAGATTTGCTTGCCAAATGTTTCGGTTCATTACGTGTCAATGACATGTGAAGTGGTTGATAATATTTACCGGTTGCCCAAAAGCTTGTGGAGTCTAATAATGAGGTCTTCTTCATCAGGGGTTATATTCCCTCTCTTGATGTCTGGCCTTAGATAATTCAGCCATCGAAGCCTACAACTCTTCCCGCATCTCTTAAGACCTAATTGATCGAGTCACGGTTCGATTCAGATTACAAGTTAGTTCGAAGTTGATTGATCTCTAATCAAATTAAAGCAAATAAAAGTGTAAGAATTAATAATAATAAGTACCTGCTCGCCTGGGAAGGGAATTCCATTTGCCTTCACCATGAGAAAGAATGAATTGAGAGAGAATGGTGTCCTCCTCAGGAGTCCATGCTCCTCTCTTAACTCCTTCATTACTTCTCATAAAGCATGGCTTTCTTCTCCCCATCGTCCGCTTATCCTTTAATTTTGATTGATGATCTCTATACGGTTCAGAGATAAAGTGAACTGATGATTAAATTCTCTCATTCATTCATTGTGTTGAATGTGAATGGTAGGTGTGTTTGTTTTGAGTTTCCCAGGACTATATATATATATATAAAAATAAAAATAAAAATGCATATCATCATCGTCTACTTCACAAATTTCCGCTGTTGCAAAAAATAAAATAAATGCACTCTTTTTTCATATGTCTATAGCAGATTTAGGACCCACTATAGAGGGTTAGGTGGACACTTATCTATTGGAGATTCCAATGGCAGCAAGCGTTCATCACTCAACTTGAAATGAATGTTATCAACACCCAATCATGCCTTGTTAGTTTTTGTCATTCATCAACTATATTTACGTGAATTCAGTTTTAATGTGAGTACGTGAATTCAGTTTTGATGTATAACAGTGAATAAATAAGAAACCGTAAATTATAAGATTGCGGTAAATCCAACAATGTCTGGTAGACAAATCTATTAAATTACACGATCAATTATTTGATGTTTTGTTTGATTCAATCTAGATGCTTATTGTCATAGTAAGTTTGTAAATTAAAACTTATTAAGATTTGAGATTGAAAAGTAATAACTTTGATAAGTAATTAAACAGGAAATTGAAACTAAAAGGTACTTTTTCCTATTGGAACCCTAACAATTGAACCTGAGTTTTCTCTATTACAAAAGTGTCTTGAATTCTCTTATGAAATAACAATTGTCATAGAAATGTAAAGATTAGGTCGGTTTTTTAAGTCGTGTGAAAGTGGATGTTGAGTCAAGAAGCTTTTTTCCATTGAATTTCATCCTTATTTACTTGTTTGCTTCTTATAATTAGTTTGATAGTTAAAATCACACCTTCATATTTTCTTACTTTTTACGACTTAGTCTACTGATTTGATTACAATTGGTACAACTTAGTCTCGGAGTTCGACATCTTGGTATTACACTTGATCACGTACGCGTACACTTGCGGAGTAGAATTTGGTCTATTAGCAATCCTCTCATCCTCCCACTCTAGTAACAAGAAACAAAAATTAAGAGCAGAATTGAAGAACAAATCTCAAGTGGGAAAACTCAAACAGAACCACATCAAACTCAACTTTGATAGTGTTGTCTACCCCCGACTATGTCTCTACGTTTGGTTTTATCATCCATGATCATTAAGCAAGTCGATGCACGTTGATGGTTGTTTGACTGGGAGGAACTTTGTGATAATGACTGAATTAATTGCTCTTCGACAAGAGATTCTTGAGGCTACAGGACATGACATCCCCTAAAAACATATTGAGGGCGATAACTAGCAGTTGATCAAAGTCGTGCAAGGTGATTAGAGCTGCCCTTGGGAGATGAGTTGATTCGGTCGAACAACATGTGCGCCTTAGCCCGTTTTCAGAGCCGGAGCATCTCTCACATCTTCAGGGAAGTCAACTCTATTGCGGAGTTGATCGATCGCTGACTCGTTCTGTTATATTTCTTCAACTCTGATTGTAACTAATTTGATCGAACCTTAGGTACCTCATTCAAAAGAATGTTCTAGGATAGCCCACTTTCCGTTGGTGTGACCCTAGTCTATTTCCTTATAAAAAAGGAGATTATGTTTCGATAATATCAAAGCAACATATGAACCACGAGTAATTATGTTTGGATACATATAAGCTCATCTACCATTCTCACGAGTCATTAGTTTTGTTGGATAGGTCGATTGTTTTATTGCATGGAAAGTTGGTTAGAATGTTAGACCCAGATAAGCTAGCTGGTCGCTGTAACATTTTTGTTTTCCCATTTACAGGTCGTTATCATCATTTATATCCCAATTTTGGTAATATTGTACTTGTAGATTTAGCATCAAATGAGAAGATTAATTTGAAAAGCTGGAACGGTATAATAGTTAAATTGGTAGTATTAGTTAAATTGTTTCAATTTATGTAAATTTGAGTAGTTTTTTGTATACTCAAATCCGAGAACTTGAATTAAATGAAGACCAAAAAAAGTGTTTTCAAAAATATATGTTTAGTTTTCGGAAGAAAAAAAAAATTGAAAGTTGGAATGTTAATCCAAACAATCATTGGTTTTGAGTTTGAATCTTAGATCTTAATTCAAAATTATATGTAAGAAGAGATAGTTAGTGCTTTATCTCAAAAAATTATTTAAAAAAAACTATTTATATCTCAAAGTACGTTTTTGTTTTCCTAGTTTTATATTGTGAGAAGATTAATGTTTGATCTGGATGAATAGAATCTTTATTAATGCAATTCCCCAACTTACAATAGACAAACATGGCAAACTTATTTAAAAAGACATGCAACATGTTACATGTGCAATTATGCACTAATAATAAGTGAACAAAAGAGCCCTCTTGGATGGACCTCATATTTATTTGCTGACTCAAAAAATTCACGACATCGACATTTTTTTTGGTTGAATCACTTAAGACATCGACATTACGACAATATAGCAATTGCAATTCCAAAATGCATGTACGTGATCACTTATTGGCATGGGAGGATGCCCACCAAAATTCATACTTGCAATCACCTTTTGCCATCTGTGCTCAACTATCAATCAATAGTAATCAACTCCTGCTATGTCAAGAAAAATTGAAACCAAAAAATCGAAAAACAGATTATTTTTTCGATAACCGAATCAATTATTTTAGCATATTGGTTTGGTTAACCTTTCGGTTTATAATTCTGTGTTGGTTCACAACATTGCATATTAAAGTTAACTAAAAAATTGAAATATATTATTTTTATCAAATATTACTTATATTTGCTTTGTTTTAGTTGTTGAACTTTTTTATTTCAAAATGATGATCCAGTTTGAGTCTTTTTGTCTCCAATTTTAACAATTCATATACCACTTTTTCACTTCTTGTTGACATAGCACGCATTTATTAAATTTAGTAAAAAAACAAAATTCTTGTGTTTGATTTCGCACAAAGAATAGTATATATTTACTCTCGATATTTGTTTACAAAAAAAAAATAATATCATACAAGTACAAATTTTAAGTAAAAAAACAAGCTTGATCCCGTTTAATATTAAAAAAAAATCATTTTATTTTTAACTGTTTAAGACAAAATTACATAAGTGGTTACTGCTGAACTGAAAAAACTACCGAAAAATTAGTTAACCAAACTACGATTAATAGAGATTGACAGTTTGATTACAGTTTGTTAGTGCATAAAAATTCGCTTTTAATACACTAATGAATGATCTTCTCGATATGCCTCTTCACCTTCCGTTCCAAACTTCTTTTTCAACCTAGAAACTGCAAAACAATGAACACAAGGGGCGGGGTCCCCCTAATCCACCTTCGATGCCTAAGTCAAAAGAGCATTTTGTCGAATGAACGTCGAGGTAAAGTTAAGACTACGAGCGAGTTGAGCGAATAGCAGCATATGCTTACTGTACATGGTGATCCCATGTATTTATAATGGAGGAAAGAGAGGGAGAGGGAGGGAGGGAGGGAGGGAGAGAGGGAGAGAGAGAGAGAGAGAGAGAGAGAGAGAGAGAGACGAAAAATCTATCTCTAGGGCTGGCCGAGATGCCTTGCCACACAAGAAAGCGATATCTCGCCCTCCAATCCACGAGGAAATTCTATCTTTCTAGTAAGATAGATTCCTCCATCATAATGAAAACAAAAGTGGCAATTTAATAAGGAAAATAATAAAAAAGGTTGAGAAAATACTTTTTAACTATTTACCCGCTCACAAATGCCCCACTTGAATGTTAGTTGTGTTCGATTGCATCGCAACTAAGAGTCAAGTACTCTAGGCCTCTTCGAAGTGGTCATGCGGATTAGTCGACGGATCCCCTATTCGTATATTCGTACATCCATGAGCGATGATCATGGTATCCATGCTCTCCCTTAAGATTATACACTGCCAGATATCAAGACATACTCATTGGAACAAGCAAAACAGAGAAGAGGGAGAATAGAACGTTGAAAAAAGTTTCCTGGCCAGGATTTTATTTGAAAAACAAAAGAATAAAAAACACAAAATAAAGATCTTGTTCCAATAGCCCTTCATAAACCGACATCTATGTGAGGGGCTTCACAAGGCGCTTATTGTCAAAGATCCGCAATCGGGGCGACAGAACTACGGACGTGGCAACAATCTGCAGTCTCGTCGACAATCCGCGGTCACGGTTTCCTCTACGACAAAAACTTCTTCAAATGAGGGACATTTCAACTCCGAGGGACGACATTCTCGTCAAGACTCTTCAACGAGTAGGCTCATCGACTGTACATTGCAGTCACTTGATACAGTCCCTCTCAATATGGGTCGAGCTTTACCATCTACGAGTCGCGTGCGCTTCCCATGACCCGTTGTATTACAAGGTCACCGACTCGAAAAGTGTGGTATCTCACACATTGGGCAACGACCAGTTCAGCTACTCGTTGATTGGATGTGATCCATATAGTTGCAGCGTCTAGGCGATCATCGGCGAAGTCGAGGTGGTAGGAAAGAGCGCGACTATTCTTCTCGGGATCGAACAATGTTGATCTCATGGTGCTATAGGCCCATAACATGGTCGATAGCTCTTTGGTCCAACTTACTTTAGCTTCCTCAGGGCACTTTTTGCATATAAGGCGACCAATACCCTTGAGAATGAGGTCGGAATGCCAAATTGTGGCCGCTTGCGTGCATCTCGTATATGCCTTCATGGATCTCGTATAGTAGAGGCTCAACCTTGATTGGGGTACACATCTAGTATGGTTCGGAAAAAGACCGACGATATAGAATCTTTTCCGACGATAACCAAAACTTGTGAGCCCTTAAGCAAACTTTCTAGGCCTCGGCGGCATCTAAGGGCAGGACGTTCTCATCCAAGTAGCATATCAATGGAGTTTGCCCTCTGAGATCATGCGCAGTTTTGCTTTCCGCGACCGAGTCCTCTGTCGAGGCGATTTCGACGACCGCAACTGTGGGCATGCAATTGCTTGCGATTTTGTTTGAGGGGCCAATTGCTAGACATCCCAAAACTTCGACGTGAATCGAGGTCTTGAGCGAGCCTCCCGAACAAGCAACTATTGTTGCTAAGGCATCAACAGACTTGTTTTCATCGCGCGTTTGTTGCCTAAGCTCGTATTGCTTGAACTCTTCTAGCATAACTTTCGCTTTCTCCATATATCTGAGTATCTTTGGCCCTTTGGCTTCGTAATGCCCCAAGACTTGGTTCACTATCAACTATGAGTAGGATAAAACGAGTAGTCTGGCGGTTCCGAGACTAGCTACCGTTTCTAATCCGAGTATTAACTCTTCATATTTGGCCTCATTGTAGGTGGTGTCGAAGCCAAGGTGGATCGCGAGCTGAAGCACCTCTCTTGTACGTGAAGTAAGCACAATTCCAGGTTCGGACTCTTGATTGTTACTCGCGCCATCGATCTCAAGGATCCATTCCAGATTTACTATATTCGGGAGGTGAACTATAATCGTGATTTCGTTAGGGACATTACTTCTACTTTATTAACACAATATAAGAAACAAAAGCTTGCAATATGAAATCATATAATATTTATATGTACCTACTAATATATGATTGTCCAAAGCTTGATCTGGTAAGTTAACACGAATAACTTAAATAGAGTTCCCATTGTCTTTCTTTGAAACTAAGGTAAGTACCGTAATACAACTTTTGTATCCAAAATCAAGAATCTGTTTTTTAAAATGTAAAAATTGATGAGGTAACATAACTATGTACCTTAGTCCATAATTAGTTTTAACCATGAGGTCGATCGATAGGTTGAAAAAGGGCACAATTGTACAAGATATGAGCAAACATGTAGAAACATGAATATGATTATTGTAACCTAAGTTACATTGTCTTGGTAAGGCATTGGTTAAATCATTTTCAAATATGGATGATAATTTTATCTCCATTTCCATATGTGTATTTGGATTCTAATATATATAATAATAGGAGAATTTCAATATATCCATAAATATTTGACCAAATGTTTCAGGCATTGATTTAAATTAAATCTTGTTCCGAGGATAGAAAGTTCCGTGTCGGAAAAGGAAAAGAAAAAAAAACCTCTAACATAGCATAGATATAAGAGATTACTACACATTAACGAATACTAACTAAAAGATTTTTCGAACAAAGATATTGCTAAATCCCATTGAGTTCGTAATCAAAAGTTTGAAGTTTCATGTAAAATAAATTGACACATACATTTGTAAATAATTGATATAAACAATTAGAGAACACAAATGGAAAAACTATCACAATTAGAGAAATCATCGAAGGTCATATACAAACTTGTTATAACAACAAACAATCGCATAAGCAATGCAATTTTCACTTCTAAAGAAACCAAGATCAAACCAATTGATCAACATCTAATAAGAATACACAAAGCATCACTTTCTCATGCTCACCAATAACAACAAATAATCAAATAACTAGTAGCAAAATATCATTTTAAATAATATAAATCGTGATCATTTCACAAAACAATATATTCTTAATAGCATGTCATACAACCATCACGATTTTTTTCGTGAAAATTTCTTAGAAAAAGTATTTTCATTCTAAATTGACAATAATTTAGTTTAGATAATAAAGAGTTATTTCATTATAATATTGAAAATAGTAATATAACTAAAATTCATCCAGGATATTATAAATTTTTAATGAGAATAGACTTCCAATATAATATTGAAAAAGAGATTTGCACAAATATATATATATATAATAGAATTAAGATCACAATAGTCAATAAGACATAGAAAAAATAAGTTATAACCTATGCTTGTTGATAATTATTTTTAACCTAATTGTAACTATATAGAGAATCATAGGCACATGAGAAGGCAAAATGTGCAAAACAATGGATCACTTTGTACAATACCGTGTATAAAGATCAATCCATAAAATATATTTGGTTAAACATACATGCACATAAATAGGGGTGTAATTAGGCGTGGTAGATATGGCCAATAAATACACATATAAGAGGATAAGCATTCTAAGAGAGTCTCTATGTGTAGCTATTCATCCATATAATAAAATAACATACTTATAGTATTTATACAATAATTTTTAGAGAAAATTGCACTAAACCACCCGTTAAATAGGTGAATTTACACTTAATCACCCGTTATACACGAATTTGTTTTAAACCACCCAAAACTTCGATTCCGTTAACAAATAGCCACCCATGGCGTTATTCCGTCAAAAATGTCGTTAGATCGTGTACAATTACTACTTTTCCCTCAATTGTTCCAAACATTTACTACGCCGCCTTGCTCTCCACCGCATACCCCAATGTCTTCTCCCCCAAACACCTTGCCAAGCCCCCGTCTTTCTGGTTAGCAGCACCAGTTGTAGCAATTACATCGACGCGCCATATCAGAGCCCGATGGAGGACAACGAGGCTCTAGAAGACGAAGATTTCGACACGAAATCGATTCTCGATGAGGAAGTGGGAGGAATTGACAGTATATTGGGGAATCTGAAGGTGAGGGGTGACAATTGCAACAACAATCAACACCAACAGAGAAGCAATTTTTGCTACGGGTTACTGATGGGGTTAGGATTAGGGTTAGGGTTATTAGGCGGGCGATTCGATTTCGGGTTCGGGTTCGGCATCGCCAGAGAGGTCAGTGCGTTTCGAAATTCACCTACTAGCGGATACGGTGCCGGAGAGTGGTGGAGGTATCCGGTGATGACGACCGTAGACGTCGAGGCGATTTCGCCGACAATGGAGAAGAAGGCGACCGTCGAAAAGAAGAAAAGTAGTGGTGGAAGAAGCAAGAAGAAAAAGAAGGAGCTGGAGGAGAATGTGAAAGGGAAGGAGAAGGAAATGGAGGCTTTGGTTGCAACGGTGCCCCCGCCCAGCGTTTCCGATTGCCGGATTCTGTTGAAATTGGAATTCCACGACATATTGAGTGCTAGACTCGAAAGAATGGATGAACCCTAGACTCGAAAAAATGGATTTAAGGGTTAACATGTAAATGTCTGGAATAATTGAGGGCAAAGTAGTAATTGTACACGATCTAATGACATTTTTGACGGAATAACGCCATGGGTGACTATTTGTTAACGGAATCGAAGTTTTGGGTGGCTTAAAACAAATTCGTGTATAACGGGTGGTTAAGTGTAAATTCGCCTATTTAACGGGTGGTTTAGTGCAATTTACTTTAATTTTTAATAAGAAAATATAGTTTATTGATATATCAATGAATGCTTTACAAATTTCTAATGTGGAGTTAATTCTCTTTTAAATGGGCGATAAGACTAAATTTGGTCGTACAAATCACGGCTATGCAAAAGAATCCAAACTAACTAAGAACTGTAATCTTTAGGAAGTCCGGGTCGAATCCACAGTGAGACAGATTTTATCTTTTGCAATGAATTTTGTGTCAAACAAGTAACGATCGGGTTTTTGTATTTGTAACTAAATCTAAGAATGCAAAACTAACAAAGCAATAAAAGATTATGAATAATAATAACAAAGAATTTCCGACGACAGAAAAAAGGAAAAAAACGATTCTTTTTTGAAGAATAAATGATTCCCTCCAAACAGACTGAACAAACTCGGTTGACGAACGTCCCATCTGTGGGAATCCGCCGGAGGACCAACATAGCCCATTCATGCTATGGGAATCGCTTTTTTTACCTATATATTATTTATAGGTATTATGCTTTCAAATCTTTAAAAGAAAGAGTTACAAAGCCATAAGAAGCCACTTAGGATTTCTTCTATCCCGGACGGCGGGTCTCGTGACTTCCTCTGCAGCAAGACCACCAGACCCTAAAAAGAAGAATAACAACGTTCAGCAAGCCGAAGCCAGCCAGACAAGCACCACCAGATACAGGGCGGGCAGTTACTCCACCGAATCAGAGGGCAAGGAATGACAGATCAAGGTGTGTTCCTACGATCTAATCTCTAACTTAACGAGTTTGAATTCATCGAGTACTCGGCAGAGGAAATGAATTCAACAATTCCATGAGCGGTGGGTGGTTGGAATAGCACATTTCCCAATCTAAAGATTTTTTCAGGCGGCAGATCAAACAAGAACTTGATGAACGAAATCCGATCAAGAGGAATTCCTAATTACCTTACTTATCTAATGAATATGAATTTGCTATCTAGAGACCAGTAATTACTTGATTACAAAGTATCCTCTTTCGTCTTCCGATAGTTCTGACTTGCAAAGTGAACTCCGAAGAAAGTAGCTCGCCTAAAAGGACTTCACTCCGGCGCTCCAATGAACAAGAGTTCCTCAAGGGGGTTCCAGAGGGGGGCCCAGGCTGCGCAAATGTCGTGGCAGGAGCGGGGTCCTTCCCCCATTTGGCAACCGTATTTCATAATGCTAGGCAGCGTGTGGAATGGCCGAGGGCGGACCTTTTCAAAAGCTCAAAGACCTGCAATATGCCGATCTCGTGCGCCTAGAAAAACCTATTAGGTGGGCCGGAAAGACTAGACTATACTTAAAGAGACATTCGGGGGATTCATCCATAGATGGGGCGGGCGGTCATTAGACCTAGCTTTTTTTTCTGAGCGGCATTGGACCGCGCCCTTCTCTCTCTTCATGGGGGATTCCACTGGCGCATCATTGACGTGAAAACACCCGATCCTGTATTAAGAGCTAAATTGGCTAAAGGGATGGGTCATAATTATTACGCGGAGCCTGCATGGCCAAACGATCTTTTGTATATTTTTCCAGCTCAAACTCCGCATCCTGATCCAGATCTCCCTTCCTAAAAGACCATCCAAAAGGGAAAGCCAAAGAGACGAAGAGAGTACGGGCTTCTAGAAGGAAAGATGGAAGTCGCGGGAAGCCCTAAGCGAACCATTCGGTAGACAAAGGAAAGAAGGTGTTATGGCCTGCCCGAGAAGGAGTGAACTAGGTTTTAGTCGATCGTGATAGGTCTGTCGTCCTCCTCATTATAGTCCTTCCTAAAATCAATAGCATTTTCGCAGTCCCATTTATTTAGGCTTGCGCCAAGCAGCCTCCTCCTAGGCGCGGGCGAAGCGGTGGCTGCTACAAGAATGGAATATTCCAAAGCATTCGCTTCGTTTTTCCCTCCCAACCCGTATGAATGAAGAAGATAGTAGACTGGGCATCGCATAAGGGCGATAAAAAAAAGAAGAAAAAGAATTTCTGTAAGTAATCTTTTATTGCTTTGTTAGTCTGTTTGGCGAGCAACTTTTCTCTCAGTTTCTTTCTGTCTGTGGGACTGGCTAACCAATGAGATAGACCAGGTTCAAACTCAAGCTTTCGGGTTCCGCCACTAACCCTTTCGATTTATTTTTCTGCTGGGAACAGCGGCTTAAGCCACTAGGTGTAGGCGCTTTCCAGAGGTGGAATCTTCTAGTTCTTCCTATTTGACCCAACCTTTTATAACAACAGTGAATCTAGCCAACAAAACAAAAGAAAAGCGGCCGGTCGAAAGAGACATTCGGGAAGCGACTCTTAAAAAAAGAAAGAGACTTCCAATATCAGAGCTGTATGTAGTCTTCAATCGTCCAAAAAGAGACGCGGTGGTAGGATTCTCTTTGAACGAATCCGATTTGTCACTAGTGAAGAATCTTGGATAGTGGCATCCCAATAAGCAGACGATAAGTAGGCTTTGCCATAGCATTATTCGTCTTCGAAGCTGTCTTAGATAGTTGCTCTTCCGCTTTTCTGGAATCTTTCTTCCGGAAACAATCTTCACGCGAAAGCGGGTAGCCATTAGCGCTGCTGGATGCTTCTGATCAATAGAACAGGAAGAGGAGGAAAAAAGCCTGTTACTAAAAAAGATGTTCACTTTTTAAAATATCCCATATATGTAGGCGGTAACAGGGGAAGGGGTCAAATTTATCCGGTGACGAAGGTTACCGACTTTCGGTGGACGCGGAGCCAAGGAGTTCAGTCGAACAGCGTAAGGAGTCTAAGGTCAGAACAGACCAAAACCGCCGGAAAGAAGGCACTGGGGACTGTTTCAGAAAGGGATCTTAGCAAGAAAGAACAAAGAAAGGAATGGAAACACATGCACTTTGACTTTCAAGAAGAAAGTTACTAGTTGACAAGTTTAGTTCTCACTCGGAGCCACTCTGTCAACAAAACAAGCCCTTAGTCAAGAGGTTAGTTACCGTCTTCGGTATCGGCAGAGAAAGTAGAGAAGGACACAATAGCTCTAAACATAAGCAAGTATTCCACTCTAACTGAACCCGGGGTTAGTAAAGATAGTTTACCTCCCCTGCCCACGAAGTACGAAGTGAGGGAGGTGTGCTTTCGTGCTTTGAACTAACCTTTACGCACTGAAAGCTCACGAAGGGACTACTTCCTTTCGATTTTAGGACGCTATCACGTTAGGAGACTGTCGAACCTTCCCCAGGCGGAGTGTTTCACGCGTTAGCTGGGCCCTTGATCCGTGTAGACCAAGGGCGAGCCCCGAAGAAAACCCCCCTCCCCCTTTCCCCGAAGCAGAGAAATACAATTCGAAATGAGCGCAAACATGAAAACCCTCTATTCTACCTTCCAAAATGAAATTAGCTCAATAGAGGGGCGACCAAATCCCGAACTTCTTATTTAATAAGAAAGAAGGTAGTTGGTGGAGAGGCCCCAAGTTTGAAGAATTCGATGACAGGCCTTCCCTGCAAAAGATCCTGTCTAACCTTTCTTTCACATCACAGCTATCAACTCTCCTTTCTTTCTTGTCTGGACAGTCAATCTTTTTTCGACGCTGGGGAAGATTTGGTACTATTTCTTCATCGATTTGGAGATAGAGCCAGAAGTGAGGCTTTGTGCGTCAATTTCCATTATCATTGACAGGTGCGGTCTTGCTCTTCTTACATGCATGGCTTAGGCCATAAAGCCTGCAGGAAACCGCAAGTCTCTCGTAGACCAACCAAAAGAGAAGAACTTCGTATTTTGGTAACTTTCTAGGAGTCATGTTTAACCTTGCTTCTTTCCACTTCCGCTGAGTCTAAAGCGAACTGAAACCGCGGAGATTTCTTGCCTATGCTTGCTGGCTAAACAGAGTTGCCTTCCACACGCCTTCTTACTTTCACTTACCGGGAAAGAGAATGAACTAGAACAGAGCAGATTTTTCTTCTTCTTCATTCCAGCACTACAAAAAACAGGATGGAAAGGACACATAAAAAGGCTACGTTAGTTGTTTGTCGGATAAGACCGAGAACCAAAAGATGTCTATCAAAGAGCGAGAGGTGGAGACTTTTAGCGAGGGTCAAAGACCTCCAAGTAGAACACTATAATAAAGGGAATAATATCCATTCCAAGTTTAGGAACCTAGGTAATAGTATCCCGATCAAATAGATGACGAAGGGGATGAGCAAAACAGGGAGTTCATTTCGGGGGCGAATGCATCAGGGATGAAGACGTGGCGTTTCTGCAAAAGCAGGACTCGCGGCAAACTCTCACATACAGTACCAACAGTTGTTTGTTCAGTGAAGTAAATGTTCGGGCAAGAGCTCCGGGGGTCAGTCTTACCCAATTCCCGAGCAGCCGTTAATTAGAGTAATAATAAGGTCTACAGCATACGTCCAATACCAACTATGTTCACCATACATAGAAAGAGAAGATATGATGTCACTTAGATAACTGGGGTTGTGTACAATCTCTTCTCCCCAATCACCACCCGGGAAAATTCGTGGAGAGGCCATTGGGGCGGCAATGTTGTAGCTTGATCAAGGTGTGTTCCTACATTTCGGTTTTTAGGCAAACAAATATGTACAATCGTATGACAAGTTGATCATTGATTTCACCTTAATATCTCATGCAATGGATTTTCCAATTCCTTTTCAATTGTAACTAACAGCAAAACTAGATACTATTAGATCTAACTGATTAAACAACTATGAAACCATCAATGATTCAGTTTAATAGCAGCATTAAGGATAGGAATATAATAGGATACAATTCTAACATAAAACAACCAGCTTTTACCCTAGAATGTAAATCAAATCTCTGTTGCATATGACTAGCACAACCAGATAATAGTACGATACAATTGCTACTTCAATCTAGAGATGCTCAACCAGTAACACTCTAGATCTAGCAATATATCCAATAACAACAAACCCTAGTTGATCAAGCTAGAAACTGTTGAAATAAATCATAGAAATTCAAGCGAGAGAGAAGATTAAATCCATGCAATAGATAAGGAATTAGAAATCTCACAACTTTAATCATAACGATGCTTCAATTGTCTGACTAAGCAAAAAGGCTTAGTTCTCCATAAAAAAGTATGAAAAACCTAAAATGCAAAATATCAGAATGAGAATTAGATGAGAGGTGCAACTCTCTAAAAACTAATATAATAAACTAGGTCTCCAAAAGTATATCCAAAAATACATAAGTCAAAATAAAGTTGATATAACTAAGACCAATCAGAATAGAACACATGGCAAACAAGAGATCTCGCGCTGTCAGACGCGGCGGGCGCCGCCTGGTCGACGGCGGGTGTCGCCTGCAATAGTCAACACCCCTCAGTTCCGCATTCAAGTCAGACTTCGGGGGCTGTTTTGACTCCCTTCGAGTTGGAATTTGGACTCGGAGTAAAAACATCAATTGTAGATCTTTGAATTAGCTTTCCAATGATTACAAATTTAACTTCATCGGACCACTATAGCTCCCGAAAAAACCCTTACAAGACAGAGGTGTTAAACAAACAACTCCAATGGATGGCCCGAATTCAAGCGTTCTTTTCCCGATTTCCATTCCTTTCACACTTGTTCACTTTAAGACCTGTAAAACAACATAGAACAAGTGCAAAAACCCAAAACTCTTAGACACCCTAATAACTTAGAGAAACTAACTAAAACCACCTAAAAACAAAGCAAACGAAATGGAAACATGCATTCTAAATACTACCTATATGCAAGGTATCAATGGGTCAATATAAAAAATAATGTGTCATAGTCCTTAAATGTAAGTTTGGTTATAATCTTACACAACCAACACATTTTATTCAATCCTCGAATTGCCCTCACACATCGCAATTTAGATCATTTTCATGTTTGAAATGGATGTTTTGAATCTGTATACTCCATAAACATAATGTCGTTATTCCTCTATGCGGTGTCTTTTTTGACCCTCACATTAAAATTATATTTAATCGAGAGTTTGAAACATGAAAAAAGTAACAGTCAACATTAATCTTGTGACAAATTAGGAGCTTAAAATATGGAAAGAGAAATTAAAAACCCATTTAATTTTGTAATTACAACCCAAGCTTTTGAAAATCTTTCTAATTTCGTCGGAGGCTCCAATGACCAAAAGAATATTCCAAATGGAGAAGATGATTAGAACAAACATATGCATTAAAATGGCAATATTCTGGATTATGACTCAAAAGCTATGTTGAACAACATCTCCTTGAAGTGAAAAAATCCATGAGCTATAGGAGCTTGATCAAATCATCATTAGTTTTAACATATACAAAATCAATAATTATGAAGTTTATCCGTTCATTAGGAAGGAAGATGGACTTTCTATATAAAATTAATTCAATCTGTCAAATAAAACGAAGGTGAAAAAACTGGAACGGCTTATAAATATGAAAATATATGAATATGCAAGTATGAACTTATTAGTTTTTGCATGAATTCTCTATGTGATTATGTACACCTTTCTAGATGTTTTTAGAGTAATAAGAAAAAAATGGGAAAATAACTTAATTAATTTGTAAATTGCAATGTATCTTAATCGACCTAATCGTTTCTTTAAATCCGTCACTTTATCACTATTATCTAACTCATTGAACTTGATTATTACCTTTTCATCTACAAATGGTACAATTTTGTACATATGGTATAATAGAAAAAGTTATATAGATTGAGTACGTTTTTGAAATGTGCAAGTGATGAAATTGACACCCATCAAAACCACAACGGATGCACGTTTATATGTCTAGCCATATAGTAACAATGTTCTCAATTTGAAGTATAGCAGAAGAATCAACAACAAAGAAAAAAGAAGTGATTTTCACTTCTAATGTAGAGAAGATGAAACTAATCAACACTAACCAATCAGATTACCAAAACTCTACTTCCTCCTATTCACCAAGCAATAAAAGGTGAAAAAAAAAAGATTTAGAATAAATTAAAAGCTCCCAACTTAAAAAATAAATCAATTATCGTTGCACAAAAGAATTTTTTGCAACAAATAATAAAATTATAAATTCAACATAATGCAGAGAAAAGGGGAGATATAGACATATCGGTGGTTGTTAAATCTAAATTTCTCTATTTATAAAGAGTCTCAAATTGTTATTGAAGGTTTAATAGGGAGAGATTTTTTTTTTTATTTCAATAGGAGTTTCATATGTCATATTTATATTTATTGCTACAATTTATTTTAAATTGAATGCTTTGTAACTTGTTTATCTTTCAATTTCATTGTGGATACATTCTCAATTTATTCTTAATTATTTTAATATTATTTAATTTGGGAGGATATGTGACTCGAATTGCATTATGGTTACATCCTCAACTTTGTTCTTGAATATTTTAATTTTAATTAATTACTTTGGTAGGATATTTGACTCTCATTCACTTTAAATTTCAATCACTACTACATTCTTCGTTATTTATATTTCATTTTTCACAAGAATGAAATTCAAGAATTTAATACTCACAACTTAATTAGTGTACATTTGAATGTTTTTTTGCAATATTTAATTATTTGTATATATTGATTAGGTGAAAATAATGAATTGGCAAAAAATATCAACTAAGGTTTTTTAAGCAAAAACCAATTAAGATATTATATTATACATTAAGTGTACATGTTTTTTTGGATGTATAACATTAAAATTAAATATATAGTCATTAATATAAATTTTTATTGTAATATTTGATCATAATTGAAAAAATCATATAAATAAAGATTATATTGGCATTAATTGACAAAGGTATAAACATGGATAACAATATAATATGTATATGTATGCCTGTAATGAAATTATAAAATACGCTATAGATTGAATGAACATTAATTGTCAAATTGTTTAAGTTTATAGATATAGAATATAGATAGATGTATAGAATATTGTTAGAAAAATAGTATAATGGTTTGAAAAATAGTATTATATAAAAGGAATTAGGACCCGTTTGGTATCAATATCTCAAGGATATCAGATATCGTATCAATATTGGTATGCAATTGGTATGGGATTTGATATCCACATCTTCGTTTGGTATGGTAAACATATCAACATATCTAATATCTATTGTTTGGCAAGATAAAATTGCATATAGGTATCAAATCTCAAAATTATATAAAATAATTAGTTTACAAAATTTGAAAATAATTAATTACATTAAACCTAATTTTAGGTTTCATTTCAATCTTGTAAAATCCTAGATCTAAATTGCAAAATCCTAACTTTATAAACCCTATATCTATACTCGGACCAAACAAATACATGAATCCACAAGTACATAAATCCACAATTTTACAACAAAGCATTCAAATCCAATAACTGGTCAGAGGTAAATCTGATTTCGAAATTACTTCTTCTTGAATTGAGTGGGAGAAGAACCCGTCGAAGTCGCCGATTGTTGTCTTCCACGAAGTCGCTGGAGCCAAAGGAACACCGGTCGGAGCAGTCGAAGACGCCAGGCTCCAGTCTAGTCGCCGGTCGGAGCAAGTTGAACACGAAGAAGAAGAAGAAGAAGAAGAAGAAGAAGAAGATAGACGTGAAAAAAAGAGGCGCTGAAGATATCAGCTATACCCCTCTCTTTTTTAGTATATCAAATATAAGGGGAAAGAGAGTTTTGGGATATCAAGGATATCAATTGATATCCATATATTCCCATACCAAACATAAAATATGATCTATACCCATATACCATATCTAAAATATGGGTACCAAACAAGCGCTTAAAGAACTTAATATGTGTAAATTCTGAATGAGAAAGGGTATATCCCATATCTAAAGTATGGGTACCAAACGGGACCTTAAAGAACTTAATATGTGTAAATTCTGAATGAGGGAAAAAATAGTCATGATGACCCCCATGAGACTTAAAACTTAGACCTACCGCTTAATATCAACCATTCTAACCACTGTGCTAACTGTTAAGTGAGTAGTTTTGATTACAAATGAAAATTAAAAAAAAAATAAGTTTGTTTGCATGAATTTAATAAGTACAATAAATTCACATTAATTGTACATAACTTTTTAATGTTATATATAGATTGTAATTTAATATTTGATGAGGTATTTTCAGCGGTCGTTAATACCTATCAAATAAACCTTATCTTTACCAACTCAGTAGAGCGGCAAGTAAGGGTCGATCCCACAAGGACTCGTGTATTCGTGCTATTACTTGAGTGCCAAGTAACTAAAAAGGGGGTTTATAGAATGATTACCTAAACTATTATGCAAAGTTGAAAAGTAAATATGAATGCAAATATGAGTTTTAATATATGAAGAACAAGCGTGTTCAACTAGTTAAATTCATCATGACATTGCTTTGTTGATCATCGATTCTCTTGACTCTCAATTTACTTGAATAATCTACTGTGGATTACACTCCTACTAAGGATTATGACCCAAACTTCAGAAATAGTTGAAAGAACTAACAGTCTAAGCAACCCTAATCATTTAACAACCTAAAACAACATCTAGATTCAATTAAACGACAGCTTTACGACTCAACTTATCAATACAAACAAACACTTAGAGCAAACAGACATCTAAGTTATTTGTGGATTTATTCCCTTCTACAATTGAATAGCCCGAACCGGTCCAAACAATTATAGATGCTACTTTATCTAACCAACCCCGAACGAGCATTAATCAGATTAGTTGTAAATTAACCTAGAAAATCTATTAGGTAGCTAATCTAACAAAACCCTACAATAATTCTGATTCAATTAAGCACAGGGAATAAAACCTATCCAAGTTGTTGAGAATCGATCAAACCTCACAATATTATGCAATCTATGATTCCAATAACTAGTCAAACACAATAAATTTAGCAATGCATAATTAAATTAAAAACAAACTTACAAGAGTTTCAAAGTTGCTCTCTTGAGAGAAAACCTAGCCTCCAAAAGTCGGATAAAAGTTATGAGAAAAATAAACTAACATAGGTTTATATATGTCTCTCAAAATAACCCTCAAGAATTATATCTTTAAAGCATAAACTCGGATATAACCTAGCCCAACAACCAAAATCGAAGCCCAATCCTTCGACCCATGATCGTCCGCGTACAAATCCCAATTGCGCGGTTTATCCCAAAGCGCGGTCGCGCAATATGCCATCCCTCGTAATCAGCTCCAGTTGCAATTGCTCGGCTTGATTGTTCGGCATGCATCCCGAGCTTTTGTCTCTTGTCTTGGTCTTCACTTCTACTTCTTCAATCTTCATTGTAACACCTCCTAGCTTCCTTTAGCTTGTCCACCACCGCAACGGTCAATCCAAACCTTGCCCCGCTGTTGCTCATAAACCTAAAAACCTGCAAAACCGAGCAAACAAGCGCAAACTACCCGAAAACACCAAAAACCTATAAACTAGATAAAAACCAACCTAAAACTACCTAAAACATATATAAAACATGCATCTAAACTACTCCTATATGCAAGCTATCAAATTCCCCCATGCTTAACCCTTCCTTGTCCTCAAGCAAGTCATAAATCCAAGTCACACCATAGAAATGCAATCATACATCCATCTCAAGTCAAACAAGCATTTCACATATAATTAAAAACCTGACCAAGACTTCCTAACATGCATTATGATAAGCAAAAAGTAAAGACCATCCATTCATTATAGACCTCACCAAGGTAATTGTGTTTGCACTCAAACTCTCAAGTGTTTAAGGGAATGTGTTTCACTCAAAATCAACCATGAAAACTAGACTACCATAAGCTTGCATCAGAGTTCTAAATCTCCACCGCTGAGGATCAAACACATAACAAAAATCATGAGGTCTTTTTAAGGGTTGTAATGGGGCCAAGGTAAAGAGAAATTTGGAAGGGATCATATTTGGCTTATGGTGCTAAATCCGGGATAAAGAACTAATCCTAACCCAAAATTCAACACTTTCGTTTCTTACTTCTCACAAACTTTCTTTTTCAACTCCATACACTCATTTATGCACTTTGTTTCTTTTTTTTTTCTTTATTTGCCTCTTCTTCAACTCTTTCTTTGCTTTATAAAGAATACTAACAATTAAACTGAACTTTTTCTTTTCTTTGCAACATACTTTTCATCTTCATTTTTTTCTTCACTTTGCACACTTAGAGTTGTATTTCCTCTTTTCCACCTTTCCTTCCAACTTCCCCCATACTTATACATAACTCACACAAAAGCAAAAACATAACCTAAAGTCCTAAATCTCGGATGGGTCAAGCTTATTAGGCTAGGGAAATTTTGTGGAGTTATCAAAAATAGGCTTAAAGCTCAAATAAATGGGGTGTCAAGAACATGGATCTTGTAAGGTAGGAAGGAAAATAATAGGCTATAAAGAAACATTGCCTCAATCATTTTAATGTCATGCATTTAATCATATAAAGCAGCCTTGAAAAAGGTCATAACGCAAGTTCTAGAGCTAGATAATCATGGTGATACACTCAAGAAATATAGAGAACAAATATAATCATGAAAGGCTAAAAATCTCACAAGGTAAATTTTTGTCTAGAACTTCAGAATGAATCAAATACTCAAGCTAAATACATGCTCAGTCCTATAGTCAAAGTAAATAATCAATGACCATGCTTATATCATATAAACTTCAGCAAATCATGCAAATCATGGGTTAGAATTCATACTCAACTTAGAAACACAAGAAGAATCAAACAATGGGGAAATAAGAGCCTAAATGCAATATTTTTGTATTTTTTTCAAATTTTCTGATTTTTTTTTTCATTTTTCAAATTTTAATCAATGCATGCAAAAATTTAAAAATATGACCTAAAGTAATGCAACTATATGCAATGCAAAAGTAATTCCCTTCCCCCCATGCTTAAAACATATTTTGTCCCCAAATATTGTAAAAAGTAAAGAGAAAGAGAAAAACTCACAAAACTCTAGCGATCCGGGTAGTGCGGCGGAAAATCCGACGGTGGTGGTTGTGGATTCTTCGGGTTATCAATCTTCAGACCTGGGGTATCTAACACACACAAAAGACTACCTAAAAAGCAAAAGATTAACTGAAAAAGAAATCTATCTAAGCATTGGGTTGCCTCCCAAGAAGCGCTTTATTTAACGTCATTAGCTTGACCCTTAGCATGAATTGACAAGATTAGACATTGTCAATGCCCTTAATAACCTATCAAATCCATGTGCACACATCTCAAAAAGACATAAGTAACACAATGATAAATTAAAGATGCATAATATAGCTTTCAAAGACCGTTTTAATTTATCAAACTCGTGTGCCCAATTTTCATGAGATGGCAATTGCTCAAATAAATTCAACACAAGTGGTGGCTTTAGAAAATACTTACAGTATGAATCAAAGCACTTGTCAGCAATACCACTTTTATCCAAGATGAACTCCATATATTCTTCATCTTCCACCTTGTGTTGTAGGCTTGGCTCCTCATCTTGGAACTCCATAACCTCTGGATGTGAAAAGGTGGGGAAACTGAAGCATGGGATGTCAAGGCCTAACATCGGGTGCACCATGACAACGGGAGCCTTAACAGATGTATCATGTTGATTTTCTCCCTCATGGTTGTCTACTTCATCAACAAAGAAGTCATCATGGTCAACAAACGAGTCTTCTTCCAAAACCACAAAACCATGTAACAATTTACTCCACGTGAGTGAAGATGATTCAGGCTCCCTAGGCTCTGTAAGAATCTCTATGCCAGCACAGACTTCCTTTGGCTCTGTGATAATCTGCTCAACATGACTTATAGGTGTGAATTCATGTTGGACATCAAATTCATCCTCATAACCCATATCAAGTGTCTTAGATTGCTCCTCAACTTGAATCTGGGTGTCTGACTCTTGATCGTTTGACTCCAATGTGATTTCACCATTCTTCCCACATAACTCAAAAGGACATGAGATTGTGGAAAGAAAATATGAAGAACAAGACTCATAATGCTCCTCGATTCTAGTATCCGCTCGTATGGAGAGATCCTTGATTATATCCTCAAGAGATGTATCAACCGGCTGGGGTGGTTGGGAAGATGACTCAACCAGAAAGCTTTGATGGCTCATGAAACAAAAGAAATCCCAGCATTCCTCAGGTCCCATAAATAAAAGCCTCTCATTGCTCATGTAGTCGGCCAACCCTCTTGTCTCAAAATTCATACCATGGATAACTCCCATGTTCACCTCTCTATCACTGTATCTTAATCCCCAAGCACCAAGTTCAAACACATGGTCTTGAAATCTTGAAAAATAATCATGGAAGTGTTCATTCTGCAGCTGTCTACAATCAAACAAAGCCATAGATTAGTAGCACGGGTGTTATGAACCGTAAGATAGGTTCACAACACCAAGAATAGCACAAAAGTAAAAACACAAATAGCAACGAGTCCCCGGCAACGGCGCCAAATTTGATGAGGTATTTTTAGTGGTCGTTAATACCTACCAAAGAAACCTTATCTTTACCAACTTAGTAGAGCGGCAAGTAAGGGGTCGATCCCACAAGGACTCGTGTATTCGTGCTATTATTTGAGTGCTAAGTAACTAAACAGGGGGTTTATAGAATGATTACCTAAACTATTATGCAAAGTTGAAAAGTAAATATGAATGCAAATATGAGTTTTAATATAAGAAGAACAAGCGTGTTCAACTAGTTAAATCCATCATGACATTGCTTTGTTGATCATCGATTCTCTTGACTCTCAATTTACTTGAATAATCTACTGTGGATTACACTCCTACTAAGGATTATGACCCAAACTTCAGAAATAGTTGAAAGAACTAATAGTCTAAGCAACCCTAATCATTTAACAACCTAAAACAACGTCTAGATTTAATTAAACGACAGCTTTACGACTCAAATTATCAATAGAAACAAACACTTAGAGCAAACAGATATCTAAGTTATTTGTGGATTTATTCCCTTCTACAATTGAATAGCTCGAACGGGTCCAAATAATTATAGATGCTACTTTATCTAATCAACCCCGAACGGGCATTAAGAAATTTAATTAGATAGCTAATATAAAAAAAAACCTAGAATAATTCTGATCTAATTAAGCACAGGGAATAAAACATATCCAAGTTGTTGAGAATCGATCAAACCTCACAATATTATGCGATCTATGATTTCAATAACTAGTCAAACACAATAAATTTAGCAATGCATAATTAAATTAAAAACAAACTTACAAGAGTTTCAAAGTTGCTCTCTTGAGAGAAAACCCTAGCCTCCAAAAGTCTGATAAAAGTTATGAGAAAAATAAACTAACATAGGTTTATATATGTCTCTCAAAATAACCCTCAAGAATTATATCTTTAAAGCATAAACTCGGATATAACCTAGCCCAACAACCAAAATCGAAGCCCAATCCTTCGGCCCATGATCGTCCGCGCACAAATCACAATTGCGCGGTTTATCCCAAAGCGCGGCCACGCAATATGCCATACTGCGTAATAAGCTCCAGTTGCGATTGCTCGGCTTGATTGCTCGGCATGCATCCCGAGCTTTTGTCTCTTGTCTTGGTCTTCACTTCTACTTCTTCAATCTTCATTGTAACACCTCCTAGCTTCCTTTAGCTTGTCCACCACCGCTATGGTCAATCCAAACCTCGCCCCGCTGTTGCTCATAAACCTAAAAACCTGCAAAAAACCGAGCAAACAAGCGCAAACTACCCGACAACACCAAAAACCTAAAAACTAGATAAAAACCAACCTAAAACTACCTAAAACATATATAAAACATGCATCTAAACTACTCTTGTATGCAAGCTATCAAAATTATCATAGAAAAATGGAACATTTATTAAGCATAGAGGGACAACTTTTATAATTGTTAAGATTAAGATTATTATACCCTCATTTATTACTCCATCTTTCTACTTTTTTGAAAACACACTACTAACAATCTACTCTTTTTTATGAAAGAAAAAAAGATTAGCTTAACCGCAAGTCTTGTTCCAAAACAATCATAAAGATTCAACAGCAAATGAAAATTGCTAGAAGTAAAGAAAGGAATCGAAGGCTTAAGGCGACTCAAAAGGTGAGCTGCTTGATTTGCTTTTCGTCTGCAATGTCGCCAAACACAAGAGTCCATAGAAGCCCCTTGTTCAAGAGCTAGCGCCATACCATCACCAAAGATTGTACGGGGGATGTCATTACCAACAGCAACTCGAACCACCTTCGAACAATCAGATTCCAAGATCACACGATTAAAGCCCAATGACATACATGTGTGAAGACCCCAAAGAGCAGCCTCTGCCTCCATCATATCAACCGCAGTACCATCTTGAATTCAACGAGCTCCCACAAAAACAACTTGTCCGTCTGCATTTCTCCCAATAAAACAAACACCACATTCTCTACCTGCAACAACTGCATCAACATTGACCTTAATGGTGCCTTCACCTGGCTTCGTCCACACATATTGCAAAGAAAGTTGTGGAGTTGAATTTTCCTTGAAATGGCCTGAGATCGTTGATATTCTTCCAGCATACACATGCAATCATCCGCAACTGTCCTATGATTTGCTGACTGTTGTTCAAATAGCAACTTATTGTACGCTTTCCAAATTCCCCAACAAAAGCAAGCCAACAAATCTTGTTCATTTGAAAATTTTAAAAGAACAGTTTCACACCAGTCCAAAAAACTGCCCTGCGCATCTTCTAGATCAAACAGATTTGGAAACTCCTCAAAAATTGCACTTGGCAGCACACAACCAGTCAAAACATGCATAACAGTCTCATGGTGCCCACATATGTCACACTAGGAATCACCAACAATATGCTTCTTCATTAGATTGTCCTTGCATGGGAGCAAATTGCGACCAACTCTCCACACAAAGGAACAGACTCGTGGTTGCACATTTAATTTCCACACTCGTTTCCATAGTCTGCTGCAGCGATCCCCATTAGACACACCTCCTTTGGACAACATTGATTGACACCTCTCTTCCCACACGTGGTATGCTGATTTCACTGTCAATTCACCATCCTCGGAATAATACAATATGATTCTGTCCTTTTCCAGCCGATCAACTAAATGTATATGAAGGATAACATCAGCATCTTGTGGTGACATAATTACTCGGATTACATCTTCTTTCCAGCAACCTTGGGCCCAGTCAATCAAATCATAGACTCACTAAGATTCATCACCACCATAGAAATTCCCCAGTAGCTTGAAAGACAGCGGACGAGGCACCCACTTATCTCTCCAGACATAGACTTCCTCTCCATTTCCAATTTTCCAAAAAGAACCTGCCTCAACCACATCCTTTGCCTTAAAAAGGCTCCGCCAGCAGTAACTTGGAGCATCGCCAAGAGAAGATTTCAAAAAAGATGTATTTGGACAATGATATTCTTTTAAAATCCTGGCCACCAGCGACGTCGGGTTTTGTAAAACACGCCAACCTTGCCTTGTTAGCAAAGCAAGATTTAAATTTCAAGATTTTGAAACCCTAATCCACCAAGTTCTTTAGGCTCACACATTCTCTTCCAACTCATCTAGTGGAGCGTTTTGTTCGTACTAGATCCTACCCACAAAAATCTGCACATTAGTTGTTCCATGTCCTTGATCAGACCATTTGGAAGCAAAAACCATGACATAGTATACATGGGGATAGACTGAATAACAGACTTTAAGAGAGTTTCTTTTCTTGCCCGAGAAAGAGAGCTAGCCTTCCACCCTTTTAGTTTTTTCCATATCCATTCTTTAACATGTGCAAAAATAATTTTCTTTGATCTCCCAACCATAGTTGGTAAACCAAGATAACGTTCATGCTTTTCCACTTCTTGGACGTTTAAAATCTCATGAATAGACACCTTACTTGCATCAACAACATTCTTGCTAAAAGAAAGTTCCGATTTCCCAAGATTAACTTGTTGACCTGATGTTGCTCCGTAACGTTGGAGGATATTAACAATTTCTATAGCTTGTTGACAAGATGCATGAGCACATAGGATACTATCATCAGCAAAGAAAAGGTGTGAGACAATAGGAGTTGTCCTGGCAATTCTAATCCCTCGAAGACATCCATTCTTTTCACTCTCACGAATAAGAACTGAAAAACCCTCTACCACAAGTAGGAATAAATAAGGTGATAAAGGATCGCCTTGTCAGAGTCCCCAGGAAGTAGACCTGGGTCCCGTTCCACCGGTTCCCCCTCTAACGGCTATATTTTTTTACCGAATTCCAAAACCGCGACCGCGGTCTGAGGGTCGCGATCGTGGTGTACCATTCTGCGATGCGGCCTGAGACCCGCGATCGTGCTTTTTTCAACAGAAAGGTTCAGTTTTAACAAAAATCAAATCTGCGGTTGCGGGTCTCAGGCCGTGGTTGCGGAATGGGAAACTGCGATCGCGGCCCTCAGGCTACGGTCGCGTTTTGCTTTAAAAGCCAACGACTAGTTTTTAACGGCTATTTTATAATTCGAACGGCTAGTTGATAAATTTCTTCTATAAATACCCACTACATGATCTCATTCCCACCCACACTACCAATCACTCTCTCTCAATCTCTCAAGTTTACAAAGCTCTCTCAATTCTCAATCGTTCAATCTTTACTAGTTTTTACAATTGTTTTCATAATATTTCATTCAAGGTTCATTATATTCTTAATTACATATTTCTTTACCACACATTGCTTTTTGTTTTCTAGTTTAGTTACAATTTAAAAAAATGGAAGGATTTTTTAACATTGATTAAATTTTTGGCTCACAAGAGAATGGTTCAAATGTAGAATTTGTACCCCCTATTAACTTGTCGGACTTCTCAGATCCCAATGTGGTACAACCGGGATCATCCACTCCCAATGAAAATGAGGGAGCGGATGTGGATCATGGATCCGAGGCGACTGAGGGTGAGGGCCTTAAATCCGACATTTTTACAAAACATTTTCGAAAGGGAGCTTATGAGGCATCTACCAAGAAATTTTAAGTTCATTGTAACTATTGTCCTAAGCATTACACATGGGTGTCGGGATCGGGCTATGGGGGCTATGGAACATTGTCAAAGCACGTGAAGAGAGCAAACCCCGACAAGTTAGGCATGATGCGAGGACAATCCAAACTCTCCGGGTTTGCAACTTCTTCTTCCCTTAATCCTCATTATAACCCTCATTATTTACTTATAACCATAATGATAGCATGTATGCCTTCTCCGAGTCTATTTGTGTTGATCACTTATCATTTAGTTTTTCCGAAAAGTAAGGATTTAACAATTGGATGACTAATCATGTACAACCCGCTTATAAACCGACTACTAGGAAGTCGGTAAAAAAATGTGATGAAAGCATATAAAACCCGTAAAATGGCATTGGTGAGTTTTTTTGCTTAAAATGATATCAAAGTTTCAATTTATAGTGATATTTGGAGTGATCATTGGCAAAATCATTCATACATGGGCTTAACATGTCATTTTATTGATGATCATTTTGTTGTGCAAGTGTTTTGGCTTATACAGTTTTTGATTTTTCTCATACCGCTTTAATGATTAGTAACATTATTCGTACTATTTTGAAAGAGTATAGAATACTTCGTCAAGTTTTTTCTATCTCGTTTGACAATGCATCTAACAACACCGCTTCAATCCAAGAATTGATTCCGCATTGTCAACCAACTCTTGGAGCGAAGTATTTTCATGTAAGATATGTTTGCCATATTTTAAACCTTTGTGTCAATGATGGTTTAAATGTTATGTCGGGTTTAATCAATCCTATTAGATATGTTGTTAGTCGTATGTGGGCTAGCCCCTGAACCGCCCAAGATTGGGCGGCGTTTTATAATCAAAAAGGTGTTCCACCCCGAACATTTGCAAAAGTGAAAGTGAAATGGTTGAACTATTATAAAGTTATCCCCGATATTTATCTTGTTGCTTGTGTGTTTGATCCTAGGTTTAAGATGAGTGGTTTAGAAATATTTTTGAATGGTTATTATGATGCATTAGAGTTGGATGTTAATGATGATATTGCTAGTATTGGGGATATACTTAGTAAAGTTAGAAGATCAATTGAGGAATTGATTACCGAATATTCATCTAGTGTTAGTTCTTCTCCATTACCTCCACATTCATCCTCCTCTTCGAGCTCGAGTGCCCTCGGTACTACTAAAAGGTGGGGGGCTAATCTTTTGCATACCCTTACCAAGAAACCGAGACATTCGAGCTCGAATGCGGAGTTTTAAACATATCTAACAACCCACTTTGAGTTTGGTGAAGGAGAATTTGATATTTTAGCTTGGTGGAAGACCCACAAGAAGACTTTCCCAACCTTGGTCAAGATCGCGGTTCAAGTGCTTGTTGTTCCCGCCTCGACCGTATCGGTAGAGCAAACATTTAGCGAAGGAGGACACGTCCTAGACGCAAAACGATCTAGTTTAAAGCCCGATGTCTTGGAAGCCCAAGTGTGTGTATGTGATTGGAAGAGGGCAGAAATTCGTCAATAAAAGGCGGAGGTATCCGAAACATCCGACTCGGACGGCCAAGACGATGACTCTCAATCCCAATCACAAAGCGCTTCGGATGGATCGACGTAGATGGTAAGCAAAGCGGGGTTTCATATCGAAAGGTAAGAGAACTATGTGGGCTTTGATTCCTCTATAACCTCGAGAGGATACGTAGGCAACTTAATTTTAAGTCCAAGCCCTTTAATTATCCAACTTTTTTTTTGTTTTGAAGAACAATTGCCTTAATCACCTTAATCAAATCTCCAAGCCGCGATCGCAGGATACACACACCACGATCGCGGGTGACAGACCGCGACCGCGGTTTGCGTGCCGCGATCGCAGTCCCGACTTTGTTCAAATAACAGAACCTCTGGTTTTTCAACAAACTCGGGACCGCGATCGTGGCAACCAACCCGCGATCGCGGTGTGTTTATCCCGCGATCATGGCGTGGCTGGGATTATTTTTTTAATTTTTTTTTTAAAATGCCCGGTTCCGAACCGGAACCTGAACCGGGAGAAACCGGCTCCAAAACCGGCAGAAACCGGAACCGGACCGGAACCGGGGAACCGGCCCATGCCCGATTCCGATTTCGGTTCCATGGTTTCTAGGAACCGGAATTGTCGGTTCTGGAATCGGGCCCAGGTCTACCGGGAAGGAGTAATTTCTCGAGATGGACTTCCCGCCATCAAAGTTGAAAAAGAGACACTAGTAACACATATCATTACAAGACTGATCCACCCCTCATTGAATCCTATCATCCTCATACTGTTTTCCAGAAAATCCCATTCCACCCTATCCTAGGCCTTGGCCATATCCAGCTTCAAAGCACAATAACCCTTCTTTCCCGTTCTCTTATTCTTCATAAAATGGAAGAGCTCAAAAGTTGATAACACATTATCAATTATCAATCTTCTAGGCACAAAAGCACTCTGAGAACCTGAAATAATCTTGTGTAACAACTGCTTCAACCTGCTATCACTTTGGAAATAATTTTATACAAAACATTACACAAGCTAATAGGCCGAAGAACTTTCATCCGATAAGGGTCAGTCACTTTTGGTATTAAGGAGATAAAAGTATGATTGAGTCTATCAGGGAAAGGAGAACCAGGAAGAATATCAAGAGTAAAAGCAATAACTTCAGGCCCAACAATATGCCAATGTAGTTGAAAAAACAACGCTGACATACCATCATGACCTAGAGATTTTGTAGGGTGCATTGAGAACAAAGCAAGGTGTACCTGTTCTCTTGTGAATAGGTGAGAAAACATCAAATTCCTCTTCCGATAAAAAAGGCGAGATCCCTTGAGGAGACGGTATATTGTGTGTATTGATCAATTTTAAAAAGCTCCAAGAAATAATTGACAACCACCTTTGTCATATTTCCCCTACTCCTCCATTCTCTTCCTTCATCATCCACTAGATGCCTTATTTTGTTGCGTTTTTCCTTCCATTGGCCTTCCTATGAAAGAAAGCAGAATTTCTATCACCCCACTTAAGCTCATTTGCATTTGCTCTTTGATACCAAAGTAACTCCTCCTTCTCCATCAAATCCCGCTGTTTTTCCTCCAACACCCTACGTTTTTGCACCCACTGTCATCTCATCCCCATCTTATTTAATCTTCTAAGGTCCTCCCTCACCTCCCACAATTGAGTAAAAAACATTTCCAAACACCTCTCTATTGCAGTCTTTTAATTCTTCTGCACATCTTTGAGCCTTACCCGGCCCATAACTCCTCCTCGCAAATTTTGTAGGCTCGGATTACACCAAAAATTATTAATAACCTCCTCACACCCACCCTCCCTCACCTACATTGCCTCGAACCTAAGAGGTATCGGCCCCCTCCTTGTCTCCTCTTCACCATCCTCACACCGGAAAAATTCCAGCACCAATGGCAAATGACCAAAGCCAAAACATTCAAGGTGCCTTATATTGCCGTGTGGAAATAAATCAAACCACCTTTCATTTGCTACCCCTCGATCAAGACGTTCCTGTATAAAATCATCACCACTCTTCCATTATCCTAAGTGAAATGATTTCCCGACCAAGGTACCTCAACTAGGCCACATTCATCTAACACATTGCTGAAACCCATGATATTGTTCCAATCAGGCTCGTTTTCTCCCTCCTTTTCTTCTCCCCGTAAAATCTAGTTAAAATCACCCATGCACAGCCAAGCATCATCAACATCCTCTGATAATCGTCTAATAAGAGACCAAGAATGATCTTTTTCCTCCTTGTTTGGCCAACAATAGAAGCCTGTAAAACACCATCGCTTGTTCTCATTTTTTAACTCCATTTTGGCGCCAATATGATGTTGTGTGTATGAAGCAATTGAAACAATCACCTCTTTATCTCCCACAATAAACATAACCCACCCGACTTTCCAACACAATCAATTAAAAAATATCCCTCAAAATCGAGCTTTTTTTTTACATCCTCCATTCTCTTATGGTCACTTTTCGTTTCCATAAGAAAAACCACCTTCGGGGCCTCCCTCCTTAACTAAGCTAGTAAGGCGTGTGACGAGCACTTTTACGTCGCTGTAAAAGCACTGTCAAAGAAATATCATAACTTCCAAACTTAATTATAGTGGAAGCAAGGTTCGAACCCATAGGGACTCAGATTACTTGTATTTAAATAATATTACTAAGTGAAAGGGGGGTTTATGATTGATTTATCTAAACTAATATGCAAACTGGAAAGTAAATATGAATGTAGATATGATTGTAAATAACAAATATGAGAAAAGCGTGTTCAACTAGTTAAATCCATCATAGATATGCTTATTGATCATCGATTCTCTTGATTCTCTTCTCTCTTGAATAATCTATTGTGGATTATGACCCTAATAAGGATTATGACCCGAACTTCAGATTTAGTTGATAGAACTACCAGTCTAAAAACCCTAATCATCTAAGAACCTAGAAGACCTTCTAGATTCAATTAAACAACAACATAACGATTTAAGTTATCAATAGACACAAACACTTAGAGCAACCAGACATCTAAGTGATTTGTGAATTTATTCCTTTCTTTAACCAAATAGACCAACCGGTACTAAATTGATTAAAGTATACTCTTGATCAAATTAACTCTGACCGGTAATTAATCAGATTCAGTTATAACTAGAAATTCAATTAGGTGATCAATCTAACAAAACCCTAGTTTAGATTCAATTAAGCACAGTGAATAAACTCTATTCAAGTTTGTTGAGAATCAATCCAACCTCACAACAATATGCAAATCATGATTTCAATAACTAGCCAAACACAAGTGAATTTAGCAATGCATAATTAAATTAAAAACAAACTTACAAGAGTTTCAAAGTTGCTCTCTTGAGAGAAAAAACCTAGCCTCCAAAAGTCTGATCAATATTATGAAAGAGAAACTAGAAACAAGGTTTAAATACCCTAAGATATCCAAAGACCCAAAATATCCCGAAATTACATTAAACCAGTCGGAAATCATATCATCAAGGCCCAAATCGAAGCCCAATTCTCGGCCCAAGACATCTCCGCATAGAAAGCCAATTGCGCGGGTTGCCTCCAAATTATGCGGCCGCGCAATTGCTTCCCAACCCGCGCTTTTAACCTCGGTTCAGCATTCAAGCGACACTTCAGAGTCTGTTTTGACCCCCTTCAAGTTCGAATTTGGACTCGGAGTAAAAATATGAATTGTATAGCTTTGAATTAGCTTTCCAGTGATAACAAATTCAGCTCCATCAGACCACTATACCTCCCAAAACAAACATTGCAAGATAGAGGTGTCAAAATAAGTCTCCAATGCATGGCCCGGATTTAGGCGTTCTTTTCACAAAAGCTCTTGGGTATTGGTTCTTCCAATCTTCACTTGTATCACTCTATGCGTCCTCAAACTCCACCATAGTCCCCTAAGATCCATCTCGTCCACGCTTGTTTACCTAAAGATCTACAAACCGAACAAAACAAACGCAAAATCCGAATTCCCTAGAAAACCTAAAAACCTAAGAACTACACTAAACTAAGCTAAAACACATGCAAAACAAACATAAATATGCATCCTAAACTATACCTAAATGCAAACTATCAGCGTGCAATTGCCCGGGTTGTCCCCAATCCTTGGCAATTGTAGCTTAAGACACTCATTGGTGTCGGCAAGAGAGACTCTCCGTCTCCCCTGCCGATAAAATAATCTTTTTATTTTCATTTTCAACGTTTCCATCTACTTGTATTGGATCTTCAACAATTTTCTGCTTTCCTCCTAACTCCTCTACCACTTGCTCCCCTCCCCCTTCTTTTCTAGCCCTTCTTTTCCAAGAATCATTCCCTTTAACCTTACTATTATTTTCATCATTCCCTTCCCCTTTTTTCACTCAACACCCTTATTACTTGCCTTTAAAGTTCCTAACCACCACCCCTTCTTTTTAGTTTCCTTCTCCTTTACTACCATCGCAACTTGTTCTTTACCCTCGTCTTTTCCAACCACCACAGTACTTGCTTCTTTCTTTTTTTCTTTCATACACTCCTTTCCCAAACTCTGTTCCCCTTCTTTCTCGGTTCCATTTGTTATTGTAAAGCCTCTTACTTTTGCCACCACTTCACTTGTACTCTCCGATTCAGTGTTTTGTTTTGAAATCTCCTCCTCTTCCAGTAACTCAAGCAAGGAACATCTAGTTGGCTGCTTCTCTCCACTTAGTTTGGCACTAGTTATATTTCCTTTATCCCCTCATTTCACATTACGCTTCTTTTCTCTCTCATCTATCTAACGAGCATGTAATGCCTTAATCGGAGTCGCACATAACCAGTCCCCATACACCCCCTTCAAGTCTTTGGCTTCATCATTATCGCAATCCACCTCAACATGCCTCAATCTTCCACAAGAATAGCAAAAATTAGGAAGCCTTTCATACTTGAATTCTAGCCATAGCTTCTTGCCTCCTAACTTCATCATCATTCCTCTTCTAAGGGGTTTTGTGATGTCCACTGACGCTCGCATCCTTAGAAATTTTGCACATCTAATCATATCAGCATCATCAATCTCCTCTAGCCCACCAAAAGTGCGCCCTATCGCCTCTACCGTTTCCATGTTCATTGCTCCAAAAGGAACATCATAAACCCTAATCCAAAAGATGTCTTTTCCACGACGATCTTTGATGGCTGCTCTGATCTAGGTTCTCTTAAAGCAAGTAATGCTTTATCAAAAAGGCCCATGGCCCTCCAGCAAAAACCCTTTCTTTATCTTGGGCATCCGCGAACTTGAACAGAAAGAGATTATGTCGCAGTTCACGAAAAACAAACTCGTTACTTAGGCGCCATGCACTCCTCATAGTCATCTTTAGGGAATAAGAATTAAAGGGTTGATGGGTAAGCAAAGTACCTACAAGAGTCCTCGACTCCTTCTCCGGACCCTCCTCATCAGTTTGAACTTGGCCTTCCACTTCTTGACATTCATTCTCGGTCAAGTGAAAATCATGCCTTCTTCCGTCTGCCATTACTCCTTGGAAACTTAGTAACCGATCACACACACAAAAAAACCGGTGAAACCAACCCTAATCCGCGGGACTACCCTAGGTCTCACGACCAATCACCTGTAAGGCTCTAGGCCTTAGAAGCGCTATCTCATGCCAACTCGAGGACTTCCCATGAGGTCATCCATCCTGGTACTACTCTCTCCCCTGCACGCTTAACAGTTGAGTTCCTTGTCCTCACTCAAACTCGGAAAAGGAAGAGCTCTTGTTGACATAGTTAGCACCTCAATTTCTTATAAACCATCGGGGTGTTACAATCTCCCCCACTTAAACACTTGACGTCCTCGTCAAGGCCCAAGCATCGTCCTCTAGGTGGAGTCACCGCCCTCCGGGCCAAGTGCACTCGTAACCTAGAGTTGGATCTGATACCATTTGTAAAGCCCTAGGCCTTAGAAGTGCTATCCCATGCCAACTCGAGGACTTCCCAGGAGATCACCCATCCTGGTACTACTTTAGCCTTTGCACGCTTAACTTTTGAGTTCTTTGTCCTCACTCAAACTCAGAAAAGGAAGAGCTCTTGTTGACATAGGTAGAACCTCAATTTCTTATAAACCATCGGGGTGTTACATCGCCAGAGGGAAGACAAAAGCGATCGGTGAATCCGCTAGAAGACAATTGCCGACAAAACACTCTCAAAGCCATAGGGTTTCTACTAACAATCTACTAATACGTAAATTGAAGGGTAAAATAACTAGAATGACATTTATGAACAAAAATTGAAGGCTAAAATAACAATTGTTTTTTTATTAAGTAAGAATTAGGATGCTCACCCCTCAGGGTGGGCGCCCTAGCGCATCCTTGCGGATGAGAACCTGAAATTCTAGTTGATTTCGAATATTGCCTAGAGGGAGACTGTGGCTCAATCTCACAATTTTACTAGCCACATCATTGGAAACTCTAGGCACATGTGTATTTCGAACCGACTGAAACCCTAAAAGGGTTACCAAAATGTCAGCTATAATTATCTCAATTTTCCATGGATAGTTTTTCCCACCCTGAGCTGCTTTTATCACTTGTAGGTTGTCCCCTTCAATTTCTATATAATTATATTGTTTTTTCTTTGCTAATCTAATGTCATCTCTGATAGCAAGTGCTTCTGCCTTAAGTGCTGATATTTTTCCATATTTGTTTCCCATTAATTCCAAAACCTCACCCTTATGATTCCTTAGAACTGTTCCCACTTTCTTGTCCATCTTGTAATCTCGAACCATCAAAATTTCATTTTATTATTCCTTGTTGGGTTTTTTTCCATACTTTGTGTTTTCCTTTTTTCTTTTGTGTTGAGCATATTTCTGTAGTTACATGTTCTTCATCTTCGTTCCACTGTTTTGCTTTTTTCCATTGTTCCAATTGTGTCCTAATGTACACTGGTAGATCTTGGATAAAGTCATTGGGCGTTTGTTGAAAAATTGACTTATTTCTCTGATGCCAAATACTCCACCAAGAAACTGCCAAAACAATGAATTCTTTTTCTCCTAGTTGATTAAACAAATCTGTTAAAACATTCTTTAGGGTTTTGTTCTATGTATTATAATTTCGTAAGGATTGTTTTATATTTATGCTGATTTTCTTAATCGTGCATAACGTATGTGGACACTCCATAAGAAGATGTATGCAGTCCTCATCCGTATAATTACACATAATGCATCCCTCGACAATTGGTACATTTTTTTTTCCCTTAGCCTAGCTTTTGTTGGTAAATCATTCATACTTATTTTTCAAAACAAGTTTTTCACTTTTGGTATTGTATCCAAGTCCCATATCTAGTTTATTGTACTTGGTTCTTTGGTGCTAAAATAGAGAATGTAAACTGCTTTGTAGGCCTCACTTGGGCATAGATTTTTTATTTTTATTTTTTGCCAACAAATTATAGAATGCTCCATGTTTTTCTCCTGATTTCTGCAGCTCTCCTTGCGCCTTTACATTGAAAATGAAACTTGTGAAAATCTCCACTTGAGTCCAAAACAGTGTGGACCCTTTTCCCGAACATATCAGCTGACTATTTTCCCATGCCAATACCACTGAACTTGCAAATTCAAGCAGCTTGTGCAGCCCCAGTTTGGGCCACGTTCAAGGCCGTTAAGCAGCCTAGTTTGGGCCATCAATGTCAGTCTAGAAATCTAGCAATATTACTTAATTCACTCGGCTGCGAATTCCAGAATTTATGCAGGGCATGCATGACAGCAACTTCACGCTCTCCGACATTCCTCAAAAACCAGCACGCAGAAAGAATGATAAGTTTAGAGGAGATTACATTTAGCTACTACACCATAGATTACGGAAGTAGGATTTGATAAGTACTATTTCATCTCCCTATTCTATTTAGTAGTGATTTGACACTAGTGTCAGCAAACCTTAACGCATCACCAGAGACTTCATCCACAGAGCTGAAGCTTTAGCCTCCTGCACTAAAAAAAATTCAAAAACTAGGCCTAATGTGGTGCTTAAATCTCATAAAAGATGTTTTAGCTTTTTAATCGAGTACGAAAATTGTTAATACACTTGAACACAACACATTTTAGATGCAATACTACTACACAAGAGTCAAGAGTATTGATGATGCAATGGTTAAGGAAAGCTCAATTTAACAAGCATTGCCAATTCTTCAACTTCAACAATAGTAATAAGGATTGTGAACTTAGCCACTCAAATGCCCTATCTAGTGCTGCCTGATGCAATTTAGGCATTTAGCTTACATTCACAAGCCTAGTATTGGTATCATTTTACATGTATATGCAAAGTCTACATAAATACATGAAATCATGAATCCAGCTTACAGAACACCAAACGTACAAACAGAAGGGACTAGCATCAACCTACCAACCAGAATCTTCAAATCACATCCAAACGAGTTTTCACTTCCACTTGAATTGTTTTCTTTCATCAATGACTCTCAAAATAAAGCTTCCTTCAGAATTACTTTCTTTAGCATTCCTATATATATACCAAGAAGTCAAAACCCTCAGCTGTTCCCAAATGTGTGGGGTGCATGATGCTTAGGGTTCGGCTGGTGCAGTAAGTCAATAACCTTATTACTTAGCATAACCACACAAGTACCACTACGAACCATATACCAATTGAACCCCAAGTCGGGAAGTCCTACAATCAAGAACCAAGCATATATCCAATCAAGCAGTAGAGCTAATGGTACACCCACCAGCTTCTTGTTCAGAAGTGTGTCTTATATCTAACCCTTTATCAAAGGCAACTACATACTTCACAACACTTTTACAAGTCTTACTTACCTGCTCAAACCACAATTGGTGCATTGCTCTATAGCATTGAATAGATCACAATGTTTCTCACACAACTACCTAGTCAGACATCATTATCATTACATCTTGCTTTATATAGAAAAGGCATCTAATCAAATTCCATATTCAATAGCTACCATACAAACATGAGCAAACCTTTTAAAAAAAGCTGAGAACAAAAAAAAAATACAGTATAAAACTAAGCATCCAGGGTCACCAAGACGAGTAGCGGAAATTAGAATGCTGCCAGACAATGATCAATTGCATCATCAACTCCAACCAAGACTTCCTGAATTACCATTAACTGTTCCGAATTGTTGTTTATTCATAAGTAATCGATTCACAATCGAGGATGAATTCCATCCTAATATGGGGACTATAACAAAATTTGTCAAATACTATAAGCCTCAGCTTTCACAAAATACACTCAAATATCTCTTCCTCGATAATAATCAAGTGAAGAGTCTGGAATCTTATCTAAATTCAAGCAAAACTATAAAATTCATACCTCCATGAACCAGGAGAATCCAATTGTGAAATGGTATGGTATAAAATCAATTAGTCGTCTTTACTCACAAAACCTAGGTGCTTGTAGCAGACACGGCCGATTGCTTCTTCCTCTCCTCCGCAGCCTCCTCCGCCTCTGCCTCGATCATCTTCTTGTTCTTCTCGATTGCCGCCGCCACCTCCGCCGGCATATACTTCTCGTCGTGTTTCGCTAATACCTCAGAAGCTGAAAAGTAATAATTTCCGCTCCTTGCCTTGGCCGTCACCTCCTTCGTCCTCCCACCACTGCGCGCCGCCTCCGCCTCCGCAGGAGACGGCGGCGAAGGCGATTCTCGGCGAATCTCATCGCTAATAGGCTTGACGAACCCCTCTACGACCACAGAATGGCCCTCCCTGAACAAATCGGGCAAGGAACCTTGGTACCTGACGAGTATGTCGGTGACAAGATCGGTGACGACGAACTCCATCTCCGGGGACGAAGCCGGCTGGTTGACGCTGCCTTCAAGGACGAGGCCGCCGAGTCGGAACTTTGTCTTGTTAGGATTTTCGCGGAGCTTCTCGAGGGCGTCGGTAGGGGTGACGTAGAAGACGAGCTGGTCCTGGAAGTTGTTGAGGACGAGAACGAGAAATCCGGCGACGCCGGCGAAGGCGAGGGCGTAGGTCCAGAGGCGCCGCGTCTGGAGCTGGCGTGCCTTGGCGCCGATGTCAAGCTTCTTGGCGCGAGCGGGCTGGTGGCGGCGGAGGGTTGAAAAAGATAGGGAATAGAGGGAGAATTGCGGGTGGTGGATAAACGGTTTCTCGGCCGGAGATCGGATGATTGAGCAACGGGGATAGTGGTGGTGGATGCCTTCTGAGTGGGAGGAAAGGAGAGCTCTATGGAGGAGGCGAGAAGCCAGGCGGAGGGAAGAGATGGATCTGGAAGCCATTGTTGAGGGGGGTTTAGGAGAAACGGATTTCGTTTCGTGGAGCTATTTCCGAAATTAATCCCAAAGACTAGTCCAACTTGTTGGGATCCCTGCACCTCCGCTTCGACCAAAAATTTTAGTCACAATTGGGTGGATTTGGAATAAGATAAATTTCATAATTTCCCCCAAATTGTATTTTATTTCACAAAACTATTCAAAAAAGACAATAATTTCAGATAACCACCCAGACAAGAGAAGGTTGTCTCTCTCTCTTTTACTAGGTAAGTGTCTCGCGCCATGTGCGAGATCAGTCCACAGCACCATTAGCTTAATAGATAAGATAAGTGGCAAAATCCATGTGAAGATTGATCCTTTGATGGACTGTCAAAACCAGAGGAACTTTGTGTGCAAGAAATAGAGTTACTTGTGTGCTCATTTGATCTCATTTGATCGAGTTTCCTCCCAATGAGCACATGTCAATTAGCACAATGAGCATAGTAATTATGTACACTCCATGATAATACCTTTTAGGAACAAAATGTATCCATATTATGTTGCTTTATAAGCTTTGATGAAACACATATTTGCATATCAGAAGAGCTGAAGAGAAAATTGCACAAAATTAACAATACATTCATCAGCCCATTTCTAAAAGTATGGCACCAAAGAGGAAACTTTAGAATATCCATGTAACAACATAAGAACAATACACATGAATTGATGTTTCTTATGATCATAAAACTTTAAGGTTACAAGTTTTGGAACAAACACAAGGCTTATATTGACATATATACAAGTTAAACAACAAAGACATGTTTCTTGTAATCACTTGGTGTAGAGAATACTTGTAATCAAAAGTTTGCATAAAAATATTTCAATATCAATTTCAGTTTCAAAACTCAGTCAAATTACAGTGTTTCATGATCATGTATGTGAAATGAGTGTTTCAAAACGAAGTTAACTTACTCAATTAGACCAATTGATCGTGCTAACACAGAGGTCGTTGGGGTAACCAATCTCATCAGTCTCTTGTTTAATGAACATGCCACTTCCCGCAAGAAGATCCAGGAAGAGGGATCTGATGGCGCCATCTATGTTGAGAACGAGGTTGTTTTCTTTGGAAAGCGTGTAGGTCTCGATCTCAACAATATACTCCATATATTTGGCAGAAGGGAAGTGGGTTCTCGCAAATTTTTGCAAAAGCTTTACTCTCTTGTCCCTGTTGTCCTCTCTTGATCCTGTGGTAGATATATTAAGATACAGTTTTCCCATTAGTAGTGAGTAATCTCACAAATATATACATAAAAAGAAAATGAAAGTAATTGTACATGTGCCCAATTCCAGGGAAGTGAATGCCATTCTTCTTCATGCTCTTAACAAACTCATATGTTGGAAGACCTTGGAATTTAAACAAGACAATGTCGTATTATAAATTAAATGGTAGAATGATAAAAGAAGGTAGACATTGACTTGATCAAATGCAAAAGCTTCCTCGATCATAAGCATCCTTGAAGTATCGAGCAGAAATCATCAACAACAACACCAAATCGAGGATCAATGGTGAGCAAACTTGAGTCAAGAAATATTTGATTGGTCAATATGGCAATAATATTTTAATGAATCAGTAATGCATTGTTATTTGTTAACAAATTTTAAGTAAGTAAATGGAAGAAGTTTGCAAACCTGAGACCAAACTCAAAACAAGGTCTTTTCCTGCTCTTGATGTTACTATATATAGTGTTGTGAGCGCTAGATCCACAAGGACTGTGATCGGCACACAACGTGACACATATCTGTTACATTGATAAATGCTTAGTGTGGACAGAATATGTTCAATCACAATTCAGCAATAAACAATTATAACATCATTCAATTGAACCAATTAAAAAAGAATGGCAAGACACAAGAACATGAATATATTAAGCAACCAACCTCGACGAATTGTGTATAATAACGTGGAAGGATGCATTTGAACCACAAAAGGGAAATAATATCGCCAACACCATATCCTTTCTTAACAATAGATGACATTGGAACACCAACATAGCATGGTTCCTCACCTGAAAACAAAGTGGGGGAAAATAGATAAATTTAGAATACGCTTAGCTGAATTTTCTTATTCTGAAATACCTTACAAATGTATACAAAGAAAGAATCTATCTAGCCTCCATCATCAGAGATGGTGGAGATGATATGAGTTGGAGCACGAACTTTCCACTCTTGATTGCTATGTTAAGGTCCTCAGGGATCTAAGGTGGAATAGCTTCTTTTGTAGGGGTGATCTTCCCCTCTTCAACCTAACACAAGTGCATTTACAAATTATTAAAGCATGAATCCATGAGGAAGACCAACTAATAAGCTGTAAGAGAGAGTCTATGAAGGACAATACCAGTTTTGCAAATGTTTCTTTGATAGCACTTTTAAAGGCTTCATACGAAGCGGGAACTGTTGCTCCAGCTTCCTTTAGTGCTTCATTTTTTGCTTGTGCAGATTCCAATTCACCCCACTTTTTGCCCCTTACAACAAACGGAAGGGAAAATATGTAAGAAACATTGATTAATTAGTAATTCGGATGTAGAAGGTTTAACTAACTCAGTGCAGCAACTTACTGCATGCTTTGATTTGAAGAGTCGAGCACAAGTTCTGTTAACCTAAGCCACCACTGGGCTTGTTGATTTTCCACTGCTTGAGGGCTTCAACAAGCGAATACTTATATCTCGCCCACCAAGTTCTCCAAGGACAACCACCATTTTCACCTAAAATAGTTTAAATGATAAATATAGAGAATCAAAATATGATAAATATATGGATAAAAGAACAGTTCATCATTGGTTAGTCCACAAAAAATAGATAATTCATGAAAGAATTGCGGTAGAAATAAGAAGTAAGTACTTCATGTATAATAACATGAAAATTCACTCAAGAGTGTGATAGGAGATCCAAAAATAGGTGTGCTTCGTGCAAGCTAATGATGTTCGTGTTTTTAGCTTAGTTTTTAAGTGTTTTTCTAGGTTGTTTAGTTTAGTTTAGTTGTGCTTTTTTGCTAGTTTTGTGTCTTTTTGGATGAGTTTGCATATTTTGAGATAAGTATGGAAACTACTCTATTTTTGTGTTTTTCTTTAGGTTTTTGAAACAAGTTGGAGCATTCTGGAGGCATCGAGATAGAGAAGAGACAGAGGAGCAAGGCGAGCTAAAGAGTAGATAAGGACATTAAAGAGATCCCGGAAAATCCAAGGAAACAAGAAGTTGGCGAAAATTCAGCAAGAGTCTACCGACCCTGACAGGGTCGACACCGAGGTCCCCTGTGTCGGTAGACGTAGCCGAAATTGAACTTTTAATGATTTTATTCCGTAATCTTTTAGTTTTAGAAAGTTCTATCTTTATGGAAACTTTTTAGATAGCTTTTCTAGTATAAATACTCTTGTCTTTAGTAGTTTGAGGGGGGTTGGACACATGATCAACAAAAAGACGCACCTTTTGCTCTTAATTCTGGTTTTGTATAAGATCGGTTTAGGAGAGAATTTTGTGTCTTGGGATTCAAGTAAGTTTGTTTTTAATCTAAAGACATGTCTTCATTCAAATATTCTGCTTGTTTATGTTTAAGCATGTGTGAGTAGTCTTCTTTTCTAGGATCATGGTTGAAAACCCGACATGATTGTGCATGAATGATGATGTGATGAATAATTGAATGCCTTCTATCTAATCTCTGCTTGTTTTGTGTTTATACTTTGATGAAAGTCAAGGTAATTCGAGTTTATTTCTTAATCGAAAGAGAAAGTTATGAACTTGAATGTTGATAATGTTTGATAACGAAAGTTACAAATGTTGGAACAATAGTTGTTCCATGGTTTCTCTTAGTTTTGATGATAACAAACTTAGTTAATATAACTTGCTTCTACATGTAAGTGTTTCAGAAAAACAGGTACATGGTCACGAGTGACGGAACATCGTGAGGAACGATGGAGGGAACGAGTGACAGATTTAGGAAGCGCGTCTTAGAAGGAACGCGGCTTTCTATAAATGGCAAGTTACCTTATCTTCTGCGAGTGATCTTCTACGAAGATTTCCAGCTGTAGGCGGTTGCTTAAGGAGATAAAAGAGAGGATAAGATCAATCTTCACACGATCTTATCTTAGGAAATCCGAGATCATTCGGTTTTGGGAAGAATCGGCATGGTTGAGGATCCGAAATCACAAACAATCTTTTTCCTTATTGTGTGGGATTTGTTAAGTGGAATATCAGCGTAATTAGGCAAGAATTACGTGTGAGATCAGACTTAACTTATCTTATAAATAGCTAGGATTAGCTAGGGTTAAAAGTGTGGTTGAACGAGTATTGAAGTCGAAGAACTTGAAGAGAGAGCTTTTCAAGTGTACGAGTGTGTGGCTTTTTCCGGTGAAGAATCCACAAGTAAGTCAGTAGTTTACTTTGTCTTAGGTTTACGCTTAGGGTTGTAGAAGTCTAGTTGGTTGAACTTTGGTCGGTGCCTTAGTTACCAGGGAACTTGACTTGCCTTGTAATCGTTGAAACTTAATAAAAGTATTCTATTGAAAATCCTCTGAGAAGGAATCTCAGGGGTAGAGGTTTTTCTTTCTACGACTTGTTGGTCGGACAAAAAGTTTTCCTCTCTAAATTCTGTGTTCTATTGTTTATTTTCGCTGCCCAGGGAACCTTACTAGTTCCCTGTATTGTTACTAACGCGTCACGATCCAACAATTGGTATCAGAGCAGGTTTGCTCTAGATTGTGTGTTAGTGCAGGAATACAGAATGAATTCAAACAACACTCCCAACGTCGGAATTGGAAACAACAAGCCTCCACTTCTTGTTCCTGGAGAATACGACCACTGGAGAATCCTCTTCGCCACTTGGCTTAAGAGCAATGACTACCAAGCATGGTCAGTCATTGAGGATGGAGACTATGTCATTCCTAAAGCCAAGAAGGACAAGAAATCTGAATGGGGACCAGCTGAGTGGACGGCAATGGAGAAAAACTGCAAGGCACAAATGCTTCTCAACAATGCCTTGGGTGCTGAAGATCTGCTAAGGGTGGTGAACTGCAAAACTGCCAAAGAAGCATGGGCGGCCATTGAGCAGATGCACATTGGTAGCACGGATCTGAAAGAAAGTCATCGGAAAGAGGCTAAGAAGGAGTTCTACAACTTCAAGATGGAGGATGGAGAAACCATAGCAACATACCAATCTCGGTTTGAAGCCTTGGTGAATCGCATCAATCATCTAGGTATCGAGAAAGCCATCACACAATCAGAAAAGGTCTCTGCGATTATTGATGGTCTCGGTCCTAAGTATGTTGTTACCAGAGGCTTGCTGAAAGAAAATCCAATCACGAAGACTTGCACTCTTCGTGAAATCTTTGGAAAGCTGACGGATTATGAACGATATGAAAAGATCAAAAGTAGCATCTCAAGTTCCGGCAAAGGCATTGCTCTCAAGGTTGAAAAAGCCATTGAGAACATCACCGCAGGAAGAGAGGTGTATACTACAGAGGAGGACTCTGATGTGGCGCTCATAACAAAGTCAATGAGGGCTTTTTACAAGAAAGGCAAAAAGCAAGGAGCATGTAAGGAACAAGAGAAGATCAACTCAGAGAAGAAGGACATCAAGGAAGTTACCTGCTACAACTGTCAAGAGAAAGGTCACTATGCAAAGAGTTGTCCCAAAGGTAACGAATCTGGGAACGATAAGAAGAAGGCCTACATCGCTGCATGGGATCTAGACTCAGATGATGAATCTGAACCAAAGGTCTGTGCCATGACTCTGAAGATCGAAGATGCTGATCCAGAGGTAACTCCTGAACAATTCCTTGATAGTTTAAAGAATGCTAAACAATCTGATCTTCTTGTCCTGGTCAAAAAGCTTTTTGAAGATAACTTAAAGATGCAAGAAGAAATAGGAGCCTCTGATGAGAAATGTCTTAATCTTGAAGAAAAATTATCAGAAACTACTGTAACTAGTATAGTTCCTTGTTCAGAGTGTGAAGATTTAAAGAAAGATATTAAGACTCTCACTGAAACCAATAATGAACTTAGATCGGATCTGCTTATCTTTAAACTCAGAGGAGAGGAGTTAGAGAATGAGCTTAACAAACGAACTCAAATTGAGTTTAATCCTGCTAGGTGTGGTATTGGTTATGGTAAAAACAAATCGGAATATCCTCCTGATGACCTTACCTTTGAAGAGAAAATGGAAAGAAAAGCTAGGGAATTGCAATCCGCTAGAGATAAGGTAACTCATCTAGAAAGTAGAGTCAAGATTCTTGAAAGTAATTTGAACAACAACTCTGAATGGTATTCTGGTAAAATAGCTCATAAAATATACTTAAAACAGTCTCAAGGGAACCAGCACAGAGTTCCTTCCAAGGAACGTGCGAAGGAACGTACCCTCCAGAAACCACATCCTAAGCGCTATCTTGGCGAATATTATATGGTGTGCTATCACTGTGGTGGGGGAGGTCATGTTCAACAAGACTGTAAAGTAAGGTTAGAAGAGTCTAACAAAAGAAGTCAAAACCAGAACACAGGAAACAACAAGAAACAGTGGTCTGGTAAGAAAAATCAAGGGTATGACAAATCTCATCAGAATAAAAAGAAACCAGCTCCACAACCACAAAAGAAGCAAAACTCTAAAGCTGACAAAGGGAAAAACTATGTTGATCCCTCAAGTGTTGCTTCTAGTTCCAAGAGCCCACAGAAAGCTACTTTAGTTCAATCACAAATCTATCATTATGTGAGCTATGCTAACCGACCCGGGAAGGCTAAGCAGGCCTGGGTCGTTAAAACGTGATTTCTTTCTTGCAGGTTGAAGTGAGGGGGAACATCCGCTGGATCCTTGACAGCGGGTGTTCATGTCACATGACAGGGAACAAGAGTATTCTGTCCTCACTTCAAAACAAAGCTGGAGGAAACATTTCCTTTGGCAACAACAATCAAGGAGAAATCATTGGAACATGTGAAGTCAAGCTAAATGACAAGATCAGCGTTAGAGACGTAAGCTTGGTGAAAGGTCTTAGTTACAACTTGTTGAGTATTGCTCAGCTCTGTGACCAAGGGAACAACGAGGTATCCTTTACCTCAGAAGGCTGTATGATCAAGAATCTGAAATCAAATCTTGTGGTCCTGAAAGGAAAGAGGCGCAACAATGTCTATTTTGTCGACTCAAGTTTCCAACCACAAGAAGATCTTTGCTTTGTGACATTAGGTGACAAGACTGAGCTCTGGCATAGGAGGTTTGGTCATGCAAATCATCGAGGAATTCACAAACTTTACTCACAAAACCTGGTGATAGGACTTCCCAAAGTTCTTACAGAAAAGGAAAGCTTGTGTGAAGAGTGTGCAAAAGGAAAACAAAGCAAGTCATCTTTTCAGCCTAAGTTGTCAGTCAACACCTCTCATCCCCTTGAGATGATACACATGGATTTGTGTGGTCCCATGTGGGTGAGAAGTCATGGTGGTAGAAGGTACATTTTTGTTATTGTTGATGATTTTACTAGATATACATGGACTCTTTTTCTAGGTTCCAAAGTTGAGACGTTCATGGCTTTCAAAAGCTGGATCAAGAAGGTAGAAGCATCAACAGAGCAGAAGTTAAAATCTATCAGGTCTGACAATGGAACAGAGTTCAAGAATTCCATGTTCCATAGCTACTGTGATGAACATGGAGTTTCTTAGAACTTCTCTGCGTCAAGGACTCCTCAACAAAACGGCGTAGCTGAGAGAAAGAATGGAACACTACAAAACATGGCTCGAACTATGATGTTGGCAAGTAACTTGCCTCGGTCCTTTTGGGCTGAGGCAATCGGTACCGCTTGCTACATCATTAATCGAGTCACCATACGTTCCAACTTCTCTAAAACTCCATATGAACTAATCAAGGGCAGAAAGCCAAATATTTCCCACTTGAAAGTCTTTGGATGCAGGTGCTTTATTCACAACAACGGAAAAGGCGAGCTTAGCAAGTTGGATCCAAGGAGTGACGAAGGTATCTTTCTGGGATATGCATCCAACAGCAAGGCTTACAAGGTGTTCAATAAGAGGACTAAGAAGTTTGAAGAAAGCATTCATGTTATCTTTGACGAGTCCAAAAATGGAGGGAACCTCTCTAGTAACGAGGATGTACTAAAGGTTCTAAATGCAGATTCAGATGATGAAGTCGATCCAGATAAAGGTGCACAAGCTCCAAATGATGATGTTATACCTCCAAGTCCTGACTTGGATGGAGATAACACAGAAAGTGCCCTAGTTCCTGAGGATGATACTTCACAAAATGAAGAAATAGAGGAAGATCATGGTGAAGGAACTTCACATGGAACGACAAGCCAACAGGAACAAGAGGAGTCAAGTATAGATCCCACTCAAATTGAAGTCAGGAATTACCATCAAAAGAGGGATCATCCTGTTGACAACATCATCACTCCATATGATAAAGGTGTGCTTACTCGTTCCTCTATTAAGAATTTTTGTGCTTTCAATGCGTTTATCTCTCTTGCAGAGCCAAAGAATGTGAAGGAAGCATTAAAAGACCCTGACTGGATAGTTGCTATGCAAGAGGAACTACTCCAGTTCTAGAGGAACAAAGTATGGAGATTAGTTCCCAAGCCAAAGCACAAAATGGCTATAGGAACAAAATGGGTTTTCAGGAATAAACTTGATGACACCGGAGCTTTCACAAGGAACAAGGCGAGACTTGTAGCAAAAGGGTACAATCAACAAGAAGGGATTGACTACGACGAAACGTACGCTCCCGTTGCAAGAATAGAAGCCATTCGTCTTCTAATCGCCTATGCTGCTCACAGAGGATTCAAGCTGTATCAAATGGATGTGAAGACAACATTCCTGAATGGGTACCTACAAGAAGAGGTTTATGTGCTACAACCTCCAGGATTTGAAGATGTTGATCACCCTGACCATGTCTATGTACTGGATAAGGCCCTTTATGGTCTCAAACAGGCTCCTCGTGCTTGGTATGATAGATTTGCTCAGTTTCTATTAGCCAATGGATACAGACGTGGTGTGATCGACAAGACATTGTTCCTAAGGGAACAAGACGGTGAGGTTTTAGTAGTTCAAGTTTATGTTGATGATATTATATTTGGTTCTACTAACCCTAAACTTGTAGAAAGCTTCAAGAATCTCATGAGTAGTGAGTTTGAGATGAGCATGATCGGTGAACTCACTTTCTTTCTTGGTCTACAAGTGCTACAAAGTGATGAGGGAACAAAGGTACATCAACAAAAGTACATCAAGGAACTATTGAAGAAGTATGGTATGGATTCTACAAAAAGTTTTTATACCCCTATTTCTCCCAATACTCGTCTTGATGCTGATCTTAATGGTGTTGATGTTGATCAAACGATGTACCGTGGAATGATTGGTTCCCTATTGTACCTAACGGCCAGCCGGCCAGATATTATGTTCAGTGTGTGTCTTTGTGCTAGATTCCAGTCCAATCCTAAAGAAACACATCTGAAAGAAGTGAAGAGAATTCTGCGATACTTGAAAGGGAACGATGGGTTATGTCTGTGGTATCCAAGACACAACTCGTTCCATCTTGTCGGATTCTCGGATGCAGATTTTGCAGGTCACTTAGTAGATAGGAAGAGCACATCAGGCATGGCCCAATTTCTTGGTCCCTGTTTGGTGTCTTGGGGATCGAAGAAGCAAAATTCGGTTGCTCTTTCAACGGCCGAGGCAGAGTATGTTGCAGCAGCTGCCTGTTGTTCCCAGTTATTATGGTTAAAACAGCAATTGGTGGATTTTGGTATGTCTCTTGGAACTATTCCTATCTTATGTGATAATACAAGTGCAATCAATATCTCCAAAAATCCAGTGCATCATTCTAGAACCAAACATATAGATATTCGACATCATTTCTTAAGAGATAATGTTGAAAAAGGTTTCATCAAGATGGATCATTGTAGGACTGAAAATCAAGTGGCAGATATTTTTACCAAGGCCTTGGACAGAAAACCCTATGAACATCTGAGGATGTTACTAGGAATGATTTCCTTGGAGTAAACAAGTCTCGGTCCTCTATTCCCTCAGTGCCTGACTAAAGAGGTAACTTCTCAGGTAACTACATATCATTTGACAAGTTTTCTAATGGCTTATATCCTTCCTCTGTACATAGATTGTGTATATATTAGAAATTGTTAAGTGTTACATGCTAAAAGGAACTAAAACTGAATTGCTTACATCCAAGATTTTTTTTTGGCCCAAAATAACCAACTTGATCTATTCTATCCCTCACTTCAAGCCGAAATGATAGTTGGTTATAAGCTGTCCCCAGCCTGGTCCACACAAACGTTCCTTATGAACCTCTTTTGATTTCCTTTAAACGGGGAATAATTGTGTGGATGTCACAAATTGTCCTAGCCAAAAATAAGTTTGAATGAAACGTCTCTAGTCCCTTTCTGTTCAGACATATCCTTTTATCCACTCATGGTAACGAGGTATAGAAATTGTGGTTGAGAATTGTGTCACTTTAAAGGAACGTCTTTAATTATAATTGAAAATTTTCTGCAAAGGAACAGACATCAATCAACGCAGGGATCGCAGTTATGTTGTAGCCGTTGTGACTGCTTGTTTAAATTTTTCCAGCCATTGCACAGTAACTCTGCAGGGAACGATAGGACGTCTGCGCAGTCAAAATTTAAATGGCGGTGAAAATTCATCATTATGGCAACTCTTAGCCGTTAAGATTTGGATAGAAGATCTTTGGGAAGATCATGATCTTGTAAACAAGGAAAGAGGTGTGCTTTATAAACTCTTATCTCGGTCAATTTTTTTTACCGCATCTCTGATCTTCTCCCTCAAACCCTAAATCTTCCTCAAAGCTTCAATCTTCTCTTTTCTGCAACAATGGCCTCCTCCTCAAACACCCCCATCCTCAACTTTGACGGTCTCGATGCTTCTGAGATCGCCGTGCTTCAAGCCCAACTCGAATCCATCAAAAAGGCCAAACTTTCCTCCCCTCCCCAATTTCCAAACTTGAAACCAAATTCGATGCTGTCTCCGACACTGGTATGTCCACCGCTGATAAGGTCTCATCGGAGAAGGAGACTATGGGTGAAAAATCTGAGAAGGATCAATCCACGGTTCCCTCAGAAAATCCTTCCGACAAGGCTGTTGAAACAGGGGAGGTACAGGAGAGCAAGGATGAGTCGGAAAAGGAAGAGGTGAACTCGCCACCAAAGGACACCACCGATGATCACGAAAAGGTGGAATCTTTACCTGTGCATATGCGACCAGGGTGGGTTAAGCCAACGAGCCGTGGGAAGCGAAAGGCAAGAAAGAGTGTCCCTCCCGTACCATCTCAAATCCTTCACATCTCTGATTCGGAGCGCACCCCATCCCCTGCCAACAAAAAGCCGAAGATTACTCCTTCTGGATCCAAGTACGACCTTCGCTCCACCGTTCCAAAGGAACCGGTGGCTCAGGAATCTTCTGAAGATGAAGAAGATCCAGAGGAAGATGAAGAGGACGTTGGCTCGGAGGCTGAAGAGGGTGAGGAAGAAGAAAAGAAAGAGTCTGGTGGAGAAGGAGACGAAGAAGAGGAGGAGTTGGAAGAAGAGGTTGAGAAAGACCTCAAGTCTGCCAAGGCAAAAGGTAAACTGCCAATGGAATCAGCGGCCCGTTCCAAGAAGGGTTCAAAGAAGGTTGTCGCTCCTCTGGTGATCGACGAAGAATTCCTGAAAAGCCATGACTTGGAGGAATTCTGGGAACTTCTCAAGTTTCAAGGATGGGAGAAAATCTTTGACTCTGGAGTCAAGGTAGATGTGTCCCTTCTCTCCTAATTCTTTGGTTCCTTCCAACTAGCTGATCTCTCTACCGCTCCAATGGGCTTTGCTACTGTCTGTGGGATGGAAATCTCTTTTTCTTTGGGATCTGTTGCTACAATTCTGAAGGTGCCTGTTGAAGGATATGGGCATGTCCATACCTCGAGTAACTGGCCCAGGAACAAAAATCAATTAATCAAGCGTGTTATGGGCAAAGTTCATGTTGCTGGTCCTTATTCAACCAATGATTTGAGCTACACTGCACGGATTGCACATCAATTCCTCATCAAGGTTGTTGTTCCTAGGCTGGAGAAGAGAACTACACTCACCATCAACGATATGATTCTGCTGGACAAGTTTCTAAGGAGGGAACGTATCAGTCTTCCGGAGATAATGATGAGGCAGATGGCTAAACATGCATTTTTGGTATAGGTTTGTTATCATCAAAAAGGGGGAAATTGTTGGAACAATAGTTGTTCCATGGTTTCTCTTAGTTTTGATGATAACAAACTTAGTTAATATAACTTTCTTCTACATGTAAGTGTTTCATGAAAACAGGTACATGGTCACGAGTGACGGAACATCATGAGGAACGATGGAGGGAACGAGTGACAGATTTAGGAAGCGCGTCTCAGAAGGAACGCGACTTTCTATAAATGGCAAGTTACCTTATCTTCTGCGAGCGATCTTCTACGAAGATTTCCAACTGTAGGCGGTTGCTTAAGGAGATAAAAGAGAGGATAAGATCAATCTTCACACGATCTTATCTTAGGAAATCCGAGATCATTCAGTTTTGGGAAGAATCGGCATGGTTGAGGATCCGAAATCACAAACAATCTTTTTCCTTATTGTGTGGGATTTGTTAAGTGGAATATCAGCGTAATTAGGCAAGAATTACGTGTGAGATCAGACTTAACTTATCTTATAAATAGCTAGGATTAGCTAGGGTTAAAAGTGTGGTTGAACGAGTATTGAAGTCGAAGAACTTGAAGAGAGAGCTTTTCAAGTGTACGAGTGTGTGGCTTTTTCCGGTGAAGAATCCACAAGTAAGTCAGTAGTTTACTTTGTCTTAGGTTTACGCTTAGGGTTGTAGAAGTCTAGTTGGTTGAACTTTGGTCGGTGCCTTAGTTACCAGGGAACTTGACTTGCCTTGTAATCGTTGAAACTTAATAAAAGTATTCTATTGAAAATCCTCTGAGAAGGAATCTCAGGGGTAAAGGTTTTTCTTTCTACGACTTGTTGGTCGGACAGAAAGTTTTCCTCTCTAAATTCTGTGTTCTATTGTTTATTTCCGCTGCCCAGGGAACCTAGTAGTTCCCTGTATTGTTACTAACGCGTCACGATCCAACAACAAACTTTGGATAAAAAATAAGTAGAAAGTGAATTGATTTATGAAAGTAGATTAATTTACTTGTTTTAATCCATGAAAGTTGATGACTTTATATTCAAGGCATGATATTTGTGATTCACACTATCTCGATTGCATGATTGTGTTGTGGTAGACGCTTATCCTAGATCTTTTTCTCTTATTTAAAAGTTCATGTTGCTCTTTGTTTAGCGTCGTTACCGAGATGCTCTACTCGGTACCGAGCCTGTGTTTTCTATGTCGAAACTGCTCCGTTTTAGTTTAAGTACAATGTCGATACTAAGTCTGAACAGGTTGGTACCGATCTGTTGGTACGTTAGTTGGTCGTTGTTCCTTGTTTTGTTTCTGTTTTGTGTGTTCTTTCGTTTTATAGATTAGCAGTTAAATACAACCTTGCTTCCCGTGGACGATCATGACTCCCTGTCTTCAGAGGGGTCTTGGCTACAAATTTATTTGTTGTTAAGTAAAACCCTATCAACAGCTAAGAACAAGGTCAATGCAATTCGGATTAAGAGATTCATCTACTGTATGATTATACTTGCAAAGTACAAACTAACATAATTAAAAGTACGTTTTTACTACATATTTACAAGCTACAAAAGTCATTGCATGCATAATAAATAGTCATTATACCTACAAGGATTTCCTCATGAAGTTTTAGAAAATTAGGGTTATATATGCTCATATTTATCAGCTAATGTAAATCAGAAAAGCAAATATGATGATCAGGAAACAGACAACAATAGCATATTGGAACAATAAATAGATGGTAACATTCCACATAGTTGGGAGACAAAATCATCGCAGCTTTGTACATCAGTTGTTACCTTGATAAGTGAATAGATGGTAACATTGAATATATTAGGGATACATAGAAAACAGTATCAACCAATGTAAATCATGATAGCAAAATACCTGAGGGATGTTGTTAAATCCTAAAAACACGATTTGAGAGAGTTGAGCCCAGGAACACATCTCCTCCAATAGCAATGCCCGAGGCATTAAAAAATCACCCATATTCTTGCTAAACTTAGCATAAATGGGACATCCAATGAGGTCAATAACACAAAATAAGGGCATTTGGCTACCTTCATAAATCTCATCAAACACATGAGCAATTGAATTGTACAACTGCATGGGTAAGAAATATCAATATTAAAATGAGAGGGGGGTAAACATCTACTTTATCACTTCAACTGGCAACTTTAACAATCTAGAAGGAAAATACAATATTGAAAAAAGTGAACAAAATATTACCTCACTCACTTTGAGCCCTTAATTGGAATTTGCAGTAACAATCAAATACAACACCTATCATTTAAAAAAAAAATCAATCAATGAGTGACATATCTTATCTAATATTGCTCTCATCTGTTTTCAACAATCCAAGGCCAAATCAATTCGAAATTTTATTTTTTTTGAAACAAAGACTAAAATGTAATTAAATCGAGAAGAACATGGTTCTTTTCAAAAACCCATTCATCGAGCAAGGTATCTTATATAATATTGCTCTCAAGGCAGACCATGGTAGCGAGGTCCAAATTGGCACCAATCAAAATAGTAGTTAGACATAATTCAAGCTTTAATTAACCGATAATAACTACGAACAGTCGAACACGTGCGAGTACTCTAACTTGTTGAATTCATCCAATTTAATTCTTGCCAGAGAATATGGTGCCACAATCGCACCTATACTCCCTAGTTCCACAGGGTTTGGTATCATATGCGCATTCCAATCTGACTAAACAACATACTTTTCTTAGTACCGGTCGCACTTCCACCTCTTCTCACCATGCTTCCTGCAAAAATGCTTCTTGATCCCAGCTAAATCACCCAACGCTCTCTTCGGGTCAGGGATGCAACTCGTTTTCAGCACACGGAAACGTTCTTCTCAACCTTCTTTGCTCCTCGTTCTTGGAGCTTCTGATGGTGCTCAAAATAGTAGAACAGGAAGTGGGCCCGGGGTACGAGGAACAAGCGGGCCCGACGGGATTCCCAAGGTGGAACCCAGGGCCCACAACCATGCCCCCCTTTTTTTCATTTTAGCAAAACCCCTATCCGCACGAGGTCTGAACCTCGGCGACGAGGTCCATACCTCGTCATCGACTTAGCTGACATCCCTGCCCAGCTCGACCACTCAGCTGTCGCCGTTCCTCCCAACCAATCATCGGCTGCCTCACCTCCGGACCAATCAGAAACCCTCATCTCGGGCATCCCACATCGAGCAATAACCAAAACTCGACTCCCCAATTCTCTATAAAAGGAGAAGAACCTCGTAAGTGAAAAGGGGTCGAAAAACATCTTGAACTCAAGAACTATCTTGCTCGTTGAAGATCGACTTGTTTTAACATCGTCAAAAGACCTCGCTATAGACAAGTGGAGTCCACCAAAAGACTTCAAGTCACACGGAGCTTTCGCTCGCACCAAAGACCTCGCTACACAACCTCGCAAGCCATATTCACCACGCTCGAACTCAAAGTTCAGCCTCGCGCCAAAAATCCATCAAGCGATCCGTAGGTGGTAGAATCACATAGCTACTAGGAGATCTCGAACATTGTTAGGTCGAGGTCTCGAATACTCCTAGGAGGTCTAGGGTGTCAATCTCGTCTGTTTGTAAGCCTCGTTAGTTTGTAACCTCGTTGTAAGAAAATAATAAATAAAAAGCAAGCATTTGCACAATCGAATAAAAGAATCCCGTTTCTTGTCTTCTAGCGACGGTTTATTTCGGGTTTCATCAGCTTCCGCGACAGATACAAATTAAAAATGTTAAGTTGCAACATATAGTTAAGTTTGTTTTGTCCCTCTCTATTCATGCAAAGTGAGAGTAATAATCAAAGCAAAGTTAAAAATGTTAGTAGTTGTAAATTTTAACATATATGCAGAACTGGTCACATAGATACCTGAGTATTTCTTTGAACACTTGGTGTGCATTGTCAGCATTACAACACTGCTTCATTCCCACACAACTTCTTCCTTGTGATTCTCAAATGTTTCATTTGACATGATAGAATTTCCCTCATAGTAAAATGCATGTACAACATAATCACAAGATATAATAGAGATCTTCCAAGCTACATGAGCAGTTGGGAGGAGGACTAAATGAATGAAGTACAAATTACTCTTTCATACTTGAAGTGCTTGTAAGAACTCTTCTCCAAGATCTCCAAGTGGTTTTTTTTCCCTTCTTGTGTATTCTACAATATGAGGAAGAAAATTCTAAAGAAATGAACTAGGACATTTTGGCCATGGATAAAATTCTCAAGAAAGAACCGGTCAACTGTGCTCGCTTATTGCTTCTCCGCATACAATCTGTAATATCTGCTAATTCTAAGAATAAGAAACATGTATTTATTTAAATATTTTTCTCTAAAATAGAGAATTTAATAATTTTTATAATTTCATAATATATTATAAAAAGTTCATAAAAGTTTATCACAATGGCAAATAAAATTTAAGCAAAAATAATTAATATGAATTTCGGATGTAATTTAATATTAAATTACAAAGCAAGTGAAAATACAAAGAATGGGCAAAATAAAAAGGGGCAAGTGGGGGACTGAATAGTATTCACCTCAAGTAAATGTGTCTAGCTTTACAAGGACACTAGAGACATCCAGGTCAATGAAGTTTGATGTCTATGGAGGAACTAGAAACACAACCACGACCACTACGAGTTCTCCTACGTAGAAATATTTGAGAAGTATTAATTACACTGAAGCAAAAAGGGTGCATATTGCTGCTCTACAACTCGGAGAGGAGTTATCAAGCGGCAAGAGAATTATAATCAAGAAAAACACCTCATGCTGAGCTGGGAAAATTTTTAAGGCTAATATGATGAATCGTTTCTCTCTTATGTTATGAGAGATGAGAGACTTAATGATCTCTTATACCCTAAAGGTTAAAGGACTAAGTGTGCCGAGAAGAAGGCCACGAAGTTTAACTACCTATTGCAAGACGCATGATAAGAAGTTTTCCCCAAAGCCCAAAAGTTTTCCGCCATCATAAGTGGATAAGTCCAACCACCAAGCCATGGAGAAGTTCAACGATAGACGCAATGAGCGAATAAAATAGTTTATCCTTCACCGTGTAATCAAAATATGTCCAAATGAGGATGCTTGTGACCTAAATTGTAGGGTTGTCATTAGAATTTCAACCTCGGTTATAATCGAAGCATAGTTGAATAATTCCAATATTATTATCATCTATCTTCTTTCGCAAAGTATTATACATGGAACTCTGCTATGCTACCATAGCCGTCTTGAACACTTTCGTTTGTACTTTCTTTACGAAAGCACTATTTCAACCGCTAAGTTTCAATTAGTAGATTATGGAATTCATTCCATCTTTTCACATGCGAATTACTCCTACCGCTGCAAGAAATATTTTCAATTGTGTTGCGTTGTCGAACTATGGCAATTATTATCATAACTTTAAATAATTAAACAGTTTTTTAAGTATATGGTTCATAGTGGCGAATAAGGATGAATTTTTATCTCCCATCTTGATCACATGGTTGAGATTAGACCTGGGTGCGGTTTGCAAACCGGCGGTTCCGGTTCCCCCTAAACATGGAACCGGAACCGGGCATGGGCCGGTTACCCGGTTCCGGTCCGGTTTCCGCCGGTTTCTCCCGGTTCCGGTTCGGAACCGGGCATTTTAAAAAAATAATCCCAGCCACGCCGCGATCGCGGTATACACACACCGCGATCGCGGGTGACGGACCGCGATCGCGGTTTGGGTGACGCGATCGCGGTCCCAAAAAACAGAACCTCTGTTTATTGGACAAAGTCCAAACCCGCGACCGTGTCCTGAGACACGCGGTCGCGGTTTTGATTTTGGCCCAAAACCGAGCTTGGAGATTGGACTAAGGTGAATAGGAGATTAAGGCTTGTTCTTTAAAACAAAAAAAAATTTGATAATTAAAGGGCTTGGACATAAAATTAAGTTGCCTACGTATACTCTCGGCGTTATAGAGGAATCAAAGCCCACGTAGTTCTCTTACCTTTCGATATGAAACCCCTCTTTGCTTATCATCTATGTCGATCCATCCGAAGCACTTTGGGATTGGGACTCATCGTCTTGGCCGTCCGAGTCGGAAGTTTCGGATACCTTCGCCTTTTGTTGATGAATTTCCACCCTCTTCCAATCACATACGCACACTTGGGCTTCCAAGACATCGGGCTTTAAACTAGATCGTTTTGCGTCAAGGACGTGTCCACCTTTGCTAAATGTTTGCTCTACCGATACGGTCGAGGCGGGAGCAACAAGCACTTGAGCCGCAATCTTGACCAAGGTTGGGAAAGTCTTCTTATGGGTCTTCCACCAAGCTAAAATATCAAATTCTCCTTCACCAAACTCAAAGTGGGTTGTTAGATATGCTTCAAACTCTGCATTCGAGCTCGAATGTGTCGGTTTCTTGGTAAGGGTATGCAAAAGATTAGCCCCCACCTTTTAGTAGCACCGAGGGCACTCCAGCACGAAGAGGAGGATGAATGTGGAGGTAATAGAGAACAACTAACACTAGATGAATATTCGATAATCAATTCCTCAATTGATCTTCTAACTTTACTAAGTATATCCCCAACACTAGCAATATCATCATTAACATCCAACTCTAATGCATCATAATAACCATTCAAAAATATTTCTAAACCACTCATCTTAAACCTAGGATCAAACACACAAGCAACAAGATAAATATCGGGGATAACTTTATAATAGTTCAACCATTTCACTTTCATAACATCAATAGCACCACAAAGTTCGGGGAATTAATTTACGCCCCTCACAAAAACCGCCCGCCACATTCAATGCTTCAAAACAAAACAAATGAGCACAAGGTTTATAAACATGACTAAAAGTTAATGTTGCATCATGAAATATTCTCAAAACTTCTAAGATTTTATAACAATAATCCCAACATTGAGAAATAATGGCATTATCGGGAAAATATATGGACGCAAAAGAAGTCAAAAGTTATTTGTAAGGCATGCATACATGAAGTAGTTTGAAAGTGGAGTTCCAACGGTGGCAAACATCTTTTGGAAATGTTCGGGGTGGAACACCTTTTTGAGTACAAAACGCCGTGTCGCCGTCCAATCTTGGGCGGTTCGGGGGCTAGCCCACATACGACTAACAACATATCTAATATGAGCGATTAAACCCGACATAACATTTAAACCATCTTTGACACAAAGGTTTAAAATATGGCAAACACATCTTACATGAAAATACTTTGCTCCAAGAATTGGTTGACAATGCGGAACCAATTCTCGGATTGAAGCGGTGCTGTTAGATGCATTGTCAAACGAGATAGAAAAAAATCGATGAAGTAGTCTATACTCTTCCAAAATAGTATGAATAATGTTACTAATCATTAAAGCGGTATGAGAAAAATCAAATACTCTATAAGCCAAAACACGTTTTTGCACATTAAAATGATCATCAATAAAATGACATGTTAAGCCCATGTATGAATGATTTTGCCAATGATCACTCCAAATATCACTACAAATTGAAACTTTTATATCATTTTGAGTAAAAAAATTCACCAATGCCATCTTACGGGTTTTATATGCTTTCATCACCTTTTTTTACCGACTTCCTAGTAGTCGGTTTATAAGCGGGTTGTACATGATTAGTCATCCAATTGTTAAATCCTAACTTTTCGGCAAAACTAAATGATAAGTGATCAACACAAATAGACTCGGATAAGGCATACATGCTATCATTATGGTTATAAGTAAATAAATGAGGGTTATGATGAGGATTAAGGGAAAAAGAAGTTGCAAACCCGGAGAGTTGGGATTGTCCTCGCATCATGCCTATCTTGTCGGGGTGTTTATTCTTCACGTGACCGGATAATGTTCCATAGCCCGATCCCGACAACCATGTGTAATGCTTAGGACAATAGTTACAATGAACTTTAAATTTCTTGGTAGATGCATCATAAGCCCCCTTTCGAAAATATTTTGTAAAAATGTCGGATTTAATGGTTAGAACCTCGCTCGCCTCGGATCCATGATCCACATCCACTCCCTCATTTTCATCGGGAGTGGACGATCCCGGTTGTACCACATTGAGATTCAAGAAGTCCGACAAGTTTATAGGGGGTACAAATTCTACATTTGCACCACTCTCTTGTGAGCCAAAAATTTGATCAATGTTAAGAAATCCTTCCATTTTCTTAAAATGTAAAAAAACAAGTAAGCAAAAAGAGTAAAGTATGGTAAATAAATATGTAATTAAGAAAATATTGAACCTTAAAATTACAAAGCAATAAGATGTAAGAGACAATTGTGCTAATTTTTAAAAGCACAATTAGGAAAGCAATTGTAAAAACTAGTAAAGATTGAGAATTGAGAGAGCTTTGTAAACTTGAGAGATTTAGAGAGATTGGTAGTGTGGGTGGGAATGAGATCATTTAGTGGATATTTATAGGTAAATTTATCAACTAGCCGTTGGAATTGTAAACTAACCGTTGAAAAGTAGCCGTTAAAAACTAGCCGTTGGCATTTTAACCAAAACCGCGACCGCGGCCTGAGACCCGCGGCCGCGGCTTTGATTTTGGTTCAAAACCGAGCTTTCTGTTGAAAAAACCGCGACCGTGGGTCTCAGGCCACGGTCGCGGTTTCGGAATTCGTTCAAAAAAATAGCCGTTAACCCGGAAACCGGCGGAACCGGAACCGGCGGTTCCAAGCCGCCTGTTCCCGGTTTTGGAACCGTCGGTTCATCGGTTCCCGAGGGGCCAAAACGGAACCGGACCCGCCGGTTCATACCGGTTCCGGTTCCCACCGGTTTGCCCAAATTGTGACCTAGGTCTAGTTGAGATGGAATTTCAGGTCTTGTTCTAATGAAGGCATATATTAAAGGATTGTGTTGGAGGTAGTTTCCCCGATACTGATCACATTGGGGAAATGAAATCACTTAGTTCTTCGGATTTGACCTTATTTACAAAAAACTAGTTTCTTATAATAGTCACAATGTACAATATAGAAGGACGCTCATTCTACTTCTCGATAGTTAATATATTCAGATACGATAGCATAAAGATGGTTACCTTCTCTTGTGATATAACCATCGCTTGTTCCAATAAGTAATTTCATTAGAATTTCAAAATCGAAATTCTTCTTCCAAGGCATGGCTCTCACTTTTTCTTTCAAACATCGATTTCATTCTGAGAATTTAATTAGTATCTGTATTAAAAGAAGTCATCCGTAATGACTCTATTCTGGAAGTATAGAATGGATTAGTCATTTTCTTACTCGCCTCCTAGAGACACTCAAGTGCTCGTTTCAATTAAGATGCTTATTCTTTAAGCAATCCAACCTCTTTATATCTAGGAAGGACAACCTAGAATATCTGAAGGTATTCCCGACCTAATGGATAAGACCGCCTGACCAACTGCCTACTTCGCTAGCAAGACCAATTGGATTTTCAATCCTCTTCGTTTGGTCCGCTTAAACCACATAAGTACACATGTGGGAATCTTTCCAAGGAATACTAATGTAACGATTCGTTAAGAAAAATTACAATAGTAATTCTTCTACTTGTACAATCGTCTTGACTAAAAAATGAAATGTTCTTTAAGGGGGTACTATACCCTTTGTTGTTTTCTCACATTTGTGAGTATCAGTAGCTACCTTCCGTGTTTATCCTTGAACCGCCAAAAAGTCTTTCCTAGTTTTGGGGACGAAACTAATTTAAGGGGGTACTATTGTAATATCCGCTAATTCTAAGAATAAGAAACAAGCAAAATAAAAAGTTCATAATATATTATAAAAAGTTCATAAGAGTTTATCACAATGGCAAATAAAATTTAAGCAAAAAAATTAATATTAATTTCGGATCTAATTTAATATTAAATTACAAAGCAAGTGAAAATACAAAGAATGGGCAAAATAAAAAGGGGCAAGAGGGTGACTCGAACCCACGACCTCTTGCACCGTTCCCACACTCACACACACACTCAAATTCGCTATACCATTGTAATTTATCTACCTACTAAAGACTTTTTATTATCTTAAACCCTTCTTTCCCTCTCCTTCCCAAAGTGAACAAATCAGACTTCTGATTGAATTGACGTTCAACAAATGCATTTCCATCTCCTTCTCCTATAGCCATGGTTGCTTGCTCTTCTCACCAAAGATCACCCAACCTTATGTCATCCTTCAAGAAGCACACTTCTACCCAATCCCCTTGAAGCTTCTCCTCCATTAATGGTCAATCCATGGAGTGGTGGATCCTTAGAAGGTTCAAGTTTGGCTATTTAAAGGGCTGAATTTCTCATGGAAGACTCACCCATTGTTCTACTCTTCTTCCTCTTGTTGAAATTGCTCTCTTTCAATAAAAATCAGCCAAAAAGCCATTGCTTTAATTGCTGAATCCCCCCCCCCCCCCAAATCACCACAAAACCATAGATTTCTTTCCCTGGAGTTAATCTGGACCGCCGCCGATCTGGTGGTGCCGCCCCTTGCCCCTTCCTCTCTCTTCTCTTCTACTGTATTCTGTTTTACAAAACGTAGAAATAAGAGATAGGTATATTTTTTTTAAATTTTGCCTTAATGTGATTTAAAGCCTTTTGAAGCCAATTAAAGCTAATAGTAGATATTTTATTTTTTAGCATCTTTTTAATATCAATAAAAGATTCTAGTTGTTAGAAAAAAAATCAGATTTAATTTTAGTATTTTTCTTGTAAATAAATGGAATAAAATTAGAGGAATTGGCTGAAAACCACCCGTATAATATGACATATTTCACTTAATCACCCCTATAATACGTTCCGTTAAAAACTAACCACCCCGAGACCTTCTCCGTTACATTCCGTCAAAAAAATGTGATGTGTCATTTCTTTTATTTTTTTTCCTAATCCTTGCCAAGTTGGACATAAATCTTAGCCAACTCATCTCCTTCTCGCCCGACAACATCTCCTTCTCGCTCTCGCCTTCGCCGGAGAAGGCCATCGTCGGCCACGTCCGACCAGATCTGGCTTCGATTGGCCTTGTCTGGCCTCGACCTACCCCGCTTTTGGCCAGATCTCTCTTGCACTCCGTCTTCTTCTCTCTCCCGGCCGCATCTCCTCCTCCTCGCTCTCGCCTTCGCAAAGTTCGGCCTCGTCCGGCTAGATACGGCTTCGACTAGACTTGTCCGGCCTCGACCGACACCGCTTTCTCCCAGATCTCTCTCGCACTCCCATCTCCTTCTCTCTACCGGCCGCATCTCCTCCCAGATCCAGCCATATCCAACTTCGATTGGCTTCGATTGGCCCCGCTTTCTCCCAGATCCAGCCTTGTCCGGCCAAATCCGGCCTCGTTCGACCTCAACCGACCCACTTTTGCCCAGATCTGTGCTCCCGCTGCCGTGCGGTCATCCGATCCGAGCCCAAGTGACGGTGAAGGAGGGTACGGAGGAGCTGCGACCCATTTTCTTTTTCTATATTATTGAAAGTGATGAGATGGCAATAAAAGGAAAAAGAAAATTAAAGAAAAATGCCACATCATTATTTTTGACGGAATGTAACAGAGAAGGTCTCGGGGGTGGTTAGTTTTTAACGGACCGTATTATAGGGGTGGTTCTAAATAATTTCCCAAAATAAGGGTGGTTAAGTGAAATATTCCATATTATACGGGTGGTTTTCAGCCAATTTCTCATAAAATTAACATGCATGTAGAGTTATAAAAGGAAATAAAATTTGGCAAGACAAGGAATAATTTCAAATAAATTATAAGATTAATATATGTGACTTTTAAGCATGAAAAGTATGCTTGGATTTTAATTATAATGATTAAAAGAAGTAGACCTAGATGAAAGGATTTATTAAATTAAGACTTTATTAAAAAGAAAAATACTTACATGTCTTTTAAAATCCTATTATAAGCTTGGGAATAATATGGATAAGATATCTCATAAGATAATTTAATATGAATAATTTGAGGACTAAATAGATTTATTAAAATATTTTCTTAATATAAAAAGGACTTTCCTTGAACTTATAATTAAAGTATTTTAATAATAATAATAATAATGGAATTTAATTAATCTTTTTCACCTTGCATGTAAATAATTAAGACTTACCAATACTTTTGAAAATAATGTTTTAGCATTAGGAACTTAATAAAAAAAATATGGGTAATTTTATGGATTTAACCAAAGGATATAAATATTAATAGTAAGTTTAAAAAGAGAAGTCTTGATGTTTTTTCAAAGCTTGCATGAAACTTTATATAAATATAACTATGATTATAAAATATTTTAATATATTACATTTGAAAATAATAATCAAGGATTATTATTATTTAAAGCCTCCACCTAAATTATTAATTAAAATAATTTAGCTTTCATGATTTCTCTTGTAAAAAGGAAAAATAAGAGAAAATAATAGTTTATTGGAGATAAAGAATTTTAATAAAATTTTGCTCATTATCTCTCGTGTCGTTAGGTTGAAGATTCGAATCCGTCTAGGTCATCTAATTCTGAATCGTTCGAAAAGAAACCGTACGCAAATCAAGGCAAGTGGATTTTCTCCTTGAAGCCTCGATAATTCGTTTCCATGAAATTTCTCGATGTTGGGAACAATTTCTTTGATAAAAATGAATGAATCTAGGGATATCGATTGTTAGATATAATGACCCCCTTGTTAGCATCTTACGTTTATTAATAGTCGTAGGATTATTTTTGCCACGCTTGTTTATGTGGCCTTTGTTTGTTTAAAATCTCTTTTCGAGATTGGTATGGATTAAATATTAAGGGGTGTGGGCTTAAACCGAACACATCAATATAACATGTTAAGTTGTATGGCACCATGCTTGATTTCCGCGACTTTAAGGATCATGATCTATGTCTGCTCCTACTCGGAGGAGGGACGTGTGCACCCTAGCTAGGTGCCGGAACTTCGTTCCATTAAGTGGCCCCCCACACTCTTTAAATTCATTAACGTAAGTGAAAGTTTTATCATGACATAAGATAAGTGCTAATGCACATTAAAAGAAACTAAAACCGAGTCGGAATAGTACAACTTGGAAGACCGACCCGACTCTCGGTTCTTGAACGACCGTCTTCCCAATCTGAATGCTTATTCGGGCTTGTCAAGGTGGGATTGGTACTTGAGCGCCTTCGGGCCACCTCCCTAATCTGGAGCACCATGAGGTTGGTTGAGGTCCGACAAGTGCGCGAGAGGTTTTCAAAACTTGTGTGTATTAATAATGTTCCCAACATACTTCCTATTCTAAGAAGTTCTACAATATTCCTTTCGGTTTAAGAGTTATCTCATCTCGAGATCTACTCGTTTCAATCCTTCAAGCTCCACATAAAGATTCTGCAGTCTCGTAGTTTCCTTCGCTTTCGGATCCAAGTTATCTCTCTTCAAGATCAACTAGTTTTCGTCCTTAAAGCTCCACATAAAGTTTATAACTTTCAAGTACATCTCTTCTAATTATCTCCTTGATGAAATAATAAAATTACCAAACTGCCTTTGAGAATTTTCATTCTCACTTGCTTAGTCTCCTTAGACTAATTTCACTGTTTAAGCATTTTTGCCCGGTATTTCTCGCCCTTCGCGATAAATGCCAGACTCTAGGATTTTCCCACCGAATTTTGAAGTCAAAGGCTAGAAGATTCGAGAAGAGTTATGCAAGGATAGAGGGTCAAGGCAAGACGACGTTGAAGGGAGGAAGAAATTTTTCAAACAGCAAATCATTCAGAAGATAGTGCACCAACTCTTCCATCTTAAGTCAAGCAAATAATCATCATATGAGTTGTCTTGGAAAAATATACTTTTACTTTCAATACGTCTTTCCAACCCTTTTAATATGGGCTTTATTTTCCGCTGCAACGTCATTTGTAAAACGACTCTCAATGTAATGAACGAATGTTCTTATAGATGAATGAAATTCCGCTTTTAGTAATTTCTTCTTTAATTATATTCTCATTAAATTATTTAAAGCCTAGGGTGACTTTGGACGGTAAAATTCAAGGTCACTGGCGGTAATACCCAATGTTACAAAATAGTGGTGTTACACAATCTGTAAGGGAAAGTTTTGGAATACCATGAGGTATACGAAGTTGAGGAAGAAGTTGAGCACATCTGCATCCTCAACCATGACATTGTTCGCAAGATGGGCTTTAAGTTGATGAATAATAAGTGGGTGCAAGGGATGTTGGTAAGGATGTTGTTTCTGCTGATGAAATGGTTGATGCTGAGTTGGGCAACACTGATGAGAAAGGGGAAGGTTCGCAACCTGGTTCAGTTATGAAAATGATGATTGTACTCCAACATTAAAACCAGGATTTGCTAGAGATGGTTGGGCAACTCTTGCAAGGTCACACATCGCTCAAACTGATGTTGGTGAAATAAGTGATGCGCTTGATGACCAGTCTAATTCCTTGACTTAGCTCGAGTGGTCGACATCCATTTTCCCTTTACTGTCCTAACACATCTATTTTCTCAAAAACTTTCTCTTCGGTTTCATGATTAAGACTATTATGGTCTTTGATGAGGTATTTTCAAAATCATTACCTATTAAAGAAACCTTAACTTTACTAAACTCAATCGAGCGGTAAGTAAGGGTCGATCTCACAGATACTCATGTAAATGTGCTTTTACTTGCATGCCAAGTAATGGAAAGAAGGGGGGTTTTAAGAATGTTTGAATACTAATCTATTCTAGAATGCAAATTAAAACTAAATTAAGAATGCAAAGATACTTATGAATGTAATTTTTGAGAAAAGCATACTCAACTAGTTAAATCCATCATCGATGTACCCTTCTACAACTGAATAGCCCGAACGGGACCAAAAAATCGTAGATTCTACTTTATCTAACTAATCCCAAATGGTAAATTAATCAAATTAGTTGTAAATTAACCTAGAAATATTATTAGGTGATCAAGCTAACAAAACTCTAGGTAAACTTTGATTCAATTAAGCATATGAAATAAAACCTATTCAAATTTGTTGAGAATCAATCAAACCTCATAACAGTATGCAATCTATGATTTAAATAAACTAGTCAAACACAAGAGATTTAGCAGGACATAATTAAATTAAGAAAACTTAAAATAAAGTTCAAAGGTCTCCTCTTGAGAAACTCTCTAGAATAAAACCCTAACCTCCAAATTGTACTTGAAATTATGAAAGAAAAGATAAAACTAGGAGTTTAAATATCTTACACAACTACCAAAGATAGAATATCCCAAAGCCATACAAAATCCATCCGAAAATACATAAAATGAGCCCAACACGAAGCCCATTAATCGGCCCAAGTCTCCAGCGGAGAAACTGAATGGCGCAGTCTTGTACTAGGTGGCGAGGCCGCGTCTTCACTGTACTAGCAAGCGTCATTCCCTCGGTTTAGGATCAAGTGACACTTCGAATGCTGTTTTGATCCCCTTCAAGTTGGAATTTGGACTCGGAGTAAGAAAATGAATTGTAGCTCTTTGAATTAGCTTTCCAATGATACCAAAATCCCCTTCATAGAATACTATAGCTCCTAAACGAAGCATTGCAAGATAGAGGAGTCAAAACAACAACTCCAATGCATGTCCCAAATTTAAGCGTTCTTTTCCACAACCTTTTGGGCCTTAATGATCATCAAAAGTGACTTGCATAACTAGACCGAGCTCCACATGTACTAATCACTTCCATCCTCTAAGCTTCACCTTCTTGCCTTGGTCCCCATCCCATTTATGCTCGTTTACCTATAGATCTGAAAAACAACACAAAACAAGCGCAAAACCCGATTTTTCTAGAAAACCTAAACCCCTAAGAACTAAGCTACTAAGCTAAAACCATGCAATATAAACATAAATATGCATCCTAAACACTGCCTAAATGAAAGCTATCACTCTTTTGTTGTGGTTCCTTATGTACTTTGCATAATTTCTCTATTTACCCTTGCTTGACTATCTCTATTTGCTTGATTATTTTGAGTATTCTTTTTAATGATGCCAAAAGGAGGAAAATGTTGGGGTAGATAAAAATAACGGGAAATTCTATACTGAATAACATGTGGGTTATCCAACATAGGGAGAACTTTTGGAAATTTTGAGTTTATTGTATATCTTGTCGAAATTTGGTCTTTCCGTACTTTATCAAGTTAAAAGGATTTTTTCATCGTCAAAAATGGGGAATTTGTTAGAAATGCTAAGGCTTTGATTTTGATGGTTCCAAATGCCAGTCACGTGGCCGACCTCATGTCTGCGAATAGAGTCGCCACGTTAGTCAGATCGCCGACGTGAGTTGAAGGCAAACATAGAAGATCTTGAAGGCGCGTGTGATATTGAAGATTTGATCAAGATATTCTGGTTTTAGGAAAGATCTTTCTATGTATGGATAGCAAGCTGCTGATTGCTTTGCCCTAAGCCATATCTTGTATATTGTATCTTATTTTATGCTTAAGATGATACTTGTAAAGATAGAAAAATATTATCTTTTCATAATCGAATTGGAAGATAATATCTTTTCTATTCTGACCTAGTTTTCGTGTATTTAAACCTAGGATTTAGGTTAGAATAATCACAAACTCATACTCTACTTGTGAAACAAAAGAAAAAGGAAAAAGGTTGTTCGAGAGTTCGAAAGAAAGGAAGAGAGACGTTGGCTTGTTAGTTGGTTGAGAGTTGTGTTTACTCGGTTCATAAGAGTTCTAGTGTGCTTGGGAAGTAGGGTTAGTTCCGGGGTATTCTTGTAATCACATCAAAAGTATCGAAAGCAAGCTACGACTTTTAATCCTTCCAAGCGAGAATTTGGAAGGGAGTGGTTTTCAAACTTGATTAACTAAGTTCGTTGATCAAGTGTGTTTGCATTATAAAAATACTTGTGTTCAAGTAAGTCTTTCTTGTTGTTTAATTTTTATTGCATTTACTTAAGAGGTTGACGACTTAGTTGAGATCGGTGACCTAAACGTACTAAAGATCCTACATTTTTGTAATAAAATTGGAGTAGATAGCTCAAATGGTTCAATATTCAACTAGAATTTTATTCAATTCATAGGCAGTCCTGACTTATATAGGAATTCAAAGCCAATGCACTATTTTGTTGGTGTTACATATATATGGAATTATTGTTGAACATTCGCGCATAAGCTTCGTAGCAAGCTAAGCTTCTCCCACGCAATAGAGTATATCTTTGACTAATGGTCCAATTAAAGTACATGGACATGGATGGATCTTCTCGGATCACCCAATTTTATTTATTACCTATGGAAATGGAAAGGAGAGTCAATTAGTTACTAAATTTTCTACTATTATATATGATGGATAATTCTGAGAAAGAAGATTGATGGAGAATTAAGGACTTGTTCTTTAATTACATGTATTAAAATATAACGATATTTTTACTTTCAAGTTACGTTGTAACAGAGAATGTTTGTCTACGCATTTTAAGGTATTTATAAAATAATTAACGATTTTTCTAACCTATGCCCTAAGGGCATAGGTTAAGAGTCTCAAAATGGTAATATATTTTGGAATTGTATTTATTTAGTTTTAATTATTTTTTCAATAGGGTTTATTAGTTTCCTATTAGGGTTTTACTTCCTAAAATTAGTACTCTTAACCTATGCCCTTAGGGCATAGGATAGAAAAACCGAATAATTAATACTACATCTGTTTTTTTTAAGAAGGACATTATCCATGAGGAGGAGACCTCTAAGTACTATTCTTAGATGCTTAATCACTTAACTAAATAATACTACCTATTGTATAAATACTGCATAGAACAAACCGTAACTTAATTACATGACATTATACTTAAAGAATTCTTCTTCAATAGGTTAGGAACAAATTGCTTAGCTTGTATTTAAGTTTGTTTAAGAAAAAAGTGAATATAATTAACTAGAAGAGGTGTATGTAATATAAGTACGGAGTTTTAACTCAAGTGCATGTAAAAGGTGAAAAGTTGTTCTATATATAATAATTAAGAACTTAAGATACATATATTTATGTGAAATTTACATACGCTAATATGCATAGATATCCTCTCCTTAGCACGTGAGAGAAATAAGATAAGTTAGTTACTTTTGTTGGCCATAATATAGTAAGAAAGCGGAATAAATAAAAAATGAACACCTGAGCACATGAAGGTTGCAAGAGTTTCCTGGCATAAAACTTATAAACAAAGCATGATAAAAATAAGCTGGAAAAAAAAGAAAAGAAAATTATAATTGAGAGTACAGTGGCATGTTATGACGATGAAATTTTTTCAAAATGTATCTCAAATTGGTCGAAGAAATGACAATACTTAATTAAAAGAAAATAAAATAAAAATATTGATACTAATTTCCATGATGTGAAACTAAAATCATCCAACCTTAAATTAACAAGTTGATCAAGCAACTGGGCAGGCGAAGCCAGTGGGAGTAGAGACGCCGCATTTCTGGAACAGAATGCGAACCTTGAGCGTGGCGAGTTTGTTAGTATTATTAAGCGGGATTTTCAATCTGCTTTGGATTAGATCACAAAGTAGGGTTGATGTCTGAGAAGCAGGGAGTGGACTTAAGACTTGGCAACAAGCTCGAGTTAGAAGGGGTGTTCCTAGTCTACCCACGCATACACCCACATTTGGGGCGGGCGGTGGGGACAGCGGAGGTGGTGGAGGCGGGGTTGCTGATTGGGGAGCGGGTGGTGGTGGAGTTATTGGGTTAAGGATGGGCGGTTGGGTTGGTGGTTGTGAAGAAGAGGGTGTTGGTGGTTGAGAAATGGGCAGTGGAGTTTGGGCTTCAGAGGATGGTTGGGGAGAAGTGGGCGGAAGAGTTGGTGGTTGAGAAATGGGCGTTGTAGTAGAGGCGGAGGCTTCAGAGGGTGGTGGAGTTGGCGGTTGCAGTTCAGGAGAAGGCGTGGGTGGTGGAGATGATGGTGAGATGGACGGGGACGGGGACGGTTGAGAGATGACTACTGGTGGTAGGGCGAAGAGGCTAAGGAAGGATAAGAGGAGAACTAATCTGGTTAGGATTGAGCCGGAAGCCATATTTTGAATTGTTTTCTCTAGTTAGTTTCGTTTGGTTGGGGTTAAAATGTGCCTTCATGCATGGGTATTTATAGCGGAATTTGGGTGATCGAGATCGATCGAATTTAATTAGAGTTACTATATTCAAACTTGAAACTTACTCCGTTCGAGCACAAAAATGAACATGCATATATACTTACATAATTAGACGAAAATGGCGTGGTCAGATATAAAATAGATATTTTTTTAATCAATATTTGTAATTTTATAGATTAATGTAGTTATAATATCTATTTTATAGAAGGTTGAATCTAATTGAGACTAGACCATGCAGGCCTTTGCACCGGTCAAATTTTTATTTACTCCGTACATACGTGCGGAGATTTACTTAAATTTCTAACAGTACATCTATTATTCCTTTTGCATGAAATCTTTTGTACTCCGTAATGGAATCCTCTACCGTGCAGATGACGCATGAAGAAGTATCTTACATGTTAAATGCGAATAAATCCCGTCTTTATTTTGAAAAAATTTTCCGCTCAAAATTAAACTTCATTAAAAGTGACATTTATATATGTGAGGATAAAACCCGACACCAACGAAAAGAAACGCTCGCAATGCGAAACCAGTTCCTTGCCCCTTTTTCCGCCATCAAAACCCTAACTCACCACCATCAATTTCATTGCTCAGATCTCTGCAAATCAATCTATTCTCATGCCGCACACTACAATAAAAAGGTGTTTTAGCGAGAAAAAAATTTCTCGCTAAAAGCGAAGATTTTGTCGCTAAAGGTGTTTGGCGATGAAATTAATTTCCTCGCGAGTTCGTCGCGGAAAGCTCGTCAAGGAAGGGTTTCAACGAGGAAAAAAATATTTTCTCGGAGAAGCCTTTTCGCGATGACAAAAGTTATTGTCGGTATTATAATTTCGCGACCATTATTTTTCTCGCCAAAAGGTATACAATTTCGTTGCCAAATAAGATGAAAGATCAAACAATACTCGTTGAATATTATTGTCGACGAAATAAATTTCTAGCTAATCCTTTTATTTCCTCGTTCAAAATGACTTGTAATTAAAATAGTATAAAAAAAAAATTAAAATAATATTAGCGACGATTTTTTTTCTCAACATAAGTACTTTTTATCGAGAAAATCAAATTCCTCGTTATTTATATCCTTTTAGCGAGAAAATATTGTCTCCATACATGTATTTTTAACGATACAATTATTTTATCGATGTAGAAAATACATTTATCTTCGCTAAATATAGTTTTGCACAATTTTTTTCCTTTTGATTTCAAATTGTAGTTCGCTACTTATATATGATAAATTAGACAAAATCATTCCTATAAAATTGCCTATGAATTGGAGTATTCAAATAATACACAAAATTTCTGAATTAGACAAATTTACACAAAATTCCTAAATTAGACAAATTTACACAAAATCAAACATAATTTGGGAATTTACTTGCAATCGCCAAACTTCCCAATTAAACTTTTAGAGCTTGATTGGATAGAATTTAATACAATTTAATGAACTGAGTGGTGCGATTAAAACACTAAACTGCGAAAACAAGTGCTCGCTCGTACCACTTGGGCTGCGAAACCTCCATGAACGTCATCAGATGCATCCGCTCGTTTTCTGCTTCCTCCAAGAGCGCTTTGATCCAGCCTCCGCTTTGCTCGAAGCTTCTCAGGGATTTGCAGTGTAATAGCAAGCCTCCTACCATGCCTAGTATGAATTCGAAAGAAAATTTTGTAAGAATGTAAATTCTCATCAGTTTGATTAATTGAGATCGAGTCCTTCAAAATCAATTTCGTGTTACCTGACACTGCTGCAACAGTTTCTAGCATCATCGCACGACATCCGTATCTCCTCTGGAATTGGATACATCATAATCGATTATCAAGCGAAAGAAATTGAAGAGAAGCGGTGATTAATATCTTGAACAATAAAGCAAGAAAATGAGGGTTTTGCAACCTGGAAGAACAAATCAGTAGGCCAGCGAAGAGCCTCAACAGTCCAATAGGCCAATTTGTCTAGAAAGGATCCCGGATGATGGTGCTTTTTCAGATCTATCGACATATCTGACTTGTATGTCTCCCATGGCTTCAAATTTGAAACGAGCATCACCATCATATAGGAATCGAAATCAATATCGATCAGAGCAACCAGACCTAAAAGAAAAGGAAATTAACCTTAGTAGCTCTAGTGCTGCTAGGAATGATGTTGAATCATACCTCGAAACGTTGATGTTGAATCATACCCTTTCATTCTCAACATAGAGATTTCTTCGTAAATCAAAACAAAGAAAGAATCTCTAAGAAAGCACAAGTACTTACAGATACTGCAAAACTTCATTCCAATATATAAGCCTTGGTGTTTCTCCAATTAGATTGTTACAAGGCAAATCTCTACACCAGGAATTTCCACATTCAGTAATTGGGTAATTTATATCGAATGTGTCTCAAATATGGGAAACTAAGCTTACATGATCTTCAAATTTGGAATCTGGGAAAGTGTGGAGGGAATTGAACCAATTAACTGATTGTTCTTCAAAATCATGAAGTAGTAATTAATGGTATAATGCATCAGAGGTCAATCAATTACAGTGAAAGGAAAAGTACTTAATCTTCTAGGACCGGTGAAAATGCTTACAGTGTTTCCAGTTGTTTGAGCTTTGATATGGAAAATGGTATATCACCATAGAGCTCATTGCAAAGACAAATCCCTAACAGAAGACAGTTAAACTAAGGCTCATCAAATATGAATCTAGCAACAAGAGCACGCATTAATAGGCAATTAAAGCCACAAACAATGCAATAAAGCAAAATGACCTAGGTGAACATATGACAAAAAAACGTACTCATAAGCTTTTGACGGATGAACAATCGCCAATCTCATCTGGGATTTAACCAGTCAGACGATTTCCCCTTAGATCACTACTCAAATAAAGGGCAAATTTTCTCTTGTTAGATAAGGCCCTGAATCTCACGCAAACAAAAGATTTGAAGAAAAAACAAGAGAATAGCAACACATTAAAGTGAATTGAAGCCCTTAAGATTCCCAATTGCAGGTGAGATTTCCCCATCTTGATTCAATGCTGACAGATTAGTACAATGCACACCAACAAGAAGTAAATTTCGACTTGATTCAATTCATTCCAACTTGATTCAATCCAACAAGAAGTAAATTTCCCCATCTTGATTCAATCCAACAAAAACAAATTTACAGTATTCCAAATTATTACTTGATTCAATTCATTCTCACATAGCAAATGATGTCACCAGACTTAATTTAAGCATACCGTGAGGCCCGTGAGGCAGATGGCCGTTGGCTGATGTACGCATATGGTTGTTGATTGTTGGCTAGTGTACGCATATGGCTCCTAGATCTGAACCTCTGCCTTCGTTCAAAAGCCCCAGATCTGAGATTTTGGTCCTGCTCAAAAGCCCGGGCGGTGAAGAAAATTCCAGCCTCGATGTCCCTGATCTGGCAGTGGCGCACCTCTCCGACATTGGCACAACACATCAGGAACTCGTTGGGTGGTGAGTGGAGACTGACGACCGACGACAAGGAGGATGCAATTTTCTCGAGTCTGATTTAGGGAAGAAACTCGCGAGAGAACGAATCTGATTTGGTCAAAGAATTGATTTGTTCATATCTAGTTCTTTCCTTATCCGAAAGATAAAAGAAATATTTAGCTAACAAATATAATTTCGATCATAAAAATATTAAAAAAATGAAAAAAATCCTAAGCTAAAAATTCTTCGTATCTTCTATCACCCATATTCCATCTTTGTGATCATGCTACACAATACCGCCTCTATTATTTCTCCGCCTCTATTATTTTCCACAATTCAATCAATGTGGGTTTCAATTTCATCAAGAATCCACTCAATTTCATCATATATAGTTGAATATTACGGGTTGTAAATAATTGTCTGCCAAACATATAGTGACGAATTTATTGTATCCTCGTAGAATGTTTTTAGCAACGAAAATAATAAATGTTTCAAAATTCGTCGTTGTTGACCTTGCATACAAATAGCGATGAACCAATATATTTGTCGTAGAATGTGATGTTTAACAAGGAATATAAGTTTCTCGCTAAATGTGAAGTCACATTTAAAAGGAATTTAACAATTCCTCGCTAAAAGCCACATTTAGCAAGGAAAATAAATTTCTCGCTAAAAGCATATAGCGACGAAGTTATTATGTCCTCGTTGAGTGTTTTCGATGACGAAAATATTCCTCGATAAATGCTTCAACATTCGTCGTTATTGACCTTACATTTATGAGGCCAAATTATGGGTTCAAATAGCGACGAACCAAAATATTTATCGTAGAATGTGATGTTTAACAAGGAATATAAGTTTCTCGCTAAACGTAAAGTCATATTTAATGAGAAATCATTAAATTCCTCGCCAAAAACCACATTTAGAGAGGAAAATAAATTTCTCGCTAAAATAATGGTCGCAAAAAAGCATTTCTGTTGTAGTGGCACTATATTTACATAACAACTGATATTACTGATCTTTTGATTTTACGGTCTTGGGACGGTGTTGGGAACTCTGGTTCCAAACATCGGAACAATGATATCATTCTCCAGTTTTGACAATGACAAACACCATATGGGAACTAACGTGTTATATCCAAGTATTTCTAAGGAACACAGGTCTAGTGAAGAATCTCCATGAGCGTCCAAGGAACACAGGCGTACATGATGAAGAGTTCCTCTCAAAGGAACTCTGAAGAAGACAGTTCCCATCACATGAGAACTCACATGTGCAAACAAAGACAAGTTGGCGAGATTCAAGGGATCCTGTCTCAAGACAAAACAAACGCTCAGTCTGAGGAACAAACTGAGGCGTTTGATCCAACGGCCTGATTGCTTCTCAAAGTTGACTCAATTCAAATTGTCACATGTGAAGAACAAAGACTTGGCACACAAGAAAAAAGGGCATTTCGGAGAAATGAAAGTCAAGATTGCAGCCCAAGTATTGACAAAGTATAAAGCCAAGTGAATAGTGCTCAGAAAGAGTACTTCTCCCAGAACTCACTCATACTCCCAAAAAAAGAAAGAAAGAAGGAAGAGAAGTCCCCGAAGGCGAGTGTCTGATCTCGACGACGGCGAAGTCAAGTTCCCAGGAGCAAGGGAACTGTGATAGTCAAGGTGTAAGGTTTGATTCACTTGTTTTAGTTGAGTTGTTCGCTTAGGAACTCGATTGAGAAGATTCATTAGTGTTGCTAGAGTTAGGTAGAACTCGTAGGAACAAAGAAGTTTGAATCTGGCTGTTTGTAACTAAGGAACAATCAATAATACAAGTAAGTCTTTCAAAATCCTCCAAGCGGAGGTAGAGGTTTACCCACACAACTAGTTGGTTGTCGTGGGGTTTCTCTATAAGGGAACTGTGTCTATTACTTTCTGTTTACTTGCTTACATAGAACTTCCGCTGCCTTAGGAACAACCTAACCGCTAGTTCCCAAGCTCTTGCTAACACTTAACGATGCAACAATTGGTATCAGAGCGATGTTCGCTCTAGATTTGTGTGTTAGTATCGCAGGTTACAGAATGGCTGACGAACTCACTCAGGTTGGACATGGGAACAACAAGCCTCCGAGTCTTATCACCAGAAGGTTCGAGAACTGGCAACGCAACATGAAGGACTGGATGCGGAGCCACGACTTTCAGGCCTGGTGTGTGATTGAAGTAGGGAACTTCGAGGTAGATCCAAGCATTCGCAACGACTTCACCAAATGGGGACCAAACGAATGAAAGTGCATGGAAGCTAACTTCAAAGCCAAACAGTATCTCAAGAATGCCATGAATGTACAAGACTGTGACAGAGTAGCAAACATCAAGACGACAAAAGAGATATGGGAAGCCATCCAGCAAATGCACATTGGGAACTTTGACCTCAGAGAGGACCTCCAGATGAATGCCAGAAGGAAGTTCTTCAACTTCCAGATGGAGATGGGAGAACCAGTTAACAATTATCAATCTCACTTCGAAGGACTATGCACCAAGCTCGTCGGACTAGGAATCACAAAGGAGGAGATAACCGACAAAATGAAAGTTCAACAGTTGTTCAATGGCGTAACTGGTGAATGGGCCAATGAGAGGACCATGTTCAAGGAGAATCCTGAAAACAGAACTCTTATGCTCCACCAAGTGTTTGGAAAACTGGTGGGACATGAGAAAAGGAAGAAGGATGATTAGGAGCAAGCAAGGGCACACAAAGGGATCGCCCTTAAACTTCAAAAGATGCTCAAGTCAGTTCGATCAAGAGCAACATGAAGAGTCTGAAGAAGAAGAGGATGAGGAACTAGTCCTGGTAACAAAGGCCCTTCGGTACTTCTACAAAGGGAAGTTTAAAAAGGGAAATGGGAACTCACATAAAGGACAGAGTTCCCAAAGAAAACCTGTTGAGAAGGACCTCTCGGATGTCACATGCTACAAGTGCTACAAGAAGAGACACTTTGCGAAGGAATGCCCACAGGGAACTGACGACCGAAGGCAAGGGAAGAAGGCCTACATCGCCACCTGGAGCGATGACGAGGAAGAAGATCCTGAATCATGGGCACACCCGGACATGTGCGCAATGGCCATAGGGGAGACCACTGAGGAACAACCCAGTGAGTTAACTACTGAATCTGTTCTTGCTTCCTTAACAAACTATGAAAAACCTGAGTTGTTAAAACTTCTTTCAAGTCTTGTTAAAGATAACATTAAATTGCAAAAGAAGTTGGAAAAATCGGAACACACTAATGCTGAATTGGTTGGCCTTGAGTCATGTTCCAACTGTGTGTCTCTAATCGACAAGCTTCAGTCCTATCTATCCCACATTGTAGATCTTGAGGATGAGATTAAGACCCTAGAGAGTGATAAGAATGCCTTTCTACAAAAACTGAGTGAGAAACATGAGAGTCCTGAAGCCTCCTGTTCCCAAACTAAGTTCGTACCTGCCAAACACGGATAGGGTATAAATCAGAGTGCCCTAAAGGAAAGTCTCCCTTGAGTGAACAAGAGATCAATGAATGTAGGGCCTTAGAACTCCAGTGTGAGAAACAAAAGAATGCCCACTTAGAAGAGAAAATCCGTGATCTGGAAAGTGCAGTGAATGGAGAAGTAGATTATTACACTGGGAACACTAGACATAAGCTGTATGTTCAAATAGCCAAGGAAAATGGGTCTAAAGTGTACAACAAAGAAACCATGGATAGGAACAGGATACAAAGACTCTCTACCGACCTCCTCCTCTCTTCCCACTTCTGAGGGAACTCTCAACCCACCCACCTCCCCACTTAGAGTTCCCACACCTCCTACTTCTTCCCCCACAAAAACGCCTTCTCCTTCAAAATCCCCTCCTCCTCCTCCTCAAAATTCACCCCCACCTCCTTCCACAGAAAGAACCTCCTCCACACCTCCGACCCAGCAACCTATCGACCTCGACTCCAACGAGGACGCGCTACCCATCGGAGTGATTGCTCGGTGCAAGGCCAAGAAGATGGCACCCATTGTCATGGGAACTGCCGAAGAGAATGCTCGCCTCAATGCTATCGAGGCCGGGCTCAACAACATCATCAATCAGCCCTCCTCATCCTCCTCGCGCCCTAGACTGATAGGCGCTCAGGACGAGGCCCTCGTAGCTGAGGAAGAGGCCGCCCTCAAGGAAGGGAACTCAACACCAACTGTAGGTGCTGGGACCACTACAGACCTCCCAGAGGAAGCTGACAACGAAGACTTGGGGCTGTCCTCCGAAGATGAAGGGCACTCAACAGATGGGGCTGCCACTGAAGTTCTGGACCAAGATGGTCTGGCTCAAGAGCACGCTACTGCCATCACTGAAGACGACAATCAAGGACACCAAATGGTGGTGTCGGTGGGTGCCCATGAAGAAAGGGACCCTCCTCTTATGATTGAATCGGCTGCATCCCCCCAGCAGAAAAGAAAGGTTGCCGCCTCCAGGGGGAACAAGATGAAGAAAGGGAAGGGAACTGCCTCAAAGAGGGTTCCCATCACCGAGGATCGTAAGCTTATCCCCCCCCCCCCCCCCCACTCATTCTCCATGAGCAACAACTCCAAAAATAAGGACTTGGGGAACTCTAGGACCTCATCAAGGCCCAGGGGTGGAAACATGTGTGTGACACCACTGTGAGCGTCGACCCTGCCCAGGTGCACCTCTTCTACAACAACTTCGTCATTCATGACGAGGGCACCAAGGGAACTCTCTCCCTCCAAGGCGACGACTTCGTCTTCACTGCCTCTACAATCGGCCACCAACTACAAGTTCATGTCAAGGGCCTCAACGTTGTTCCTATCAAGAACTGGGGAGAGTTCGACAGCACAGTTATCTACGACGCCATCTACGAGGGTCGTGTTCCCAAAACTGGAACACCCACTCACAACCTGTCTCTCATCGGCAAACTGGCCCACCAGTTCATCATCATTATTGTGATCCCTCAACAGGAGAAGCGTCACCACATCAACATTCAGGACGCCATCCTTCTCTATCACTTTCTCCATAAGAGGCCCATCAATCTTCCTTGCATCATCCTTGGGCACATGGAGAAGTGCATGTCTTCGACCTCCCACTCCTTGCCCTATGCTGGCCTAATCTATGACGCTGACAAGGAAGAAGTGACCATTGGAAAGGAATTGGACCTTTCCGTGGTTCAAAAGATGCGTCATTCAAAGACAATTGAGGATCAAGAGGCGCTTCCCTCTGGTGCAGACCCAAGGATTGGGAACTCTCAAGTGTTGATACACATCGCAGCCACTCTTGAACGAATGGCAGGAACTCAGGAGAAGATCCTAACTATCTTATCTCAGCTGCATGATAACTCGCTTCCCAAGGCCCCATGATCTCCCTTTTTCTTTTCCTTATCCCTGTTTTCTCCACAAAAGTTATGTGTTCTAGTTGTACATCTGATGCTTAAGTAATATAACTGGCTTTTAGTATGATTGCATGTTCCCTCATACTTTATTTATGCTTATCTATTTTCGATGATGCCAAAAGGGGGAAGGACAAAATGTGTGAGATGAGTCCTATTTTGAGTTATCACAGAATATGCTTTTGCTAAGGGGGAACTATCGCATAAAATGCTAAGTAAGAACTCATTTTTCATAGAAGTGGCTCTCCAGGAGCTCTCACAATCTCACATAGGAACTCTACTGCATATCATACTCTAAAATACTTGTCTATTTTTGGGATGGGTTTGTCATCATCAAAAAGGGGGAAATTGTTGGGACGGTGTTGGGAACTCTGATTCCAAACATCGGAACAATGATATCATTCTCCAGTTTTGACAATGACAAACACCCTATGGGAACTAACGTGTTATATCCAAGTATTTCTAAGGAACACAAGTCTAGTGAAGAATCTCCATGAACGTCCAAGGAACACATGCGTACATGATGAAGAGTTCCTCTCAAAGGAACTCTGAAGAAGACAGTTCCCATCACATGGGAACTCACATGTGCAAACAAAGACAAGTCAGCGAGATTCACGGGATCCTGTCTCAAGACAAAACAAACGCTCAGTCTGTGGAACAGACTCAGGCGTTTGATCCAACGGCCCGATTGCTTCTCAAAGTTGACTCAATTCAAATTGTCACATGTGAAGAACAAAGACTTGGCACACAAGACAAAAGGGCATTTCGGAGAAATGAAAGTCAAGATTGCAGCCCAAGTATTGACAAAGTATAAAGTCAAGTGAATAGTGCTCAGAAAGAGTACTTCTCCCAGAACTCACTCATACTCCCAAAGAAAGAAAGAAAGAAGAAGAGAAGTCCCCGGCGGCGAGTGTCTGATCTCGATGACGGCGAAGTCAAGTTCCCAGGAGCAAGGGAACTGTGATAGTCAAGGTGTAAGTTTTGATTCACTTGTTTTAGTTGAGTTGTTCGCTTAGGAACTCGGTTGAGAAGATTCATTAGTGTTGCTAGAGTTAGGTAGAACTCGTAGGAACAAAGAAGTTTGAATCTGGCTGTTTGTAACTAAGGAACAATCAATAATACAAGTAAGTCTTTCAAAATCCTCCAAGCGGAGGTAGAGGTTTACCCACACAACTAGTTGGTTGTCGTGAGGTTCCTCTATAAGGGAACTTTGTCTATTACTTTCTGTTTACTTGCTTACATAGAACTTCCGCTGCCTTGGGAACAGCCTAACCGCTAGTTCCCAAGCTCTTGCTAACACTTAACGATCCAACATACGGCTTTGAGGCTCTGTTCTCTCTCGAAAAATGGTCGAGAAAGCCTCCCGTCGAGAAGGCACTCTTTGTAACAATATTAAAAGTTGCCTGACTATGAAAAAGTAACCCTCTTGAATGAATCTGCAGTTTGATGTTCTTATTCATCAGATTGATTATTCAAGCGTTCTTATTTGTTCCTTTGGAATTAAAGCCCCATTTTATTTCACTTCTTGTGTTTCTACGCCTTTAGTTATAAAATCCTTTTCTTCTAGACCTTGTACAGAACTTTGTTGGAGTTGATTTGGTCTTCCCGACCGTTGGTTTCGACTCCGATCGTTTTGTATTTGTGCATTTGGATTTTGTCTTATCGTCGCCGGACGTTCAAGCTTGATTGGTGTTTTAAGAAATTGCAGATTTGAAAGCTGCTTCTCCCTTTAGATTTTCGTTGCCCAACCTTCGTCACTTTCATTGGCTTATTCGCAGGGATGGACGCATGATTTAATATTAGGGTGGGCTAATGGTCACTATTTTTTTGGTGGGCTAAATTACCTTAATTTAACTAATTTAACACTAAATTTACCCTATTTTTATTTTTCATTATTAAATTTATACTATTTTTATTATTTTTTATTTTTTAGGGCGGGCTGGAGCGTACCCCATCCCGCCCCTCGATCCGTCCCTGCTTGTTCGGCCTTTGATGTCGGGTGTGTCGTCGTCCCCAAGATTCCATTGTCGATTGTCTTGAACAGTGAGTTTAGAAAAAATGAAAAAGAAATGTGGAAAAAATATGTTCTTGGACTACAAGTTTGATAATAGGAACAAAGAAAATAAATTATAATTTAAAAATAAATCCTTGCTTCACAAGGAAGAGTTTTGTCCACGCTCAAATTTTAAAAATAATAACATTAATAAATATATAAAGTTAAATAATGTTAGTTATATTTTTTAAATAAATTAAGGCCTTGTTAGGCAAGGCATCAGTGTTTTTCTTATGTCTACTTGCAGGATAGCTCGAGGCTTTTTATGTACTTTATTCCGAGGAGTTGGAGCTGAGTTTGGCATTGGACTGAGTTGTATTAGGCCTGGTCACTTGGTGCTCCGATGCTTCTGAAGATCCTTCATCTCGGTGGAGGGAACGCCACATGTCCATTTCGCACGCCCAAAAGGGGTCGACCTGCTGCTTGCGGCACTTTGTTTTAGTGCTTTACTCATCCCGATCTCAAACTCTTCTTAGCTCTTATATTCGGAGATTTGTACCTCTTTTGGCTTTTCTTGCTTGCTTTGATCTTCTTAGCCGTTCTCGGCTTCCGTTTTCTAACGGCATCTCGGTATACCAAGTTTGTTTGGTATTCGAATTCTTACCTTATCAAAAAAAACTTTATTAAAAGTGGTAAAAAAAACAGCTTCGTGCGATTTTTTTTTCAAAATATCTACTTATTTTTAAAAAAAATTTGTTTATGGGGATGCACATAATTTGTACATCGATTTTACAACTAATTAGGTGTGCCTTTGTCAGACTTGTGGGCGTTCCAATTTTTAAAGCGGTAGGTTCTACCGTTTGTACTTATAATGGTAAGAAATATTGCGACATTTTATTTATTTTTAATAATGGTCAAATGCAAATTCCCACGCGTGGGATATCTACGTAGCAGTGGTAGCTGTTAAAGCTACTGCTACTATCGTGATTTGTAGAATCACGGGTTTGACATGGCAAGCGGGGGAAGGGGCAAAAGCAAGCCCGAGCTCCAACTCCTTCATTTCACTCTCATTTAGCTCCCTATCCTACATCTCCTCCATTTCCTCCATCATCTGAAGGCCTCAAGCTCTATTTCGATCATTTTCAAGTGCCCCAATCATCTTTCTAAGCGACCCAAAATAAAATTTGAAGTATTCCAGCCAAATCCTTCGCTATGCCGAACGTACTAAAAGAGGGTTTAAAACAGGGTTGGATATTTATTTTTAATTTTAGTTTTAAATTTAATAATTTATCTATATTAAAACTTGATTTAATTTGTTTTATTAATTAGAATCGCTTAATCGGAAAGTCGAAAACCCCATCTCCCGCAAGTTCTGGTTCTCGTCCCCGTACAAGGTGGAACTCACCTAAACCAATAAATCTAAACGAGGAGGTCATGCGGGAGAGCGTTGGTGGATCGAGCGCTCATGAGGAAGTTCAAATCACGACTCCGAAAGCGACGACAAGCCAACCTTTCTACTTCCCGCAGACCCCTTTCGCCTCCATCGAGGGTGCATGTTGGTTTAGTGTTTAATTATTAGGTTAATTTATGATTTATTATATAAATTTGTAGGATTTATTTATTTCGCATGGTTTAGGTCTTAATTTTAAAATATACATAATATTAGTTTTCTTGGTATTTTGGGTGAAAATATTTAATTATTAGTAATGAATTATTTGTAGGGTACACTTATTATGTTTCTTAATTTATGTCGTAAATTTGTATGTTTTATATTTTTCGTTTAATTATTAGTTTTATCAGTATTAATGTTGTAATTTAGGATTTAATTATTAGTTTAAAATAGGTCATACATGATAGTAATTTATATCTTAATTTAAGTCTTAAAATAAATATTTAATTCATGTGTAATTTATGGCGTAATGTATGTGTAATGTGCACGATATTGGTTTTCTTGGTATTTTTGGGCGAAAATGTTTAATTATTAGTGATTAATTATCGGTAGGGTTTAATTATTATTATTATTAATTTATGTCGTAAATTTGTATGGGTTAATTATTTTGTATGGTTTAATAATTTTGTTTAATTATTAGTTTTTTTGGTATTCTATGGCTTAATGTATGTGTAATATGTATGGTATTAGTTTTAAATAAATGTCGTTAAAAATTGATGCAAATCTAGGTGATATTTTAGCTATTGAAACGTTATTTAATAGAAGCGATGATATTTATCTAGAGCATATATACATATCCCACGCTTATGGATCGAGACAGACTCGTCTATCGTTGTGCGACGACTCCTCTCTAAGAATTTCCTAACTCACCCAGATTTCTTCATAATTCAGCAATGCTAAAGGCTAATGGGTCGAGATTCTTGTGAAGTTCACATCCACCATGTGAGGCGATCCACAAATTTGGCGGTAAATTGTCTTGCAAATCATTTTTTTTGTACTTTCTCTGTTTAAAAATATACATCGTTTTTTAAGATTTGTCTTAAAAATTAAGAAGATATTTGATTTGATTTAAATGCGCTCAATTTTGTTGAGATCTTTTCCCTTATATTATATATTTATGTAATTTTTTTTAATTAATGAGGATAATATCGAAAAAAGTGTTGTAAAATAAGTTAAATGACAAGTTTTGTTGAAAAAAAAAATTAGTCTAAAGCAACCTATATTTTTGAATGGATGGAGTATTTAATTATACTTAATTTTCTTGGTCCCCTGCTTTTTTTAGTTTCAAGTTTAAATCATTGACATTGTAGCTTAATATGACAATAATACCCCTATCAAGATAGATTTTTAATCGCAAGGGACTATAAAGATTTGTATGTACGTCTATGATAGAGTTGAATAAAATAGAATAAGGCTAGCCCTATTAAGATTTCAATTATCACATCTATGATAAAGTTGAATAAAGTGATCGATCGATTTAAGGCGCCCAATTAATTAACTTTTAGATTATCATGCAACGTCGTCTTTTTTGACCAATTATTTGCACTTTTTTTTTAAAAAAAAAGGAACAAAACTAGTTGTATGGGAATAAAAATGATCGAATGTGCATTAAAAATTTGTATTTTTTTGTGCATCAAAACGAATAATATGTACATCTCGAAAGAAGAAAATATTTGTAGTATTTTTGAAACTTTATAATGTGCATCGATAAGAAGAACTAAAAAGGATGTCTTGTTTGTGTGCATCAAAATTGATTGTATATACATTAAAACTATGTGTATAGATATATGTTTGTGCATCAAAATTAAATTAGCTTATGTGCATTAAAACTATGTGTATTAATGTGTGTATGTATGTGCATCAAAACAAAACATGTCTGCATCGAAATTGATCGTACGTATGTGTATCAAAATAAATGAAGAAACTAAGCTTATTTGCACCAAAAATGTATTAAATGTGTACTTTATTTATGCACATAACTAAGGTTAAGAAAATAAAATAATTCAAAATTGATGAACATGTACCTAGTTTTGATGCACAAAAGAGATAGTTTTAATGCATATACAAGGTGAAATCGATGTACAAAAAATTTGTCTTATTTATAAATGTGCATCGAAACTAGCAATATGTAGATCAAAAATGTAAGGATCGGAGATCTGTGCTAGTAAGACAAATCGGGAACTGTTCCACAGACAGTTCGCTATGCAGCGGAATAAAATAACATAGAAAATAAATTGTAACGCAATAGCAAGGACACGTTTTCTTATAGAAGAACCTCTACAGCCAAGTGAGCCAACTAGCTGGAAAGTAAACCTCTACCTCCCTCGGAGGATTTTGAACAAACACTATATTAGATTGATAGATCTCTAGATACACAATACAAAGATGAACTTCTCTATTGTTTGTAAACCCAAATACAAACAATACTAACGACTTAAGTCATCATGGATCTAGATCTAAACGCAATCAATATGGTACTTGAACCTGACTCTGTAATAACTGTGGTTTTTAAGGATATTTTTGAATTTTTCTCGGATATCCTTTTAACCTCTTTGTCCCTAATCAAATATTTTTGTTGGAATTTAAATCCTTGAAAATTCTTGGTGATATCCTAAAATCATTAAAAAAAATGATTTTATGGAACGATGTGAATTCTAGGATTTTCCGTGGAAAAAGAATATTTATTGGATAAGCCGTATTTTTAAGTATGTACTATAAAGGATTTAAAATACGAAACAGAATCCTTAAAAATTGAAGGTAGCGAGATAAAATAATGGAAAATTGGTTTTATTGATCTACATACTTTACGGGACGTTTTGTATTTAGTAAGTTTTTCCACCCGAGGTACATAATTTTACCACTTTAACAAGAATCCCGTTCCGAGATGGGTTTTAGTTTTAAAAACCGCCTCTTCTTTGCCTTAATAAGGAAGGAACCATAGAGAAAGAACCAGAACTCGAACCTTTGTAATAAAAAAATAGAGGAGAGTGAACGAGAGAACGACGGACTCGGTTGCCGATTTCTTCACCACCGGCTACCTCTTCTCCTCCGCCTTCTCTGCCCCGTCCACAACCCTCTCCTCCGCCTTCTCTTCTTCCTCTCTGGGTTTTGTTGGGTGATGCTGCTGCAAAGAGGAAGCAGATGCAGCGAGAGAATCAGGACGACAACGGACTCGGGAAGAGGGAAGAATTCGAATCGTTACCGCCGGCGATCAGCCACTGCTCCGACCACCACCCACCACGAGGTCCACCACTGGGAAAAACCCAGCCACCCTTGGGCTTGGGGATCGAGCCACTATTGAGCCAAACGAGCCATAGGCTCAAGTGAAGGTAATTACGATCGAGATTAATTAGCGGTTTGGTTGCGGAGCCACTGTAAGGACCTTTCGGTTCCGCTTTGCTAATTAAATTTATGGTTTTAATAATCTTAATGTTATTACGGTCCCACAGGTTCAAACCGCTAGAGAAACGGACGTCCGGATCTTCAGTTATAGCAAATACAAGTTTTGACATCGATTGGCAGGTAAAGGACTTCGTACAATTACTCAAGATTCGTTATTAATCAGTTTGATTTGAGTTTTGGTCACCTTTAAGAACCATTACTAATGAACAATTTTTATTTAGAAAATTATTTCAAAAGTGAAACGGTTAGTTACTTATAAAATCGCCAAGATGGCCCCTTAAAGCTTGATAGCTAAGGATTAATTATAAATCGATATACGGAAATCAAGTCGTTTACCAATTAGGAAAGTGTAGAATTTGAGTATACAACTAAGAAGTGTATCCTTGAGCTCGTTGTTGAGAAATCTTTTGTTATAACTGGCAGAAGGATGATAAAGATTACTGTTGAATTGCTAAGGACGTTGAACACGCCTTCTAAGGCAAGTGGACGAATCTCTCTTGCTTTATGGTTATTAAATGAGGAATTGAATTCCATTTGATCTTCATATTTGTGTGTTGAATAAAGTTTGTTAGGTTGTTAGAAATAACGATCATGTCGATATGTCAGTTTTTACATTAGAACTGAACTTAGGACCGTTGTGCGACTTTGTGTGTTTAGCTGTCTCATGCTGAGACATTGTTGCGAAGTAAGATAGTGGAGATGGGAGTTTGGACTCCAAAACATCTCTTTAGTGGTCCTATGCTGAAACACTGTTGTAAAATAGATAGCCCAGGGGTAGGAGCCGAGTCTTCGATGACCTCTTTATAACAAAGTCTGTATTGGGGGGCGTAGCTTGCTAGCGGATCCCAATATTGGATTCATGACTCATGTCTCGCTTCACGTTGAAGGAGGACAATGGTGCACTCTAGCTAAGTACAAAAGGAACTGATGTGGGTCAAGTGGTCACGGATGAAATAGGCCCTCTCACCCTGACGACATCAGTTACAAGGAATTTATCGGCAACAGTTTGGGTCGATTAAAAGCTATTAAAGTGAATATGAAATGTTAAAATCATAAAGTGAAGAGAGTGCGATAGGCACGATAATGTATCTGAATGTTTAGTTCTATTGATAACCATGCTTGATCCTGATTAAGAATGATTCTTAATCAAACTTTGATGAAGTTAAGCTGATTAGTCATTGAAGACGTTTGTGAATGTTGTGTGGTTAGTATAAGTTTCCATTAATCGTTTATGCTTCTTAAAGGAACCACAAGTTGTGGTGTTTTCTCTCTTGATTATGCAAGTCTCCTTCTTTCTCTATGAGACTGCTAACTGTTGGATCATAATCCGAGTCTAATCGGATTTTGATGCCAATATGTTTAGTTACAACCATAAGAACCAAGTTAGTTTCTCCACTTGCTTAGTCTTTCATCATCTTCTTTTATTTTGTATGGTCGGTTGGTGTCCACGTTGGTTTACGACACATCAGGTTCTTCTTGAAAGTTGATTCAAGAGGTGGATCCAAAGGTTTGAAGCTTTAGAAGTTGAAGAAAGGTTTCCAATGGCTACACTTGAGGGAAGTTCTTGATGAAGTTACTGCAAAGCGAAGTGGAAAAGAAGTTAAGAACCTACGGAAAACGTTTTAAAGACCTTGTACAAATAGAAGGTTGTTCTATTTATTTACTCTTTTTTAAAGTTAAGGTTTGTATAAGACCTTTCACTTGTTTTTCCGCTGTAATATTTTACTTAATTTTGTTAGGTTTTTAAATGGTTTCTTTTACCTTGTTCTAGTATGTTCTGTCAGGTTAAAGCCTTGGGTAACTCTGGTTTAGTCCTAATCAGGGTTACTGGCGGTAATACCTCCAAGGTAAGTAAGGGGGTGTTATAGACTCGTTCCTGATGCTGGTCCCTTTTGCACAAGAACCAACTTCCAAGTTGATGGTGAGCTGCACGTGGTTCCCATCACTTGGATATGGACAAGATGTGACAAGATGCGAGCGTTGACGTTCTCCACCTGGCCATTGGACTGGGGGTGGCTACGGAGGAAAACTTGAGGGTTATCCCCAAGTCGGAGCAAAAGGTCTGAGTCTCCTCGCAGTCGAATTGGGGGCCTTGGTCAGTCATGATGGTCATGGGAACACCAAAGAGGTAAACGAGGTTCTTCCACAAGAAGTCGCAGACCTTTGTCCCAGTGATCTTTTCCATTTGATTGTGCCTCAACCCACTTCGTGAAATAGTCGACGATGACCAAGATGTACCACACCTGGCCAACAGCCTTGGGGAAGGGGCCAAGGATGTCCATCCCCCACATCGCGAAGGGGCATGGCGCGTGGATGGAGCGAAGACGCGAGGTCTGGGCGTGCTGGAGGTTATCGTGCTTCTGACACCCATCACATCTCTGGATATAGGTCCTCGCGTTTTTCCTGAGGGTGGGCCAAAAGTATCCCAAATGGGTGATTTTTTGTGACAAGGCGCGCCACCCGGGGTGGCCTCCACAGACCCCCTCATGTGCCTCATATTGGATATGCCCCGTAGACTCGGTTGGCACACACAACAAGTTGGGCTCAGCGTAGCCTCGGCGATAGAGCCGGCTGCCGATGACGCAATAGCGGGCCGCCTACATTTTCAACTTTCGAGCCTCCGCGGGGTCCTTTGGGAGGACGCCGCTCTCCACATATCGCGTGATCGAGATCCTCCAGTCCCTAGTTGTAACGGAGAGAACCTCGCTGGTTACACTCCGCGAGAGTTTTCTTTCCACCATCACGCGATTCCCTACCTCCAAGGGAAGGGCAGAGCCCAACCTCGCGAGAGCATCCGCCTTCGTGTTCGAGGTTCGCGGGATGGACTCTACCGCAAAGGTTTCTAGGCACGACACCAAGGCCTTAACTTTCTCTCGGTACGCAGGCAGGAACCCTGTCCGGGTGTCGTATTGCCCGTTGAGCTGACGAGCAACCAGCTCGAAGTCGGTGTAGACCCTGATTTTGCGGGCTCCACTGAGGAGCTCCATCTCTATCCCGGCGATCATGGCCTCATACTCGGCCTCGTTGTTGGTGGCATCGAAGGCGAAGTTAAGGGCGTACTCCATCTCGATTGAGGGACCGGCGAGGAATACGCCAGTCCCGCCACCGGCATCACATCGCGAACCATCAACAAATACCTTCCACTCCTCCGAGCTTGCGTCCGTTTCAGGGAAGGTGACCTCCACCATGAAGTCAGCGAGGGCCTGCCCCTTCATTGCGGTCCTAGGGAGGTAGCTGATGTCGAATTCGGAGAGCTCGACCACCCACTTTGTCATTCGCCCGGAGAGGGCGGGCTGGTGGAGGATTTGCCGAAGTGGGAGGTCAGAGAGGACCAGAATGGGGTGCGTGTGGAAGTAAGGGCGCAGGCGCCTGGTGGCGGTCACGACAACAAGTGTCATCTTCTCCGCTGGGGAGTATTTGCTGCTCCGCAGGCTGGAGCACGCGACTTATGAAGTAGACTAGGTGCGTGGCTTTTCTGGTTAGCACCGCGCTGACCGTCTCCGGGCTCACCGCCACATATAACTGCAAGTCCTCGCCTGCCATTAGAGGTGACAATGTAGGGAGCTTTGATAGGAAGGTCGTTAACTCGGAGAAAGCGAGCTCTATCCCCTCGTCCCAAACAAACTTGTCGTTCTTCTTGAGGGCAGCAAAAAAGGGCAGAGACTTGTCCGCCAAGCGGGAGCAAAACCTCCCCAAGTAGTTCACGGCACCATTGAGCCATTGTACCTCAGTGCGAGATCGCGTCGACCTCATTGAGAGAATCGACTCGATCTTGGCGGGATTGACGTCAATCCCGCGTTCGCTGATCATGAAGCCTAGGAACTTTCCCGATGACACGCCGAAGACGCACTTCTCGGGGTTCAGGCTAAGACGATTGTGCCTGAGGGTGACAAAGACCTCGTGGAGGTTGGCCAGATGCTCTTCGGGGCTTTTGCTCCGCACCACGATGTCGTCGACGTAGGCCGACACGTTCCTTCCCAAGTGGTCCTTGAAGACCCGGTCAATGAAACGCTGGAAGGTCGCCCCTGCGTTCTTAAGGACAAAGGGAATGACCTTGTAACAGTATGTACCCCGCTGCGTGATGAAGGACGTCTCCTCCTCGTCACGCGGACTCATCAAGATCTGATTGTATCCTGAGTACGCGTCGAGGAAACTCAAAACCTCGTGCCCCGAGGTTGAATCAACTAGCTCGTCGATCGAGGGAAGGGGGTAGCTGTCTTTGGGGCACGCTTTGTTGAGGTCCTTGAAGTCCACGCACATCCGCCACTTGCCGCTGGCCTTTTCGACCAGCACGACATTGCACAACCATCTTGGGTACTGGACCACGCGGATAAACCCCGCGACCAACAGCTTAGCCACCTCTTCATTCGCGGTGTTTGCCCTTTCCTCGTTCATCTTCCTCCGCCGTTGCACAACAGGGCGGGTGGTAATGTCGACGTTCAAGGAGTGTTGGGCCACGGTGTGCGGGACGCCGCGGAGGTCCTTGGCGGTCCAAGCGAACGCATCGCGGAATCTGGACAACAGGGCCTCCAGCGACACCGTCGATTTCCCGAAGGAACACTCTCCCAAGTAGATCTTCTCGGACTCATTCCCGAAGGGGTAATTACCCTTCTTTCTGCCTCGGGGATGGGGACCGTGAAGTCCCGGACTTCGAGGTCGGCCTCGCCGGGGGACTCCACCACGAACACCGGGCATTTTTGTTTTGCCGAGGTCACATAGCAAACGCGACCCTCCTCTTGGTTGCCCATTAGCTCTCCAACCCCGCCGTTGACGAGGAATTTCATCTTCAGGTGATAGATGGAGACTACCGCCTGGAACTTCATCAGGGATACCCTCCCGATGATTGCATTGTACACCGAAGGCAGGTGTACCACCGTGAATTCCACCATCTCGGTTCTCCTCGTGGAGCCGGTGCCCAGCGTCATCCAAAGGTCTATGAGACCCGCCACGTCGACCTCGTCTCCCGAGAAGGAGGTGAGTTTCCCAGCGTAGGGCTTCAAGGATGTTTCAGAGATTCCCAACTACCCGAAGGCGACGTTGTACATAATGTCCACAGAGGACCCCGTGTCCACCAACACCCGTTTCATCATCTTCGAGCCTACTTGAGCGTGTACCACCAAAGGGTCCGAGTGCGGCATGTGGAGTCCCTCGGCATCCTCGGAGGTGAAGGCCAAGCCTACGTGGGACCGCGAGGTCTGGGCAACGCTAAATACCGAGGGCTCATGATGGCTTGCCATGGCGTACCTCTTTCTTTCTGCCTGGCTTGATCCAGCCAGTGATGGTCCACCCGAGATGGTATGGATGTACCCATCGGGTGTTGTTGTCTGCCCAGACCGTGCCTGCTTCGCGGGAGCCTACTGCTCGACGTCGTTAGCCTGAGCCTGACTCGAGCCTTACGGTACGGTGTTGGCTCCTGATGCGGGGTTGGCGCGTCCCTTCTCATTTGGGTTGTACAAGGGGCCTCACTTACCCCTATAGCCTCGTTGCTTTCCACCGAAGCAGTTAAATTGCCACCGCGGTTGTTGTTGCGGTTGGCGTTGTTCCCGTTGTTATTGTTGTTGTTGTTGATGTTGTTCCTGTTGTTATTGTTTTTGTTGTTGTTTTTGTTGTTGATAAGGGTTTGGGCCTGCGTCACATACGCAGCCCTCGCGGCCGGCGCGGCCACTTTCGCCTTTCCTTTAGCCTAGGCGACGATTTCCTTGTCGGTCTTTGTCCGAGAGCTCTGGTTTGCGGCGTCCTCGGCATATACATGGGACGTGATCCGAGCACACAGGTTTTCGTACGTCGTTGGGGATTTCATGAAAATGTAAGTCTTGAAAGGCCCCATACACAGGTTGCCCATGAGGGCATCTCGCACTGATGACTCGTCGATGTGTGCGATCTCCGCCACCGCGGTGGTGAACCTTGTGAAGAAGGTGCCCAACAACTTGCCCTCCCCCTGCTCAATACCGCGGAGATCCCGCATATTCTGCTTGCGCTTCCTCGAACCGCTGAAGAGCGTTACAAAGGACTCACACAGTTGAGCGAACGAGGCCACAAACCCTATCTTGAAGCTTATGAACCACGTCATCGCGGCCTTGTCCAGGGTGGTTGGGAAGATGCGGCAGAAAATGGTGTCATTATAGGAGTTGACGTTCATTTGGACAGCAAAATGCTTCACGTGCTCCTCCGGGTCAGCTGTGCCGTCGTACAGTCCCATTTAAGGTCTATGGAATCCTTTGGGCATAGGCGCGCTTTGAATCTCATCCACGAAGGGGGAGCGGCACCCGACCTCAACGGGTTGACGTCGCGACCTCGATTTCAGGGGGTGCATAGCACTCCCTGCCGTCTCGGACAACTCCGTATCCTGCATTCTTGAACGTCGCAAGCGGGATCGCAAGATCTGCATGGGGTCCCAGGGAGACCTCTCCGTCGACGAGCCGTTGGTGGAAGTCTCGTACCCCGACACATGCCCAGAGACGTATGCGGGTACGTACTCGGAGTGGGGTTGGCCTGTGGGGGGAATAGGGACGTATGAAGGGGCGAAGCCCTGCTGGTACTGCCCATAGCCCGGGTAGGGATAAGGGTTCGGGGGTGCACCGCCCAGCTCGTACCCTTGGAATGGGTAGGGGTTTCTTGGGGCGGTGTACGTCCAACCCGGAGGGACCACGAACGGACAACCCGGAGGTCCCGTGGCCGCCCATTGCGAGGTCTCGGGCATGTTATCAGGGTGTTGGGGGAAAAAGTTGTTCGAACAAGCCATTTTGAGGGGTTCAAAGCCAAGGTTTGCACAAATCGAGAAACTGCTTAGGATGAAGAAGTTCCCACAGACGGCGCCAGTGATGAAACCCAAAATAAAACGTCGCTAGGAGACAAGAAACGAGATTCTTTTATTTGATTGTGCAAACACTTGCTCTTTATTTATTGTTTTCTTATAGCGAGGTCATAAATTACGAGATTACAAACAGGCAAGGTATACAAACAAACGAGGTTTACACCATAGACCTCCTAAGAGTATTCGAGATCTCGATCTAACAGGGATCGATATCTCCTAATTGCTTATGAGATTCTACCAACCATAGGTAACTTGATGGACCTTTGTGGCGAGATCGAGCTTTGAGTTTGAGCGTGGTGATGATGGCTTGCGAGATGATGCAGCGAGGTCTTTGGTGTGAGCGAAGGCTCTTTGTGCGACTTGAAGTCTTTTTGTGGACTTCACTTGTATGTAACGAGGTCTTTTGACGGTGATTCATCACGTCGATCTTCAACGAGCAAGATAGTTCTTGAGTTCAAGATGTTTTTCGACCCCTCGCTACCAACGAGGTTCTCCTCTATTTATAGAGAATTGAGGGGCCGAGTTTCGGTGTTTACTCGATTTGGGACGCCCGAGATTAGGGCCTCTGATTGGTCCGGAGGTGAGGCAGCCGATGATTGGTTGGGAGGAACGGCGACAGCTGAGTGATTCAGGCGGGAGGGGATGTCAGCTAAGTCGGCAACGAGGTTTGGACCTCATCCCCGAGGTCTCGGAAGACCTCATGTGGATAGGGATTTTGTTTAAATAAAAGGCGGGTATGGTTGTGGGTCCTGGAATCCACCTTGGGAATCTCTTCGGATCCGTTTGTTCCTTGTACCCCGGGTCCACTTCATGTTCTACTATTTTGAGCACCATCAAATTCAGTATTGGCATTGTCTACTATTTTAGTAGTATTGCCAATTGCTATATCTAATCTTGAAATTTTGTTGCTCAACAAGTTAGAATGTTAAGTGAAGTCTAAACAGTTCGTTGATAGAAAAAAAGACTGAAAATTGTCAATGGAGACAATTTTGTTGGAACTTATTGGACTAAAGGTATTATTGTCCAATATGTTGGTATAGTAATGCGTAAGAGTGTAGTTTGAAGTAGTTGAGAGAGATAACTACTTTTGAATGTCAATATGCCCAAGCTAAGTTTTGGTTGAGAAAAGGATGTAAAGGATTGACAAGATAGGTTATTATCTTGTCATGTGTTGGATAAATCTCATATTCTTGGTTAAAGTAATACTGAGATTTTATCTCAAAAAGGAAATTGAGTAAGGATTTTAAGTAATCCTTATAAAGAAAATAATTTGAGAAGGACTAAAGGTTTAGTTTGGACGACAACAAGGTAATGTGAACACCCTAAGATTTTATTCAAAAATTTATTGACCAGATCAAGGAAAAGTAGTATGGGAAAGTAATATTATTTAAGATCATTGGGGAAGATCACGAAGGTAAGACACCAGGAATTGTTATTCAAGATCATGGAATGCTTGTTTTCAAAACTGTTCATGTATATCTATTGTTGTTAAGCTTCGAAAGCTTAATTCAAAGGAGGCATAGTTATTTGCTTAATTAGTTCATCCTGGAACAAGTAAATGTATAAGGATTTAAGATAAAACTTTGATGGCCTGACATGAAGCGAAATGTCACCGAGTTCGTTCTGATATGTTTGGTTTGTCTGGAAGTCCTGATTGAGCATAGAAGACCAGGTGAAATATTATAGTCTCTTCCTGTTTCAGAATGGAAGTGGGAAGATGTTACAATGGATTCTTGTCATTAGTCGTTCAAGACTTAATGAAAGAAGGATGCATATGGTGGTTGTTAATAAACTCACCTAGAGTATTCTTTTTAAAGCAATTAAGATGACTTAAAGAGTACAGAAGTTAGTTGAGATGATCATGCATGAAGGATTTCATCTTCATAAAAACTCCAAAGACTATTATCTCTGATTGAGATGGATGGTTCATGCTAAAGTTTTGAAGGGAGTGACAACAAGCTTTATGGAGTGAATTGAATTTTAGCGTTGGCTTCCCTCATCAAACTGATGAACGATGCAAAGAAACAAATTCAAACTCCCGAGGACATGTATTATGGATTCCACACAAGTTGGGATGTTAGCTTGAGTTTGAGTGACTTCACAAACAAGAACTTTGATCACACGATAAAGAAATGACTCTTTTAAGGCTTTGTAAGGCCAGAAGTGTTGGTTGTCAATTTGTTAGAATGACAATACTGACAAGGTTCTTCATGGGCCAGATTTGGCCAAGAGAACAACAGCTGATATCGCACTAGCACGATCAAAGTTACTAACTGCTCAGAAGTGACAACAGTCGTGTGTAGTTTTAAAATGAGAGCATGTTAAGTTCATTATAAAGAACGATGTTTTTGTTCTGGTATCCGCCTTGAAAGGGGTATTCCGCTGGGGAAAGGGAGACAACGTAAATGCTCGCTATGTTGGATCTTTCGAGATACTGGAAAGAACTGGTAAGCTTGCTTAATAGTTGGCATTGCCACCTTCAGTGCATTCTATCCGTAATGTCATCCTTGATGGTATGCGTTCGATATATCTCATGTACTCCACAATAATGATATGGATATTCAACCAAATGACACCTAGGAAGAAAGGCCAGTTTGAATCGTGAATGAGAAAATACCTTTGGTTAGGTTACCTTGGTCTAAATATGGAGGTAAAGAAAAGACTTCAGAAACCAGGCAGGAAATGCTGAGTCACTTCCAAAGTTAGTGAACATTGTAAAGAAGAAGTTTTGTAACTAAGCAGTGGTTGTTTTGTGCTTTGTGCAGAAGTAACAACATTTTTAAGGGGGTACTACAAACTTCTGTATAGGTTTGTAGTGGTTGTGTGTATGTGTGCTTATGCTAACCTTCCTTGTGATCTGAGTTCTCCTTGGTTTCGAGGGCGAAACCATTTTTAAGGGGGTACTAATGTAATAACTGTGGTTTTTAAGGATATTTTTGAATTTTTCTCGGATATCCTTTTAACCTTTTTGTCCGTTTTAACGCCTAATCCAATATTTTTGTTGGAATTTAAATCCTTAAAAATTCTTGGTGATATCCTAAAATCATAAAAAATGATTTTATGGAACGATGTGAATTCTAGGATTTTTCAATGGAAAAAGAATATTTATTGGATAATCCGTCTTTTTAATTATGTACTGTAAAGGATTTAAAATACGAAACGGAAGCCTTAAAAATTGAAGGTAGCAAGATAAAATCATGAAAAATTGGTTTTATTGGTCTACATACTTTACGGGACGTTTTGTATTTAGTAAGTTTTTCCACCCGAGGTACATAAGTTTACCGCTTTAACGCGAATCCCGTTCCGAGACGGGTTTTGGTTTTAAAAACCGCCTCTTCTTTGCCTTAATAAGGAAGGAACCAGAGAGAAAGAACCAGAACTCGAACCTTTGTAATAAAAAAAACAGAGGAGAGTGAACGAGAGAACGACGGACTCGGTTGCCGATTTCTTCACCACCGGCTACCTCTTCTCCTTCGCCTTCTCTGCCCCGTCCACCACCCTCTCCTCTGCCTTCGCTTCTTCCTCTCTAGGTTTTGTTGGGCGCTGCTGCTGCAAAGAGGAAGCAGAACCAGCGAGAGAATCAGGACGACAACGGACTCGGGAAGAAGGAAGAATTCAAATCGTTACTGCCGGCAATCACCCACTGCTCCGACCACCACCCACCACGACGGCCACCACCGGGCAACACCCAGCCACCCTTGGGCTTGGGGATCGAGCCACTATTGAGCCAAATGAGCCATAGGCTCAAGTGAAGGTAATTACGATCGAGATTAATTAGCGGTTTGGTTGCGGAGCCACTGTAAGGACCTTTCGGTTCCGCTTTGCTAATTAAATTTATGGTTTTAATAATCTTAATGTTATTACGGTCCCACAGGTTCAAACCGCTAGAGAAACGGACGTCCGGATCTTCAGTTATAGCAAATACAAGTTTTGACATCGATTGGCAGGTAAAGGATTTCGTACGATTACTCAGGATTCGTTGTTAATCAATTTGATCCGAGTTTTGGTCACCTTTAAGAACCGTTACTAATGAACAATTTTTATTTATAAAATTGTTTCAAAAGTGAAACGGTTAGTTACTTATAAATTCGCCAAGATGGCTCCTTAAAGCTTGATAGCCAAGGATTAATTATAAATCGATATACGGAAATCAAGTCATTTATCGATTATGAAAGTGTAGAATTTGAGTATACAACTAAGAAGTGTATCCTTGAGCTCGTTGTTGAGAAATCTTTTGTTATAACTGGAAGAAGGATGATAAAGATTATTGTTGAATTGCTAAGGACGTTGAACACGCCTTCTAAGGCAAGTGGACGGATCTCTCTTGCTTTATGGTTATTAAATGAGGAATTGAATTCCATTTGATCTTCATATTGGAAATAATTTGTGTGTTGAATAAATTTTGTTAGGTTGTTATTTTCTTAGAAATAACGATCATGTCGATATGTCAGTTTTTACTCTAAAACTGAACTTAGGACCGTTGTGCGACTTTGTGTGTTTAGCTGTCTCATGCTGAGACATTGTTGCGAAGTAAGATAGTGGAGATGGGAGTTTAGACTCCAACACATCTCTTTAGTGGTCCTATGCTGAAACACTGTTGTAAAATAGATAGCCCAGGGGTAGGAGCCGAGTCTCCGATGACCTCTTTATAACAAAGTCTGTATTGGGGGGCATAGCTTGCTAGCGGATCCCATTATTGGAGTCATGACTCATGTCTCGCTTCACGTTGAAGGAGGACAATGGTGCACTCTAGCTAAGTGCAAAAGGAACTGATGTGGGTCAAGTGGTCACGGATGAAATAGGCCCTCTCACCCTAACGACATCAGTTACAAGGAACTTATCGGCAGCAGTTTGGGTCGATTAAAAGCCATTAAAGTGAATATGAAATGTTAAAATCATAAAGTGAAGAGAGTGCGATAGGCACGATAATGTATCTGAATGTTTAGTTCTTTTGATAACCATTCTTGCTCCTCATTAAGAATGATTCTTAATCAAACTTTGATGAAGTTAAGTTGATTAGTCGTTGAAGACGTTTGTGAATGTTGTGTGGTTAGTATAAGTTTTCATTAATCATTTATGCTTCTTAAAGGAACCACAAGCTGTGGTGTTCTCTCTCTTGATTATGCAAGTCTCCTTCGTTCTCTATAAGACTGCTAACTGTTGGATCATAATCCGAGTCTAATCGGATTTTGATGCCATTATGTTTAGTTACAACCATTAGAATCAAGTTAGTTTATCCACTTGCTTAGTCTTTCATTAGACTAACCCGTCCATCTTCTTTTCTTTTGTATGGTCGGCTGGTGTCCACCGTTGGTTTACGACACATCAGGTTCTTCTTGGAAGTTGATTCAAGAGGTGGATCCAGAGGTTTGAAGCTTTAGAAGTTGAAGAAAGGTTTCCAATGGCTACACTTGAGGGAAGTTCTTGGTTAAGTTACTGCAAAGCGAAGTGGAAAAGAAGTTAAGAACCTATAGAGAACTTTTTAAAGACCTTGTACAAATAGAAGGTTGTTCTATTTATTTACTCTTTTTTAAAGTTAAGGTTTGTATAAGACTTTTCACTTGTTTTTCCGCTGTAATATTTTACTTAATTTTGTTAGGTTTTTAAATGGTTTCTTTTACCTTGTTCTAGTATGTTCTGTCAGGTTAAAGCCTTGGGTAACTCTGGTTTAGTCCTAATCAGGGTTACTGGCGGTAATTCCTCCAAGGTAAGTAAGGGGGTGTTACAGACTCGTTCCTGATGCAGGTCCCTTTTGCACAGGAACCAACTTCCAAGTTGATGGTGAGCTGCACGCAGTTCCCATCACTTGGATATGGCTTTTCCTTCTCTGGATCTGGTTCGTCGTCTTCACTTGAGTTGCTCACGCTCTCTCTTAATCTGGATTGCTTGCTACTTTCAGTGATTGTCGTTCATTCCTTTCTGAGAGCGTACTTGACCTAGCTTCATCTCTTTCTAGTTATAGTGGTTGCTTCTTCCCTTTTGACGCTTTTGTCCTTTAACTCTTGGGGCACACGATACTGTTCAAAAAAGACCAGCATACCCTTTTGGAAACCTTCCTTCTTGGGACATTTTTATCCTTTTGTGCTTGTCGCCCACGACAACAGTGAAAAGTCCCTTTTATCCTTCATTTAATTGCCACGTACACAGATGGCTCATATGGGGAATGTTTCCCTTGGTTTTCCTGTATACCTATATCTTTCATGTATTCAGTTGTATAGGAAATTAGTTCCAAGTGCATGTTTGTCATTATCAAAATTTCGATTGCTCGAATGGAGAAACCATTGTTCCAGTGTTTAGAACCAACACTGATTCAACACAAAACAATTTTAATTACATCTTATTTTGCATGTGCATCAAAACTAATAGTATGTACATCAATAACTACAAAACCTACTATAGTATTCATGCAAACAACTAAGGTTAAAAAAAGGAAAACTTTTAAAATCAGTGCACAATGTGCATTAGAAAATCGATGAACAATCAATTAATTTCGATTTATGTATACTTATTTTTGATGCACATTCTAGATGCCACCAATGTACATATTACGTATGTCCCCAAAAAAGATTTTTTAAAAAATTATCAAATAAAAAAAAAGTACGAATTCATGAGCCGTTTTTGTCCAATTTAATAAAACTTTAATCTACGACGCTCATTTTTTGAGGAATGGACGAAATGTGTCCATTCGCACGTGATATTTTCCCTAAAATATTGAAATATATGTAGTGTTTGGCATGTTAAAAAATAAAGGAAAAAGGTGATACAAATTTTAGCATTAAATGCTCATTGACATTATAACAAATTTACAATCAAACTGGAAGGTTTGGATCTTCCGTAGATGGGGTTGAATAATTTTTTTTATGGTTCTTAATTTTATAAGTATACATGAATTTATAAATACTAGCAATAAGCCGCGCGTTGCGCGGCGATTATAAGACGGAGACTTCATTAGTGTAGAGATATGGAAATGGCATTTCCGTAAATTTATGTAAAGGGACATGGTTTTTTTGGTATTAATTTACCTGACTTCACGCCATCTAATGTCGTAAAAATTGTTTTATTACGTATACGAGCTTTCTTCACAGCTAAGAAACAAACGTATCCGAGCTTGCTTACAAGCGAAGTAACTTGGACACGTTTTTCGAGACATGTCGAAATTACCCATTTACATCCAAATATCACTTAAGTCGTTCACGCTTTTCAAAGAATATATGTACCGAGATTACTTAAGAGCTAAGCAATACCGACACGAATTTCGAGGAAAAATAAAATATCAAAATTATTACTATACGAGCTTTCTTCACAACTAAGAAACCAAACTTATCCGAGCTTGCTTACAAGCGAAGTCACTTGGACACGTTTTTCGAGACATGTCAAAATTAAACATTTACATCCAAATATCACTTAAGTCGATCACGCTTTTCCATAATATATATCCTGAGATTACTCAAGAGCTAAGCAAGACCGACACGAAGTTCGAGGAACATTAAAATAACAAAAGTATTCTTGAGAAATAATGAATTAATAACAGCCGCACGATAGTGTTATATAGGAAACTGTAAAATGAACGGACGGGATTCAATAGTTAGCCGTGCTTTTATAGTAGTATAGATATAGATATAGATATAGATATAGATATAGATATAGATATAGATATAGAAGTATAGATATAGATATAGATATAGATATAGATATAGATATAGATAAAGTAATTTGTGTTATTATACAAAGTGTATACATGATAATATATTTTTTTTTTGGTCGAAGATACATGATAATATATTAAGCATGGTTAATTTGGGATAAAGAAATTTTAGAGTTTGGTTCTCATAAAACACTCTCTTAACATGAAACGGAAGGAGCATTCAGGGCCCTTGGATCAATCGAAGGGCTGATGTTCTTTCTCCTTTTATTAAAGGCGGGGGCAATTATGTCTTTTCCCTCTTTAATTAATTAATCGTTTTTCTCTTTTTTGATTTGGGGGCCGGGTGAATCGACTGCTCGATTGGATGACTGGACGAATTGACGGTTGCTCGATTAGGGTGAATCGGTACGGAATTCGGTGATCCGGTTTGAAGCTCTCTCGTTCCTTTGCGAGTCTCGACGGCGATTGCATTTGGCAATTGCAAGTCCCGTTCTATCAACGGTGATTTCGCGTGTCTCGTTCCGATCTTACATTGCTTGAACCAAAACCATGGCTGAAAGTGGTATTTTATTCCTCTTTTTGTGATTTCGTTAGGTTAATTGAAATTCTAGTGTTTCTAAACTATATATCTAAGAGTGTGTGACTAGAAGAGATATTCACAAATCCGACTCTACGTAATACTAGCAAAAAACGACATTTAATACTAGCAAATTAGTAGAAGAGTGTGTGATTTGATTAATCTACGCTCGTAGCTACCACTGGAATTGGCATGCGTAGTATGTGCCAATACTAGCAATTGAGAATACTAGAAAATGAATTCCTCTTCTCGTTGCACTTTTCGAACTTAATACTGCACTTTTTGGACTTAATAATGCACTTTTCGGACTTACTAGTGCACTTTTCATACTTAATAACGCACTTTGAACAATGAATTCCTCTTCTTGTTGATACTTTGAAATAATCATAAAGGAGTAATACTAGCAAATGAGAATGCACTTTTCGGACTTAATAATGCACTTTTCTACTTACTAGTGCACTTTTCATACTTACTAGTGCACTTTTCATAAAGGAGTAATACTAGAAAATGAGAATGCACTTTTCGTACTTACTAGTGCACTTTTCATACTTAACAATGCACTTTTCATTTGTGTTTAAAGAACATATATTCGACTGTATATCTAATTTCATTTGTTATATAGAACATAGTTTATATATTATAATCAAACTCATAATACAAAAATATGATAGTTAATCACATTGTGATTTTGGTAGTAAGGGTTATGACATTGGACTTCAAGGTGGATATGGACCAAATGATCGTGTCTTTGAATTAACATCTTTTTACTGCACTTTTCACAGTTAATAATGCACTTTTTATATTTTTGTAGTGCACTTTTTGTACTTAATACCACTTTTATATCTTTTTGTAATGCACTTTTCACTAATTTAGTTAGCAATTTTGTAATGCACTTTTCCTATTATGTACTGCACTTTAATATATAATTTGCAATGCACTTTTACTAATCTTCACTGATTTAGTTACCAGTTTTGCAATGCACTTTTCATATAAAGGTCAATTTTTCACCACTTTGGATGAAGCTATGGACTTCTACAAAATTTATGCATTTTATACTATTGTGTGCACTTTTGTTTTAGTACAAGTAGCCTATTAGCTCAAATGGTAGAGCGGTGTGGTTTGTGCACAAAGATGTAGGTTCGATTTCAACATGGGCTAATATGATATCTAACAAAAATTAATTCTTAACGCATTTATTCTTAACCTAACTAGGTAGGTACTAAAAGAAGTTATATTTTATCGTGTGCGACAAATAACTAATTAACCACTATTTTTCAAAGAAGATCATGATCAAATTAGCTTATATGGGATTCGAACCCACATCTCTGTGCATAAGCACATTGCTCTTCCATTTGAGCTAATAAGCTTTTCTTAATTAAGAATGTCTTCTTATGAATTTGAATGTCTTCTTATGTCATTTATCAATGCACTATTCTTATGTTACAATGCACCTTTGGAACTTTTCAATGCACTTTTATACTGAATGCAATTAAACAGTTTTGGAATGAGACTTTCTATTTGTTAAGAATGCACTTTTGATACTCTTGAGTGCACTTTTTTTTTACTTCATAATGCACTTTAATTGGAATGCACATTTATATCTATTGAGAATGCATTATATGCATTTAGGAATGCACTTTTGTTAGTGTACAATGCACTGCTATTTTTGATGCATTTGAAAAAATTTAGAATGCAATTTTATTTTTAACTAGCCAAGTCAGGCCCGTCCGTTGGACGGGGCAGATTTTATATTTTAATATTTGAAATGCATAGATGTTTGCAAGCATTTACAAAAATAATACAAATTACAATAAAAAGAAATTAATCTAATAAAAATCATAGAAATTTGAACTTTAAATTTTTTTTTTGCAAACCTAATTACCATCCACCAAAAATCTTCATGTCTTGCGTTCTCACATTCACTCTCCCCGTCTCAATTCGTGTTTCGATTCGATCAATCTTTCTTGCAATTTGAGTGTAGTCTTCTATTTTTCGCTTCATAGTGGATGAAATTATGATGTGTTCATACAAAAATAAAAGACGTATATAGTGAGAAATAAAAAAATAGAAATTAAATTTTATATTATTTTTGTTGGTTATAATGTCTACAATTGTGTTTGATGTTGTGTTTTGTATCTAATATCAAAGGTTTATAATTTAATGTGTAATATCAAATGTTATTATTATTATTTGAAATATCAGGTTGCAAAATTAACTATTTTAAATTAAGATAGTTGATTATTTCGCAAATCCTCCAACTTTAAATAAAAGGAATTTAAATATTTCAAGACATCAATAAAAAAATATTTATTTGATTTTGATGATATATAAGTTCGCATGTTGTAAGATTATAGCTTTAGTGATTTGGATTAGTCTAGTAACGCTTTCAAAAAATTTCCATTAAGATTCACGATAGGGGTATAATAAATCTATTTTTTTATGAATGATTTCGTCTATTATATATAGCCTTATTGTACCATTTGAAGTTCTCTTAATATCCATCTAAAATTTAATTTGATCCTATAGCAAGTGTAGGTTAAATAAAAAGAGATTCATCTAAAATTTTAAATGCACTCTTATATCTAATAAAACTGCATTAAATTAAAAATATATAGTAAAGTCATTTTGATTGTTTGAAAGAATTAGATCACCTTATTATAGAATGTAATCAAATGGATTGGTGTATACTTATCAAAATCATATATTAGTTAACACATTAATTTACATTGTTCTGTGTATTTTTCTAATACAACTTAGCTCATATGTTTAATAACAACTATAATTTTTTTATAAATTAATTATAACAAAACGTTTTAAATATTTAAAAAAATATGAGTCACCTTATAACTACATATAATCAAAATCATATATCATTTTTCATACACATGTGCAATTTGTAATATAAGCATAATAAAGTTTTTATATATCATTCACATACTTTTAATATCAAATTTAAATTGAATTTAGTCTTTTGTAGGAGGTCTTTTGATTGTGGTAAAAAAGTTATCCAAAGTGATTATTTGAATAATCGAACCTTAAACCTCCAATATAATTGTCAAAGCTTCAACCATTGAGCCAAAATTTTATATTAACATATAATAAATAAACATAATATAGTGAGATGTTTTTCATAAATTTAATATGCTCACCTAGTACATAACATTTTAATGTATAAATTTCAAAAATAAAAATTAAGGTGAATCTAAAACAATTTATTTTATTATATAATAGTGTAATTGACTATACACAATGGTGCCTAAAATATAATATACCAATGATTAAATAGTAAAGTATTTCAATTAAATAAAATATATACAACAAATTAACAATGGCCAATAAAGGATGATAATATATAATAGTATATACCAATTATAATTAAGCCTTAATACTAAATGTGAATAAAAGGATCTACCTTGTTATTTAATAGTGTAATTGACAATACATATGCTACATATGACATAATATATCAACAATGCAAAACTAAGAGTGTGTTATCTACCAAAACAAATAGTTGTCAAGATTTGAATCGTGATCTATAGGCAGCTTGAAAGATTCTTTACCACTAAGTTATATAGAATTATTTTATTATTTAAAATGATAAGTTCTCATAAAAATAAATATTATGTAATAAATGTGGCATTGAATGTGGTTTTGTACATAAATTTATCTATTTAATATAAATCATATTAAAGGTGAAAAAATAATTAAAAATTAATATTAAGTGCATTAAATATGGCATGTACACAACTTTATATATGTAGTATAGATATTGCACTTTAACTACTATGGAAAAGCACTTCTACTATATATTTAGTAATGCACTTTATATATCTTACAATGCACTTTTGAAACTTTTCAATGCACTTTTCTATTTAAGTTGTAGTAACTGGTTATTGTTGTATACATAGCTCAACATTCACTTACCAATCAGAAAATTGACAAGCCAGATCCAATCCACTATTGCAGGTTGTAACTAAATAATTAAATATAAAACCTACATAATTTAGATAATACTAAGCTTTTGAATTTGAGTGGTCCGAAATCAATCAACTTAAGGCAGAAAATTTCCAGGAGGTGTAAAATAAAATGTATGCAAGTGGAGAGAAGAACTACAATGCACATGTACGAAACGTACATTGCTCTTTTTCAAACAAGAAGTAAAAATAAATCAAAAGCAAGAAACGAATGAGATTAGAATAGGCGATTATTGAGTCGGAATTATATTTTGAAAGTAAATCCAGGAGAAATAAGAGAGGATAGCATGAATGTTTCCCTTTAAACTGTAATATCCGCTAAATTCTAAATAAAATAAAATGGATAAATATCCCAATAATTTTTTTCTCTAAAATAAAGAACTTAATAAACTTTAAAATTTCATACTATGTTATGAAAGGATACAAAAGTTTACTACAATGACGATTAAGAATTTAATTAAGTCGGATACCTATCTAAATATCTTCTCTTGAATAGAGAGTTTAATTATTTGTATAATTGTCTCAATAAAAATATAAAAGTGTTATAAATGTAATATCCGCAATATTCCAAGACGTTAAATCCAATATAATATAATTTTATAATTCTTTCTCTTATAAAGGAGAATCTTTAAATATATTTTAAATACAGCCCTTTTGCTCTTTAAAAAGAGATTCGTACGTAAATTATAATTAAATAAATTGCAAGAAGGCATTATAAGGGTTATGAATAAATAAAAGCATTTAAAAGTGCATCATAATTTCGGTTTTAGTAAATAAAAAGAGGTACAACAAGCTAGTAAAAATACAATGAAAATTCAACAAAAAGAATGCAAGAGGCGGGACTTGAACCCGAGACCTCTTGCAATTCCGTCTCACACGCCCCTCCCTTTTTCCGCTAGACCAATGTGACTTTCTTGCCATTTACCCCACTCCTTTAATTTTATAACAATATTAGTCTTCTTCTTCTCCAAACAAGTCAAATTGATTTGACAAGGGAGCTATGCATGCCTTCCACCTTCTCCCTTTGCTTGCAAGACCACCATTGATACATCACCTTGCATCACCCTCCAACAAACACACTTTTGGCCAATAGATGAGCACCTCCTCCTTCTCCATAGGTCCATCACCATTGCCATGGATTGAAGAAGCATGCCCTTTGCCTATAAAAAGGGCCTCAACCTCCTCCAAACTCACACCATTCTTCCATCCTCCTCTCTACTAGCAAATTCTCTGATTCAAGATCATAAAAATCAGCCCCTTTCAAGCTTCAATTCTCCATCCAAAGCACCACCAAAAAGCCTTCTCTTTTACCCTTGGAGACCGTCGGCGACGCCCCTTCCCCGCCTGCCACCGTGCGCCGCCCGACGCCCTCGCCGGAGCACCGCCGAGCCACCGTCGTCCCTGCCTGGTTGTGCCGCCGCCCCCTTAGCCTCCTCCTCTGTGTACAGAACAAAGTTCTGTAGAAGAAAGGTCCAAACTCTATCTTATAATATAAAATATTTGATTTAGATTGTCTTAATAAAATAAATAAGTCCCTTAATAATTATTAGTAAAAGAGAATATTTTTATAAGAAATATTAATAGAAATCTTGTTAGTTGTAGAGAAGAAATAAATCAATTAGGAAAAAGTTATAATTACTTTAGTGAATTTGGATCCTACTAGAATATTTAATTTATATCATATTTTAATATTGTAAGACATGATTATTTTAAATAGATTTTAAGAAGCTCTTATAAAAGTAGTGTTATGAAATTTGTAGTATATGGATTATAGCTTTATATAGAATATTATTTTTATAAAGGGATAATATGATTTATACAAAAATTATGTTACATATCTCTAAGTATAGAGAATAACAAGTTTACGAATAGAATGATATTAATGATAGTTATATTAATAAAGTTATCACTTAATGAAAATATTATTTGAAGATCTTGATTAGTTGAAAGGAGAAGATAAGTAAATTAAATAAAGTATTGAGAATTTTATTATATAATATTAAAGTATATTATGCAAGACATATTATATTCATAATACTAATAGGTTCTTATAAAAAGTTATTTTGTAAAATCACTAGCATATGAAATGTAGTTTTAATATTAAAATTATCACCTTTATAAAAAAATAAGATTTATATAAGGGAATAATATTGCATGTCTCTAGTTATAGAGAAGTTGAAGATATATGAAACTATTTATAATAATAATAATAATAAACATATTATTTAAAAGTTGTCATGTCTCTAAAAGTGTAGAGAATTGCCATAGATATAGTTTTAATAATAAAATATGGTAATAGGTGATAAAGTTCTTATGCCATATTATAATAATTATTCTAAATAATTTGTAGGGAACTCATATAAAAATATTGTTACAAAAGTTGTAGCCATGGACTATAGTTTGACATTAGATGTTGATTTCTATAAGAAGAATAATATTATTAGTAATTATATTACTAAGGTCATCATTATGAGGAAAATATTAATTTAATGACCTCTAAGTGTAGAGATTTGTCACAAGACATAAGTTCCAAACTAAATATAAAGAATTATGAATTTATATTGATCCTAGGATATTATATAGAATATGGATGACTTGTATGGAAAGAAACCATGTAGATATGAAAAAGATATTATTTTATAACCTAAAATGTTATAATAATGGACTATAAATATGAAGAAGGATATTTATAAACCATGATTATATTTTATAAGCTATGATCATAGATATTTTATAAATCATATAATGTGAAAAGAATTAAAGGAATAAAATAAATAAGATTAATTTGTTATAAGTTGATTTTAGGAAGTTACCTTATAAAGAAAATAGAAAGTCCTATTTATGGAAACTTTCAAGAAAATATATTATAAGTCTATTAGCTTTATTTAATATGAATTATATACTTAAATAAAATTCTATTAAGAGAATATTATTAATAAAGTATTCTTGGTGAGGGAAATAATATTATAAAGTTCACTAAGGAATATTTGGAAATTGGAAAATAAGATTTTACTTAAAACAAATATGCCAAAAGGTTAAAATAGATTCTTTAAAGCATTAATAAGAATTATACATTCTAAAGGAAAAATACCTTTTTAGAGAAGGTATGATATTTTGTAAAATTATACTTGCTTAAATTATATTAAAAGGAATTCGCAAGTGAAGTTAAACGGATTATTTTAATATTATTAAATAGAATTGTTATGGAATAACAAGGGATATTACAAAGCCAAAATAATAATAAAGGAATATTATTTTTTTAAGAAAAAAAACTCTCTAAATTATTATCTTAATAATTTAGAATTCCAACTCTCTTATAAAATATTATAAGAGGTAATCCCAACTTTAGGAGGAAATCATGATTAAATCTCGCTTGTAAATTCCGTGTCGATAGGTCGGAATCCGTGCTCGAAGTTGTGAACCACATAATCCGCCAAGAAACGATAGTATACGCTCGTAAGCTAAGGCAAGTGGAATTTCCCCTTGCGACCTTTATATTTCATTCCGTAAAAATTCTCGATGTTGGGAAAACCTTGTGTGCTTAAACATAAATGAACCTAGGAAATATCGATTGCTAGATATAACGACCCATTGTTAGCATAGTTCGCTTTATATTCTCGTGATAGGATTATTATCTTGACTACTTGTGATCTCGCTCAGAGATCAACTTTGAACGAACTAGTAAGGGGCGTGGGTTAGCCAACGCCTCTATATAACCTTACTAAGTCGTACATACCTACGACTTTCGGGATCATGATCCCATCCGCTCCGATTGCAAGGGGGGATGTGCGCACTCTAGCTAAGTGCCAGGAAACTGATTTTTCCCCGGGTGGCTCGGATTATCCGTGTCCCACCACTTTCTATTAAAAATCATTAACGAAGTCAAATATCTTTCGTCACTATATAAGATAAGTGCCCAGTGCACATTTAAGATACCAAAACCGGATCGGTCTCAAATGATCGATCCGGCTCTCGGTCCGCTCAGGGCGCGAGAGGTTTTTAACTTGTATGAAGTAATAATGTTCCCAACATACTTTCGATTCCTAAAGAAGTCTACAATATAGTAGCTCTTCTATTGCTTATCGAGTTATCTTCGCTTAAGATATACTCTCCTTCGAACCATTTAAGCTCCACATTAACAATCCCTAGCGTATAGCCCCATCGTAAACACAACCTTATCATCTCTTTCGACAATAATTGAAATTACCAAAATACCCTCGGGAAGTTCCATTCCCGCTTGCTTAGTCTCTTAGACTAATTCTTCTTTTCCGCATGTTTGTCTGGCATTTTATCGCCCCTCGCAAATTATGTCAAAACCCAGGAATCCTAGCAAGGCGTAAGGCGAAGTAAAGTGAAGGAAGGTCAAGAACTCTCAAGATGTATTTGTTGTTACTTTAGTTTATGTTTCACTTTGTTTCAAGAACAAGATGGTTTCGTTATTTGATTTCAAGTACCTTTGATTTTGAAGATGATGTAAGACGTTTGTAAGAACCAAGTCTCCTTCGGGAGCACATTTTCTACTTTATAAATTATGTTTATTTCCGCTTTAATAATGTTGTATATCATTCTAAAAGCCTTGGATGACTTTGGACGGTAAAGTCCGAGGTCATTGGCGGTAATACCCAGTGTTGTAAAATAGGGGTGTTACAATTGTGGTATCAGAGCTAAACGTTTTGTTTTCAAAACCGAAAACTTTTAAAACCGAATTTTACGAAAGTCGAGAACTTTTAAATCCTAACTTTTTACTTCCGTTACTTAAACCTCCCACTTATAGGAAAATTTTCCCGTTTACATCCTTTAAAGAAGACTTAAGAGTATCAACTTTCCAAATTCAATTTCTTAGCTAAGAAGAATCTTTTGAAAATGTTAAAAACTTTAGATACCAAACACTTAGTTCTAGAACTACCAATTGTACGAAATTCCTCTCTATCTTTCGAAAACCCAAGTAGTAGGAACGTTCTAACTATTAGAGACTCTAAACACTTCTTATAAATTTATGACTAAAGATTTACATCTTCACTCTAGGAAACTTGTTAGTGATTAAGAAATTACTTCTTAAAATAAAAAGACCAAGAGAAAAATCCTAAACTCCTTAATAGGACCAAGAAAATGAAAAGTCTTAAATTTAAAATTTTATACCTAAACTTTATATCCGAGAATGCCTTAAAAACTTCTTCCAAGTACTTTAAAGAAAACTCTAAAGTTACTCATAGAAAGTCTAAAATCAAAACTCATATAAGAGTAATTTATAAGTAGAAATTATAAGACAATAAGTTCCTAGAATCGGAATCATTTACGAAGTCTTATTCCAGAGTTTTAAAAACCAAGTTCTACTAAAGCGTTAACATACCGACTTCTTATCCACAAATTTTATTTGAATTAAGTACACCAATTTTTGCTATAATCAAAGAATTATGAATCAAAGAATTTTTCCTTAAATGATAATTGGAATTCCCCCAAACCCGAGATAGAAGCTATAATCAAAAATCTTTAACCTCTCCTTCAAGGGTTAGAAGTACTTTACGTCATACATGAAATAAATTTTCTATACTTTAAAAGTTTATCTTTTAATTTAAAGTCATATAAAGTGAGCTTTTAATAGAAACTTTAAAACTGTTATAATTCTTTAAGGATGTACATGTGTTTAAAATGAAAATTTCGTTTTCAAATTTCAAAACTTCCTTCCAATATCTTTGTCACATAGAATCAAGGATCTTCTATATAAACGCCTTCTTCTCCTCTACAGAAATGGTACTCACTAGAAGTCTAACCCGAATCAGGGATGAAGCCAAAAAGGCTTTCCAAGAGCTTGATGAGGCTTTCGCTCAATGGCCGTTTTTTCCAAATGGATACCCCGAGGACAACTTCGAGCTAGCCCTACAAGAGGAGATGCATGAAAATGCACCAGAGGTGAATCTCGAGGAAGAGAAACTTGAAGAAGCATACCCCGAGGGAGTAGTTAATAAGTCACTCCATAGTCAATCAAGTCAGGAAAACACTGAGCAAGAATTCTCGGGATATCATCCATGGGGACACATGACGGAGACTCCACACCACCCAATCACAAGTCAAGCTCCAATGACCTATCAAGTGGGTGGATGGGCTAACGGGACTCAGGGAGAGTCATCCCATCACCAAGCAAATGGTCAAGCAAGAGACCCATCTCCAATCAGTGACCCAAACCCAACGAGGATTCATCAGCCAGATTACGACGATCTCCTCCAACGTAAGGGGGTAGGGTCGGAAGAAATAAGTTCCTACCAGAATGTGGATGTTCTTCCCCCTGAAGGCGTCTGTCCAAGACGAACCTGTTACATGAACTATGACCTCTTAGAGAGGCGCAAAGAAGGCTGGCTAAACAGACAAATGGCTGAACAAGACGAATTGTTCCAAGTCGATGTCCGACTAAGCGAACTTCGCGCAAGGAGCACGTATCGTCGCAGGCAGATCGAGCAGGCCAACTTAGTACTGGACAATGAGAGCGGGATTCTTGATGAGAATCTCTTTGACGACCATTTTCGCGATAAGTATAGTTACCCCGACCGTCCCTAGGCTTTGTCTTAATTGTATTTCTCGTTGTAAAGGAGTGAGCTAGTCCGCTCCTCTCGACTTTCGTTTTGTCTTTGAAAGGTCGAATCATCATCGTTTCTTTTCCATCCCTAGTGTAATGGCTTTTTATATAAAGCCTTTGTAATCAGTTTCCATAAAAGTTCTAATAAAAATGTTCTCTCTTCTCTAAACTTGAGCATCAGTTCTTGCCTATACTTGGGGGTTAACAAAAACAACTATATCCTGCTTCAAATATAGAATTACGGATATTCTATATGAATGTCAATTGTTAGCCATATACAGAAAAAGGTTATAGTAAAAACTAAGTTCATGCACACCGGGAATGAGAAGAAGTCACACCATCTAAAGGTAATACTTATGTTTCCATAGAGCCAAACTTACTGAGCCAGTGACTCAAGGGAAGATAGAAATTTCCAAAGAGGACGCCAAGGAAGGCTTAGTCGACTAAAGATCTAACATGTCTCCACTTAACCAGATCTCGAAACAAATTATCAAAGGTATGTGTGGGGCAAACAATGATCTAATAATAAAGGAGTGGTTGAGATTCCGATCAATGAAGGATATATTGGTCCGACGTACCGACAAGTATTTAGGAATTTGCTCCACTAATATATGGAACCTTGGCGTGATGTTTGATGTTGTCAAACGAATGAACCAACCATAATAAAGGTATGCGAAAGCCACGTCATAGACCTTTCTTCGCTTCCATTTTGATAAGTCAACACGGTGATAGATGAAGTTAGAAAACAAGTTGCTAGGACCAAGATATTTTAGACATGGATCATAAGTTCGCTAAGTTACCCGATAGACCTAGTGAGTCATGAAGTTGCTTCATCATTTAGACATTTAGTGGACACGTGTTCCTATTTGTCACAACTAAAATAGTAATTCTTCCATACTCGACTCTATTATTTCCCAACCTTTGTTTTCCGTTATTTGGTTGAATAGCCCTCTTGCCCCTTGTTAACCATCCCTTCCTTGTAGACATTAGAAGGACATCAGAATCTCAGCGTTAAAAGATGGCAAACGCTAACGAAAACAACAATAGGAGCACATTTGTTTACAATCCGCCTCAGGAAAATGATGAAGGGTCTAAGCGCTCTGGTCAGAATCAAGAAGACCCACTTCAACACGTCCTTTGCCCACCAAGGACGGAGGAAAGAGGTCCTTTAAGGATCAAAGTTGCAAGAGTCCACAGGGAACAATTCACTCATGAGATGGTTCCAACTGCATTGCCCAACATGAAGAAGTTAGCGGGAGGAGATCAAACTAGCAATGCAAAGGATAATATCGTTCAGACTTCTTCATCAATAATTTGCTTAGAGTGTGACAGGAACCTGAAAACTTTTTCCTCATTGAAGCCAGACATTTATGACGGTATGGGAGAAACCCCCGAGATAGTCAGATGGTTCTTACAAATGGAGCGCCTCCTAAGCACGCTTGAGTGCAAAGAAGTGGAAAAGGTGCACCTTGCCTCCCTTCAGCTAAGGGGAGAAGCACGAAAATGGTGGGAAAGTTCAAACTTGTCGGAACAACCATGGTTGAATTGGGCAATGTTCAAAGTGAAGATGTTGGATCACTTCTGGACAATTTGGGGAAAAGAGAAGCTTTATAAGGTCCCTTACCAAAAGATTGGTGGGCCAAGCATGCCCGAGACAACAAAGCTTAAACCCCAAATGGGAGATGCCACAAAGAAAGTCCCCACCAAGGCAGAGAGAATTCAACGGTTCCATGAATTACTGAGCCCAGAAATAAAAGCTCTGATGAGTTATCGCAAGTGCACGACGTTGGGAGAATAAATGGATGCGGCCCACATGGCAAAATCCTTGCTCAAGGAATCCGCACCAAGGGTAGAAGCTTGGGGACAACCTCATGAAAAGGAGAATGGCAAATTTAAGAGGCCAGGCTCTCCACAAAGTTCAGGCTGGTCAAAGAAGAGCAAGACTGGGTCCGAGCCAACTAAGTCAAAATCATTCCAAGGCTCGAAAACCAAGAAGGGCTCTATAGTCTGTCACAACTGCAAGGAACCGGGACACCTCAACCGAAACTGTACCAAGAATCCTATGAAGTGCTTCAACTTTGGGAGAGATGGACATCTCCGCCAATTCTGTAGACGATCAGCAAATAAGTCAGGACCAACTCACTCCAACACAGTGTCCCAATACCCTTAGTTTTCCAACGGGATGACGGGAACTGCTTCTGTGCAGTCTACAGCTCAGGATGAAGAAAAGAGGTCGATTACATCCCAGCGTCAAGATCAATAGTTCTATGAGATGCACCGCAGTGACAAACCTTTTGCATCAGATGCTCAAAAGGAATAGTTGGATCCTCCTTCCTATCCGCGTTTAATCTTCGTAATCATATTAGTTTTGCCCTTAAGGCACTTTTGTATCGCAAAAGTAGATGCTAATGTCGAACCATTCCGGTGTCACTCTTCCTCGTGAGAGTGTTTCATTTTGAAATCTATATTATGATTATGGTTATCATATTATATCCTTGCGTATCAAACCAAAGACTGTGTTCCATCGTTAGCTTAATATAAGAGAAAGTTCGAGCTAAACCCTGATTTAACTTTATGACATATTCATAGTATTACTAAGTTCGCCTCAAAATGCTACTCTTTATACCATAACGAAATTGTAAGCTATAAAATCAAAAGTTTCAATATAGATTCACTACTACAAAATAACCCAAATACCCCGGGCGTTTCACCCCAAATACACCGGATCTCGCCCGGGGTAAAGGTTGCTGGGGTATTTGATCAGTATCCTAATACACCGGATCCAATCCGAGTTATATACTCTCCTTAAATTTATCCTACAATCTACTTATCCGGTGTATTAGCAATATTTAATACACCGGATAATATTTATCCGAGGTATATATGAGTATTTTTTATCCGGGTTATTTAGTAACAAAGATACACCGGTTGTTGTTGTCCGGGGTATAATGTTTAGGGTATATACACCAGATATGGAAGTCTGGGGTATAATGTTTAGGGTATATACACTGGATATGGATGTCCGGGGTATTAATGGTTAGGGTATATACACCGGGTGTTTTAACCCGGGATATAATTTTCTAGATATATACACCGGATAAATAATGTCCGGTTTAATCGCTCTTGGAGTGCTAGGCTTAAAAAACATAATATAACCCGTGTTACTGTCCGAATTAATTGCTCTACGTGTATTAGCACAAAGAACACATATTTATAAGCTCAATTCTGGTTGTTAATTAATAGAATAAATCAAAACTGGTTAATCGTAGCCTCATGTATTCATTAAAAACAACTCCATAACTCAGTCTTTGAACGAGAATGACCTTTACACTATAAATTCCTGAAATTGGAATGGATTCTTAATTAAGCCGAATAGCTGTTACACTGTACAAACAAATGTGAATTTTAAGTACACATTTTTAGCTTCAACTGTTGGTTAGGAAGGAACAGCTGGAGTTTGACCTTCCAACCCGGCTAATTAACCTCTCAAGGTTCTGATGTGAGTGACCCTCTGTTAAATTTTCTGCCACCTAAGTCCTGTAACGAAGTAACACATGATCTCTATAACTGTCATATAGTAAATAAATAATGATGCAAAAAATAGAGATTTTGATTCTCACTTGCAATCTTCCTTGTAGCTCGTAGTAAATGGGATTCGCCTCTTGACCTATAGTAATGAACAAAAATACAAACATTAGAACTAAATAACAGCAAAGGCAGAAGAACAAAACATTCAAGGATTGCCCTGAATAAGAAGTACAGTAGATTACATGTGAGAAAACAGAGATGAGCATGGTGAGTTAACACCTATTGTGAGCTTAGAACTTAGAAGGAATTAGATAATGCATCTATAAGCCATTTATGAACTAAGATTGAAATGAATCATTTCACAATAAACTGAAATGAAGCAAGTTATTACTTACCAGCTTTAGGTAGATAATCTGCTTCAGTCTCTGCCAACTCAATAGATTCACCAACCTGTCCATCAACATACATCGAAAGGCAAGCTTTCTGTTGTTGTACACGCTTTTCAACCATCTCCTTCTGCATTGCCTGGATAATATAAAATCAAGCTTAATGCACTATTATGTAAATCAACTGGTATTATAATAAAAAAATATGTAGGATACCTTTATCTTTTCATGAATCTGTTGTTGCTCGACTTCTAGTTCACTAGAGTCCTCTACAGTCTCTACTGATGATATAGATGGTAATGATAAAAGTTAATTACACAAAAAAAACTAAAACCTAGATAACAAATGAACATGACAAATTTGAGATTAGGAAGAGATTCTGCACACCTCAACAATTCACTGAATGCACTTATTAGACAAATTGGTCAAGGCCACAATTACTCACACAACCTTAATTTCTTCTTGTTCCAACTTTCACTAATTTTAATCGTGTTTATAGAACATGTTCGATGTACTGATTTGGTTTATATGAAACTTATCCATATCTCCATTCAAATTGCATGATTAATGTAAATTAAGATTTTCCAATAATGATGATTCTAGAACCTAGGTCTGATTCCTTGTTGATGGTTTTAATTACTCTTTTTTTCACAAGGTTGCTTCCGTTCCAGAGCAAGTTTTACTATTCAAACAAGAGGTAATGTTGATATTGACATATATATTAGACAGTGCTTGCAGTTATATATGGTAGCATAGATACCTGAATCGCCTTCATGTCTGTATTTGCAGGGATAGCCCGTCTTAAAGCAAGTTCTCCTGTTCTTGGAACTTTGGTATTTGGAGAGTAAAGCACTGCCTTTGCAGGAGGAATGATGTACTCGTCCATAATTGAGATAGGTAATAGAGATTGGGGATGATATTTGAACAGCAACAAGAACTATTTCTAGGGCTCTTTCAAACCTCTTCATACCATGTGTAAGCAACATATTAGGAAAAGATTTTGAACAGTGCTGCTTATCTCTGACTGCCTGCATGACTGAAATCTCATTTATAAATTTGAATAATCATGAAACAAACAAACATTTAGCCTCTTACATTCATGGTTGCAAAATTAATAAATGTAATACAGCTTGTGGAATGTAGTACAATATCAATGCTTAATTTTTGTAATTCATGATCTTCTAAATTGTACTAGACGTGTCAAGAAGCTTTGCTTTATTCAGTTTTTAAGGATAAGTTAGTTCCTCAAAATGCAATGAAACTACAAGCATATCAATGCTTAATTTTTGTAATTCATGATCTTCTAAATTGTACTAGAAGTGTCAAGAAGCTTTGTTTTATTCAGTTTTTAACGATAAGTTAGTTCCTCAAAATGCAATGAAACTACAAGCATATCATACTGATAATAATATAAACAATCTGTAAGAGATAACAGCCAAATCATCTATTCCTGGTACCTAATAATGTCAGATAATAAACTTTCAAATACCATTTTAGATAGAAGAAATGCCGAATGGCCTGAATTTTACAACTATGGATTACGACTCATGAATCTCAGCTTATCAATGGATTACAAATTGAAAATTTCAGATTGGGTTCCCAAAGGGATCGAAACCCTAACATTTGAAATACCTCGCCGTTATCACTTATCCACCTCCAAGGCTCCAATGATGCCTCTCGTCGGCCACCGCCCATAGATATGCTCTTCTCCCATGCACTCTGAACCAGAAAAGAGATAGAAAAAGGAGAGAATAAAGGTAGTGAAGCTGAATACTACTAATTATTAACCATCCAACTCAAATAAAACCCAGCTAATGCTCTCAATAACCTAACGAATTGAAGATTTGATATTTGAATCACAACTCAAAGCAAGAACGACTAACCTTCAAATGAGCGATTGAAGACGAGGACAACTAATATCGATCATGTCCATAGCCATCACACCCGATTATATTCCACTCAGAGCTGTCGAGATATGCACATAAATCACCCATCTGAAAGCAAAAGTAGAGTCAAACCTTCCCTGCTCTTCTTCTTTCTCTCGTCTTCTAGTCTTTCTCGGTGGAGCCGTAAGTGGTGACGCGTTTGCCATCAAAGAGGCCTTCTTCACTCCATCTCCTCTTCCTGTCTTTCCCGTCGGAATCACCATGTGTTGAAGCCAAGAAAAAGGAGAGGGGAAGAAAACGGTGGAAGAAAGCTTTGGAAGGAGATAAACGAGAAAGGAGAGGGGAAGCAAAACAGAGGCGAAGAAGTAGATGACAGGCATAACAAATGAAGGTCCAATAAGGCAATAAGCAGAGAGAAGAACTAAGCAAGGCACACATTTTGCGAGGATAAATTTTAGGGTTTCACCATTTGCGGATCTTTGTTTATAATAGTAGGGCTTTCTTTTTTGGGCAAAATACAAAAAACCACCCCTTATCTTACATAGTTTACAAAACACCACCCCTTATTTTAATTTTTACGGAAAACCACCCATTATATATTTTCCGTTTTTAAAACACCACCCGTACCAATTTTCCATCCAATCTACCGTAAATTAGCCTCAAAAGACAGAATTGCCCCTAAGTTATATATAAAATAGTAGACGTAATTATTTGTAAAACCTATGAATTAAATAATTAAATAAAAAGTATCAATACAAATAAATAAAGTATAAACCAACTTTCATTTGGCTTTTCATTTCCCTGTTCTGTGGCAAACTTTTTCAAATGTAATACTCATTTAAAAAAAATCGAATATACCTAGATCTTTTATTTTTTGATCGAAATATACCTAGATCTTATACTGTACATATGGAAAATATTAAGATACTCTTAATTGATTGTATTGTACGGAGGTATATATGAGTATTTTTTATCCGGGTTATTTAGTAACAAAGATACACCGGTTGTTGTTGTCCGGGGTATAATGTTTAGGGTATATACACCGGATATGGAAGTCTGGGGTATAATGTTTAGGGTATATACACTGGATATGGATGTCTGGGGTATTAATGGTTAGGGTATATACACCGGGTGTTTTAACCCGGGATATAATTTTCTAGATATATACACCGGATAAATAATGTCCGGTTTAATCGCTCTTGGAGTTCTAGGCTTAAAAAACATAATATAACCCGTGTTACTATCCGAATTAATTGCTCTACGTGTATTAGCACAAAGAACACATATTTATAAGCTCAATTCTGGTTGTTAATTAATAGAATAAATCAAAACTTGTTAATCGTAGCCTCATGTATTCATTAAAAACAACTCCATAACTCAGTCTTTGAACGAGAATGAACTTTACACTATAAATTCCTGAAATTGGAATGGATTCTTAATTAAGCCGAATAGCTGTTACACTGTACAAACAAATGTGAATTTTAAGTACATATTTTGAACTTCAACTGTTGGTTAGGAAGGAACAGCTAGAGTTTGACCTTCCAACCCGGCTAATTAACCTCTCAAGGTTCTGATGTGAGTGACCCTCTGTTAAATTTTCTGCCACCTAAGTCATGTAACGAAGTAACACATGATCTCTATAACTGTCATATAGTAAATAAATAATGATGCAAAAAATAGAGATTTTGATTCTCACTTGCAATCTTCCTTGTAGCTCGTAGTAAATGGGATTCGCCTCTTGACCTATTGTAATGAACAAAAATACAAACATTAGAACTAAATAACAGCAAAGGCAGAAGAACAAAACATTCAAGGATTGCCCTGAATAAGAAGTACAGTAGATTACATGTGAGAAAACAGAGATGAGCATGGTGAGTTAACACCTATTGTGAGCTTAGAACTTAGAAGGAATTAGATAATGCATCTATAAGCCATTTATGAACTAAGATTGAAATGAATCATTTCACAATGAACTGAAATGAAGCAAGTTATTACTTACCAGCTTTAGGTAGATAATCTGCTTCAGTCTCTGCCAACTCAATAGATTCACCAACCTGTCCATCAACATACATCGAAAGGCAAGCTTTTTGTTGTTGTACACGCTTTTCAACCATCTCCTTCTGCATTGCTTGGATAATATAAAATCAAGCTTAATGCACTATTATGTAAATCAACTGGTATTATAATAAAAAATATGTAGGATACCTTTATCTTTTCATGAATCTGTTGCTACTCGACTTCTAGTTCACTAGAGTCCTCTACAGTCTTTACTGATGATATAGATGGTAATGATAAAAGTTAATTACACAAAAAAAAACTAAAACCTAGATAACAAATGAACATGACAAATTTGAGATTAGGAAGAGATTCTGCACACCTCAACAATCCACTGAATGCACTTATTAGACAAATTGGTCAAGGCCACAATTACTCACACAACCTTAATTTCTTCTTGTTCCAACTTTCACTGATTTTAATCGTGTTTATAGAACATGTTCCATGTACTGATTTGGTTTATATGAAACTTATTCATATCTCCATTCAAATTGCATGATTAATGTAAATTAAGATTTTTCAATAATGATGATTCTAGAACCTGGGTCTGATTCCTTGTTGATGGTTTTAATTACTCTTTTTTTCACAAGGTTGCTTCCGTTCCAGAGCAAGTTTTACTATTCAAACAAGAGGTAATGTTGATGTTGACATATATATTAGACAGTGCTTGCAATTATATATGGTAGCATAGATACCTGAATCGCCTTCATGTTTGTATTTGCAGGGATAGCCCGTCTTAAAGCAAGTTCTCCTGTTCTTGGAACTTTGGTATTTGGAGAGTAAAGCACTGCCTTTGCAGGAGGAATGATGTACTCGTCCATAATTGAGATAGGTAATAGAGACTGGGGATGATATTTGAACAACAACAAGAACTATTTCTAGGGCTCTTTCAAACCTCTTCATACCATGTGTAAGCAACATATTAGGAAAAGATTTTGAACAGTGCTGCTTATCTCTGACTGCCTGCATGACTGAAATCTCATTTATAAATTTGAATAATCATGAAACAAACAAACATTTAGACTCTTACATTCATGGTTGCAAAATTAATAAATGCAATACAGCTTGTGGAATGTAGTACAATATCAATGCTTAATTTTTGTAATTCATGATCTTCTAAATTGTACTAGAAGTGTCAAGAAGCTTTGCTTTATTCAGTTTTTAAGGATAAGTTAGTTCCTCAAAATGCAATGAAACGACAAGCATATCAATGCTTCATTTTTGTAATTCATGATCTTCTAAATTGTACTAGAAGTGTCAAGAAGCTTTGTTTTATTCAGTTTTTAAGGATAAGTTAGTTCCTCAAAATGCAATGAAACTACAAGCATATCATACTGATAGTAAAATAAACAATCTGTAAGAGATAACAGCCAAATCATCTATTCCTGGTACCTAATAATGTCAGATAATAAACTTTCAAATACCATTTTAGATAGAAGAAATGCCGAATGGCCTGAATTTTACAACTATGGATTACGACTCATGAATCTCAGCTTATCAATGGATTACAAATTGAAAATTTCAAATTGGGTTCCCAAAGGGATCGAAACCCTAACATTTGAAATACCTCGCCGTTATCACTTATCCACCTCCAAGGCTCCAATGATGCCTCTCGTCGGCCACCGCCCATAGAGATGCTCTTCTCCCACGCACTCTGAACCAGAAAAGAGATAGAAAAAGGAGAGAATAAAGGTAGTGAAGCTGAATACTACTAATTATTAACCATCCAACTCAAATAAAACCCAGCTAATGCTCTCAATAACCTAACGAATTGAAGATTTGATATTTGAATCACAACTCAAAGCAAGAACGACTAACCTTCAAATGAGCGATTTAAGACGAGGACAACTAAAATCGGTCATGTCCATAGCCATCACCACCAATTATATTCCACTCAGAGTTGTCGAGATATGCACATAAATCACCCATCTGAAAGCAAAAGTAGAGTCAAACCTTCCCTGCTCTTCTTCTTTCTCTCGTCTTCTAGTCTTTCTCGGTGGAGCCGTAAATGGTGACGCGTTTTCCATCAAAGAGGCCTTCTTCACTCCATCTCCTCTTCCTGTCTTTCCCGTCGGAATCACCATGTGTTGAAGCCAAGAAAAAGGAGAGGGGAAGAAAATGGTGGAAGAAAGCTTTGGAAGGAGATAAACGAGAAAGGAGAGGGGAAGCAAAACAGAGGCGAAGAAGTAGATGACAGACATAAAAAATGAAGGTCTAATAAGGCAATAAGCAGAGAGAAGAACTAAGCAAGGCACACATTTTGCGAGGATAAATTTTAGGGCTTCACCATTTGCGGATCTTTGTTTATAATAGTAAGGCTTTCGTTTTTGGGCAAAATACAGAAAACCATCCCTTATCTTACATAGTTTACAAAAAACCACCCCTTATTTTAATTTTTACGGAAAACCACCCATTATATATATTCCGTTTTCAAAACACCACCCGTACCAATTTTCCATCCAATCTACCGTTAAATTAGCCTCAAAAGACAGAATTGCCCCTAAGTTATATATAAAATAGTAGACATAATTATTTGTAAAACCTATGAATTAAATAATTAATTAAAAAGTATCAATACAAATAAATAAAGTATAAACCAACTTTCATTTGGCTTTTCATTTCCCTGTTCTGTGGCAAACTTTTTCAAATGTAATACTCATTTAAAAAAAATCGAATATACCTAGATCTTTCATTTTTTTTGATCGAAATATACCTAGATCTTATATTGTACATATGGAAAATATTAAGATACTCTTAATTGATTGTATTGTACGGAGTACTATTCATCTTCCTTTTCACGATACACAACTCAATTTCTATGCCTTAATTTTTTCCACGACACACAACTCAACCACCACCATGAATATTCATGGTGGTGAATAAAGAATGGACTTTTACCTCCCACCTTGGCCACGTGGTTGAGGTAGAATTTCAGGTCTTATTCCTATGAAGATATACACTTTAGGCGATTATGTTGGAAATCGCTCCCCGGTACTGATCACATCGGTGGCATGAAACCACGTAGTCCCTCGAGTTTAACCTTGCTTATGAAAAAACTACATTTTTGATAAATATTGTATCACTTACGAAAAACTACATTTTTTGATAAATGCTGTATAATATAATATAAAGGGACGCTCGAACCACTTCTCGATAGTATAATATATATTCGAATACGATATCGTAACATTGGTTACTCCCTCTTGGAAATTAACCATCCCCTATCCCAGTAGTAACTTCTTAGAAATCGTAACTCGAAATTCTCTTTCCAAGGCATGGCCCTTGCATATTCAAACTTCGTTTCCATATCGTCAGTTATCGAATGTTCACCTAAAAAGAATTCTTCCGCAACGACTAAATTCTAGAAATATGGAGTAGATTAGTCATGAACTTACTCGCTTCCTAGAAGCACCTAAGTGTTCATTTCAATAAGGAAGCTTATTCTATAAGCAATCAAACTTTTATGTTCGGGAAGGTCAACTCAAAACTTCCGTAGGTTTGACCCAAGCTTTTGGATAAAACCGCTTGACCCCGCCTACTTCGCTAGCCAGACCAATCGGATTTCCAATCCTATCCCTTGATTCCAATCAAACCACATAAGTTCAAATGTGGAAATCTTCCTAAGGATTTCTAACTTAACGATTCCTTAAGATAAAGGTACAATAATAATTCTTCTACTTGTACAGTCATCTTAACTAAAGAAAGAAATGTTCTTCAAGGGGGTACTAGACCCTTTTGTTGTTTCCTCACAGATGTGAGTGTTAGGAGCTTTCCGTGTTAACCTTGTACCGCCCTAAGTATTTCCTAGTTTCGGGGACGAAACTAATTTTAAGGGGCTACTATTGTAATATCCGCTAAATTCTAAATAAAATAAAATGGATAAATATCCCAATAATTTTTTTCTCTAAAATAAAGAACTTAATAAACTTTAAAATTTCATACTATGTTATGAAAGGATACAAAAGTCTACTACAATGACGATTAAGAATTTAATTAAGTCGGATACCTATCTAAATATCTTCTCTTGAATAGAGAGTTTAATTATTTGTATAATTGTCTCAATAAAAATATAAAAGTGTTATAAATGTAATATCCGCAATATTCCAAGACGTTAAATCCAATATAATATAATTTTATAATTCTTTCTCTTATAAAGGAGAATCTTTAAATATATTTTATATACAATCCTTTTGCTCTTTAAAAAGAGATTCGTACGTACACTAAAATTAAATAAATTGCAAGAAGGCATTATAAGGGTTATGAATAAATAAAAGCATTTAAAAGTGCATCATAATTTCGGTTTTAGTAAATAAAAAGAGGTACAACAAGCTAGTAAAAATACAATGAAAATTCAACAAAAAGAATGCAAGAGCCGGGACTTGAACCCGAGACCTCTTGCAATTCTGTCTCACACGCCCCTCCCTTTTTCCGCTAGACCAATGTGACTTTCTTGCCATTTACCCCACTCCTTTAATTTTATAACAATATTAGTCTTCTTCTTCTTCAAACAAGTCAAATTGATTTAACATGGGAGCTATGCATGCCTTCCACCTTCTCCCTTTGCTTGCAAGACCACCATTGATACATCACCTTGCATCACCCTCCAACAAACACACTTTTGGCCAATAGATGAGCACCTCCTTCTTCTCCATAGGTCCATCACCATTGCCATGGATTGAAGAAGCTTGCCCTTTGCCTATAAAAAGGGCCTCAACCTCCTCCAAACTCACACCATTCTTCCATCCTCCTCTCTACTAGCAAATTCTCTGATTCAAGATCATAAAAATCAGCCCCTTTCAAGCTTCAATTCTCCATCCAAAGCACCACCAAAAAGCCTTCTCTTTTACCCTTGGAGACCGCCGGCGAGCCCCTGCCCCGCCTGCCACCGTGCGCCGCCCGACGCCCTGCCGGAGCACCGCCGAGCCACCGTCGTCCCTGCATGGTTGTGTCGCCGCCCCCTTAGCCTCCTCCTCTGTGTACAGAACAAAGTTCTGTAGAAGAAAGGTCCAAACTCTATCTTATAATATAAAATATTTGATTTAGATTGCCTTAATAAAATAAATAAGTCCCTTAATAATTATTAGCATATGAGAATATTTTTATAAGAAATATTAATAGAAATTTTGTTAGTTGTAGAGAAGAAATAAATCAATTAGGAAAAAGTTATAATTACTTTAGTGAATTTTGATCCTACTAGAATATTTAATTTATATCATATTTTAATATTGTAAGACATGATTATTTTAAATATATTTTAAGAAGCTCTTATAAAAGTAGTGTTATGAAATTTGTAGTATATGGATTATAGTTTTATATAGAATATTATTTTTATAAAGGGATAATATGATTTATACAAAAATTATGTTACTTATCTCTAGGTATAGAGAATAACAAGTTTACGAATAGAATGATATTAATGATAGTTATATTAATAAAGTTATCACTTAATAAAAATATTATTTGAAGATCTTGATTAGTTGAAAGGAGAAGATAAGTAAATTAAATAAAGTATTGAGAATTTTATTATATATATAATATTAAAGTATATTATGCAAGACATATTATATTCATAATACTAAAGGATTCTTATAAAAAGTTATTTTGTAAAATCACTAGCATATGAAATGTAGTTTTAATATTAAAAATATCACCTTTATAAAAAAAAAAATAAGACTTATATAAGGGAATAATATTGCATGTCTCTAGTTATAGAGAAGTTGAAGATATAACTATTTATAATAATAATAATAATAATAAACATATTATTTAAAAGTTGTCATGTCTCTAAAAGTGTAGAGAATTGCCATAGATATAGTTTTAATAATAAAATATGGTAATAGGTGATAAAGTTCTTATGACATATTATAATTATTCTAAATAATTTGTAGGGAACTCATATAAAAATATTGTTACAAAAGTTGTAGCCATGGACTATAATTTGACATTAGATATTGATTTCTATAAGAAGAATAATATTATTAGTAATTATATTACTAAGGTCATCATTATGAGGAAAATATTAATTTAATGACCTCTAAGTGTAGAGATTTGTCACAAGACATAAGTTCCAAACTAAATATAAAGAATTATGACTTTATATTGATCCTAGGATATTATATAGAATATGCATGACTTGTATGGAAAGAAACCATGTAGATATGAAAAAGATATTATTTTATAACCTAAAATGTTATAATAATGGACTATAAATATGAAGAAGGATATTTATAAACCATGATTATATTTTATAAGCTATGATCATAGATATTTTATAAATCATATAATGTGAAAAGAATTAAAGGAATAAAATAAATAAGATTAATTTGTTATAAGTTGATTTTAGGAAGTTACCTTATAAAGAAAATAGAAAGTCCTATTTATGGAAACTTTCAAGAAAATATATTATAAGTCTATTAGCTTTATTTAATGTGAATTATATACTTAAATAAAATTCTATTAAGAGAATATTATTAATAAAGTATTCTTGGTGAGGGAAATAATATTATAAAGTTCACTAAGGAATATTTGGAAATTGGAAAATAAGATTTTACTTAAAACAAATATGCCAAAAGGTTAAAATAGATTCTTTAAAGCATTAATAAGAATTATACATTCTAAAGAAAAAATACCTTTTTAGAGAAGGTATGATATTTTGTAAAATTATACTTGCTTAAATTATATTAAAAGGAATTAGCAAGTGAAGTTAAACGGATTATTTTAATAATATTAAATAGAATTGTTATGGAATAACAAGGGATATTACAAAGCCAAAATAATAATTAAGGAATATTATTATTTTAAGAAAAACAACTCTCTAAATTATTATCTTAATAATTTAGAATTCCAACTCTCTTATAAAATATTATAAGAGGTAATCCCAACTTTAGGAGGAAATCATGATTAAAGCTCGCTTGTAAATTCCGTGTCGATAGGTCGGAATCCGTGCTCGAAGTTGCGAACCACATAATCCGCCAAGAAACGATAGTATACGCTCGTAAGCTAAGGCAAGTGGAATTTCCCCTTGCGACCTTTATATTTCATTCCGTAAAAATTCTCGATGTTGGGAACAACTTGTGTGCTTAAATATAAATGAACCTAGGAAATATCGCTTGCTAGATATAACGACCCATTGTTAGCATAGTTCGCTTTATATTCTCGTGATAGGATTATTTATGCTAGTGTGGTTATTATCTTGACTACTTGCGATCTCGCTCAGTGATCAACTTTGAACGAACTAGTAAGGGGCGTGGGTTAGCCAACGCCTCTATATAACCTTACTAAGTCGTACGTACCTACGACTTTCGGGATCATGATCCCATCCGCTCCGATTGCAAGGGGGGATGTGCGCACTCTAGCTAAGTGCCGGGAAACTGAGTTTTCCCCGGGTGGTTCGGATTATCCGTGTCCCACCACTTTCTATTAAAAATCATTAACGAAGTCAAATATCTTTCGTCGCTATATAAGATAAGTGCCCAATGCACATTTAAGATACCAAAACCGGACCGGTCTCAAATGATCGATCCGGCTCTCGGTCTGCTCAGGGCACGAGAGGTTTTTAACTTGTATGAAGTAATAATGTTCCCAACATACTTTCGATTCCTAAAGAAGTCTACAATCTAGTAGCTCTTCTATCGCTTATCAAGTTATCTTCGCTTAAGATATACTCTCCTTCGAACCATTTAAGCTCCACATTAACAATCCCTAGCGTATAGCCCCATCGTAAACACAACCTTATAATCTCTTTCAACAATAATTGAAATTACCGAAATACCCTCGGGAAGTTCCATTCCCGCTTGCTTAGTCTCTTAGACTAATTCTTCTTTTCCGCATGTTTGCCTGGCATTTTGTTTTTAAAAATAAGCTTCATTATTCTTTTTTTTTTTTTTAAATTCTGTTAAGCTTGTTTATTTGATTCATGACCTTTACTATACAAATTTAGGATTTACCATCAAAGATAAAAGAAACAATTTGATCATCTTGTTTCCATTTACAACTTTTTTATTTTTTCTTATCAATCATTTTTTTCCTTGTTTAAATCTAATTAGGCAAGTAGTAGTGAAACTGCTAGCACTTGAAAAAAATTCAATTCTTTTTCTACCAAAAAAAATAAAATAATTCAATTCTTTTACATATCTGTAATTTATGTTTACTAATTTGTTCCTCAACAGATCGAACTAAACTTCTTTTTACGTGCTATATATATCCGGCCAATATTAATCGGTTTGTTTAAATTCTCGATCAACAATATGTATCTACGGGTAATCATTAATGACCTCTTCTGTTTCCTTTTCCACAGGTAATGTAAGGAATAAGAGATCGACATATTATTGAAGATCCATGCATTAATATTGCAGACTACAATATAAAGAGAAGAAGAACTGCGTCTATATATATATTGGTCCCCTGGATATATGTGGACAAGCTAGCTACGTGAAATATGCATAAATAAGGAGAAACTATATATGTTGCACCGAATCAATTATTGTTGTCATCTCATGATCGATGAATTACAATCGTAATTGTGCTAATTACTAGTTAGCACCTAATAAAATAGCAAAACCGTATTAGTCAATCGTTGATAGAAGATATATGTCTCTTATTTCCTCTTTTTTTTTTTGTTATTGTTTGGTAATTGTCTAATGGGCTGTTGTTATTTTTATTAAAAACAACTTAAATCTGAAATTAAACAGCTTTTCTAATGGGCTGGACGCTGGCCCATTAACTTAAAAAAAAACCTAAATAGCCTCAATAACTATATTCCTCCGCCTGCACACAGGAGTTATGTCGATCAATGTCCAACACGCAACAACACTCATCGTAGCTCACCGCCAGACGCAAGTGGGGGCACCGGCCCCCACTAGCCCCCACCCAGGTCCGTCAGGTGAAACAAGTAATATTAACACTACTAGAATAGTTCTGATTAAAAAAACAAACACTACTAGAATAGAAAGGTGATATCTTTTGACATCGGTCGGTCCGGTCCGGAGATTTAATAAGCCCCTGGCAAATATATATTAGGGAAAGTATATTTTCAAATATCATTATGTTATTATACTGAGTACTAAACAAGCATATTACACTTTAACCTCCAAAAATGTCGATAGAATGTCATTTCACCTTACTTAGATTACCCTTGAAATAATTAATAGCCAAAGTGATTGTTAACAAATAATAAGAAAAATGTCGATGTAACCCCATTGGACTTGTACAGTTGTACTAGCCTTATGTACGCACGATCCCCAGTTATGACCCACCTACTTTCACAAACACCCTTAAACCATCAACCATTATTTGTTTTCATCCAATCTACAACCTGCAAAGGAAACAAACTTCTTGCTTGTGTTTTTTCTGTGCCTGTGCACTTGTACCTTCCAATTTCAGACGTACTCATCGGCTATGGCCCTAAGTAAAATCCTTCTATGCATTGTTTTAATTTTTTTCGATAAGACCATCGTCGACGACTCTTCCCCTAAAGGCGAAGAAGTACTTGAGCAGGACAGCTTGAAAGCTTTGACCGCTTCTTTCTCGCCGATTTGTTTCTGGCCACACGCGTTGTAGTGACGGCTATTGTCAGGTAATGCTGCACGAAAAAACTTGCGACCCTCTTTTCCTCTCTCACCTTTTTGACCTAAGCGTGAGGCACCCTTTATTTTGGTCATGTTCTAGTTAACTGCTAATTAGGTTACAAGTAAATGTATGTATTTTTTGTGACAGTTGATGGAGATGTGTCTTTTGATTTTGCAAGCTGCTTTGGTTCGCTGGCTAATGATGAATCCAAGGATTCGATCAATAGATGTTGTTGACGGAGGTGTCACTTGACAATGAGTTATGGTTGAGTATGTGGAGGATGTTTATGAATTCTAGAAGCTGAGTATGGTGCTCAATCTTTAGTTTTATTGAAAGCTTAATTATGTTCCTTATGAGGTTCTATTAATCATCCTTCTACTAGAATGAGAACCAACCTCTTGCTTTCATGATCGAGTACATAGCTAGAGTTCAATGACAAGATGAGGGGTATTTGGATTGATTGGTGGTATATATAAAGTATAGCTTTTGTACTAGTGTTGTAATTTAGTTATTGTTACACTATGATTTCAACAATGTAACTAGGAATTTTTAGCAAATTTAAAGGTATAATTTTGGGAGTTATATTTGAGAGTTATAATGTCCATGAGTTAAGTTGAGGAAGCTGAAGAGCACAAGTCTTTAATGAAGATTCAAGATTTGAAGTGTTCAAACCGGAAGAATACTTGAACATTTGTTTAGAATTGATGACCTCGCGCCATAACAAACTGTGGCCGCGGCTGCTTAATAGGAGGAATCGTGATCGTGGGGCATCAAGCCGCAATTGTGGGTTTGCGCTGATCGAAGAATTCTAAGGGTAATCAGTAATGCGATCGTGGATCACCAAGCCGTGATCATGGGGTTGTATGGCAACGCGAGACGAATATTTTCTCTCTGGAATCCCAGCCTATATATCTTTAGTCTTTAGTATTATCTATTTATGGCAATTTCGTGTTTTTGAGTTGTTTAAAAAGACCTTTGTTCTTAGATTTAGATCATCATTCAGACTTTTATTTTCATTCAAGGAAGAGAAACCCTAACCTCCATGTCTATGGAGAACTAATCTCTCTAGTTTCATTCGCAGTTGAATCCTTTTAATTTATAAGTTGTGAGATATTCAACTCTTATTCTATCCTTTTCATTATATTAATTCTCTTTATTCTTAATTCATCTTGAATGTCATTGATTTCCTCTAGCTTGATTAACTAGTTCAAGCTAGTTGATATCTTTCTATTGCTAGGATTGAGTTTTCTAGTTGCAAAACTGAATCTAAAGTAGCAAACTATCTAAGTTAGGACTGGTTGAACTAAGTTACTAAGAAGAGTGTTAATTGCATGTTGAATATTGACTTGTTGTTTTATATTGCATGTATCATGTTATAATCCTTGTTCTTCATGTTATTACTATGATTATTTGATAGCAATTAGGGTTATCACGGCTAGTTGACACTATGATCTATTTAAGATCGGGATAGGAATTATCTAAGATATTAAAGAATTTGAGAAGAGAATAATGATCAACAAACTTATTAAAGGTGGATATATACTTGTGAATGAGACTGCTTTACAAGACTTGTTTACAAACCTGTTTGCTTTGCCTAATTGTTCATTTGCTTTCTTGTTCTAGACTTAGTTTTTCAATCAAAATCCCCTTTTACATTCTTGCTTGATAGAACTTTTAACTTAAACATACTAGATTCATGTGGATTCGACCCGACTTATTGACTATACTTAGTTAAGTAATTGTGGATTTATTTTTGATAACACATCAATGATTTTCAACTTGTCAGTTATCTACCCAGTTCAACTCACTTACTACACGTACATTGGAGGATCGAAGTAATTAATTGGAAACCTTTGTGATTATATAGATATCCTGTGAGGGTTCAATAACTCAACATGTAAACCGGCATCCGCCAACCAAAAAAAAAACAGTATTACTCCGCTTTTTCTTACTAGTGATTGGTATTACATTATCTTTATAGGATCGTTACTTGAGGTCTACAATTGACCGTGTTCGTTCAAGAGTTGGTTTTGGGTTGGATCATTCAACATGGAAATTGCAAATTTTTATTAATTAGCTTCACTTATACATAAGTAAATACTACTACGCACATAGTATATCCTTGGATATAAATATTTGACGTAGCTAGCTTGTACGAATCTGGTGTATGTCGATCCAGTGGACCAATAGACCCGGTTATTCTTCTCTTTATATTTGTAAGCAGTGCATGGATCTTCTGCAATATTATCGATCCCTTTATTCCCTATATTACCTGAGTCTGTGGAAAGGAAACAAAAGAGCTAATTACCTATATTAAACAGATTGGTCACATTATACACGTAAAAAGAGGTTTCGATCTTCATTAGGTTAAGGAACAAAGTGAACATGCATAAATGTAAGAGAGATACGAAACAAGTAGAAAAAAAAAGTAAACTATGGTGTTGGTTGGCTATCAAGACCGCATAAACCATACCTAAGAAATATATTATGAATTTCTCTTATAGTTGTCAACTAGTTGTATTCGTTGTGTCATACACAACTACGATTCATCAATTTTTATTAGATATATTATAAATATAATATCTATCCATTACTAATAACTAAAGCTGAAGCAATTTCTGTCACCATATTGCACCACATCACCCCTTTATTAAAATAATAATTTTAAATTGTTAATTATGTAAAAACAATTATCTCCGAGTAAACATAAAGATAAAATAATATTTTTAAAAATTTACCCCCTAACAAACATAAAAATAAAATAATATCAGTAGATTTGACCAATATAGATAAAAAAGGACATTATATTTATTATATTTGTAATAGATAAATTAAAAAAAGATAACAAAAAATATGTGCACATGATTAAATATATATCTTTGAAATAAAAATAACCATATCTATCTATAACTATAAGTTAAAGTTGTAACTTTTCTAGTCATCATATTAATTTTGACCCCACTTTATATTTAAAAAAAATATTTTTATTATTTGTTTCCAATTAAATTCCTTTCTATTTACTCATGTGGAAAAAATTAATTCAAATTTTAATTAAAAATAAAAAAATAATTTTTTTCCCTGAAAAATGTACTCAAAACAAACAAAAATATTATAGTTGTGCATGGTGAATTGATCGATGTTCGTGTAGTTTAATTAGAAAGAAAAGAGCAGAAGCCAAAAGCAACCTTAATTAAACTTGGCAAGTAATGTTCTGGAGCCCACACGCCCTAACCAGCGAGGGAAGTTGAGCACTAACGGTGACGTTAACACCCGGCCCGGTGGTTGAGTCAAGGAGGCCACAAACTGAACTCAAAGGGAGACTCTGCAACACCTTGCAACACGGCGAAGAAGGAACCAGGGAGCCTCTAGGGCCCACGCATGCCCCCAGATTTGGGACGGGAGGAGGCGCCGATGGGGAAACTTGGGAGGTCACAAATGTTGACTCTTTGAGAAGGCTAAGGCACGAGGATAGCAGTAGAACTAGAGTTAGGGTTGAGAGGGAAGCTGCCATATTGTTATTGTTAACTCTTTGATGTTTGGTTTGTTTCTTAAGTAGTTTGGAATTTGCTATTGTTGTTGGGTTGTGGCCTTGTGGGGGTTAATTTATGTGCAAGCGAGTATGGGTATTTGTAGGGATATTTTTGCTTTATGATCGATGGGCCACAAATTATTTAATTTTTTAGGGTGTTTTGAGTGATAAATTTAAATAGCACGAGATACTAGATACGAGTTTGGTTGAAATAAAATGTCAATCATCATGTTTTTGGCAAAAAACAACAGGGGAAAAATTCAATTTTTTTTACTTTTTTTACATCTTTTAAAAGAATTTTAACGTCTGATATAATTGATTATAAACATACGACCGTAAAACATGAACATATGGTAAAATCTCTGAACATCTAAGTTGATTATGGTCGGTAGCGGATAGTTATAGTTGTAATAATAGCTGTAGCGGTTGACATATAAAGTGGTTGAAAGTAACGGTCCAACGAAAACAAAATGTTAATGTATGTTTGGTTGAGGTAGCTTTTGGGTTTAGCTTATGCTTATAAAATGACGAAATAGAACATATGATTTATTAAAGAAGTCACGGTTTTCCTTTTTGGTTGGGGGCAAATATGTAAAAGAAATCTCAAACAATAGTTCAAATCCCAAAAAGCATTCTAGGGTAGCTGTCAAAAATCAATCTTTGGAACGCAAGAAATACCTCTACCACTGATTGTACCAAACACCCGAATAGTATTTAAAAATGAAATTTTAAAAGCTAAATGTTAGCGTTTAGGGCTTGGCAAATAGGACCTATATGTGAACATGCATTATAATAGTGTGAACAAGTGCGTTAAGTAGGTGAACATAATGTAAAATATCAAATGTCATAATTTTGGCAAAAACAAGCAAAAAAAGTTATAATTTTTTTTAAAATTTCAAAATTTCTCTTGAAGTTATTTTTAAATAGTCAAACTTTATTTTGTCTATATCTCTTTTAATCTTAGTCATCCAATCATCAAATCAAAGGACCCTCATTTCTTTCAAGTTGTTAGGACAAGTCCTATATCCACCAAAATTAACCTCTATTATATACTCGCTCTGTTTTGTAATAATTATTATTATTTTAAACAATCTCCTTTTAAGAAAAGGAGCAAATAGACATATATGACCCTATTTATTATTCTATTTTGTTTCATTTTTCAATACCACAACTAACAATTCCTCTCATTTATTAAAGGAACAATAAATATAATACAAGGGTATAAGGGTAAATTAGGTTTATAAAGTCTAAAATGACTATACTTTTGAATAAAAAAAAAAGTTTAAAATGGCAATAATTTTAAAACGGAGGAAGTAATAAGTTAATGAGCAGGTAATTCTATAGTTTTAAGTTTTTCTTTTACGAGTCAACTATAGCTTCTTTACAACAGTTGCGGTGACCGCTAAATTATAATGAGTAATATATTTAGTTTGCGGTAAAAGAAGCTAGGAAACAACGTCTCACTAAATCAAAATTGAAGGGGTAACATCATTGTAATAAAGATCGTTCTAGGAAATACATCTTGTGCATGACCAATTGAGATGACTATCATACATACTCATATGAATATACAAATGTTCGAGTTGAGTTGTGCTAAAAATGGATAAAATATCATCAAGGCTCATTCTTGTAAAGTTTATCAAAAACATTATGGATTTATTTATAAGAAAAGAAATTAGGTGAGCCAATTAGCAGTATGAATGGCCGCCCTAGAGCATCTGAGTGGATTAGATTGTCAAGATTTTCAAAGCTTTAGGAGGGGAGAGAGAGAGTCATCTTCGCAACAAAATCCGCCACAAGATTAGATTTTCTAAAAGATGTGGATTAGTCGATGAGCCTCGAAGCTATGGAGAGATTGACCAGGATGTCTGCCACGACAATCTCATGTTCCCACATACAACACTAATATCATTGATGACATTAATAAGACTGATGTTGTCACCCTCAATCTCAATCCTAGAGTGTTGATTCCTCATTTGAGACCCATAATCTCATTCATAAGCACCAATTAATTGCCAAAGCCACCAATCAAAAACTCCATTGGTAACCTTCTAAGACTCTCCCGGTAAATACAATATGTACTCTTCATAAAATCAATAAAAAACTTATTTTGATTTGATAGAAAATCAATAATAAGAGTTTGATCTTTGACCTAAAATCTAGTGGGGGCACCTTTTTTTTGACCAAAAAAATCTAGAGGGGCATAGTTTTGAAATCTGATGATGAATGACATGTGGGGAGGGTATTTGACTTTTGAACATTTAAATGACTCTAGCTTTGGACCAAGCCAAGAGCCTCCTACTTGGCACCAAATCTGAGCAACTGATGGACAATCGCGTAGCACATAAATTCCGGTCTCGACTTCAGGGCACCACGGACATGTAGGACATTCAAAACTATTCCCCTGTAGATTTTTTGGTCAAAAGGTTCAAATCAATAATAAAAGTTTGATCTTTGACCTAAAATCTAGTGGGGCACCTTTTGACCAAAAAAATCAAGAGAGGCATAGTTTTGAAACTTCATTATGATCGACTTGTGGGGAGGGTATTTGACTTTTGAACATTTAAATGACTCTAGCTTAGGTTAGCATTGCTCTAGCCCCCAAATGCGTTATTATATTATATTAATTTGGTATTTTTTATCTTAGTAGTACAGATTAAAAATTCTATTTAAGTGGCTAAACCCTACAAAAAAAAAGTTTATAAACTGTACTATATAAAAACTTAAATATCTCGGACAAATTTTTTTAAAAAAACTTAAATATATCTAAAAATAAAGACGGAATTGGGTAAAATATTCTATTTTATGTGATTAAAAGGGCGTTAGTTAAGTAAAAAAATTTATTTGCCCGCACTAACCCTTAGACAGACAAGAGATGTCTCTAACCCTCCTCTCATCCTCCTCTCATGTCCCTGGCCGAAACCGTTTTCGTATTTCTGGAACCTAGAACGAGCACCGCACCATAAACTATATTTGTCTTCACCAATAACCAATTGGTCTAGTGGGATGAGGTGCTAGGTTCCTTAAGCGTTTGTTCAGGAGGTTCAAAGTTCGAATCTTTCTGGCGGCGTGTATGAAAAAATTGAATTGGGAGGGTCGCCCCCAGCAATGGGCCTCTGCAGTACCCGGTTCGGACGTAGATTGGCCCCGGCTAATCGAACCGAGCGAGAGATCAAAAAAAAATCAAAAAAAAAAAATTAAACTATATTTGTCTTCCACCCATTTTAGAGATGAGGACCACTTTGATATCCTACTATTATTCTATGGTACGTATCAACTGATTTATACTCGATTGATTGTTAAATCTTCATTTACACTTTCTCACACTACCAATTCTCGGGCTTTTTGTAACGAAAGATTTGTAATGGTTTTTTCACTGTGTTACAGTAGATAATCTAGTGTAATGGTTTATTATTATATGTAACAGTATGATCTAAGGTAACAGCTTGTTGTAACACAAGTTATTCAATGCAACACATGCTTATACCAAAGGTAACGGTTGTAAATTTAGCAAAAATGTATGATCTAAGGTAACGATTTATTGTAACACAAGTTATAAAGTAAAATTTAAGGTAACGATTTATTGTAACACAAGTTATAAAGTAAAATCTAAGGTAACGATTTATTGTTACAAAGACAACAATTGTATTTTGTATAAAGTAAAATCTAGAATAATTGAATTCCTTAAAAAAGTTGGCGCAAAAACAGAATAAAAGGCGCGAGAAGTGAAATTTTGGGCTCCAATATTTTTGTCAAAATTGGGCTCAAAACTTCAGCCTTGCCTTACTAGCTCGATTCCCCAATCTTCTTCTTCCCCCTTCTCGCGCCAGAACCCTAATTTGCTGTCTTCTATCCTTCCTTTCGCCGCTTCTACACCCTATAGAAAGTTAGAAACCAGAGGTAGCCGCTTCTCTCCGACTCCGACTCTCCTTGTGTTGCGCCGCTCAACCACTCAGCCCTTCTCTCACGAGTCACGACCCATATCAGTTGGCCCGCTCAGCCTCTTCTCGCTCGCTCAGGTGTTCAGTCGGCACGCTTAGCCTCTTCTCGTCGCTCAGGCGCTCAGTCGGCCCGCATAGCCTCTTCACTCGATCAGTCGCCAGCACCTCCAATCTCCCCGATGCACCATTTTTCGACTGTCGTGAGCACCTCCACAAATGCGGTCACGGTCCAAGCCAGATTATCAACAGTTCTAGGTTTACAGCTTTTGTCTCTTGTGCCCCTCAACAACGCGTCAAAATCGAAAAGTCCACATAGACGGTTGTCATTCGTTAATCTTCATTTAATCCCTTTGCTAATTTCTTCTTCAAACATTGAACCCTAATTCCTATTTTCGGTAATGTTTTTTAGGTTTCAGCTGAGAAGATAAATGATGTGGAGATTTTTGTTCCAATTGTCTATGGAACTACGGCGTTCTGGCTTGGTCGAAAGGCCACTTAGTAAGTCTGCTTTTGATTGTTGATGGCGTTGTGTGTTTTTGTTTGGGCTTTCTGGGTTTTTGCTTTGCTATTTTTGTGCGCATAACCTGTTCGACGAAATGCGTGGTTGATTGTTTGAGGATAATGTAGGTCTCAATCTCACAAATAGGTTGTTTATGTCCGTGGGGCAACAAATCAGGATCTGAACGCTGTGATTAAGCGTGTTGTGTTTCATTTACATCCCAGTTTCAACAACTAGAGTTGTGGATTCCTTTTACAACTCATAAATTCTTTGTTTAAAGTGCTTAATGGTTCACTTGTGTGAAGGTTAAGCTCCATTTCTATTTCAATTGTGTGATATATGTTTTCAATCCCTAATATTGATTGTTCAATTTCTAGTTTCTACATTGACTTGTTAAATGAGTCTGCTTTTGTTGCTTTTGAAAATATTATAGTTATCTCTCCATGTTATTTTATTTAGTGGATGTTCTATATTTATCTTTACATAAAGTTTACAAATAGCTATAGCTATTGTATGAAGGTTTGCAATTAAAATATTTGTTTCAATGGTGACATTGTCCAGTCTGAGGAATTAGCTGCTGTATTTAAATCTTGAGAAGAGGTTTCTAGCCATGCTATTGTTTGAATATTGTTAATCCACATTCCTAGTTTATTAGCAAGTGAGCGCTCATTGCTTTGTCAATATTGTTAATCCACATGTTGTTATTTGAATACTGTTAAACCTACAAGTGAGTACTTGTAGTGTAGGTTTCATACTTTTGGCTTGTGATTGGTCTTTTGGCTTCAGTATTGAGGAGGGGTTCTTGACCAAGCTGGCTACCTTTCTGGCCATCTGCTGACTCTTTAAGAGGGTTAGTGTTGGATCTCTTTTTGCACTCAAAACTAGTGGTTTTGGTGTGCTTAAATCAGCTTCTGTTACAAATTACACGTCTTTCAGCGAGTGACTACTACTTTTATACAGGCCATATGTTTAATAGGTTATTGAGGCAAAATTGACAGACCTGAAGTTCGAGTTGTTGCAACTTTATCTGATTTTACCATTTTTCAAGAGATGCAGTGATTGAAGTACTGCCAAAGTTTGAGCTGTTGTTGTGACAGACCTGAAGTGTGGCTGAGTGATTTCCTTGGGTGTGTTTGACAAGATTTTCAGTACCTCAGATGCCTGATTTAAATGCTCATTTGATTTGCTTTCTTCAGTGATTTTAGTGGAGGGTATGTCCCTGCAATTCAAGAACTTGTTTAGTTCATACACATTCTTTCAATTGACAAAGAATTATGAAACTGCGCCTGATTCTGTACCTAGTCAAATTCTGGTCTATGTTCAATTTCAACTCCTCTGTGCAATTGGATGCAGTGTTTGCTGAATCTGAGGGTCCTACTTCTTGATAATGGTGCAAGAAGATGATAGATAAGGAGGTAGCCCAAAAATTTGCAACTGTCCATCAAAGGTCTGAAGCTAATGCAATGAACTGGGTCAGCAACTTTTTAGGGGTCACAAAGAAGGCATATATAGTGAAGGTAATACTTCTACCTTTGACATTTGATCAGCATTTGTTTTGTGTAAATCTGGTTTGCTTTATGGTCTCAATAGAGGACTTTCATGGTATAATCTGTATCCTTAGAAATCAAGCTATAAGAGGAATAAGGTGCATTTAAAATTTTAGTTATGCAAATATGAATCATTTTCATCTCTTTCCCTTATTGAATTTATTAAGTATTGCTTTGTGACAAAATTATGCTTGCCAAGCATATGTCATTGGTAGTAACAAGTGTTTGCCGTCATCAGTAATTAATATGATATATGTGACCCATTTTCTATATTAGAAGTCTAATTTTAAGGATTTATTCTGGATCATTGACACCATATAATTAGCAGGATCTTGCTTCATTGAAAAGTTAAAAGACCGCTTCTAGTGGTATAAGAGTGATGGGAGATCATTAGGTGAAGGAATTTGACGCATTATTGCATAACAGTGATGTCGTTATAGCTTTAAAGAGCTTTTCTATTGGGCTTGTGAAGAAGCTTTTTGAAGGGGCATCAATTTGATCTGATTTTATGAAGATAGAGGGACCATTTCATGGTAGACATGATTAAAGATTACTGTTCAGCATGTAAGCATGAGCTTTCATGGCAATATGTTATAATATTTTTGGATCACAAATTTGTGATTTGTACAATATCTCTGCAGCATTAATTTTGGAGTAGATATTCTGAGCATATTTTACAAGCACTTGATCTTTGCTATTACTTTGTATAGCTGTGACATGTTCAACAAATTGCAAGCCCAAAAGTGGACCGATAACTATGAAAAGGTGATGGAGAAACTGAAAGGATTCACATCCAACTAGCATGAACAAAGTGATATGTTGGGATCATGTTATATCTCATGCTTTCTTGCTTATGCTTAAGCGAAATAACAAAGTGATATGTTGGGATTATGCTGAAGAATACTGTAATTTGAGCTTTAATAGGTTTACAAATTTGTAATTAGGTTAGGTTGGCACTAAATTGTAGAAAGATTTCTTCTTACAATATTGATTATAATGAACCAAAAAAATTAGTGTCAATAGGTTTTCTATTAGTTAAATCCGAATTGTTTCAATGATTTATACAAGGGTAAATATTATTGTGAATATGAATTCGGTTAAATATGAATAACAATGCAAATTTGAACTAAATCAGTGTATATGCGTGAGCGGGTAAAATTAATTGCCATAAATATTTTCGCCATTATCCACCATAAAGATATTTTTATGTATTATGGTTGTTTTTAATTAATAAAACTAAATATAGCCGTTATTCGTTATGATGGAGGATTCTATCTTAGTCGAAAGATAGAATTTCCACTTGGTTTGGGGAGCAAGAAATCGATTGTTGGGTTTGGAGCATTATCGGCCCGCCTTTAGAAATAGAATTTTCGATCTTCTCTCTCCCTCTCCTCCATTATAAATACATGTCTTTTCCATGTATGATGAGCACCTCATATTTGCAAGGCCCAAGCTTTTAGAAGCGCTATCGCATGCCAACTCGAGAATTTCCCAGGAGGTCACCCATCCCGGTACTACTCTCGCCCTTGCACGCTTAACTTCTTAGTTCTTTGTCCGCACTCGAACTCGGAAAAAGGAAGAGCTCTTGTTGACATGGGTAGCACCTCACTTTCTTATAAACCATCGGGGTGTTACAATCTCCCCCACTTAAACACTTGACGTACTCGTCAAGGCCCAAGGACCGCCCTCCGAGTCGAGTGACCGCCATCCAAACCAAGCCAACTCGTAACCCGAATTCGTCTCTGATACCATTTGTAAGGCCTCAAGCCTTTAGAAGCGCTATCCCATGCCAACCTGAGGACTTCTTATGAGGTCACCCATCCTGGTACTACTCTCGCCCTTGCACGCTTAACTTCTGAGTTCTTTGTCCTCACTCAAACTCATAAAAGGAAGAACTCTTGTTGACATGGGTAGCACCTCAATCCCTTATAAATTATTGGGATGTTACAATATTCGCTAAACTCGCAAGCAAGTCTTGTCCTTTACCTCGACGTTTGATCGACAAACTACTCTTTTAACTGAGGCATCGGAGGTGAATTAGGGGGTCCCCGCCCCTTGTGTCCATTGTTTTGCAGGTCTTAGGTTGAAGAGGAACATGGAATGGAAGGTGAAGAAGGGAGTATACGATCGGTGCATTAAAGACGGATTTTTGTACACTAATAATATGATATTGCTTGAATAACATATTTTTAATTATGGAATAAGAAAAATTAGAAACATCAATAAATTAATTGTGAGTAACTTTACATGATATTATGAACAATTACCTCAATTTGCGTGAATATGTTATTGTTATTAGATACGATTACCATCTTTCATGAATAACACATTTAATTGTATTCAATAAGAAAAATACTCCCTTCGTATAAGTCTACTTGTCTTTTAAGCATTTTACACATATATTAAGGCAAGAGCTAGTATTACCACATTACCCCTATAATCTACCTACTTTATTTCTTGAGATGTGTGTGTGCAATTAATTGCATGGGTTGTTTGAGGGTAAAGTTGGAAAATTTTGGATAAAATACTTAGAAAGACAAATAGAATTAGACAACTAGTTAAGGCTAGAAAGACAAATAGACTTATACGGAGGGAGTACATATATTGATCCAAGATAATGTGTATGAAAAATATCGTTTTACATAATGAAAAAATACACAGATGAAACCTAATTTGAATATTTTTAATTCGATGAATAATTGTCGTTATTTTTATGAATTACTCTATATGCTATAATGAATAATATAATTATTTCTCTAATTGAAATGTATAATAAAATATTGAATAAGTTGCCTTTTTCATGATTTTTTTTTAATTTTGATGTTAAAGTTATTGAATAAATCTAACCCAAACCGTGAATATTTTAAATGTGTGAATAATTGTTATTATTTTTAATAAATTTAATTTAATGAATAATTGTCGACTTGTCGTTATTTTTATGAATAACTTCATATGCTATAATGAATAATATTATTGTTTCTTAATTGAAAATGTACAATGAAATATTGAATAAGTTGCCTTCTTTTCATGAAAATGCACAATGAAATATTGAATAAGTTGCCTTCGTTATTTTTATGAATAGCTTCAATTTTTTTTTCTTTCCTTTTCAGGTTTTTATTAACTCGATCTACATCCTCGGCGTGCTAAATCGTGTTCATGCACTTGTTGCTCTTTCTTGGACTAAGGTCAAACAAATCAGCATCATCCTCATTATCAACACGATTTTTCGTGTGACACTTCTTCAAATTGACCTTTGTATGCTTTGAATATTCTCCAATATCAACTATTTGCTCATCGATACCTAATTCATTTTCAAATACATAATTCAACAAATAAAATCATTTGAACAACATATGTGCAATCTGGTAAATAAAACTAAAATTATCATAAATTTGTTGATGATTAAAACATCTCTATAATGAAGTATGATTGAATAAAACCTTTGATTTTACCTTCATTATCAGAAAATTCATTCAATGGATTCAAGTATTAATGTTACATAATAAGTTGAGATAGTATAATGAATATGTCTTGAATAACTATTCATCGTATAAAGAACAATTGTGATGTGTTTTCTGAATAATATAAAGTATTTTTTAAACCCTACCATTGATTGTGAAAAAGAATATTATACATTGAATAAGACTCATTCATCTACATTGTTATGCATCACTTTGTGTACAAAAATAAGAATAACTTATTCAACTCTTGTGAAAAAGAATATTACACACATTGAATAACACTCATTCATCTACATTGTTATGCATCACTCTGACTACAAACATTAGAATAACTTATTCAATTTTGTTGAATAATTGTATCAAGTTGAGATAGTTTAATGAATATGTCTTGAATAACTATTCATCGTATAAAGAATAAATTAGATGTGTTTCCTGAATAATATAAAGTATTTTCAAACATTAGAAGAACTTATTCAACTGTTGTGAAAAAGAATATTATATACATTGAATAATACTCATCCATCTACATTGCTATGCATGACTCTGACTACAAACATTAGAAAAACTTATTCAATTTTGTTGAATAATTGTATCAAATTGATTCCAAAATATTTAAAAAACAAAGAAACATGTATTGAACAACAAAAACCATAATACAGAACAATAGTGCGGTTATTAAACTAGATATAGCAAACTAAATCAAAAAAATATCGATCTTCTAATATTTTCGACCATGAATAGAAATCAACTTTATATGACTCGAATAACAAAAAACAATTCAATCTTGATTCAAAAACTATTCAAGTTAACCAACAAAAAACTCACCTTTTTCGCGGCTACGTTTATTGTTGTTCGTAGACTTGAGAGAGTTTGCCATCTTCATCTACATAAATAACCTTGAACGGATCAATCACAAAACAAACGAATATAGCTTAATTAAATCAATTTATTATGAAACGCTAAAATCGTAGAGAAGTTTTGACATCATCTACCCAAAAACACACACATGCATCCAATAATCAAGACAACTCGAACGTCAATACAATTAAAAACCTACGAACCAATTGAACTTGACCTCATATCACAAAGATTTTACGATCCCTCTAGATTTTCCGTTCAACAAAAAAAAAATCAGGATTTCGTTCTTACTCAAGACATTTAACCCTAAATTTGAAATCCTAAAAACTGACATTTAAAAATAACAACTAAATCAGATACGACACAAAATCGAACTTAGCTTGAACTATAAACTACAAATTACATCTCCACATACCAATTTTTTAGAATAATCGAAGAAGTTTCACCAGATTTCTTCGAACGCTTGCGTGTCACCACCGGTTCGCTTGAATAAGATAGAAAGAACGAGCATTTGGAAAGTTCAAAATAATGAGCCGAAAATCGAGATTTTCGAATAATATCAGAAAGTGTAAAATTAATTCTAGCGGGATTTGATCTATTCAAATGTATCACAACCATACTATCATTTTCCACCCCTTTTCTTTTAAATCCTGACCATCTATTAATTTCAATCGGACGATTTTCACTTAACCACATGATTTACACACTAACACAATTTAATCCATTAGATCAAATTAAAATTAAGGGCTAAGATTAAATGGTAATTATAGAGTGGAAGTGAGTAACACCGAATTTTTACACCCAGCGAGATTTTAGGCAAGGGAGAAATTTTAATTTGATTTTCTTTTTTTAAAAACCGCTTAACTTCCTCGGTTAAAACAAAATCCCATTTGATCTCTCTCTCTCTCTCTCTTCCATTTTGGTTTACACGTGTAAAAAATCGTCTATCTTCTTCAACCTTTTCCAAATCAAGAGTATATTCAATGGAATCACTGAAGATTTACGAGCATATGATCCTACGTCTTCGCTGACATCGTTTCTGGTCATTACTTAGTTCAATTCAATCGGTTACAATTTCTAGTTCAGAAATCGCTTCCAAGTAAGTAAACAAATTAACCTTTTAATCCTTTTTTTAGTTGATTGAAGGTTATTGGGAGATCAAATAGTTAAATGGTACCGAAAACAAGTTCGAAAGTAGCCAAAGGTGAGATCTGTTCTAGACTTAAGATCAGATACTTGGCTGAAGATTATTTTGGTTGTTGTTGGACGATTGAAGAAAATCAAAATAAATTAATTAATCATATTTTTTATATGTTTATGAATCGAATTATTGGAAAATTTATATGATGTGACTATGCTAAGGTCGTTACATCGTGAGAAAGTGAGGCGTGCTTGTCTTGTTAGAAGGCCACGACTTGTGTGGTTCATTGCTTGGCTTGTGAGAGTGTTTTATGACATTTGGATATGTTGGTCTATTTTTTTATTTGTTAAACTTTTCCTTATGCAAATGTCATTTTTGCCCTTATGTCTTTCTTTATAAGCCATTAGAGCTCTAGTTTCCTACTTGGACAAGATTGACCTAGAAAGCTTCAAACTCTTGTCTCCTTTGTTTTCAATCGAAAATGTTTTTCCTTGTTCTTTTCAATACAAATTTCGAAGGCTTGATCTAGGTGAGTCATATCCAAGTTTGATCTTTCTAGTTAGTGTTTTGGAAGGTGTGTCATATCCTTTCAAGGCATGTCCATATCCAGCCCGTATCCATTCAATTCCATCGTGGTGGTTCTTGCAGCCTTTTAGTGCAAGTGCCATAACTTTTGAATCATGCAAGATTTGGATATCAAATTTTGAGGGATTAAAGAAAATTCGTAGATCTAACTCTGGGCTTTGGAATCACCCAATTCCAAGTCCGGAAGAGGGAGATCTACCGGTGCTATTCTAGAAAACGTTCAACCACCGAATTCCACCATCTCTTGACGATTTTGCTCGGGTCTTCCTCCGATTGCCTTGTAATGTCCTCATCAAAAAGATCTTTCATCACACAGCATCATAGCCACACAAGTTACTCCTTCTTTGTACCTTTGATTGAGCAATCTAGGGTTGCAAGTGCTTGTTGAGCCCCCCTTGCCTTTACCTTGCCGAGTTGTGTTGTCTTTGCATAGATTGTGTGTTGTCGTGTGTGTGTGTGTGTATGTGTTTGTGTGTGTCGTGCCCTTATCTGAAATTTTCAGCCTCCATTGTTGTCTTGGGGTTGAAGAGAAGACCTTGAAAGGTCCTTTACCATCACACAAACCCGCCACCCTTTGGATTCACAAACAACCCTTCATTCTCCCCACATTAAACTAGTCTTGTCTTGCATTTGTTGTGGAGAATTTTCGGTTGCCTTTAGTCATGTCCAGCCACGACCCTATTTCATTTTCAAGCACATTTCAATCGCTTTTTATTTGCATTGGCTTGGAATAGGATGGGAAAGGCATTGCTCATTTTAAGCTTGAAAAAGGCATTGTTTTGCCTAGTAAGTTGTTTGTGATTCATGGTTGTTGTTGTTTATTAAAAAAATTCAGTACCTTGAGCCATAAAAAGAAAAATTAGAACTCGGAAAGAAAAAGAATTGGGTCTAGAAAAACTCAGACCCGGTGAAAGTGAAAGAGAGGTTGGGCATAGAACAAGTCGGACCCCGTGAGGAAAAGAATCCGAGGTTGGCTTGTTTTTGCTTGAATTGTCGTTTGGATGAGTTTTCTTTGTGTCTTTCCTAGCCATACCTAACTCCTTGTTTGACCTTGCACTTGCATTCCATTGCTCTTTCTAGGTTGATTTAGGAGGACTTGTGGTTTGCCAATTACTTGTTATTTGTGGGTTAATCTTGTTTGTTTAGTACTTGTGTAAGCATGTTAGACTCAAGACATGATGGGGATGATCGTCGATACTCCAACCCACCTCTTACTCAGGCATTTATGGAGGCTATGTTGATGAAATTCCAACAATACCTCAACCAATCCATCCGAGATTCAATACAAACAGTGACTTCTAGATTGGAAGCTTTGGAGCTTCGAATGCAAAGAATTGAAGAGAGAGTTGCTTCAAAAGTTCCACTTCATGAGCCTCCAGTGCAAATTGAAGAGAAGCTTGATTCTAAGAAAAAAAAGTGGAGGAAGTTGTGGAATCATCTCTAAAAATCAAGCTTCGTTCTACCATCGTCCCTAGCTCCATCCAATCTTTGGCTACCCCAAGGATGGATGATTTCCATATGGTGCCCTCCAGTTTTCCCTTCCTATGTCTTGAGGAGAATTCCACCAATAAAGAAGACAAAGGGAAGACTATTCTACTTGCCAAACCAAAGGAAGTTTTCCATGCCATCAAGGGGAGTGAAGTTTTCTTTGTACTTCTCTCTCATGAATCTTTGTTGTCTAATCAAGAATTAGGTGATCTTCCCTTACTCATTTCTCATCTTTTGCAGGAATGTGAAACCTTCTTCAAGGATCAGTTTGTGCCACCTTGGAAAAAATGGTCTAACTTTCAACTCAATGTTCTAATGCTTCTCAAATTTGGAGGACATAAATTAGACTTCTTGAGCTCAATCTAGGACTTGGAATCACTCAATTTGGTGTTCGGAGCTCAGAGAACGACCTTGAACAAGTGCGAGCTGAAAACCGTCCCAAACATTGCGGAGGAGATCATTTGTCCGAATTATTTTGGGTGTAATATAATTTTCACTTGGAAGTGCACTCGTATTCAATGATGAATCCTTTTTGAATGGAAAGAGGATGATGTGACTATGCTAAGGTCGTTACATCGTGAGAAAGTGAGGAGTGCTTGTCTTGTTAGAAGGCCACGACTTGTATGGTTCATTGCTTGGCTTGTGAAAGTGTTATAACATTTGGAAATGTTGGGTCTATTTTGTTATTTTTTAAACTTTTCCTAAGGAAAATGTCACTTTTTCCCCTAGATCTTTCTTTATAAGCCACTAGGGCTCTAGTTTCCTAGTTGGACAAGCTTGACCTAGAAAGCTTCAAACTCCTGTCTCCTTTGTTTTCAATCAAAAATGTTTTCCTTGTTCTTTTCAATCCAAATTTCGAAGGCTTGATCTAGGTGATTGATATCCTAGTTTGATCTTTCTAGTTCGTGTTTCGGAAGGTGCATCATATCCTTTCAAGGCACATCCATATTCAGCCCGTATCCATTCAATTCCATCCTATTAGTTCTTGATGCCTTTCAGTGCAAGAGTCATAACATTTGGAAATGTTGGGTCTATTTTGTTATTTGTTAAACTTTTTCTAAGGAAAATGTCACTTTTTCCCCTAGGTCTTTCTTTGTAAGCCACTAGGGCTCTAGTTTCCTAGTTGGACAAGATTGACCTAGAAAGCTTCAAACTCCTGTCTCCTTTGTTTTCAATCAAAAATGTTTTCCTTGTTCTTTTCAATCAAAATTAAAGACTTGATCTAGGTGAGTCATATCCTAGTTTGATCTTTCTAGTTTGTGTTTCGGAATGTGCATCATATCCTTTCAAGGCACATCCATATTCAGCCCATATCCATTCAATTCCATCATGTTGGTTCTTGTTGCCTTTCAGTGCAAGAGTCATAACTTTCGAACCACACAAGATTTTGACATCAAATTTTGAGCGATTATTAAAACTAGTAGATCTAACTCTAGGGTTTGAAATCACCCAATTCCGAGTCCGAACGAGGAAATCTACCCATGTTATTCCAAACGAATTTCAACCATCGAGTTCCACCATTTCTTGAAGATTTTGCTCGGGTCTTCGTCGGGATTGTCTTGCATCGTTGCAACATCAAGATCCTTCATCACTATATGAGTTTGGTATGATTGGTGTATATACACGATTTTACTAAGTTGTATACATGCTAAACGTTGTTTGTATACATGTTTTTATGTATTTACATATAAAGTTTTCATGATTTTAATTTACATATTCACAATTTTATGTTATGTATACATTGTAATTATTAGGTGTATACATGGTTAATTATGAGCATTTGCGTGGTAATCTTTGTTTGTATGCGACAACACTCTACATGACTTTAATTTACATATATATGGTTTTATTTACTTATATACAGGGTAATGTTCTTCTTTATACATGATATTATGTATTTGTAATATAATTTTTTTTTTGTATACATAATTTGAATTTATATATGTATGATTCTAATTGGGCTATCTACATGATTTATTACATGTATATATACATAAATTTATTGAACGGTCATGTGAAGGTTCTTGGATTTATGACTAGTGTAGAAAGATGATGCCATGAGAGACCAAATCATGATGGCCGATTAGATGTAATTAAGGGGAAGAAGTTGCGAATATGTAAATTAAAATCATGAAAACTTTATATGTAAATACATAAAAAAAACATGTATACAAACAAAGCTTAGCATGTATACAAGTAAGTAAAGTCGTGTATATACACCAATAAGTCGACTCATAAACATATACAAAGTATGATTAATTAATTTCTTTTGATTTTTTTTAATTGTCCAACAACAACCACAATAATCTTCAATCAACTATCTGATCACAAATCTAGAACAAATCTCACATTTGGCTACTTTCAAACTTCTTTTCGGTACCATTTAACTATTTGATCTCCCAATAATCTTCAATCAACTACAAATAAGTATTAAAAGGTTAGAAAATTGTCTTACGAACAAAACCCTAAATCTATTTTCAAATCGGTTGAAGTTTAAATGTATGATAAAATTGGAATTATAACTCAAAATTGAATTAAATTGGTGTCAAATATAGTCTATCTTTTAACCTAACTATCAATGCATATTAAAACGCATAAAAATCATGAATCGGCAATTACTTGGTCGCTATTTCTGAACGAGAAATTGTAACCGATTGAATTGAACTGAGAAATGACCATTAACGATGTTGACGAAGGTGTCGGATAATATGCTCTTAAATCTCCAATGATCATTGAATATACTCTTGATTTAAAAAAGGTTGAAGAAGATAGACGGTTTTTACTCGTGTAAATGAAAATGGAAGAGAGAGAGAGATATCGGATGGGATTTTGTTCTAACCGAGGAAGTTATGGAGTATAAAAAAATCAAATTAAAATCTCTCTCTTGCCTAAAATCTCGTTGGGTGTAAAAAATCGGTGTTACTCACTTTCACTCTATAATTACCCTTTAATCTTATCCCTTAATTTTAATTTGATCTAATGGCTTAAATTATGTCAGTGTGTAGCACTATAAAGACTAGTACTAGTAGATCGTAATACTATGTATATATATAGGAGAGGGATCAAGACAACAAGTATTATAGAGAAACGGGAGACGGTATTAGAATCATAGGGTTTGACAAAATAAAGGGTTCTGATTGTAAGAGCATAATAACAAATATGGACGATTTTTCATAATAAAATCCAGCAAAAAAGGAAAATACGGATAAAAAACAATCTTAAGGAACATCATATTCGTATTGTAACTTTTGCGATAGGAGATTTCAGATTTCAGATAGGAGATTTCAGATTTGGAAATAATCTTAAGCATATCACGACACCATTGTTGAACGTTCTTGTAAATTGTGCGAACCAACGATCACCATTGTCATTCTATACTACCATATTCGATAATTTGTCAAGCATATTCGAGTACATTTACTAGTATGCTCAAATTTTAAACCCGCGTATCCAGTCAATTTATCACATCATTATAACAACATCATATTCGTATGATTTATCACGCATATTCGTGTAAGTATATTATTATATTCGAAATTTAAATCCCCGTATTCAGTCAAATTATTACAACAATGGAACAACATCATATTTGACAATTTGTCAAGCATATTCGAGTACATATACAAGTATGTTCAAAATTTAAACACGTATATTCAGTCAGATTTACAACATCATATTCAATGATTTCTCACGCATATTCAAAAAAGGCCACAATAATATTTCCAACATTCAGTACGCCAATTTCTTCTTCTTTTTGGTCGAGATAGTATTAGGCCAATTTCAACGCAATTCGATAATTTAGTACACATAGTCATCTTTTCAATTTCAACGTGATGGCTGACTCGACTTCTCCAGCGTCTCCAACAACAATGGTTTATCCTTTAGCAACACCTGCGATGATTTTTTGGGCATATCTTGTATAGACTGTTTCTTAAATCTGAATGAAATTGATGAAGGTCACACATGCTGCATTTTCGACGAAATTTTACCGGAAACGATTTCTGGTTTGAGAGCAATGATAAATTAAAGACTACGTACCGAAATCGAAAAAAAAAACTTGATAAATCATGGTTATGAAAACAAAACATGAAAAAAGTCAAGTAATTACTTACCGATAGTTGAAAAGACGAACAGAAACAACTTGATTTAGATGGAAGAATGAGTAATAGTGGAGAATCAAAGAACCGTCTTCGAAAGCGACCGAGAAAGATGAAGGAATGCTCACAAGTCACAATAGTCGTCTATTTATGTCACTAGTAGAAAACAGGGCGAAAAACTACGCTTTATTAAGCTTATCTCGACACATTAAAGCGTCGAATTTTACAATCACGACGCTTTGCAAAAGCATCGAGATTTTCAGGATCGCATATTACCAACGCTTTTTAGTGTCGCCTTAATCGACGCTTACAAACATCGAGAAATACCTCGACAACGTAAAGTGTCGAGATTTGCGTGGGGCGCTACGACCTGCATCCTTTCATTACACAAAAAAACGTCCTATGTTGTATGAATTTCGACACCTAAAAACGTCTAATAATGTGTTGACAATAAAAAGTGTCGACATTTGCAACAAATATACTCCTAAAAGCATCCAAAATGGTTTAGACAACAAAAAGCGTCGAAAATTGTGTATGCTTGTACGATACATCCGTCCATTATGCTAAAAAGTGTCGTCTTTGTACAGATATAGACACCAAAAATCATCAAGAATTGTGACTACATTAAAAAGCATCGTGGATTGAAACAAATATAAACACTAAAAATCGTGAATTGTGGCTATAGATAATTTAGTACACATACTTCTAAGGAAGTAACTCCAATCTCATCTACAAATGACTATCTAAGGCAACAATGCACATGTTGCACTTTGAAAACGTCAAGTACGATGCAAAAATACTATATATATACAGAGGTGAGTTCAAGTAAAATCATTTTTAGAGTGCGTACGTGTGCATAGTTTGTATTCATGATTTTGAGTTGCATATTCATGATTTTGTATGACTGTATTCATATTTTTGAGTTTCATATTCATTCTTTCCATACTATACTGTATTCATGATTATAAGTCGCATATTCATATTTTTATATAATTTTATTTTTAAAGCTTTTTTCATTTCCATCTCTTTATCATGTTTATAGAGTTACATAATCATATTTTGAAATTGTATATTCATAAAAAGCGAGTAACTCAACAAAATGAATATGCAAGTTAAAAACATGAATATAGTCATAAAAAATCATGCATATATAACTCCAAATCATGAATACAAATTGTGCACACTCTAAGAACTCTTCTCACTTGAACTTAAAATATATATATATATATATATATATATATATATATATATATATATATATATATATATATATATATATGAAAGCCTTTCTATTACCCATCTTGTTTTGTGTACATGCTATTATGTCTTGATTACCATACATCACTAGAACACATGAGGTTTAGAAACAAATACACCTTTCCAACTTCAAATGACTCAAGTCTTGCTTCCAACCAAAAGCTTGACAGCACTATCACTCGCATATCAGTCAATTTCATTCAACCATTGCTTTACATTTTCAAAACTTTGTTGCTCCGTGACATCATACACAATCTGGCAACAAAAAAATGACAATTATTAATCACCAGTAGTGGTAATGCTATAGACAACCAAAAAGAACAAAAAAAACAATAATTATTAATCATTGACACCAACAACGATCATACGTTCATAAAACCAACAACAATGATAATTATTAATTTATTAACACTCGGAGCTCTACCTGCATTTATTCCATGGGTACCACAGTCGTAACTACTTGTGATTGTCCTGAAGCGTTCTTGTCTAGCAATATCCCATTATAATATAGAACAGAAAGTGATTCATTCAGTTGGGAAGAAGACAATAAGAACATTAAATTACTGTCCAAATACTTGCAATTTGCAAGTATTTGGACAGTAATTTAATGACGGATATGTTAAAGAAGTTACAATCTAAAAGCTATTTGGTATGTGAACTAGCATCCTATAGCAAAACATAATCATTGACCAGGAAAATCTAAGTATTAAAATTGTATTACCTAAATGAGAAGAACAAGAACCCAATTGAAACACAAGAGGCAGATTCATCAATAAGATCTCACGCAATGTATTAAGCTCCCGACACCGAGAATGATACCGAAAACTGCAACACTACCTAAGGTTGTCAGCCCAATGTGCCGAATCTTTAGAAGTCTTGGGATTTGCACAGTTGAAGAGGCTGAATTTTTAGCCAGAAACAAAACTTTTTCATATCAAGCAATCGTATAATTTTCATGTTCAGTCACATAACAAAAGAAACCAAATCATCAACCTCTACTTTTCACCAAAAACTCATCTATCAAAGTTCAAAAAATATATCATCTTGAGGTTATTGTGACAAGAAGATGGTAGGATCAATACATTTGGGGTAATTTTCAATCCCATCAAGAAGTAAAATCAGAAGGTATTTCAACATAAAGAACATCTTGTATTAGAAAGAAACTAGAAAGCATACCTTGTATGATGTATCTCACTGCTTCAAAAGTTCCATATACAGCCCCTAGAAAAGAGACACTTTACTTAGGTCCACAAACTCCAAACTAGAATTACCATATTAAACAATAGAGGCAAATCAATCAATTTAAATATATGGAGGAAATACAGCAAGGTAAAAAGAATAGAAACAAACATTTAACCACAAGCTTAAGTTTAAAGTATTCTTAGTTATGAGGGTTCCAAGAATACTATCTTTCAAAGTATTCTTCTCAAGAATTGCAGAAATTGAAAACATTACTTTGGTTGAACCTAATTTTCTTGGAAAAATTGCTCTAAATATCCCAATCTTTCATTCAGTTTCACACTCTACCCCGACTTTTTCGAATTTCACTAAATATCCTATACTTTGAGGATAGTTGTGCCCTCTACCCTCGAAGTGTCCACATTTTGGGTAAATTTGTGGATTGTCTCTCACCTTTTCATTTTGTGACAAAAATACCCAACTAGTGTACAAATCATTTTTAAAAATTATAAATCTTGTCCTTATAAGGATTAAAACGTTCAAAAATAATCATTTTAGATCTTTTTTTGTTCTAAATCAATTTTAGTGGAAACTAATTTTAAATAATCAATTTCCTTTATATAAAAATATATTTGGTTAAGGTTAATAACATTTTGGGTAAGGTCCAAAGTAATAACATAGCAATGTCATTACTTTTATTTGGCTAATATAAATTCTCCACTTCATAATTAACCACATAAATATGTAGTCATAACTTTGACTTAAAAAGTAGTTCATCTTAAACTTTTTGTCCATTATCATTTTTGAAATAATTTTAGACAAAAATTAATAAGAATTTTCATAAAATTATGTTATAAAAGTTTCAAAATTTTGAGTTATTAAATAGTCATCGAGTCCATCTTTTGTTCGAAAATAAAAAATAAGTTATGAATATTTTTAATGCCTTTTTTGGTTTCTTTAAAAAAAATTGAGTTTTTAGTTTTCCATTTACTAAAAAGAAATTTTGGATTTTATGTTTAATTTAATATTTTTTATTTAATTAGTGTTTGTCACTATGTTTAAATAAACAAGCTAGAACATAAGTTGCACACTATCTTATTGGTTAAGTTGGACAAGGCAGAACACGAGTTTTTAAACTTTTATAATAAAAAAAAAGTTATGATTTTTTCCTTGTGTCTAAATTTATTTCGAAAGTAATAATGGAAAAAAATATTAAAATGAGCTACAAGTAAAAGTTATAGATTAATTATTTATGTGGTTAATTATAAAGGTGAGAAGCTATAACATAAGTTTTATAAAAAGGTTATGAAATCTTTTTTACTTGTGTCCCATTTTTTAAAAAATTAATAATGAAAAGAGTATTAAGATGAACTACTTTGTAATGTAAAAATTATTGTTTAATGATTTATGTGGTTATTATAAAGGCGAGATTTATATTAGCAAATAACAAAAGTAATTATATTATTTTTTTATAAATGAGGAAATTAAACCTATAAGGCTATGTTACAAATGAAAAAAAAAATGGTACATGGATTGGACCTTTTTGTTACAAAACGAAAAAGTGAGGGGCTAATTCATAATTTTACTCAAATTGTGGACACTTTAAGAGTAGAGTGCGCAACTATCCCCAAAGTATAGGATATTTTGTGAAATTTGGAAAGGTCGGGATAGAGTGCACAACCGAATAAAAGGTTGGGATATTTAGAGCAATTTTTCCAATTTTCTTCCCACGTTTTTCATTAAAAAAAACGACATAGTTTGGACCGACGAGGGGAGTCATGTATGGAGTCCTTAGTTTCTGATTTAATCCCTTTATTGTGACTATTGAGGAGCTTTCTCTAGGGAGGAAACCATCAATCACTTGTAGCATGCATGGGGGTACATGTTTGCAGAACTAAGAAAGGTGGCGGAAGAAGGCCCCTTTCGTTGGGTCTCATCTGGGGAAGAGCTAATTTACACAGACAAGAATCAACCTGGATATGAGCTGGAGCATGATCCTTCAATGTAAGAGATGTAATCCTTAGCATTGAAAGTAACAAGTTCAAAGGACTTTCCTTGGCTAGCCATCCTGCAGTGTTTTTTAAATGCCCACATTCCCAACAAGTGCTAAAAATAGTTGACAGATGGGCAATGTCGCAAGTAACTTGGTACGGGGATGAGCTTGAAGGTCGGTTCAAAACTTAAAACATATGATGCTTAAGATGGAACATCACACGAAACAAGAAATGATTAAACATTACAAGAACCTGTTATTCCTTCCATCAGTCAAATTTTGATTAAACATTACAAGAACCTGTTATTCCTTCCTTCCATTGAACTACACCCACCAGTCAAATTTTGGTTCTCTATTCCTTCAATCACCCAATTTATATGCTCCTGAATAAACATTGCTGCATATTTAGTTTCAATAGCAAATCAAGTAAGAGATCTTCCAGCCCATTCCCGCTCTCGTCTCTTTTGCTTGGCAATCATTTTGTTGAATTTCTCTTTCCCCTTCTCTAATAAGGGATCGTGCACCACATAGTCGTTTGGAGTGGGTTCTGACTTTTCCTGCAGCAATACAGGCATCTTTGAAATCAAACAAAACATTCGTATGATTGTACCAAGTTCGAAACAAGAAGCAAGAAAAATTCAACACATTAGAAAAAGGGAGTAATTTCACAACCTTAATTGTCACGGGTGCAAACTTAGCACGAAACCACGGGGATTTATCTTCATCATTCTCGTCTTTCGTTTCTTCATTTGACGTTGTTGACTTGTGAGAAAGGAACTGCTTAATCCTCTCAAGTTTGGCAAGTGCCTGAGATTAAACAAGGAATCAGGTGAAAAATGATTAAACCAATTCATTAAAGATAAACAAGTGTAAAACGTAAAACGGAAAACCTTAAAGTGATGCGACAAACTATATTCCCATAGCCAGTAACATACTCTACAAAGGCTTAGCCTAGCAATTATAAGGGTGCATAAGTTGATTAACTTCTTTTATTCTTAAAATTGAAGTGGGAAAAGTATATGTTTTATAGCATGAAGGAAATATAGGAAGAAATTCTCAGTTTCTGTTACCATACGGTCCATACCTCATCCTCACGTCCTTGGAGCCTGCGCTTTTTCTGTTTCTGCAACAGCCTTGCTTGTTCAGTAGCATTTAGCAATTCCATGTCAGTATCAGCATTAGCCAATCTTTCAGCCCTTGCCTCTGATCCAATTTGCTTCTTGTTTATACTCAGTTTCTTCGCTTTTGATTTTTTATCAGTATCTTCAGAATCTGATCTGAAAAGTGAATATCAAACAAGAGTATAATTTTACTATTGCTAATAGCTGAAGGTAAAGAACAAAAACAGCAATCAAGATTCAATAACCTTACCGTGGGATCATCTTCTCAGTGTCCTTTGAATTTGATTTCTCTGTAACTGCATAGTAGAGCATATCCATGAGAATGATTTTGACTTGCTAAAAAGGAAACTGGGCACGGGGAAAGGTTAAGTGCTATTAAAAATAATGTATAATGTCACATATTACAAAAATCGCACTTAGTATGGTACAGATTCAAAGTTCAATCATTTCTTAGGGTAAAATAATCTTCATGTTTACCTTCTACTTGACAAATAATGGGGATCCTACTTGTATATCAATACATTCTCGTTATTTGGATCTAAATGCAGCATGTCGGCAGAAAATAGGCATTTGTAAGCTATTTTGAAATGTGGGAAAAACAATTAGAACATAAAATGCTGACTTTAACATATTCTATTGAGCCACCTTAATTTCTCTACAAGTAGACTGTTATTTAGATAATAATTGTGCCTTGTACACTATGTCTATGGTTTCAAGAAGGAAATTGTAGAATTTGTAGAATTTAAAATGTAAATAATACTACAACAACATCGACCCAGTTTTGCTCCCGGCCAAGACGGGATCTGGGGGTCAAGGAAATTAACAGCATTGTAGGATAAGAAAATTAACAGCACATTAGGGATGATTATGGTACCATGCTGCGGCTTTTTTGTGGTGATTTCTCCCATCTCTTTCCTTCTTTTAAGAATCTGTTCACGCATTCGTGCATCAAAGCTCGTTTCATTATCATCATCATCATCATCCTCACTGCCACTCTGTCTACAGTCAACAGAGAGATCAGCAATTGACTCCTGCCGCTGTCCTTTCTTCACGGTCAGGGTGTCCCTTATGGATAACTTCAAATCCTTTGCAATTTGTGCTTTCTCAGAATTCTGACACCAAATTTGGTTGAGAAATCACTATAACACATACATGAAATGAATAAAAAATATATTTTTCATTATTCATCTTGTCAGCAAAATGAGATACATTCATTCACAACAACTTCTATCCTTAAATAGTCAGAAACTGAGTTGTTCAGCTACTGTTTTACAATGTCAATCTAACAAATACTTCCATTTACATATACATGCCGAGAAGTAATAAATGAAATGACAACAGAACAGATGCAGAAAGAAAAACCAACAGTGAAATGAAACGATTGATTTTCACCTGTTCAAGTACAACAACATCATAGTAGCTATGTTTTCAGAGCAATAAGTAAAATCAAACTCAAAACACAAGGCATGCACACATATGAACACACCAACGGGAGTGAACCTTCAGCCATTTCACTCAAACCCCAGAAGAGAAAGAAACCTCTCTAGTCCACATGGCTTATTTTAATATATAAGCCAACCCAAAAATATTACCAGAAATAAACATGCAAATCCTCATCACATACCTTAACGGCTTAAACCACTTGATTCCCTGAGCCTGAGACCCCCACAGCCCCTTTTCCCTCCATAACCTTAACCCTCTTGATTGGATTATGCATAGGCATTTATTATAGAGAGAGTAGAGACTAAAAAGGCCACCCCCAATCAGATCAAATATTTCCTTTCCATTTATGAATAAAAGAAATGCAATTACACAATATTTTGAACCTGCAATAATTAGGCTGCTAGTAGATCCCTGCAGAATTGAAAGAACACCTTTTGTTTCTTGTTTGTGCTACGTTATTTGGGAAGAAAATTTCATTACAACTTTTCATTTCAAATTATTCTATCATGAGAACCTTGTACACAAGAAATGTGTTTATTTTCAGACTGGAAGATAATCAATTCAGGGAGTTTCCTGCACATAATCCTGATTCCCATTCCCATTCCCCACCCCACAGATATATCACCCTGAAAACCACAGAAGTTTTGAGTGGTAGTGGGCATACACCAGATAACGGAGACAATTCATCGAACATCATGACTAACAGAATATTTGAGGACCTTAATGGGCCTGAAGTTCAGGCCCATTAACACACCAACTTTTCATCAGTCCACTGACTCAGGTCCATTTGACCATTAGTCAAATCATTCTTCAATTTTGAATATGCTACATAGAGACTAGATATTACTGCAGAAAGCATACCCAAAAGCTTTGGGAATACTCTTTTGTTTAAAAAAAAAAAAAAACTTTCATTCACAAAAGCAACAGGAACTTTGTTCAAGCATCACGTCCCATTCTTAGTCTAAACACGTGAACTCCCCAAGTAAGCAACAAATTTTGGGTAAAAAATAAATGAAAGAATATTTGCATCATCCCTACAGCAGAAAAGGCAAAAGCTTGCTACAGTAACAAAGTAAACATCATGGCCTAAAACCCTATTGATGTTAAAACAAAACTAAAAAACTATCAAAACAGTCACACTACATGCAGATAAATCCCTAGAGCATAATCTAAACAATATGTTGAAGATATTCAGAAGTTATGTAAGTCTGCTGTCCTAACCCGTATCTCACCAGCATTTGCAAAGAGTCACTTTCACTCCTTTTCTACATCCAGACACCACCTTATAGTTAAGATCCATCCTATCTTTTAAAACCGAATTAGCTCCATTAGATCAGTCACACATTCAACTTCACCATATCCCCACGAGGAAAGTCATCCAGAGATATTCGAGGAACTTCAAATCAGCATTCTACTCTCCATATAGCACACAACAATTTCGGGAACAAACAGGGAAAGAAAATATAAATAGTTAGCTTCTTTCCTAAAATATCCCTTTTAAAGTGATTCTGCAAAACAATAGTCACTAAGATTCATGAAAGCATTTCAAATTGGATTGAATTTAAGAGATTAGTAAAGCAAAGAAAGAACTAAGTTTAATACTGATGCCAAATGTCAACAACATATTTGTCAATTCTTACCATGTCTTCATTAGATTTATCTCCTTTGAGAAGACGTGGATCATCCAACACATCATGGCTACTCTTGATCTTTTGCTTCACAGCAGCCAATTCTTTTTCTTCTTGCTCAGCTTCTTCTCCAAATGAAAGCAAACTCAACTTCCTGCAAGAGGAAGAACACGTGCATTTATTGATCACCACATCAGCTTCTTAGAAGTAGAATCTAAGCACTGCATTAAACATCTAAACTTCAGAGCATCGGAAAGGGAAAACTTTAGTGAAGCACAAAAACAACTCACTTGACACCTTTCTTCTTTGTATCTTTGTTGTCAGTGCCAGATGCCTGTTCAGATGACTTTTCAATCAACCCTCTAGGGACAATATCCTCAAAGGGGTTCCAAAGGACCTAGTACCATTAGAGCAAATCCTTTAAAAGTTATGCAAGAACATATGTACGGAACTTCAAACAAAAAGTTCCAAACAAAAATTTTCAAGCCACATGACTTGCATCAGTACTCAGATAAAGCAGTCATGACCAGGTTAGTGACAAGCTAACATAACAACCTCTGTAGATGTTATCTTAGGAGGTGGGTCCAGTGGCCTGTCATCCTTGTCAGTTTCAACTTCTCCTAGTCTTAGAAGATTATATAGTGAATGTCCAGTCACCTACAGATAGCAAAATCATTTGTAAGATATAGCATGTACATTCATATCATATGTAAACATGACAAGCAATTTGAAATTTTATCATGATTATGGATGAATAACATCAGCTTATAACTTCTCCTTGCTCCCTGTGTAGATAACCATCACAACATTCAGGACATTTAAGGGTAAATAACACTTATCAAAAGGGCATGCCTTCACTGAAGAATCAGTTTTTCTGGCCCAAAAATTTATCCATTAAATGAAAATTGCAACTAATTATATCCGAAATTCTAAGGTCATCGATAGAACCAATAAAACAAACCTAATATCTTCAACTGTTATCTCCAAATTCAAGCTATTCTAACAATAGAATATTGTGTCGTCGAAAATAAACTACAACGTATTGCTATATTCTAGACTTTTAGTTTCCAAAAGGAAATGTGAGGGAAAAATACAAAAGGATACAATTGTATTATCCATCATGAATTACTTGGCAAGTTTTCCTATTACCATCTCCACTTTTGGGTGTACATGCATCTCACTTTATCCTAGTTGTGATTTTCTATGTAGAGTGACATGCATTATTGTGTAGTGCTTCCTAAAGCACCTCACTTACCACAGATCAACATTACAGTATAGTACACCAGGTAAAACAGAAAACTGCATGAAGCTATAAGATTACGAACACGTTGATACAAAGCCTATATATCTAAGCAATGCAGCATTTTAATCAAGTGTACAGAAGAAGACTGGCATCCATGTGAAATTCCATGTTAGTAGAGGGATCATGGTGTGAAATTTAGCAGGCAGTCTCATGTACAATGTATATCTATCACCAAAGACTTCAATTGCACATTCATACCACTACATGCCATAAAGTGTACCATAAGATGACAGGATCTACGCATCTCTATACACTTGTTTTAATAAAAAGGAATAGGGTTGAAAAAAAGACAGTGGCCACCTTGAATCATCAGCATACCTTTCCAAAAATGGTGTTTTTCTTATCAAGCCAATCACAGCGATCCAAGGATATAAAGAACTGGCTCCCATTTGTATGAGGGGAGCCAGCATTAGCACATGCAACTAAACCTCTGTGGTTGAACCGTAGACGAGAGTGAAATTCATCAGAGAATGTACCCCCATATATGCTTTCACCACCTTGCAGTGGCAACAATATCATTATTAAGTATGAGTTTATGACATAGAAATCAAATCTAACACTTTGTATGTGCAATAATGTTAGAAATATGAACAAGCTCATATTGAAAACAAAGACATATCCTTTGAGGATATATGTACCAACTTTTTGTAACTCAGATACAAGTCAATTCCCTATATCATTACAGATTTGTTCTTGTACCACACAAGTCAATTCCCAATATATATCCCAAGGCATTACATACTTATTCATGTTACCTGATGCTTGTGTTCACATGATTACCACAAATACATAAATTAGCAAGAATTATATAACATACAGATTTCATCCCAACCATTTTTATATCAAACATTAAGCTAAGCCAATATATGAGTACATATTGGATCTTGTACCATGCCAAATGCAATTGAAGAAACAAATCATAAACCTTAACAGATTATAGAATAGTAATAAACTGATGAGATACTTTATGCAATTGATTTAGTATTGATCATATAACTCCGTCCATTACCTCATGACCAGTTCCCCAGCCTTCTAAGGTTATAATTATAGAGTCCTAACCCAATCCCCACCTGCTTGATTCTATTAATTTGAAGCTAGTGTTTAAAGAATTACCTCATTGTAGTGTTATACCTATTAGAACACCAACCAAATTTAACATGGAGAGTGAACCAGCAAAGTTCATGGTATTATTACTTACTAGCGCCAAGTATATACCTAAAAAATTGCACCTCTTACACAGGCAGGATTATATTTGCATTTTGCTTCCCCTTCACTGAGATTTGGGATGCAACAGATATAGAAATTCTAGCACGAGCCAGAAAAGAAAAACTAGAGCAGGGAAATAATAAATTGGGCTCAATAAAAAAAAATTTAAACAAATATCATAGGTATTAACAGAATGCATAAAATATGGACTCAATTCCTCATTTTCTAAACAGATGATGATTGGCATGGAATTGGGCCGATTGGCCTCCTAAACTGTAATTCTGTAAAAGCTACTTACATCTCAATAAAGTGTCAGAGACATAGACTACACCTTGGTCACATTCAAACATGAGCACCTTGATGAGGCCCTTTCAAAGATTATTCCTACATTGAACTCTTCTCATTGCCTCAGTTCAAATGCTTTAGGGAGTTTAGGTCTACCAGCTACTCCTTAACTGACACATAGTTCAAGTAACATGGTGATGATGTACTAAGCTCGGCTATGGATTGATTTCCTTCAATTAGACATCTCTAAAAACAAAACTACAACAATGAACTGAACTTGCATATATGAATCCACACGCTTAAAACCACAAACACAAGAAATTACAGCTGCGAACTAATCGCTTATATATGCAATTTCACATATATCATAGCCAGAATTCAAAATTTATAACGAAATTCATAGACCAGTTGAGAAAAGCGGATACCGGATCCGGTGCCGGTGGGGTCACCGCCTTGGACGAGAAAACCCTTGATTATCCGATGGAAGATAGTGTTGTCGTAGTAACCCTCCAAGCAGAGCTGCGCGAAGTTCCTTACAGCTTTAGGAGCTTCCTTCGCCCACAGCTCTATGTCGATAGGGCCATATGTCGTGTTGATTACAATCTTCCCTTTCGTCGGAGGCTCTAGCACGTATACCGAAGACATGGATTTGAAATAACGATCTAGGAAAGTTTAGGGTTCTCTTTCAGGAGTGGTTTCCCCTCGTCGCTTGAAAGTGAACGGAAGAGCGGGCATACCAGAAATCCGTGCCGCCGGGGAAATGTGACGGAAGAAAAGAGTGGTGCTATGGATGAACGACGATATTTACTCTAGTACCCCTCAGCTTCAAGTAATTCCGCACGCTGCGCGTTGTTTTCCAAGAACCCGCACTTAGAACGTGACCAAATTATTTGTTATTATATATATTTTTTTGTTTGATAAGCAAAGAAATTAGGGTGCCCACTAACAAGCTAGTGGTCGCCCTAGAGCATCCTGACAGATGAGGGTGAGAAAATCCGGGTCAACTGCAAGCGGGAAGGAGGAGACACGTCTGAAGGATCCAGCGATGAAGTCCGCTACAGAATTGCACTCCCGAACGACATGAGAGATACTCCAATCCTGGAAACGGGCAAGCAAGCAGTGGATGTCCGAACGCAGCAGCTCAATCTCCCACGGACAGCGCCCGTCGCCGAGCACGGCCTTGACCAGCTGCAAGTTATCACCTTCAATCTGGATCCGGGGAATGCCACGTCTGGTGGCCTCAAGAAGTCCATGGCGCAAGGCGATGGTCTCGGAGATCAGAACAGACTGTCGACCAATCAGTCCTCCGTCAAAATAGATGTGGAGCCGCCAGAATCCCTGAGGATGAACCCGAATGAAGCCACGCCATCTGCACTCACTGCACCATCAAAATTTAATTTAATATAATCCCTCTTGGGTTTTACCCACTTCACACGTTTTCTATTATCTCCACCCCCACCTTGAGGGTACGGGGTCTAAAGGGGTCAGAGACTCCAGCAAGTCTCCAATCTTTAATCTGATTTCGGATAAATTCGGTGATGTTATTGGCATTGTCCAAGTTTGTTGCGTTGTTGTTATCAAAGACTCTCTTGTTTCTAGCGAACCATAAGCTCCACCAAGTGGTAGTTAGGAGTTCCAATTCCTCTTTTGTTGTCATTTTCTTAATTTCCTCCAGGACCTGATGTGGTTTTTTGTTGTCCGGTGAAACCTGGTCAGTAATCCAACGGAGTTTTGGGCTTATGGAGCTAATGGTTGCCCTTGTAAGGGGGCATGAGATTAAGATGTGGTTTGTGTCTTCAAACTGGTTGTCACACGCATCACAGCCTTGTGGTACCGGGATATGGTTGGTCGCAAGCCTTGTTTTGGTCGATAGGCCATTTCGAGCCACTTTACATAGGAAGTTCTTCATTTTGGGAGGGATAATTAGCTTATTAATCCATTCCAAGTTAATCATTGGTTCACCTTTTGATTGGTGGAGCCACTGCATGGTCGAGTGGGTGGAGTACCACCCATTTTTACTTGGTTTCCAGTATAATCTATCTGGTATTTTATTGATGGGGTTGATGATTTTGGAGATTCTTTCGAGGTCATCCTGGTTGACGACCTCACACAGCTTTTCAACGTTCCATAAGTTATCCTCATGGAGGTACACCTCAACAGGTTCTTCCCAATTAATGGGGGTTCCAGCATCAGGCTTTGGGTTGAGGGGACCATTACCGATCCAATTGTCTTTCCAAAAGCGTATGGTTTTGCCGTCCCCCACTTGCCAGACGAGCCCCTTAACAAACAAGTCTCGTAGGCTATATAGCTTGGCCCACTGCCATGATGTGTTCTGTTTTTTCTTATAGCTCAGAATACTTTTCGTTTTGAGGTATTTTTCAGTCACTATTTTGACCCAGAGGTTATTTGGTTCTGCTAGGATTTTCCAAAGTAGTTTCATTTGGAGTGCTTGGTTCATATCGGTTGCCTTGGCGATTCCCAATCCCCCGTGAGCAGGGGGTCGACAGATTGAATTCCAACTTATGAGTGGTTTATGGTTGTTTTCCTTATTCCAAAAGAAATTCTTGTTAATATTGTCTAGTTCTTTCAGGGTTGACTGTGGTAGCAAAAAAGATTATATAATATAGATTTGTTATTATATATATAAAATATTGATTGAGGATCAAATGAAAACAATTATTATAAGTAAAACAAACTCAAAAGACTAAGGGTCCGTTCGGCGGGATTTATTTTGACCTTATACAGCTTTATTCAAGCTTATGGTAAAAAAATAAAGTCGTTATTATCTGTTCGGTAGTGGGAGTTGATGATGATTATGGTAGCTTATGGGAGTTGATGGTAATTTATATTTCATCCAAAATTTAATCTACCCCTCCCAGCCTTATGCAGCCTTATGGAATTTATTTCCTTCGATTGCCCTTCACTAATTTAATTTTGGAATATTTAAAAATTAATCTTCTCTTTATAAATTTATAAATTATATTCTTTTTGGTAATTTTACATCCATCTTTTATAAAATCAGTCTCCATCAATTTAGTCTACCGAACACCTATCTAATTTTTCACAAAAATAAGTTAATAATTTCAACTCCTAAAATTAACTTGTAAAATCAGCTTCAACCATTAAATCAGTATCAGCATCAACATCAACTCGTATCAGGTTTGAAGCGCCGAACAGACCCTAAGACTCTAGCAAGCTCAATTTTATGAGCTTATGGAGCTTATCACGTTTATTGAGAAAAATAAGTTTTGTTGCATGTGTTCGGCAATATCAAGTTTATGGAAGCTAATCGAGTTTATCAATCTTATTTAGAGCTTAAAAATTAATCAGCACCCCCAAACTTATCGAGCTTAAGCTTATTGTTTCTTTTACTATTTTACCCTTAATATCTCTCTCCACTCCACCAGATCTCTCTCTACTCACTCTCTCTAAATCCCCTCTGCTAGAACGCCATTATTGCAGCTCAAAAAAATCTCTAAAATTCCAATATCACTCCAATTTGACCGCATATTGTGATGCGGATTGGGCTTGTTGTCGAGACACTCGTTGCTCTGTCACCGGCTACGTTATATTTCTTGGAGGTGCGCCTATTTCATGAAAAACAAAGAAACAAGGCACCGTATCACGATCCAGCGCCGAAGCCGAGTACCGCTCCATGGCTAGCAAGTATTGTGAGCTCACTTGGCTTCGTACACTTCTCCGAGATCTCCGCATCAATCCCTCTCAACCAGAAAAGATACATTGCGACAATAAGGCAGCGATCTACATTGCCTCAAATCAAGAGAAAATTCAGCAAGGCCACATTCAAACAATGCACATCGACATCAAAGGTCAACCCATAGACTTTTTCACAAAACTGCTCGGACTGGCGCCCTTCACTAGCCTTCTATCCAAGTTAGGTGTTACCAATATTCACTCCAACTTGAGGGGGAGTATTGGAGGATAGATTTTTTTCTATTTGGAAACTATATCTTGTACACAATCACCTTATCATCCTCTATATAATTGATCCTTGATTATCTCTAAGAATATTAGGATATTGTACTCTTACCAAACATATAGGCTATCCCTAGAATCATGCTTCTAACGTCTATATCTTTCTTGTATATATTCTTATCCTTGTAATTGGAATAGACAATACAGAAAACTTTTTCATACTCATCTCTATTCAACTTCTTTCATACACATCCATTGAACCCAATTTTAGTCCACGAGATGAAAGAAGCAACGAAGAACATGGTGATGGACACACCAAGATCATGATGACTTGATCGATTCAACTTCTATTAGAGATGAATGAGTAGTACGCGCTCTAGTTAAAGGCATTAGTGGTTTCATGCTTCAAATCAAATCCAGTTTCTCCAAGTAAGAATGTATTCAAAATTTATAAAATATGTGCAAACCGATATAATACGCGCTATAAACGAGATTATATTAAATACTAACTCTCTGGTTTCGTACAACCAAATGGTTTTCGTACGTAGATTATTCTTTCTCCCCACCCTTTAGCTGATTATTTTTGTACTCCTCTTTACAAATAAAGCTTTTTGGACTTTATACTTGTAAATAGCGCGATCTCGCTCAGAGATTAAACACGTCGATCTCCAACAAGTAAGATAGTTCTTGAGTTAGAGATGTTTTTCGACCTCTTATTTGATCTTGGCACCTTCCTATTTATATGATTAGTCTCGTGCTAGCTTGTTCATCAACTATCGATGTGGGACATCATTTGTAAATTAAAATTTGGCTCCTTAAGCTTGGAAGCCTACATGGAATAAAGTAATAGCCGAACTTTGTTGACTCCCAAATATAAGAGTGAGCTTGAATTATTCATGTGGATGGCGCATAGCTCGTGCACACACATCTGTAGGTATTTTGTTGGGCTGATTGCTTAATTAAGCTTGTTGGGCCGATCCAAATGGGCTTATGCCCTTTGCTTGGATTTGCCCCACGTGAATGTGCATGGCCATTCAAGTATATTTGCATAGAAATGCTAGCTAGTATTTCAACATATACACGCGCACAAGAGACATGCCTCTTAATATTTATGGTTTTTACCCTCAATTATTTAGCAGTTATTTCGCGCACCATCAGGTGTTTGGGTATTATTTTTGGTGGGTATTTGTGATTAATTTATGCTCCAATAAATGTTTAAAATTTCAAACTCATTAATTAAGAGAGACTCGCATATTTTGTGACGGGTTGGAACTGTCGCATACTTTGTTTGTTGATGACATTATGTTGTTTGATGAAGCTTCTTTAGATTAGATTCATGTCATACGATCCTGCTTGGACGTCTTCTGTATTGCTTCAGATCAAAAGGTGAGTCTTTCCGAGTCTAAGATCTTTATCTCGCCTAATGTTCGTGTCGGTGGTTGATACTTTGCGTAGAGAGAGTGGGTTTACCGTCACTCGTTATTTAGGGAAGTAGTTGGTGTGCCTCTATTCCACGACCAAGTTAAGGCAGATACCTTTGCTCCTCTTCTTGACAAGAATTCTTCTAAGCTTAAGTGATGGCAAGGGTGTTCTTTTAGTATGGCGGGTCGTATTACTCTTACAAAGAGTGTGTTGACATCTATAACTTTTTATTCTATGGCTACTATCATTCTTCCAAATGATGTTTGTTTGAAAATTGATGCTCTTACTAGAAACTTCATTTGGGGTGGTATGGAGAACCATAGACGGATTCACCTTGTCACTTGGGAAGAGGTTTGCAAGCCTAAGAGTTGTGGGGGTTTGGGTTTCTGTACTATGAAGGAGCTCAATAAGGCCCTTGTTGGTAAAATTGGATGGCGCTTGCTAACGGAGAATTCTAAGCTTTGGGTTAGTGTTTTACGAGCTAAATATATCCGACCATCACTTGGTGAGCGGTCCAATAGTTCTTATGTGTGGAGGAGCATTAAATCGGGCATTACTGAGGTTGTGATTCCGGGAACACATTGGGTTGTGGGGACTAGCCAGGTTGTTCATTTCTGGCTCGATTATTGGATTGGTGACTATCAGCTTCTTGATGTTGCCCGTCTCCCTATCCCACAAGAGGAGTTGCATTGGCCGGTTTGCTCATATTAGGAGAATGGTACTGGTTGGAGGTGGAATAACTTCATCGATTTTCTGTCGGTTTCTATACTACTTAAGTTGGCGTCGGCTGCTATTTCCAACCAGGAGGGGGCTCTCGATATTCTCAGATAGTCGGGTTCGCTGGGTGATTTCACAATGAAGTCGACTATTGATACTATCCGTGTGGATAGGGGTTTTCAATGTGTTGATCGGAGAGTGTACGAGGCTGCTTGCTGTTTGGATTCGGGAAAATATTTCTTGTAACCATCTCTATGCTAACAAGATGGATTAGGATAGAGTTTTTTCCACGGCTCTTTGGTGCATTTGGAAGTGGCGTAATTAGGTTGTTTTTGATTTTGTTCCTTATTCAAGAGATCGGGTGGCCTTTATTCACCAACAGGTGCATGAGCTCTCCTCGGCTAGAGAGTTGCTTCAGGGAGGTCGGAGAATGCAAGATCTAGTCGAGCGTTTTATTATGTGGGAGCAGCCCCATGAAGAGTGTGTCAAGATCAACATTGATGGCTCAGTTCGGGCTGAATGGACGGCTACAGCTGGAGGAGTTCTGAGGGTCGCAATGGGCAGTGGCAGGTTGGTTTCGTTCATTATATTGGTATGTGTTCATTTCCTATGACCGAATTGTGGGGAGCTTTGCAAAGTCTCAAGCTGACATGGAACCAGGGTTATAGGAGGATCTGCATGGAAATTGAATCACAACTTGTTTTTCTTTTGCTTGGTAGACATGTGGGTCGTTATCATCCCCTCTTTATCTTGGTAGCTCAATTGCAAGGCTCATAATGTTGGCCATACAAAATAGGAATACTAGAGTATTGATTTAAAATCATCCGATAGCCATTGCAGGTTAACTAATGTAGTGTTTTAATTTAGAATATCCTATAGTTTAAAATCTGCATAACAATTGAGTCCCTTAACACCCTCATCCAGTTCGGAGTGTCGTCTTCTGGTAGTTCTGGAATTCTTGGTGGTGGTAGGTTTAGATCTTCGTACTCCTCTTCCAAGTACCGATCATTGATTCTCTTTTCCAATATGAAATTGTGGATAGCAGAACCTATGAGATCTAATTGCATTGATATTGGGTAACTCGCCATGTATGACAATGCTCGGAAATGTTTCATTAGAACGCCACAACATCGTTCAATGCAACTACGTAATGATGAGTGGACTTTGATGAAAGCTTGTGGAGCATCCGTCAGAACCACATTCTGGAATTGTGATTGATGGTACTTCACCTTATAGTAAGGGATCATGTACCCATGTTTGTCTAGATAACCCTTGTCCACTAAGTAATACCGACTTATATAAAAAAAGATCGCTACGACAATATATATTACAAGCACTTTAATGATGTTTTCATAAGCTTTATCTTACTTGCCGGAGGGTGTGGGAAGTTCAACTCCGGGGTACGCAATGCGTGATCAAAGACACGAGCATCGTGTGCACTCCTTTCCCATCCATCCGAAATGAATGTGAAAAACATGTCGAAATCACACACCACCATTATGTTGAACGAGCAAACTTATTTCCGGTTCCTAAATGGCATTTGTTGAGCCCGGAGTATACATGTTGTGATATTTTTGTAAATTTTCAGGCACCTTTCTAAAACCTGTTCAATCAATCTCATTACGCGTTACGAATATTTAATGTAAATTATTCCTAGACAATTTAAGGTGACAAATAAAATCATTGGAATTGATTTTATTAACCAACATAATTTTTAAGATCACTTCCATGAAAAAAGTATCTTGATCAGGTGAGATCCGCTTAATTAATTATGTATCCATTAAGAAGGGGATTGAATTTCATCCACTTGCTCTGCAAGAGATTACCACTTGTAATTTTAGTTCCTATTTTAGCCTCCTCCCTTTTCTATGTATATCATATATATAGATATAGATATAGATATAGATATAGATATAGAATAGTGCTCTAGTGAAAACAAGTATTAAGGTAAACCATGTGGTTAAATTACAACCATCAGATTTGGATAAATGGAGGGTGATGATTGAATAAAAATAAGGTGCAAAAATATGTGATGGGGGTGATACACCAGATCGAATTTTAAGCAGAATAAAATTAATTAGAGATTTTCAATATCCTTCAGTTGCCTAAAATTACGCTATCCCATTTTTAATTTCCTCCAATATTCAACGCTCTCCCTCCTCTATCCATTTACAGTTCTTTTCTCGCTCTCTCTCTATTTCTCTAAAAGGTGATGATTGGGAACCGATGAAGGACGCCGACAGAAACCACAACCACCAACATCAACTTTCACTAAATTAGTAAGTGAACATTCAAATGCGAGTAGATTTATCAAACAAACAGAGTCGATTCAAGCAGAAACTTGAAGTATTAGGTTAAGAATGAAGAAAGTAGAAGTTAGGTTTTAGTAGGCGATACTAGTTTGAATTGGTTTTGCATTTGGGTTTTTTAGTTGGGTAGACTATATTGAATAGGTTAAATCAGATTTTCACTTTGTTTGGCCAGAAATTGAACATATTTAAGATATGCAATCCCCCGAATTTGGTGTGCTCGTTGATGTATGTTTTTTGTAATGAATAGATTAAATGGCGAGGTCTCCCAAGGTGAAGAAAGACAACAAATGCAAGCAGGAAAAGTGTATGGTTATTTATTTAAAATAGCATTATTGTTCAAAAGAATGTATTATGTTGTTCAAGAGAAAAAAAAGTTGTTGTTCGAATCACAAAACATTAGGATTTTTCAATTCATTGTAATGTGTTATTCTATTGTGTTTACACAATATGCTGCATAACAATATGGAAGAATTAAAATATTTTTCAAAGTATTCATCAGTGTTTTTCATAAATAATGTAATGATTATTCATAATATGACTTTATACAATGGATCGCAGATTTTTCACCATATTAACAACTGTTTTTCAGAAGAATTGTATTTGTTATTCAATAGTACACTAAGTCATATCAATACATGCTCATATTTAAAAATTCAGGATGTACAATGTTGTTTTTCAACTATCTTCATTTAGTTTTTCATATTGTTTTTATTATATCCATATGTGAAGTGATTTGTTTTTCAAATATACGTGATTTGTTATTCATATATACGTATTTTTTTATTCATATATGAGTGAATTGTTATTCATAGACATGTGTTATGTTCTGTAGTTATTCAAGAATGTAGTGTCTTGTTATGCGAGAATTGTTATCTACATAGGCGCCTTATGCAATGGAGTTATTCAAGAATTGTGTCAATGTGTAATTGGATGAAGTTTGAAGAAAAATATTTATTTTTGATATTAGTGTACATTCAAATAAATAGATACATATTCAACTAACGCTTTCTTATGTTCACTAATTGTAAACACTTTCACATATTATTCATCATACACAGATCACTTATTCGATCGTTATGTCGATCTTATTCGAATAATTCATTATTAATTTAATTGACGACATATTATTCATTCTATGAATGACACTTTTTCAACTATTTAAAATTGGTTATTCAAACATTAATAGTAGTATCTGTAGCATACAGTCCAATTCCCGGTATATTATTCAATATATGAAACATAATTATTCAAGGTCAAACATATACTTTTTCAACAAACAATACCATTCATTCATTATACAATTACATTATCTCGTTGTCATTCAAAACCTAGTACTTTTGCATATTATTCATCACACTTATTTAAAACTTAAAAAATGTGTAATTGGAATGAGTTATTCATGTTCAATCCTATAATTGTTCAACCTAAATAATGCAAACGTTAAAACATGTTCAATCCTATAATTATTCAAACAATCATATTGAGTTATTCAAACCTCGACTATAAATATTTTATGATTCCATAATTATTCAAACAATCAACTTAAGTTATTCAAAGAATCAAATTGGGTTATTCAAACCTCGACTATAAATATTCTACGATTCCATAATTATTCAAACAATCATATTGAGTTATTCAAACATCGACTAATAGTTATTCAATGATTTGTATTTATAAATGCGATTATTTAATTTTTCTCACTCTTATCAATTTCTAAAATCATTCCAGTGTCATATATAAAAAAACGTGGGTTTTTTTTAATGTCTGATATCTCCAAGATTTTAGTTTGTGTGATTTTAAATCCTAAAATAAAAGATTTTCTTCAAATTTAATTTTGGTAACAAACGTTTTCAAAGGAATATCCCTAAAAATCAGCCACTTTCCTTCTTCAATTCAACGTAACTTTTATCCTCTCCTCTCTTCCCTATTTTTCTAATTAACCTTTGATTGAGTTAGATCCAACGCCCCATATCTAACCACACATTATGTAACATCCCCGACCAAAGTGCATACGTCAATCTGCATTCATATAAGATTAAGAGCATATGCATAACATAGTGGCATGATATATAGTGAGTTTTTAAAAGTAATATTTATTTTCTAATTAAGTTTATTATATTTTAAAAAAGTTTTAACTAAAAATTAATTAATAATTATTTCAGGGTAAAGTTTGTAATAAAGGAGATTTGAGAGTATATTAGGGAGCCCTTTGATCAAGTTTTCAGAGTATTTTTAGGGTTTCGTTTTGCAAGGATATTAGGGAGCCCTTTGATCAAGTTTTTCAAAAAGGTTTGAACTAGAAAAATGTTCTTATATATATATATAGTTTATTATTGTAAACTTTTAAAGGATTTGGAATTATGCACAAAAAGTTATAATGCATACTGGCATTTCATTGCATTTGGGGTTAGAGTTTGTAAGAGTAAATAACCTAATTTGCATTGGATTATATATAGGAGCACAAGTCATAGACCGTGGTCAGAATCAAGGGGGAGAAATATAGTATCTGTCTTAAACAGGTGAGTATAGACCGGCGATTCAACCATATGTGCTATATGAACTATATGGATATATGTGCTAAATGAGTTATATGGATATATGTGCTATATGAACTATATGGATATATGTTGTAAATGAGCTATATGGATATATGTGTTATATGGATTATATGGATATATGTGTTTTATACGATAGGTTTGAAATTTCCAGAGTTGTTTGCACAGGAAGTATGTTAGCAGATGATATATGATATATGATATATATGAATACATGATGCTCTTGATTGCATAGCATATTGCAATGAGATTAAAAGGACATGTGACTGTCTTGCCCTGAATTTGTATACAAAAGAGACCTACGGGTCATATATGAGGCCTAAGATGTCTAAGAGATGGTATATGAGCAAATGAGGCCTAAGATGCCTAAAAGTCGGTGATGAAAAAGAAAAAAAGGTTGGTATATGGAAAAAAAAGAAAAGAAAGGAGAAGTTGGTAATGGAAAAGAGTTGGTAATGGAAACCCGGGGCAGATTCAGGCTTGAACAGTTCACAGAATAATGAATCGGATACATCGACATTTGCATTTGCATAGTAAATTCCTATATGACATACGTATAATATGTATGTATATGTACATGGACTAAATGTTTGACTCTGTTTGAAATAATTGATGATGGTTTATATTCACTGAGTATGCGACTCACGTAAATCGCAAACCAATTTTTCAGGTTCAGGTAGTTCTTACTGACATGTGTCTCTATTAGAGGTGACATTCATACAGGTCGGTTGGCTGAAGCTCTAAGCAACCTTCTCCTCCTCATTTTTGCATCATAGACATATGGTCTGTAATATAAGTTAACAGTGACAGATGTTTTAGTATGAGAAGTAACGACATAGAATTGTGTGTGTGCAACCTTTTATGGTTGTTAATGTCTTCTATATGCTTACATGGATAGGTAATATATGTCACTTATCTTTGTATATAAGAGATATGTTTTACTAAGCATATGTCATAGGGTATAAGGGTGTCACAACTAGTTATTGGTATCAGAGCAGGGATATGATTCTTTAAGGGCATGCATTTCCATAAGCATATGTAATTGACTTTTGAATTGCATTCATGAGCATGATGCATAAAGGAGAGAAGGTTCAACCGTGCTACATCAGTCTATAGAAGCATCTCATTTAACACTACATGAGCATACATTTCATACACATGAACCATAAGAAGAGGAAGTACATAGGAAATGGTAAAGGTAAATACAGTATATTGAGAATGTATAATACGAGTGGATATAGTAGAGTTACCGGTCGATCCGATTTGGCTATTCCTATATGAGTTTGATGTTAATTTGGGTATGGACTAGTTGTCAAGACATCATGCTAAAGTGAATTGTTATACCAAAGAGGTAATGATAGACTTGCTTGTAACACCCCCTTCCTACCCTGGAGGTATTACCGCCAATAACCCCGATTAAGACTAAACCGAAGCTACCCAAGGCTTTAAACTGACTGAACAAACTAAAACAAGGTAAATGAAACCATTTAAAACCTAACAAACTTAAGTTAAATTTACAGCGGAAAAGAGAATAAAAGGTCTTATACAAGCCTTAACTTAAAAAAATTAGTAAATAAATAGAACAACCTTCTATTTAAACAAAATCTTCATCCAGTCTTCCTTAAGTTCTTATTTCTGAAACTCAGCTTCACTTTGAAGTAGTTCAACCATGATCTTCACTCAAGTATAGCCATTGGAAACCTTTCTGCAACTTTTGGAGCTTCAAACTTCTGAATCCGCCTCTTAAATCAACTTCCAAGAAGAACCTAATGTATCGTAAACCAACGGTGGACACCAACCGACCATATAAAAGAAAAGAAGATGGACGGGTTAGTCTAATGAAAGACTAGCAAGCGGAGAATCTAACTTGGTTCTTATGGTTGTAACTAAACATATTGGCATCCAAATCCGAATAGACTCGGATTATGATCCAACAGTTAGCAGTCTTATAGAGAATAAGGATGAGATTCGCATAATCAAGAGAGAGAACACCACAGCTTATGGTTCCTTTAAGAAGCATAAACAATTGTTGGGAACTCATATTAATCACTTAACATCTTGAAAAGTCTCCATCGACTAATCAGATTGACTTAATCAAAGTTTGATTAAGAATCATTCATAACCGGGAGTAAGAATGATTATCGAATAGACTAACCATCCGGGTACATTAATGTGCCTAACGCACTTATTTTTATTACTTTCAGAACTTTTCACAAACATGTTGGTAACTTTTAATCGACTGAAACCGCCGAGAATCTACATGTACATGTGACGTCAAGATGAGAGGGCTTATTTCATCCATGATCATTGACGAACAACTAGTACCAATTGCACTTAGCTAGAGTGCATAACACCTCCTCCAGCGTTGAGTGAGGTATGAGTCATGACCCGAATGTTGGGATATGATAGCGAACTAAACCCCCCAACATAGACTGTGTTATAAAGAGGTCATCGGAGACTCGGCTCCTACCCCTGGAAACTAACTTACTTCACAATAATGTCTCAGCATGAGACAACATACAAGGTCACACATAACGGACCTAAATCCAGTTCTATCGCGAAACTGAACGAATAACAATATGGTCATTATTTCTAACAAAACAACAACCTATCATATTTTATTAATCATACAAGTTGTTCCCAACGCAAATATTAAATGGGATTCAATTCCTCATTTAATAACAATAACGCAAGAGAGAATCGTCCACTTGCCTTAGAAGGCGTGCTCAACGTTCTTAGTAATTCCAACCGTAATCTTTATCATCCTTCTGACAAATATAACAAAAGGATTTCTCAGCAAAGAGCTCATAGAAACACTTCTTAGTTGTATTCTCAACTCCTACAACTTCCTAATCGATAAACGATTTAATTTCCGAATATCGATATATATAAATCCTTAGTTATCATGCTTTAAGGAGCCATCTTGGCAGAATTATAACTAACTATCCGCTTCACTTTTGAAACAATTTCTAAATAAAAATTGTTCATTAGCAACAGTTCTTAAAGGTGACCAAATCTCGGATCAAACGGGTTAACAACGAATCCCGAGTAATTATCCGAAGTCCTTTACCTGACAATCGGTGTCAAAACTTGTATTCGCTATAACTGAAGATCATGACGTCCTTTTCCCGAGCGGTTTGAACCTGTGAGACCGTATCGACGTCAAGATTATAAAAACCATAAATTTAATTAGTAAAGCGGAACCGAAAGGCCCTTACGGTGGCTCCGCAATCAACCCGCTAATTAATTTCGATCGTATATACCTTCACTCGAGCCCATGGCTCGTTTGGCTCGATAGTGGATCGATCCCCGAGCCCGAGGGTGGTTGGGCATTGCCCAACAGCGACTCCCATGGTGGTTGGTGGTCGGAGGGCCTGGTGGTCGCCGGCGGCGTCACTTTGGCGAGGCAAAGAAGACCGGCGGTGAAGAGTAGTTCGAAGTCTATCTCCCCGTCTGTAGTTCCGACCTGATTCCTCTCGTTGGTTCTGGTTTGGGACTGTAGAAGCCACACACAAGAGCACACATAGGAAGGAGATGAGATGAGAGTGAAGATGAAGGTGGACGGGGCAGAGGTGCTTGCCGGCGGTGAAGGCTGAATTCTTTCTCCCTCGAACCGTTCGTTCCGTCCTTATCCTCTCCTCCTCCTTCTTTGTTTTGATTGGAAACGAATTGATAGATTTAATTTGACAAGGCATAAAAGATATGCCTACGTAGAAGAATTCTTCCATATTAAGGCAAAAAGAGGCGGTTTATAAAACCAAACCCGTCTCGGAACGGGACTCACGTTAAAGCGGTAAAATTATGTACCTCGGGAGGAAAAACTTACTAAACGAAAAACGTCCCGTAATTTATATGGACCAATAAAATAAATTTTCCATGATTTTATCATGCCACCTTTAATTTTTAAGGCTTCCGTTTCGCATTTTAAATCCTTTTCGGTACATAATTAAAAAGACGGTTTATCCAATAAATATTCTTTTTCCATTGAAAAATCCTAGAATTCACACCGATCCATAAAATCATTTCTTTTGATTTTAGGATATCACTAACAATTTTTCTAGGATTTAAATTCCAACAAAAATATTGGATTAAGCGTTAAAACGAACAAAGAGGTTAAAAGGATATCCGAGAAAAATTCAAAAATATCCTCAAAAACCTCAGCTATTACATTGCTTGGAAATTTTAGAGTGGTTTTCTAAGGTGATATACAAATGGTACCCAATTGCTTAATATCTGCAATAGTGGCTTTTCGCATGATCAGAGAGGTATTTGAGGCATATTTGGCCCATGTTATAGACTGTACAGTTGAATGTGATGATGTTGAATATTCTCTAGTTGCTAAAGATTATTGTAATGTGATTCCAAAGGACCTTCCTAGATTGTCATATGACAGAGAGAAATAGAGTTTTCTGTGGAATTAATCAGATATTGCACCAATTTCTATTCCTTCATATAGAATGGCTCCACTTGAGTTACAAGAACTGAAGAATCAGTTACAAGAGTTGTTAGAAGTATTCATTAGGGCTAGTGTATCTTATGACTGTGCATAGATTACAGAAAGTTGAATCAGGTGATAGTGAAGAACAAATATTCATTGCCAAGAATAGATGATTTATTTGATCAACTTCAAGGTGCAGAGGTATTTTTTAAGATAGAACTTCGGTCAGGATATCATCAGTTAAAGATAGCTAAAGATGACATTAGCAGGACAACATTCAGAATTCGATATGTGCATTATGAGTTTCTGGTAACTCCATTTGGTTTGACTAATGTACCAACAGTATTTATGGCTTTGATGAACAAGGTATTTCAACCTTTTCTAGACAGATTTATGATCGTCTTTGTTGATGATATATTGGTATATTCACGAAGTAAAGAGGAGCATGCTGATCATCTGTGTACCGTGCTACAAGTCTTGAGGGAAAAACAGGTATATACTAAACTGAGTAAGTGTGAATTCTGGTTGGATCATGTGTTATTTTTAGGACACATAGTATCTAGAAGAGGTATAAAGGTTGATCCTAAAAAGTTTGAAGAAGTGGTAAACTGGAAAGCACTAACTACAGTTACAGAAGTTCGTATCTTTCTTAGTATGGTTGGATACTACTGACTATTAGTGGAAGGATTCTCTATTATAGCTACACCACTCACTAAATTGCTAGGAAAGAATGCTTCATTCCATTGGTATTCTACGTGCAAAGAGGTCTTTAATGAGTTAAAGCACTGACAGACTACAACAACAATACTGAGAATTCTTACAAGTACAAGAGGATTTGTTGTTTACATTGGCTTCATATCAGGATCCTGACTATGTCTTAATGATGGATGGAAAGGTAATTGCCTATGCATCATGACAGTATCGATCACATGAAATTTCTTATCTTGTACATGATTTAGAGCTGACAGTAGTAGTATTTGCCCTAAAGATTTAGCAACATTATCTATATGGAGAAACATTTCAAATATTTACAAATCATAAGAATTTGATGTATTTGATGAGCCAAAATCAGTTGAACATGAGACAACGACGCTGGATGGAACTACTGAAAGATTATGATTGTACAATTGAGTATCATCTGGAAAAGGCCAATGTTGTAGCAGATGCTTTGAGTCAAAAGTCTAATGGTATGATGGCAGATATGCACATGACTTCAGTGTTATATTTGATTTCTTTGCGAGGTGTAAATGCTAGACTATAGTTAGACACAGATGAGTATTGATTGCTACTTTTGAGATTCGGCCAGTTTTGAGACGGAAAACTAAAGATGCACATATGAGATGGGAAGTTAATAGAAATTATTGAACAGGTTCTACAAGGTAAAGAAACGCTATTTGACATCCAGGATGACGCATTGATGTTTTCCCAGATTGATAATGTTTTCCATGTCAGTATCTTACGACGATATTGATTAGATCCATCACATGTGTTAATAGATTCAGAAGTACAGCTTGCAGAAAATCTGATCTACATAGAGGAACCGATCATGATAGTAGATTATAGAATCTCACAATTAGAGAGACAGATTCCTGAAAGTGATTTAGAAGAATCATGGTATAGAGGGAAAACTTTCGGAAACTGAGGATAAGATGAGAAAGTCATATGAATAGATAGCGAATTTTGAGGACAAAATTCTTATAGAGGGGGAGGATTGTAACATCCCCGACCAAAGTGCATACGTCATTCTGCATTCATATAAGATTAAGAGCATATGCATAGCATAGTGACATGATATATAGTGGGTTTTTAAAAGTAATATTTATTTTCTAATTAAGTTTATTATATTTTAAAAAAATTTTAACTAAAAATTAATTAATAATTATTTCAGGGTAAAGTTTGTAGTAAAGGAGATTTGAGGGTGAAAATCGCAATTTTGGAAAAAATTTAGCCGACTTCTTAGTGAAACCGACTTTGCCTTTATCTATATATATGTGTATGTTTTCATGATCTTCAACATGAAGATATGTACGCAATCAAAGAAAAAAAAAGAGAGAGGAGGGGAGAAAAAAAGGAGAAGAATTAGATTTCAGTGGTTTTTAGTTGGATCTGGTACAAGATCTCTTCTATCAGGTTTTAATCTCGAAGTAAAAGTTTGATTTGGTAAGTTTTTACTTAGTTAATGGTTTATCTGGATTTTCTTAATTTTTCCAGATCTAGATCTACAGTTGCTTTTGATTCGAAAATCAATCGATTTATAGTTCTCAGAGGGTGTTTTCGATATCGGATTTATATTTGGTAAAAGATTTCAGAGTATTTTTAGGGTTTCGTTTTGCAAGGATATTAGGGAGCCCTTTGATCAAGTTTTTCAGAAAGGTTTGAACTAGAAAAATGTTCTTATATATATAATTTATTGTTGTCAAGTTTTAAAGGATTTGGAATTATGCACAAAAAGTTATAATGCATAATGGCATTTCATTGCATTTGGGGTTAGAGTTTATAAGAGTAAATAGCCTAATTTGCATTGGATTATATATAGTAGCACAAGTCATAGACCGTGGTCAGAGTCAAGGGGGAGAAATATAGTATATGTCTTAAACAAGTGAGTATAGACCGGAGATTCAACCCTATTTGCTATTTGGATATTTGTGCTACATGAACTATATGGATATATGTGCTATATGAACTATATGGATATATGTGCTAAATGAGCTATATGGATATATGTGTTATATGGATTATATGGATATATGTGTTTTATATGATAGCTCTGAAATTTCCAGAGTTGTTTGCACAGGAAGTATGTTAGCAGATGATATATGATATATGATATATATATATATATGACTACATGATGCTCTTGATTGCATAGCATATTACAATGAGATTAAAAGGACATGTGACTGTCTTGCCCTGAATTTGTATACAAAAGAGACATACGGGTCATATATGAGGCCTAAGATGCCTAAGAGATGGTATATGAGCAAATGAGGCCTAAGATGCCTAAAAGTCGGTAATGGAAAAGAAAAAAAGGTTGGTATATGGAAAAAAAAAGAAAAGAAAGGAGAAGTTGGTAATGGAAAAGAGTTGGTAATGGAAACCCGGGGCAGATTCAGGCTTGAACAGTTCACAGAATAATGAATCGAATACATCGACATTTGCATAGTAAATTCCTATATGACATATGTATAATATGTATGTATATGTACATGGACTAAATGTTTGACTCTGTGTGAAATAATTGATGATGGTTTATATTCACTGAGTATGCGACTCACGTAAATCGCAAACCAATTTTTCAGGTTCAGGTAGTTCTTACTGACATGTGTCTCTATTAGAGGTCACATTCATACAGGTCGGTTGGCTGAAGCTCTAAGCAACCTTCTCCTCCTCATTTTTGCATCATAGACATATGGTCTGTAATATAAGTTAACAGTGACAGATGTTTTAGTATGAGAAGTAACGACATAGAATTGTGTGTGTGCAACCTTTTATGGTTGTTAATGTCTTCTATATGCTTACATGGATAGGTAATATAGTCTGACATTAAAAAACAAGAATGCAATTCAAAATTTCTAACATATTAATTTTTAATTTTTACTCTCTCCGATTCAAAATAAGTGTCTTTTTAACACTTTATTTTTTATACATTTTAAGTGTCTTTTTAAGTTTTCTAGACAAATGATTAGGAGAGAGTTATGAAAATGCTTATTGGAATGTGTTTTTGTTGACTAAAAGTATTCATTCATTGGTCCAAAAATGTGGTGAGTGATAAGATTGAGAAAAAGTTTAAGATTTTGAGTTTAATTAATACTTTTCTTAAAACTAGTGTCAAAATCTAAAACGACACTTATTTTGAATTGGAGGGGGTAATATCTATCAAAAAAATTACACTTGAACCGTTTGGATAGACAAGCAGTGGCAAGTTACACAAATTGGAGATAAATTATGCAGCCCCAATTTACTTAATAGAAGACAATTTTTGTAATAAAAAATTGCACCAGATAATAATTTATACTTGGCAGTGAGCTGTGTGCTTCAGAAAAGAAACGCCTTCTTTCAAAAAAAACAAAAATTCAAGATTTTTTTAAAAATAGAACACGACAAAAACGACGTAGTTTTGAGGTTTTTTTTTAAATTGCACCAGAATAAAAAAGCGTTGTTCTTATTACGGGTCTTCTTCTTCAATTGATTAGAGAATCTCCATGGACGCACCTCAGGTCCTCTCACCCATTCCTTAATTCCGCCACTCCTCCCGTTCTCTACCTCCTTCGCCCTCGCCTCGGGCTGCCTATGGGGGCGAAATTTCAATTTTTTTTAATCTCCCGGACTTCTTAGGTAAAACTCATTGCTCCCCCGACCCAATGTGGGGGCGGCCGCCCCGCCCGCCCCCCCCTAAATCCGCCCATGTACACGGTTGTGATTATCTATATTCATGGCTCTACATTCCGACTCACTTCTCTTTGGCTTCATTAGACAAGTAATGGCAAAGCCACACATGTGTACATTAAATTAAAAAATTAAGAAGGTCTATACAATGAACCTAACTCTTCCTTCCAATGTATTTTCTAATTTCCCTAACAAGATCCTTGTTTTCGTCGTTTCCCCTTTAGCCAGGCCCGGTCCTAACATTTTAGAGGCCCTTGGGCGAAAAAAAATTATAGGGCCTAACATGTTAAAGACTTAAAAACTTTCAATATTAATAGAACTTTCGTTAATTTTCCATCAACACTTGAATTTTGAATATCTGTAATATTAGGCACATTATCATGTTTATTAATCTAATTTTAGTCTCTTAAATTTCGAACAAAGTAATATAACGCATCCCTAATCCATTAAAATTCTAAAAAAAATATTTTTTGTAATTCGATAATTTTTTCAAGTTAATTTTCTTCGTATAATATTTTAAGTCTCAATTGAAACCCTTCTCCAGATATCGATTAATACAATAATTGTATATATCTAAGACATATTAAAAATCTAAACTAAAAAATTAATTAATTAAAACAATCCCCCATATATTTTATGTATAATTGAAATGATGCCCATCAGCATGTTGGCTGCTAATTCACGTACAGTATAATTGAAAAAATTTATTTTGGTTTTTTTATAATTTTTTTTACCATTAATTAAACAACCTCTAATGGAAAAGATCATGTGGGCTTTATTTTAAATTAGTTATTGGGCCTTTTTTCTAATCCAACAATCTTCCTTTTAAGATTTGGTTTAATATTTTCTTTTATTAATAACTTTTTCTTTCTCATATTATTACATGTATAAATTTGATTGGGCCCCCAACCTAGCTTGGGCCCTGGGCCGTCGCCCAGGCTGCCCTTGCTGTTGGACCGGCCCTGCCTTTAGCAATTTCTTTTCAACCTCGTAGTAGTCCAAGACAAATCTCACCATCTTCCTCAATTACATCTAGTCGGTCAACATGATTTGCCCTCCCAAGGCATCATAATTCTACACAAGTACCCAAGAGCCTGCACATGACCGGTCAATAAATTCATGTATATACATGTAATAAATTATGCAGCTAGCCCAATTAGAATTATACATATGTAAATTGCTATTACGTATACAAATAAAAATTATATTGCAAATACATAATATCATGCAAATGAAAGAAGATTATCATGTATATAGGAAAATAAAATCGTGTACATATAAATTAGAGTCATGTATACAATCAAATATTACCATGCAAATGCATAAAATTATGCTTACAAGCAAAGAATACCATGTATACAGACAAATAAGATCGTGAATATAAAAACCTACATCATGTAAACAAAGCGTATTGTAAATTAGCAATAACTAAATTGAATTCAAAACAAGTAATCAAAGCATAATCTAATGAATTATAGCTTGAAATTCAATCTCTAAATTGACTTTGCTTACATAGATTATCATGCGAATACATAAAATCATGCTTACAAAAAAAGATTTGCATGCACATTGACATATAATCTGTGTATATAATAAACCAATATTATGTAGATATACTACGATAATGCAATATCAAGCAATATCATTAATAATGATCTTAGTTGATCATGCAAATGGAAGAAGATTATCATGTATATAGGTAAATAAAACCCTATATATATAAATTAAAGTCATATATACAGAAACAAATAACTACAAACATCATATGACGACAACAAGATCTGAAAATCAAATAACTACAAACACAAACCAAGATGTCAAAAATTGGTCATATACAAAAACTCCTAAAATGAATTTAAAACAAAATCAAGCATATATCTTCATTGAGTTGAAAATAGAACTCGAACTTCAAACAAAAATGGTTAAATCTAGTATAAACTACCAAACGTAAGTCGAAATCTAGCATGAATCCTTAACATGATTAAGGATGAAAAGAATTATCGAATTTGAAAAGTTAAAATCTTGTTGAAATTGAAAACTTAGCTCAAAATTCAAGCAATTAGTGGTTAAATTTAGTATAAACTACAAACCCTAACTCAAATCTAGTTTCATAAATCATTAGAATGAAGAGGCGAACACACAAGAGATGAATTACCGGATCTGAAATGAGATTTCATTGTATATTCGTCCGAAAGCCACATAGCATAGGTATAGAATTTTTAGTATCGCCGACGAAAGCTTGCAAACGGGCGTTGGAGTTTCGAGATAGAGATAGTGAAATCAGAAAAAAACGATTACGGTTTTGTATTCTGTTTTTCCTAGGGGAAAAATCAACAATATATCAAAACTTGCCTGAAATTACAGTAGATTTTCGTCGGCAATGGAGTCACCAGAATCGACGCCGGTGATGAATTCAAATTGAACAGACGATGTAAATTTTCGCCGGATATGAGAGACGGAACTCCAACCTTGTTGTGTTTTTAGAGAAAAGACGAGATCTCTGATAGAGAGCGAAATTTCTATCGATATTGCTAAGAGAGAGAAAAAGTGGTTATCGAAAGGGAAAATAAGTTGAATAGATTATTTTAGAAATAAAAATATAACAAAATCTTCTAATCTCCTAAAATTATGCTAGGCAATTTCTATCATGTGTGTTGCATGCACACACCAATTTTACTAGTAAATCTAAACCATCTATTTTAATTAAATCAAACGATCCAGATTGAGTCACTATGTAACACTCTAAATAGGGTATCATTAGAACCCAATACTATATATATATAGTAAAGGGTTCTAGAGAAACCTCTAGTTCTAGAGAAACGGGGGAAATAATCAGGAGCATTGGATTTAAATATTTTAATGGCTGAGATTTAAAAAAAACAGGTGCATGGGAGTTAATTTTTGGAAATCGTAGCGGATTACAACCGATTTCTCTCTCCTTATCTCACAAAATCTTTCTCTCTCCAATTAATACATTTTCAATTAAAAGAAATAGAAATCGCTCAATTATATTCCATTCAATCCCCCGAAATCTCTCCCTTTAACCAAATCTATCTAGATCGTCGATGAAGGCCATTATCATTCCATCCTTGATCTGGACCAAGCTCGTTGTCGTTTTCTTCATCATAGAAGTGGAGGCATCAATCTCACTGCTGCATCTCGTCGTGGCAATGGTGGAATATCTTCGTCTTCCATTCGGTGTTCACCGTCGCATTCATCGCCGGTAATATTCTATTTTACATTTTTGTTCGAAATTGCAAATTATCTTCACATATTATCGTTTTGATTGCAAAAAAATCAAAAAAAATTGATTGCAATTTCGAACCAGAAGTATGTTCAAAATGTTCTCTGCGATTGATTAATTCTTTGAATTTGTTGTAGGTTTAAAACGTTCAAAAACATACAAGCATTTTGACAGGTTGATGCTCTGGTTGTTGATCCGAAGAATGAGGAAGATGAAAATGATTATGGTGCACTGAAGTTAATATTCAATGTACAATGAATTAATATTCGATTACACTGTTAATATGTTCGATATTTGTAATTTCATATTCAAGTTCTTTTTGTACACATGTTCGAAACTATGCAGTTAATATTCAGACATTTTGTATACATGTTCGAGATTTTGTAATTAATATTCAGATATATATATAATACATATTCAGACATACTGTAAAGTGTAATGAAGTTAATATTCAGATATTTTGTATACATGTTCAAATACTTGTACTTAATATTCACATATATTTTAAAGTGTAAACCTAATATTGAAATATATTGTAAACATGTTCAAGATTGTATTCTTAATATTCGATTGCATACTTTGTTTTATTCAAGATTTATACTCAAATATTCAGATATAATTACAATTAATATACATGACTCCTACAACGATAAATTCAATAATGTGTTCTTAATATTACTTTACACATATTTGTTTGTTCAATATTTAAACTAACATATTCATATATAAATACATGACTACTACAACAACATATTCGAGAATATGTTCTTAATATTCGTTTACACATATTCGAATATTATTTGTAAGGAATTGAACATTTAGTACTAAATTCAAAACAAATAGGATTTCAATACAACTATGAAATGTTCGAATGTTATCACCACTAATTTGAATATTGCTTATTTGATGTTGAATATTGAACTAACGGGTGTATTCAAAATAAATATAACTGCATACAACATCTAATAAATCGTGAAATAATATTTAATATTTATTAAAAAAAATCCTAAATTTGTCACGATCATAATCAGATCTCACAAATCGTTGAATATGGCAATACACCTAATAAATAGGATTTAAATACACCTAATAAATAGTTGAATATGGCAATTATTTTTTATTTATCTCGATCAAAATTAAATCCCTAAATTTTCGGTTGTTTCCATATTTGTTACTAATAGAAGATGTGTGGGTATATTCAGCCCATATTAGTTACCCAAGATCTTGGCCGTTACTTACATCTAATCCAACGTCTCTCATTCCTTCCCCCGTTTCTCTATAACTCCCGTTTCTCTTGAACCCTCCCATATATATATATATATATATATATATATATATATATATATGATTGGGAGATTAGTTTCCTCACAGTTCAAATTTTTCTTTGCTTCTGTTCAAACCTATCCTCTAGTACACAAATTAAAATTGTTATAACATCAAATAAAAAAATTCTAGATATTTATATCACTCCTTGATCCATGCCTAAGTTTACTTGGCTATATATACCTATGTTCGGCTCAAACTCAAGCCTAAGCCAATATTTCTCGCTTCCGTTCAATCACACAAATTCAATTTTCTTCTCATTCGTGTGAGAGGTCGGACACAACTACATATATTAGCTCACTTCCTCCGTTCAATCTTTCCATCCTCTCTCACGTTTAAAAATCATCTTTCTTCGTTCAAATTTCTAACACCACCAGCTTATCTTCTTTAGCTCGTCTCGTTCAAATCAGCCTCGTCGTTAGAAAAGCTTTAAGAAGTTCCACTTCGGATTATTGCCTTGATTAGTTCTAGGTTCGCTTTTCGAGGCAAGTGGACAGTTCTCTCTTACCCTTTTTATTAAACGTGAATTTCTATTTCCGTTTAATATCGCATAATTGTTGGGAACACTTGTTTGCTAAATAGGCGGAATTAGGTTTATTTACTGCTTAGATTTAACGATTGTTCGTTATTTCTTATTATTCGTACTGCTAGTACTATTTAGGGTCGTTGATTGTGCTCTTATATGATTGAAGATTCTCCTTTGAGATCTCTTTGTTGTGGATAAATTTAGAACAGGGATAGCGAGTTTTGACTCGTATATCTCTTTATAACTTGTTAGGAGGTATACTTGGTATCGACTCCTAACCTCGGGTCAATACTCTGCCTGCTCTATCCATAAGAGAGGTGTTTGCACTCTAGTTAAGTGCACTAATATACGAGATCTGAAATATTGTCCTTCGTATCCCCGACTATTTGCGAGCCAACTTAAAAAGTTTTTAACTGAAGTGAATAGTTTTATGACTTATGAGAATATAAAGTGCCCAATGCACTATAGTTAAATGAACTTAGTTATGGTTCGAATAAGAGTCGGATGCATTTTGACTATTGTATATGTGGTTATATAGTTTCCAAAAACCTCATAAATTTCGTAGGAGTCATATACTTGATGTTCTATCTTAATCTTGAATTTTATTATTTCTTTAAACTTCTTTCTAGAAACGACAACTGTTGGATCATCGATCGACTGTTATTCGGATTCAGATGCCACGTGTCTAGTCTTTTCCATGAGAACTAAGATGTATTCTTTCACTTGTTTAGTCTCTTGTAGACTAACCGACTTTTCTTTCTTTCCCGGTTCGTCCGGCTGGTATTTTTGTCTTCTATGAAAATATCAGGTTTTGAAAACATGACTATCGCAAGATAGGAAGACGAAGCCTTGAAGGCTGGAAGGAAGGAAGATCTTGTGACTATTTTGAATATTTTTGGTCTCGCATGCTTTTGTATAATTATGGCCTATAATTAAACATCTTGTATTTCGCTATCGTTTACTTATGTTGTATTTCCCTTTTAAAACGGTGAGATGTAATAATAGTATGGGTTCCTTCAATTTAGGCCTTGTTTCACTTAGACCATAAAATCCCTTTCTACCCAAAATCCACTTTTAATACTCTTGAAATCCGTGCAACTCTCTCAACTTTTTACGTTTTTCAAGACACTAAAAATCAATTTTCACCCAAAAACCCATTTCTACCCACAAGTGAAACAACCCGTTAAACATGCAATGAACAAGGTTACTATTATGTAATAAAAAGTTTGTATTTGGTTTTACTTGAAACGTGTTGTGTTACCTAGCCTTGGGTGGCTTTGGATGGTAAAATTTGAAGTCACTGGCGGTAGCACCCTTGGTTTAAAAATAGGGGTGTTACAATGTGTGTACCGTCAATACATCTGATTGCACCCTAGTCGATGAGAGACCACTAATGAAGCTACCTGACATGATATAAAGGAGTTGGAGGTTAAAGCGTGCTTGACCGTACCATAAACAATTGATATCTTTCATCTGATTCAATCTTTTCGGGGATTGCAGTGAAATGTTGATTGCGGGGCTGAAGAAGCCGACTTGCAAGACCCTCATTGTCGTTTATCCTGCCCATAATTGCATCTACAACCTCGTGTATGACACAACTTATGGTGTTCTTCGATCATTGGAACCTGTCACACGAAGCTCTATTCGAAGCTCCAACTGCAAGAACATGGAGAAGTATGCTAACCTTTACAACACAAACATGTTCTTTGATGGTATCAATCCATGGTGTTCTTGCAACTCTTGGCAAAAACTTAGAAGAACATGTTTCTCCATTCTGAACGAATTTATACACCTCACTTCCGATCCAAACTCCATGACCTCTTGCATCCAAATGATCCCCGTGAATGATGAGTTGTAGCAAGGCGTTTCATCAAGTACCTACGACTTCAATAAACAAAATACAATCATGACATAAATTGTAAAGCATGGTGTTTTCATCAAGAGTACATATGGTCAAGGTTTTTAGGATTAGGATTCTAAGTTGGATCGTTGAGGATCTTTTGGATCGGATCGTAACATCAAATCGTTGAATCATAAGATCCTACATTATAACTAAAAGTATGCAAGAATAACCAAATAGATTGTATATTTTGTTATATATGAGGTAAGAAAACGACAAACATTATTATTTGATTATTAAAAATATTGTAGGATGGACTAGTCAACTATTTTAATGGAAATGAGACGTTGACCTTCAAATTATTAATAATATATGTCATAATTGTTATTTTATAGGATCGTAAGAATCGTTTGTAGGATTGTTAGAATCGTTTATAAGATCGTTAAAATCGTATGTAAAATCGGGATCAGATCGAGATTGTATTCTAAATCATTTAAGATCCTACTTCAATAAGATTCTAGTTAGGATCATGGATCGTTTCGCATGTTATGTATCGTAGAAACGTTAGAAGCGTAGAATTAGATCGGGATTCTGATAACATTGCCTATGGTACTATGGTAGTATGTCGACATGGTCAACATATGGTTCCTCAGTAGCAATTGGAACAAGACAATCTTTGTACGCCTCGATAACGGCTTCTGGGCCACCACACCTAATCCTTGTTCAAAAACCATCTACAACAATGAAAAAATAAATCCCTTTAACACCAAATATTAATTCTAAATGGGTCTATTTCAACCTAATTGAACAACATAATGCCTTGAAAGTAAAATTGCACAAGTAAAATAGTAATATGATAACTACATATAATATAACCAAAATAAATCACCATCAGTCAATGCCAAAATCAAAGAAAGCAATATGAAAGAATCAAATCAACTGGTAAGAGTTCACTTACTTTTATGTAATTTCAGAGGCTTCAAACCAAAGCAAAGTGCAACGATTGATAAAATATGAGAGACATAAAATGCCTTAAATACTGAAATTATGAAAGACTTGTCGGCAAAAATAACAATTATTATATAAGACACGTAATAAATAAAATACACGCATTGACCCAAACATTAAGCATATGAAGTAAATTCTATAAAGTCATATATAAATTACACATGTCATACATATCGATATATCACAAAAAGTAAACAAATCACTAAAGCAACTGCATACATATATAATATTTCTATTGGTCGATGTGAGAAAATTCAAATAGTATAATATTTGAATCAATAAACAAAGCTAATCTCATCAATCTAAGATATGAAAAAAAAAGACAATTGGAATATATGAACAAACTATAAGCATAGTACATAACGATAGCTGTAAATATCAAATACCATATAAAACAAATACCAACATATGATGTGCCTCTCATGCGGCCCAAATGAAAAAAAGCATCTCATCTATCTAAGATATGACAAAAAAAGACAACTGCACATATGAACAAACTATAAAGGCGGTACACAACAATATTTATCGAAGATATGACAAAAATGATAGTTGTACATATGAACAAATTATAAAGGTGGTACATAACAGTAATTGTAAATAGCATATAAAACAAATATCGACATATGGATGATTAATACAATCATCATCATCATTTCATAAACCCCAGATGAAAAAAGTCAATAATGATGTGATACATAGGCTAGCAGATAAATCAACTGAAATATATCAAAAAAGAATTAGATAAAATTAGTGCATGTATAATCGTGCATGAAAAAACCAAATTGTACATTGTGTTTTGCTAGACACGTTGCAAAAACAAATATGTTTGACATTTAATGCGGTAGGTATGGATGATTTATACAATCATTATCACCAAATCACATACTCCAAACAAAAAAACAACAACAACACACACAAAGAAAAACCAACAATAAACTTTCAAAGAATATACACATGCGTCCCCAATAATTACAATCACTGTGTGACATTTAATGCGCTGCATTTTAATACCATAACAAGATCTAACATGCAATTTCGTAACATAAACATTTTACTGTAATTAACCTAAATAATAAGTGCAGATACATACTGACATGAATACATGATTAAGTCAATATTAGATGATTATTATCGATCCATACATTTTCTCTTTTCTCTTATAGTAGTACAGATTTTTTTGAAACTGTGTGACATCTTGGTGCAACTTTGAAGAAATGAAAAAAATGATAAAGATGGGAGAATTTCTTAAGATTTTTTTGAAAAAGTAAACAGTGAATTAAATTGTGATAAATCTGGCAGGGATGCTCAATCAATCGGGTCGACCGACTCGCGACCCGCAAGAAAAATAATTTGACCCGCCACTCAACCTGTGGGTAGCACGTCGTACAGGTCGGGTTGACCCACTTAACCCGATTGAGTCAAAAATGATTTTTTTACCCAAAAACATGTTTTTAAAAAAAAATCCATCACTCAACGAGTTTTTTTTATAAAAAAAATATATAATTCCCCAACCCACTTAACAACCTCAAAGTTCCCGTTCTTCATTTTCTTCTTCTCGAATCCAAGGGGATTTTATATATTAATAAAAGGGTGATGCCTTGTGCACAAGAATTTTTTGCCTGGCGCACAAGGAAAACACCGCTTCATGAAGCGACGCACTTCATGAAGCGGGACAACGAATTTCAGCTACATATATGTGCCTCCAAGGGGAATAGTCGAGGAATTGAGGGCGCTATATCTCTGTAAAGTGACATCGACGAAACAAGTTTCAAATTTGAGGGCAAAGTTTCTAATCGAGGACCATGGAAATATGACGGTAACCCAATATGCGTTACATTTTTTGCAACGAAACAAATATCGTTTCTTTCCGAAGAGGATGGATAATTCAGATCATATTGAGATCTTGTTCTTCGTCCACCCAACCTAGTTGCATCTACTGAGACGGTTTCCCTATGTTGTCATTATGGACAGCACATATAAGACAAATAGGTACACTTTTCTAAATTTTGAATATGTTATTGAATAATTTTCTTTTGTTTTCACAATTTGATTAACATGTCATACATGGACAGGTACGACATGGCATTACTAGAGATGGTTGGATTCACGTGCACTAACAAATCATTCAACATCGGTTTTGCATTTATCGCTAAGGAAGACACCGAGAGTTATACATGGGTGTTGAAACATTTGAAGCGTTAGTTTGCAAACTTGGGGACAATTTCAAATGCGATTGTTACAGATCGAGAGAAGGCCATCATGAATGCAAAGGACGCTGTATTTGGGGACGAAGTAAAACATCTACTATGTTGGGGGCACGTGAAGGCGAACATTAAAGCGTATGCTCTTGGTATTCTAAAAGACCTCAAGGCTGCAAAAAGATTTGCCCATAGATGTTGGGGCATATTTATGTCATCAACTGAGGCCAAATATGAGGAGAGGCTTCTAAAAGTGAAAGAGCGTTGGCCACGGCTCATGCCATATGTTGAGAAGTCATGGCTTGGGCCTTACAAGCAGTCGATAGTAAGAGCATGGACGAAGCATTGACTTCACTTTCAAACGAGAACAACGAATCGGTAAGTTTAGGCCTATATATGTACCTTGATTTATTAATTTATATTAAGAAAAATAAGTCAAATTATGTTTATTACAGGGTGAAGGGCATGCACCATGTGCTTAAAAATATACTTGACAGTTCTCGAGGAGGCTTTAACACGGTGATTGGAAGGATTCACCATCAGATTGTGTCCCAAGTTGGTGGTTTGCGGGGAGATCTTGAGATGGCACGTACGAAGCTACCAACAAAGTTGGAGGGTGTCCCTAAGGAAGTGAGGGCGATATTTGTTCGTCTATTTTATAGAGTGTCAACACACAAAAAGATGAGTGAGGGAAAGATGGAGACTAAGTGTGATGATTATTGGTGGAGAGAACACATGAGTCTTCCTTGTCCTCATAGGATTTCTCATGACATCGTCAATAAGCAGCCCATAATGCCAAGTGAGATACACTCGTTTTGGCATCAAGTGGTATGGGACAACATTGATACACAATGCATGCCCATAAAAGACAATGTATCCCTCTCAATTGAGCAAGTTAGAATGGAACTGATGATTGAGATGTATAAGAGAGGAGAATTGTCAGAGGATCAGGTGCACGGTATATCTGAGTCATTTGTAGACATGGTCATACCCCAAGATTCTTCATTGCTTGAGCCGATAGATCTTGTTTCATGGAGAAAGTGAAGGCCAAAGGGTTCTACAAAGGGCTCAACCAAGAGGAGTAGTACTTTGCTTGAGCATAGGATGAGTGTGTATGAGCAGGAGAAGAAAGACCACGAAGTGAAGGAGAGAGAAGAGAAGGAAAAGGAGAGCAATAAAGAAATCCCGTTGACGACAAAGAAGCGTAGGAGGCCAAAGGGCTCAACCAACAAGGTCAAAAAGAAAATTATGGTAGATACGAATTCATAAGTGCAAATTAAAGAAGTGGTGTGGTTGGGGGTGAACTTTGGTGTTGACAATGTTAACCATTTCATGTTTCCTTACATTGAGAGAGTATGTAGCGACGTATGGTCATTGTGGTTATAGATCCTTTGCAGAGGTGTTGGGATATTGGGATATGGAGAGGGACAATAACATAGAGTTCGAAAGGATCTATCTGCTGAATTGAGGCGGAACATAGTCATATATGAGCGTGTAGGGAACATGCCCCCTATCGATGAGCTTTTGCAGAGTATTTCGTATGTGGAGAGCCCTTGCATGCGGCCATATTGGCTCGAGATGCCCATTGGTGGTTTGATATTTGCCACATTACATCAGGTTGCTCTTGTGATGTTGTCGTGGGATGGATCACACACATGCTTACCTATGATGGGTGTAGGGGACAATCGGCGCCCTCCGACAAGGATTTATGCCATAGCTCTTGTGGGACAAAGAGACCACTTTATACCAGTAAGTATAATTAATGATGACTTAATTATGTTGACTTGAATTGTAATTGTTGTTGTTTATTGTTAGATATTGTTTTTTTAGGTATGGTTGAAGGACGACGCACCGCTTCCTCCTCCTCCGATAGATTGGACAAGGAATCATGACCCTAGTGTGAAGGGTTGGGACCATCCGTTTACACAACAGATGGAAACATGGCGCAAACTTTGGGTTTCTAATTGTTTAAGCCCAAATGTAGGATGTTAGAGTTAATTATGGTGAAGAACTTATATGGATTAATCTTTTTGTGGTAGTAGGTTTGGTACAAATGGTTATGTATGTTGGATACATATTGTTATGAATCTTTTGAGCATTTTTTCAATGCAATTTGCATTTTTCTACGTTTTGTCATGCATCATAAATAGTACAAACTTTAGTTTTTTTTGGATATCATACGTTTTGTTATCATATAATTGTCACGTCATACATTTTAGATATCATACGTTTTGGATATCATAAGGGGCTAAAGTCAAAATCGCGCATCATGAAGCACAAAAAATGGGATAAAAGGTGGTTGCGACGCCTAGTTTTGAACTCGCAACCTCTAACACTCGGACTTGTACTTGTTCCAATTGTGCCGCATTGGCTATCAATAGGCAGGGGAAGCGTTTTTCTTTTAAACTAAAACTGCTTTATCGCTTCATGAAGCATAACACTTCATGATGCGCATGAATATACAATCCCCGTCGGGCTTGAGAAAGGAAACCGCTTTAAAAGAAGAGACACTTTATGATGCGTGAAATAGCGCTTCATGAAGCGACCCTAAACCCTAACCAGTAACCTTAATTTATACCCTAACTAATTATTGCAAACCTTATTTGCAATTTATCCAAAATGAAAAAACCCTAACCATATAACCAAAATGAAAAAAACCCTAACCAATAACCGTAATTTATAAACCTAATTTGCATGGAAAGATCAAAACCTCAAAGTAACCCTAACCATATCGTATATATCCCTATCCATTAACCCTAATTTATACCATAACTAACAATCACAAACCTAATTTGCATTGAAAGATAAAAACATAGACATAACACCGAAATGAAACAAAAAACCCTATACCCTAACAAAAAAACCCTAATTCATTACATAACTAATAATCGAAAACCTAATTTGCATGGAAAGATCAAAACATCAAAGTAACCCTAACCATATCGTATATACCACCAAAGGGGAATAAAACCTAAACCCTATCCATTAACCCTAATTTATACCATAACTAACAATCACAAACCTAATTTTCCTTGAAAGATAAAAACCTAGACATAACACCGGGGATGAAACAAAAAACCCTATACACTAACAACTAACCCTAATTCATACCATAACTAATAATCGCAAACCTAATTTGCATGGAAAGATCAAAACATCAAAGTAACCCTAACCATATCGTATATATCACCAAAATAAATAAAACCCTAAATCCTGACCTTAAGCCTACCATATACATATACGCAACCAATCTGAATTTTAGTTCAAAAAATAGGCAAAGCTTGAGATCCTAAAATCAGTTCAGAAACAGAACTAATCTCCTCTTGAGCATCTTCTACTTCTTTTGTTTCATCTTCAACTTCAATTTCCTCCTTAGGTTCATCACCATAATGAGATATTGCTTCAACACGCAAGTGCCTTCCAGTTGTAGACTTGTTCTCGTACACCTGTATGTGAGCTAGAGCTACATCTTTCCCATGGATGGGCCCCCATAAAGAAGTCCTCATATGTTTCAGATGGCCTTCCTATGCTCCCTATTCAGCTAGGCCTCCCATGTTGTACATGTACACATGCTTGTCTGCAGAACAATGAACACAAGCTGAAGAAGCTGGCATGATATTTTAACTAAATGATGGACATAAACCGATGAAAACACAAAGGTAATTTAAACACAGTACCTTCAGGATCATGCAAGAGTGAAATGTTATTGTGCATTCTAGTTTTTAAGATTGAATTTGTATCATTTAAAGTAGAAGATATGAAGCTTATATGAAGCAAGACCTACAACTGAATGAAATGACACTACTTTGCTCTCATCAGCTGCTGAAATTGCTTCTAGGTAACCATTTGGAGCTACAGGAAACCAAACAAAACAACCTTAAACTACTTTTCTCTGAGTTGTAGCATCAGAGAATGAGATTCCTTCTGGAATAACAGTCCACACTAAGCCTTTTGTTGGAGGTTTGCCACTATGAGAGTTACAATTGTAACTAAATGAGAGAGATAAAAACCAGCATATATCATCTCGTGAGATGTTTCAGATAGAGCTGAACATATTAAAGATCGGCAGAATACATAAACGGCCCCCTGACCTTTGACCAATTGGTCACTTTGACACCCCACCTTTGAAAATGTTCGATTGAATACCTAAACTTGCACATTGTGACCTATTGAACACCTCGTCGCTGATGTGGCAATGATGTGGCAATTTACGTGAGTTACACTCTCTTATGGGCGAGTGAGACTACTTAGCACAAATTTATTTTTTTTTATTTTTTTCTTTTTTTGTTTACCCATGTAAATTGAAATGCCAATTGAAACCGAATTCTGTAAACCCAATTCATGGGTTATGGAAATTGAAACCCAAATTTATTCTTTTCTTATTCTTTTAATGTGTTGTGGATTATGGAAATTGAAACCCCAATTTTGTAAATTCCAATTCATGGGTTGTGCCAACAACCCGAATTTTGTATGAGCTCAAAAAAAATTCACTATTCATCATCATCTTCTTCATGGAAGGCGAAAACAGAGGAGAGAGAGGAGGATTGTACCTCGGCCTCTCCACGCCAGCGGGAAGCGACGACGAGTACCTCGGCCTCACGAACTCCACCACCGATGGCTCCGCCAGCAACCGCATCTTCACCATCGAGTTCGACACGCGCAGGACTTCGATCCAGACGAAAACCACATCGGCGTTGACATCAACAGCGTCCGGTCCAACAAAATCATCTCCCTCGCCAACTCCAACATCACGCTAGCGCCAAACGGTACCGTCTTCCACAAGATCTGGATCCACTACGATGGCCGCAACAAAACCCTAGCCGACCAATTCGACCTTGGTGTTTGATTCAATTCGACCTTGGTGTTTGATTCACCCTAGCGGTGAAGATTTCAAACTCCTCCTCCCAAGTTCGTCGTTCTGTCCAGCCGAGTGCCGACGGTGAAAAATTCGAACTCTTTCTCCAGATCTAGTCGATGCCAAGGGATTCCTCAGACGCCGTCGAGCGAGGTGGAGCCATGGCAGTCACCGACTCACCGGACGTCGTCGATCGAGGTGGAACCATTGCAGTCATCAGAATTTGTCGAGGAGGAGGCTGGAGGCGGCATTGGAGGCATTGGAGGAGAAGAAATTAGAGATTTTGAGTAATTTATTTTTCATTTCTTTTTTGCCCTGCTTTTTTTAAGGGCAATTAAATTAATGTTGAAAAATAATTACTGATTTTCTAAAACAAAAAATGATGTGGCAATTTTTTTAAATTTTGTTAACTTTATTACTTAAATATGATGATGTGGCATTGTGACATGGCGCACGTGTTATGCACTACAAATTGTTTGACAAACCAGGTGTTTAATAGGTCGCAATGTGCAAGTTTAGGTACTCAATCGAACAATTTCAAAGGTGGGGTGTCAAAGTGACCAATTGGTCAAAGGTCAGGGGGCCGTTTATGTATTCTGCCATTAAAGATCATATGCTCACTAAAATTAACAAGCATCAAGTTTAAAATGAAGCAAGAAAACTATTGAGACTCACCTTGACCAGCATCAGATCATATGAAAGATCATATGCTCAATATCTGAAGAAAATTCATGAAGTTATCCAGTATAATATTTTGAATTGCTCAACAGTCTAAATACAATACAAGTAACACTGATCTTATTCTAGCAGAACAAGGAAACAACTGAAATAAGCATGTGTTACAAGAGTTCAAGGTTTCATTATTCTCCCTTCATGATGGACTCTAATATTGGATATAGTCTAAATACATTAATAGCACTGATTCTTTAAAATGTACAATGGTTTGAGCAATAAAGTACTTCAACACATGGAACCATGGTTACACTTGGACCATTAAAAAAATTTAATAGGCAAGATTAATCACCACTCCCCAAAAATGTGTAAATATGCTCCTTCAACCCAATCAGATCCAGGGAGAATGCAAATCAACATTCAGTGAAAACCAAATGCAAGAGTAAAATGAAACAAGGGATTCATTGCTTACACACAAGGGAAGAGCTCTAATGCCATAATGACACTTTTTAATAACCAGCTGCACCATGTCATAGCAAAAAAGCACCGGTATTCTTGAGCTCCAATGCCATAAGAGCATGTCCAACCAAGAGGAATCAACCTCCTCTTTGCACTCTCTCTCCTTAAAGAGGAGCTCCTCTTGGTTGTAAAAATTGAAAAGGGATTCCCCTTTCAAAGAGGATTGAGAGTAATCCCCCTCCATAGAGGAATGGAAGCTTTGGCCCTTGTGCCCAAAGAGGAACTATCATCCACTCACAAGTTGACACATGTATTCTAATTTTCAACTAACTTCATTTATTTCATTTCAACTTACCATTAAATAAATTTCCAACAAAATAATAATTAATGTTGATATTTATTTTTAAAAATAAATTCATCAATTTTTATAATTTTTTTGTCTATAAATAGAGCCTAACATTGTTGGTCATTTTTTCACAAACTTATCTTAACTTTTCTTTCTCTCCTTCACTACTACTACTACTACCTTCCATGGATACTTACCCTAAAAATCCAAATAACTCAAACACCCAATATAATCCAAATACATTTAATTTAGATCAAGTTCAAGCCATGTTTCAAATGTTTGGTAATTAACCAAGGCTAATTAATCCAAATTATTTCCAAACTTTTCCACAAATTCTTCCGAAAATATAGTTGGATCATCAAGAAGAAATGATAATGAGGCATTCACTATGACACGTGGACGATATAATGAGCGAAATCTAAGAAGATTTATATCTAGGAGGGAGGAGGGTCGCAATAAAGAAATGCATGTGGCTCTAAAGAACGATTTGGTGGATAACATATGGGAGAAGTTTCAGGGTTTGAAATCGGATTCAAATTTAGAATAAATTTCTATGTCAACAATGTTTTTATTATTTATGTGTAACACTATTTTTAATTTGTATTTTTTTGCACTTTATAATGTTGCTTGAAGTTATCTTAATGTTAATTAAGATTATTTTTTATTAGTAATTAGTTTATATTATCTTAAATCCAAATTATTTAAGTAAATATAATTTATTATTAATTCATTTGATTAACTAACTTCGTAAAAATATTGAATGATATAAAATATATAGTAAATATATATGTTAAAGTAGGAGAGAGGAAGTGAAAGGGGATCCCCTTTATTGTGGGGTGAAATAGAGAAAGAGGAAGAGAAAGAGGAAAGGAAAAGTGAAAAATGATGTGGATGATAGAGAAAATGAGGTGTCAAAAGGAGAGAAGGAGAGAGACAAATGAGAGAGGATTGTATATCCCCTTGGTTGCACATGCTCTAATGGCACAACCAAGATGACAGCAAACTGCCATGCATTTGCTTTCATCTTTTCTCAATTCCAAAAATGGTCAAGGCCTGCAGGTTGAACTAAAACTTGATGCCCTGAAAACAACAGATGGAACATAAAAAAGGATCACATGATCTAAACTAGATCTTGATGCTTTTTTCGCAGAAGAATGCAAGACAATAATGATGGGCAAATGACAATATTGAAATTAGTACCCAATGTCTTGACAACAGAGTCCTAGTGATGGGTTGTGTGGATGATATTGTTTCAATGTGTGGATGCTACTGAACCATGGAGTGCAAACTAAATTAACTACATATAATCTTAAAGACATGGGACTGTTGTTGTGATCTTTACAACTCCACACTGCCATAAACTCAGCCCAACAGAAATTCTCATCAAAATAGTCAAACAGCAAACCCAAAAATTATCACATCAATATCAACACATGGTTTCATTGGAAGCAGCTCCAAAGATAACACCAGACCCAAAACATTCACATCAATATAACCAGATGCCCAAGCTAGGATAAAATTACTCATAGTCCAAATGGTTGAAGCTGAACAAATGAAAGATAGAACTCACATTGCTACAGCAACACCTTGTCAATTTTATACCAAGCATTCAGCAAGATTGTTCTCAACCATTGCTACAACAACACCTTGTCAACATGCCATGAAAAATATACCAAGAAAATTCATTTTGCAGAAAAAGTAGGAGAAAACCAAGGAGGGATATGCACACCCACACACATCTATAGATTGATCATTGTATTATGCTACTTTTTATTGGTAGTTGTTTCAATAATTTCATAATGAAGAGCCTTTGAAATTGAAAGAGCACCAAAAATAAGTGATAAAGAGAATAAAGCACATCAACAATCAAAAGTAAACCGGCAAGAGTCAAATTTTATATCACATTCACCAGCAAGGCTAATGCCTAAAACAACAATAGCAATCAAAAGAAGCAGGCCATGCTTCACCAGAGACTTGCTTAATGGTGTAATGAAGAGCCTTTGAAATTGAAAGAACAACAAAAAATAAACCAGCAAGAGGCGAATGACAAAAATATCTAACAGAAAAACCATTGACTCCATATTTATGACTAAAAAAAACCGAACAAGAGTAAACTTTGGTTTGACATTCACCACCAAGGCTAATGCCCAGACAAGAGCAGCAATCAAAAGAAGCAGGCCATGCTTCACCATAGACTTGCTTAATGGGGGAATGGAAGGCTTCAGCGAAGAAAGTTGCTCTAAATCTGATTTGCTAAGTTAACAGTATAAAGTGATGCACAAAAGAGAAGTAGTCAAATACCAAAGTGTGCATTTAAGAGCTTACAAATAAGTGGTTTGACAGACTGTCCAAGAGATCAGATTGATTCAAGGGAGAAGCTTGCAACAGATTCACTACCAATAGATTGCTTCTTTTTGCTAGCATACATTTGGCAAAGGTTGAAACCACAAGTCCATGATGCTTCAAAACATAACTTCATCGTCTCAACACTCTGAAGAAATCAAATGCCAAGTGAATCAGTCTAGATATAAATAAATAAATAGAAGAAATCTAGTGTCCAGCAATGTCATAGAGGGAGACAAGAAGGTTGGACCTTCAAATCAGCCAAATTCAATCTTGGCATCAGTAAGCTAATTAGCACAGTTCAACACACATGACTAGTTTATAGCCAAATAGGAAAAATGATTGAGAGAGATGTTACCTAGAGCTCAGTTGCACTTTTTGATGTCAAGACATTCATTGCAAGACCAGGCTAAAACTTTCTGCTTGTCCTCTTTTCACTATTGAAGCTCTTAGGCAAATGATGGAGGAGGCCATTGTTGTTGACCAAAGATCCATTAAAGGAACAAGGAGACAGTTGTAAAATAACATTCATTCATAGTAAATTAATATATCATTCATTCATTCTCATCTTTTTCTATAGAATGCCAAATTAGGAGCAGCATTAGAATAAATTGGTATGAGGATAATTCAACTCATTTGCCCTCAAAATAATGTCATCTATAACAAAAAAACTGATATAAACATGAGTTCTATTATCAGGACGATAATGGCACATATAATAATATACTTCAATCCTGAATAAACTACGACTCCCCGTCCTCGGTGCCGTCACCTCCAGCATCATCCCTAGCCTCGGTGCCCTCACCTCCAGCACCATCCCTAGCCCCGTTGCCCTCACCTCCAGCATCATCCCTGGCCTCGGTGCCCTCACCTCTAGCACCCCATGTACTACTACCCTCCCCAGCACGACGAACCCTACTGCCTTCTCCGCGACTGTATTGAGAATCCCTAAACGGCCTACTCACGGGTGGAGGTAGGGGCGGAATACCAGCCGCTAAAATGCTCAACATCTCCTGCAGGTATGGCCTAGCGGCATGATCCATGGGCAATCCCTCTAAAGCCTCTAGTGCGTATCCAACTGCCTGTTGCGCCCGCTGCACAATTTATTGAACACATTAAATACAACACAGTACAAATGAATATAATTGCATACAAAACTTTGTATTACATATTAACACACCATAGTAACGTCCACCATAATTGCAGGATGGGCAGTGGGCTCCCGACGACGATTTTGACGGGTTGATCTAGGATCTATATATGGATGTGTCACCCCATCGAACCAGTCAAGATATGCAGGGTCCGCCTGCCAAGGATACCGAGCCACGACATGCTGCTGGAGGTCAATCAGGTGGTCATACCGCTCATTCCAATACAATTCTTGGTTCCGGAAGACAAGACTATAGGTGTTTATCTCCCTTGTACGCGAGACTACACACGACACAATCGGATCCGGGGGAGTCGTTTGCACACGATAGTACTGGCGCAGACATCTCTCAAGATGGTATGGCTCATAAATATCGAAGCAATGCAGAACTCCTCGATACCTAGAAATCCGATACTCCGTCTCAAAATCTAGGTCTCAGTTCCAAGGCGTCCAACAAACCTGCATCTCGGAAAAATAATTTGCATTACAACTCAATAAGAAGTAATATGTGAAACTATTATCACTTTTACCTCATCAGCAAGAATCTTGTCCATAACCCTCTGAATTTTCTCCAAACGCTCCGACTTCTTCGACCCTGATCGGTGGTCATTCCTATCTCGGGCACTCGCTCGGTCATCCATCAAAGAGTTCAAATTTAACACTAAATGACCACGAAAATGTCTAAAGTACTCCCATATCCAAGCCTGTAAAATTAAATTAAAATGAGCACTGAAATAACAAAAATTGTACATCAACGAAAACTTAATCACAATACTATTATCCCTTTAGAATGAGCATGGATCCTCCCAATCCCGCTGACCCCTAGCGAGATGCAATGCCCAAATGGCGGTATATGCATGCCAATGCCGCAACACCCCATGCGAATCTACTGGTAACACCATGATCCATCAAACACTGTGAATATATAGTCCTCGCCTTGTTGGTGCTCTTGTCACTGAACAAAGTATGGCTAAGCAACCACATCAAGTACGCAGACGCTATGTGTTGTGGGTCCCGCCCATCTACAATCATCTGAAGTATGATAGCCTAGAGATCCTTACTCGGTATGGAGGTCTTATATTGGCGGTACTGCTGAGGAGTTAGCCCTAATATCTCCATGACACGACTCTGGAAATCCCCGACGCTAGAAATCTGTCTCACCACAACGTCTCCATCAATCGGTATCCCCAATATCCGATGGACATCGTGGAGGGTGATCATGATCTCGCCCCATGGGAAGTGGAAGCTGTTGGTCTCAAGATGCCAATGCTCCACAAAAGCTGTAACGATAGTGTGATCTGATCCTCCATATGTCAAGGTCGCTAGCCGTCCCAGACCGGTCTGCTGTACAATACTCCACCACGTACCCGGCTTCTCAATCATATGCGGCTGAATATCTGTCCATTCCACCGGTCGTGAGTGAGCCCTAATGACATTGCGCCACTGAAATAGAAAATTCAAATTCTCAATAACGTTATTCAATCATATCAAATATTAAGCTAAAATAAACCAGTATTAAACTTACCAATCTATCCTCTATGACGACGCCCTCACGACCCTCCAATGACGCAAGTGTCCACCTCCATATCGACTCTACTACATGAGTCGGGTACTACCAAAGGAGGTGTGATAATCGTGGCACTCCAGACTGCCACATCTTGTCAGCCGGAGCAGGAGCCGCTAGAACCTCCTCTGTTGGGGGCGGTACGTGCTAGACCCCAGGAACGGTGTCCATCCTCAAAACAGATGCGGGAGGAGGGGTCGGCCCAAGTGGACTATCGGTAGCGTGAGGAGGAGCTGGACTATCGGTAGCGCGATGAGATGGCATAGTAAAATCAATGTCCCTCAGTATCTCCTCATCATCGTGCAAATCAGTATCTAAAACAGTTGGATGTGTCAATGCAGGGTTGATCTTAGGGACAGTGTCGTCGGTCTGAGCAACCATCTGAACACGAGGGGTCGTATCAACATCCCTCATAATATCCTCAACCGTGCCCAATGGAGACTGTGAAACATGCGAAGGGGTAAGCGTCTGCTCATCTAAAGGGTCAACACCATCGATCGCCGGAATCTGATCTATTTGCGGCGTAATATCGACATCCATAGGGGCGGATGACCCTATATCCTGACATGTCTGCATATCCCCAATATGTTGCTCTGTCTCCTCGTCCTGCAGTGCTGAAATCAACGTATCTATAATGGGCCCCGTCCTAGCCTTCTTCGATCGAGGCTCGACCTGAGCACGCTGCTCTGCTAATATGCCCCGTGACCTTGCATATCTTGTGTTTTGCTTTTTCGTCCTAGGAGGCGGCATCGAGACGGGAGTAGAAAAAGAGGCCCATCTCTCCTGAAACGCCTATTGAAATTGTTTCTTCCATTATATTTCCTTACTACCTTTTTCATTTCGATTTTTTATACTTGCAATTTCATATTCAAATGCAAGTATTGATTTTTCTCTTAATCATACATGAACTTTACATTTTCAACTTTGAATTGTCATTTAACTCATACCTCAATTTCCAATTCCATATTAAAATGTACATAATGCATTTGTTCTATATTCAAAACACAGCTTTCGATGATTAAGTTTGTGGTCTCCAATTTAACTTATCATACTAAACTTACTCCATATTCGAAACTAAATATTTATAGCAAATGTTAACATTTGTTAGCTAAAACTAAATACTATATATACATTCTATACAATAAGATATAAATTCTATATATAGGTGCATATATTTTAAATACCAGGTGCACGGTATGAAATTACGTACCGATAGACCTGTCTTTCCCAACCAATCTTTTCCGAAGTCATTTCTTGTGTCAATCTGAGTATCTTTGACGCTCGAATCGCCAACCACGACACTAGCCGATGGGATATCGGGACCCACCGGCGCTACACCACCCTCCACATCTCCACCACCACCGTCGCGACCTACAACATCTCCCTCATTACCACCGGAGGCGCAACGTACACCACCACCATCTTCACCTGCAAACACATTACGATATAGTTTATTAATTCATGATGAATAATTCAACTGAATATTCAATGTTAATATAGAAGTTGTTGTCATTCATGTATTAACCAGGAAAAATATATGATAAAACAGATTTAAAGCCTAATACTAAGCTTAGTGGAGTTCTACCTTTATTCCTAAGATATATCATGATTTGATTGTTGTATTATTTTGTGAGAGTTTGAGCATAGATTAGCTAAACCAAAGCACTCTTTACATACACAATTATGGCAATAATGCATGTGTCATAGAGGGAGCCAGTCTCTTACTGTTTTGCCATATTGCTTTTGACTCATTAAACACTAGATTATATATTAAAGGATCATAGATATTTTAATATTCAGTTTAGACATTCATAAGAGTCTCACTAAGGTAGATTACTTTCACAAATATCTCAACTAGGCAAAAAGAATACTAATCTTACTCCCCTTCAACTTCATATTTAGGTGAAGGGAAGAAGTCACTTAAATCTCAACAAGGTAGAATACAGGCCTGAATAAGGCACTAAAACAATGACATCCATAAGTTACAAAAACACTAGGCAATATCTAAACAAAGGTAAATAAGAAAGGAATGTGTTTCGTCTCTAACTTCAACACAATCTTCTCTATGAAAACAACGCATGATACCATGTAAGATGCACAAAGTAGGGACGTTATTTCAACTTACAAATGAGTTGTAATATAGCATTTTTTAATGTGGCATCTGATATTGCCTAGTGCAACAATTACTTTCCAGTTCCAAATTCAACAAACATCTACAAACAGGACGCAAAAGGCTAAGCAACTTCCTCAGCAATATGAACGCCAAATTGATACATTATCTTACAATTTAGTGCTTTAAACACATGGCATTTATATCTTACATCCATCCAATACAATATTTAGCATCATCTACATCATACCATAGATCAACAAAGTTCCATGTAACACCCCCTTCCTACCCTGGAGGTATTACAGCCAGTAACCCCGATTAAGACTAAACCGAAGCTACCCAAGGCTTTAAACTGACTGAACAAACTAAAAACAAGGTAAATGAAACCATTGAAAACCTAATAAAATCAAGTAAAACTTTACAGCGGAAAAGAGAATAAAAGGTCTTATACAAACCTTAACTTAAAAGAATAATAAATAGAACAACCTTCTATTTAAACAAAATCTTCATCAAGTCTTCCTTGAGTTCTTATTTCTGAAACTCAGCTTCGCTTTGAAGTAGTTCAATCACGATCTTCACTCAAATATAGCCATTGGAAACCTTTCTTCAACTTTTGGAGCTTCAAACTTCTGAATCCGCCTCTTGAATCAACTTCTAAGAAGAGCCTGATGTGTCGTAAACCAACGGCGGACACCAGCCGATCATATAAAAGAAAAGAAAATGGACGGGTTAGTCTAATGAAAGACTAGCAAGCGGAGAATCTAACTTGGTTCTTATGGTTGTAACTAAACATATTGGCATCCAAATCCGAATAAACTCGGATTATGATCCAACAGTTAGCAGTCTTATAGAGAATAAGAATGAGATTCATAATCAAGAGAGAGAATACCACCGCTTGTGGTTTCCTTTACGGAACATGAACAATTGTTGGGAATTCATATTAATCACATCACATTTTGAAAAGCCTCCATCGACTATTTAGATTAACTTAATCAAAGTTTGATTAAGAATCATTCATAACCGGGAGCAAGAATGGCTTTCCGACTGGACGAACCATTCAGGTATATTAATGTGCCTAACACACTTATCTTATATTACTTTCAAAACTTTTCACAACAAGTTGGTGGCTTTTAATCGGCCCGAACTACTGCCGAAGGAACACAATGCTACCGAGGTCAGAGGGCTTATTTCATCCTTGAACAACCCGAATAGCATGAGTCCCGATGTTGTAGAGATTAGAGGGCCTGTTTCATCCATAATCATCTCAACACCAAGATCATAAGACTTAAGCTATTCTTGATCTTTCATTTGCATATGGCGAGGTAGAGATCACAGAGGCCTATTACCATGTCGTCTACACTCCACCGTACCGAGCCTGCACTTAGCTAGAGTGCCTATCAACCCTCTCACACGGGAGAAGGGAATCAGAGTCATGACTCGCCATTAGTATTAGGCCCCTCCTAATGTAGTATTGTTTTAAAGAGAGGGTATAGAACCACTCCCTGAACTATTTTAATCACAACAAAGTCTCAGCGTGAGACAGCATACAAGGTCACCCATAACGGACCTAAATCCAGTTCTAGCGCAAAACTGAATAACAACATGGTCATTATTTCTAACAAATATAACAACCTATCATATTTTATTAATCATACAAGTTGTTCCCAACGCAAATATTAAATGAGATCCAATTCCTCATTTAATAACAATAACGCAAGAGAGAATCGTCCACTTGCCTTAGAAGGCGTGCTCAACGTCTTTGGCAATTCCAACAGTAATCTTTATCATCCTTCTGACAAATATAACAAAAGGATTTCTCAGCAACGAGCTCACAGAAACACTTCTTAGTTGTATTGTCAACTCCTACAACTTCCTAATCGATAAACGATTTAATTTCCGAATATCGATATATAATAAATCCTTAGTTATCATGCTTCATGAGATTTAATACGAAAATCCAAATTTGAATGATCTTATTCTAAAAATCATTCTATAATATAAGTCAAGCTCGAAAGGCGGAAATTACCTAGCAATGCGTTTTTGGGATTTGCTTGCACGCAAATCTAGGTGGCACACAGAACGATGTAATGCGTAAAACGAGGCAACAAGTGAAACGAGATGATCCATCGGAATCCATGGCACGCATATCGAGACAAACCCGGGTCCAACACCTTTCCCTTTTCCTTTCAAAACCCAAAAAGGCCAGAAATTAAATGAACGACGAGCCCACTTCGTCGATGGCTAGCGGCTTCGTTTGATATCCGTTTTGGGTGATTCAAGCGACAGTTAGAAGACCTCATCACCCTCTTTCTACTGTTGGCAACAGAACTTTAATTCGTTGAGGGAAGACGGAGAACGAAGGCTACAAAAATCACTCATCGAGGCTGATTTTCTGGGCACAATATACCAGTACCAAAGCTGATCGTGAAGGCCTGTTCACCGGCTTCCAGAAGAGACACCAGGAACTGGGTGGCGACGGGACTTGAGATAGTATAAAGACCTTGTTTCCACCTTCCAACTGTTGGCAAAATTCCCCGGAATAGTTGCCTGAAGACGGAGATCGAAGCCCAAGAAAACGGCTCGTCACCAACCTCTGAAAATCCGGAAAACCAGTACCACAAACCGATTTGACGAATTTTGACTCGTTTCTTGAATCCTTTCTCCACAATTGATTAAGGTATTTTGTAGAGCACTTCATCCTCGACATATAGCGATTTGAATCACCAATTTTGGTCGAGAAACGAGTTCACAAACTGATTTTGAAGTTTGCACAGTTCTAGGTCAAAACCGAGAAGGATTTCGGGTTTTCTATTTCAATTCCACCACCATCCTCGTAATTAACCCAAACCAACCCTTTTATAGGCGTGTCCGACTCTTTCTCGACTTCTCCATTCCGCTCACTAGGCTGGAAACGTCCATACGCGGCTGCATCTCGATGCACCACCGCTGCAAGTTGAACAGGGGAGGGTGATGGCTGGCGTTCATATAGCTCGCCACCAATGGCGGCTATGGGGTAGGCATCAATAGGTGGCAGCTCCCTAATGGAGGTGTGACGGAAGGGATGACACCGGCGGCGCCTGACCTCGAGGCCGGAGTCGGATCAAGTTGAATTCGGAGAAGACAAAGTCCATCTTTTGATTTATATATAACTACTTTCTAATAATGATAGAAAGTCTTTCTAGTATAATTGGCTTGCGTTGTTTCCTTCAAATGGTCACGGGTTCGAGTCCGTTACACCACCTTCCTTTTTGCCACTCTTTCAACTTATTTATTATTTGACATCTTCTTACACTTTTACAAAAAAATTAAAAATTTTCCGCTAAATACAATTTAACTTGCAATAATTTATTCATAAGAATAAATTTTATTTTTGCAAGTTTTTATTCATTTATAGCGGATTTAAATTAAGTGTAATCCTTTACTTATATGAACTTGAAAAAAAATTAGAGTAATATCTCTTTATTAAAAAGAGCGGATATTACATTCCAAGTGTAATTCAAGAGCAATGATGGGTCCAATTAATCTATATAGCAAGAAATTGTTGCTTATTACACTATTATCAGTTTAACATGGATCAATGCCTTCATACTCAATGCCTTCAATTATGAACTTGCACTTTATAACTGGGCTACTTTGGCACTAGGTTCTGGCTACAATTGTCTATGATGTTAACCTCAGAACACTGCATCACTCTTTTTTGTTATAACACTACATCACTCTTGGACTATATATGGCACCAGTTTATCAGCAATTGAAGGCGAATACAGGTGAAGGCATTGAGATTTCTTGTTGTACATCAACAAGTGGACAAAAAAGGAGTTAACATTCTTTGCTTTGATGAGATACAAGTAAAAGACCACTTTAAAATACACCCATCATAATGAATTTGCCAGTGTTAATGTATTAGTTGCAAGTTGAGCTTTTGACTTGGTATGCTTGACTCTTAATGTAAAATGTGGATGTTTTTTCTGTTGTGGCCTTATCTAGAATTCATAGCAAATTGTTGAGCTCTGGAACTGTTCTCATAGCCACCAGTAGCCGAGCACCCCAGGATTTAAATCAGGTAGTTAGAAGTTGAAGGCATTGAAGTCATCAATTGAAGGCATTGATTCAGTGTATATGCCACCATTATCTATTCAACAATGGCTACTAAGCAAACATTGGCTACTTAGCAAACAAATGAGCAAACAAAGGCATTGAACTGTTCTCATTGAAGTCAGCAATTGAAGGGGAAAATGATGCTCTATAATGGCTACCAATCAAGCAATTTTGCTATTCAACAATGGCTACTAAGCAAACAAATGAGCAAAATTACTTACTTGAATGCGCCGCCGTCAATGGGGTACCGCCACCGCCATCTTCTACTTGCTGTGCCACCGGAGAAGACTCGATTGTTTCCGTCGGCTCTACCAGAGAACCATCATCAATACCACCAGAATTCAATTCACCCCCTTCCATTTATACGCTTCGATTATTTCGGTAGCTTGTCAGCGCCTCTACCGGAGAACTGATATGCGCTCGTTTACAGAGAAGACGAAGGAAGGAGAAGCGTTGTGCTTCTAATTGCGAATTTTGACGCTTCGTGAAGCGTTGTGCTTCATGAAGAGTTATGATTTATGATGCTACAGAAACCCTACTGGATCCCACTTTATCCACCGGGTATTCATTTGCCTACGCTTGCGTCCCGCTTCATGTAGCGTTAAATACCTTGTGCGCCCGTAAAAAAAAATTGTGCATAAAGATTTGTCGTAATAAAATTATAAAAAAATAAAAATTTTAAAATATTGTGGGCACGAGAACCGCACGAGTTTAACTTGACCCAACCCACAAAATAAAAAAAAATCAACACGCGTCCCGACCTCTACGGGTCGCTGGTCGACACACAATATGCAAATTGCGTGTCGGGTGAGTGCGAGTCACAGGCTACCCAACCCGTTGAACATCCCTAAAATCTGGGGTGTCCGTCTCTCCGTTCCACACGCCCTCAAATTCTTGAATCCAAACAGGGGAGGCGCACCTAATGCCTACCTGTCTTTAATGCGAGGTCGTCTCAGTCAGTGGACCTATCCCGTCGTCTACTTACTGGTCACCACCACTAGCGCCGAGTCCCGACGCCTTCACCGTTTATGGTAGGCCGCTACTTGATATCGCCGTTTGCTTTGTTGAACTTAAATGGCTCTATCATCGCCGGTTGTAGATCAATAGCTGTTGATTAGTTTGTTGTTCTAGTTCTATATTTAAGTTCCTATTATTTTTCTTCCATTGCGGGTATTGTGGAAACTAACATCAGAGGTTGGCTTTATGCGTGTTGGAAAACTAATTGGCTGCAAATCAATGGCTTTTACTTTCAGTTGAATGCTTGTATTACTTCGAATGATATACTAGCTTCCGAACGACGTAGGTTGAGGTACTAAAACCCTAAAATTGCGCGATCAATTCCAACTTCGCCGGGAGAGAGTTATGGCTTCGACAGAGCAGCTTGGAACTCTGGAGCAACAACAGTCCCCTAGGATTCAAATATACCCTACATCCAGCGACTGTGTCTCACCCTTCTGGAAAGGTTATCTTTTCACTTCCTTATCAAAAACTCTGTTTTGCATTTTTGCTGTTGCTTGATTTCTATTGTCTTAAATAGTGCACTTGGTTTTAGATTTATATCTCATATTGTGATGATGCTGTTTTGGCAGATAAATATGAGAGAGATGCAAAAAGGTATTGGGATATCTTTTACAGACGGCATCAAGACAAGGTAAGTCTTTAGCTTGTTTTCAGTGTTCCAGAATCTACATCATGTTTGAAATGTTCAGTTCTCTTCGTAGTTCCCTCTTTACTACAGAAGCCAAGGAGGATATACAGTGCTTGCACCCTCTTCATCTTATTGCTGGGATATTAGTTGAACTAGCATTCTCTTCATGTTCTCTTTGTTTTTTTTCTTCTGGGAATTACGTATTTGATCTTCATAGCAGCCCAAAGTTCTGCTAAGTTCTAACATTATGGGACCTTACTGAAAAGAAAAGGCATAATTTTTTAAAAGGCCAATAATGCTATATAGAAAGTTAGAAACCGTCATTCTGATGCCTATTAGCAAAGGAAATTATTGGTGGAAAGTTAGCTAATCACAATCCCACTTGAAACTATCAAGATGGAAGGAGTAGGCATGGGTTAGTTCCAGCATGTTTTTTTTTTGTCATTGTTCTATCAATATTGTTTTCAAGAATTCCTAAGGCTTACATTTCATCTATTTGAGTGGCTATTGATTAGGATTTTGTTGATGATAGCTCTCATGCTGATTGGGGTAAGGGGACATTCAGACAATAAACATAACTTTAATCTATTCTAACCTGCTTACAGTTCTTCAAAGATCGCCACTACTTGGACAAGGAATGGGGCCACTACTTTCCTGTAAGTTCTAAGTATGTTCTAGATCGATTTGTAAATTGCAATATAAGATAATTTCTACTTAGTTGTTTAAATATATATATTTTTTTATACAATTGCAGGAAAAAGGAAGGAAAGTTCTTCTGGAGGTATATGATTCTGAATAACTCTACAAGAAATGTACTTTTTCTGCAAAATTGATGGTCCTCTCTCTGAAAATCCTATCAAAAATGTACTTTTTCTTGTACTTAATCTTTGAAAGTTCAAAGATTAAGTACAAGAAATGTACTTAATCTTTGATTTCCATATTGAATTATTTAGTGCTCATTTGGTCACTTCTCGTGTTACATGGCAAAAATTAGTTGGTATTTGGTACCCAAACGGGGTGCAAACTTACTTTAGCCAAAACATCTTTACCACATTTTCTGTATTTGGTTCAGACTGCACAAATCGAAAGCTGAAATAATGGTTTTAGACTATAAATCCACGTGACTCCTCCTAAAAAACGATGAAATCTTGCTTGATGGCAATGTTGAATCCAGGCAAAATATATAAAATGTTTTTATTTTAGAATAAAATAGATCCTTATGTTGAAAGATCTATCCCTGATTTCTGTTGTTCTGTCCCCATATACATGCCTACTATTTGATTAATGATGTGCAAAGTGTGCCTATGTCAGACCATTTAATCATTCCTTTCTGGAAAACCTTGGCTTCAATCATTTCTTTTTTGTAGAAACCTCACTTGCAATTTTCTAATGGAACTATCTGAAATGAAACATGGCTGCATAGGTTGGCTGTGGAGTCGGAAATACCATCTTCCCCTTGGTTGCTTCATATCCAGATCTATTTGTACATGCATGTGACTTTTCTGCACGAGCTGTGAACTTGGTGAAGGTTTGAGTTCTCCATTGCAAATTTTCTGTTTGACTATACATCTGTCTGTGGATTAAAAATGTTAGCTCTATCTCTTACAGGCGCACAGTGAATTCACAGACACCCGGATAAATGCATTTGTATGTGATTTGACAAGTGATGACCTTAGCCAGCATATTGCTCCAGCTTCAGTTGACCTTGTGACCATGGTATAAGAAAATCGATCTTATTGCAATATATCATTTTTGTGTGATTAGCATTAACTTACGAAGGGTGTTGGTCCATTTTTTTCGGAAAAGACTTACAGTCGATATCATGTACTTTTGACAACAGATAAGTCAAGAGTCAAGACTGTGAGATAACATAGTCTAAGTGATGCCTGTGATCATGCCCTTCATAATATGTTTTTAGTGTTTAATCCCTATTGAGCACATACTTTGGTAGATAGCCCACCCGAAGGTTCTGTTTTCCTTTAATTTCATTTGGTGATGGCTATTTTAGTAATCTTCTCGGATTACTTAGGTTGTTACTTGTTTATAGCACACTAATAGACTAATAGTACTTCATGCATCTGTTGCCATTTTTAGTATTTTAGCTTTAGTTGCATGATTTTGTAGACATGTTTCTGCATTCCTGTTTCAGCAATACACTCATGCTGTTTATATGTATATTAGTTTCTGGGTTTGGCATGTATTCAAAGTCCATATGAGGGGAAGAGGGGGAAGTTCAAGCTTATCCTAGAGTGTACAGTATTGAATATCCCTTGTAGTATTAAAGTAGTATTAACTGTTAAATCTCGTGCCCTACACGGGTATTTTAGATTAATAACTATATAGCATAGTAGTTCAAGTACCATACTTTATACAATGTATACTAACATTTGATAAAAGATTATTTAATTAAAACATTTACTTGATGTCAATTAAAATAATGATTTGATGGAGTTCTTAACACAATAATGATAGAAGGGTAAAAGTAGAAATAGAAAGATTTTGCTAAGATGATATAATGTATAATAATTATATTAAGAAGAAAGGGGAAAATAAATATAGAAAGATAAAAGGAGAAATATTAAATTTTAGAAAGAAGGTGGGAATTAAAAAAAAAGGATAAACATGAAATTTGAAGGACAAAAAAGGGGTTGAAGCACTAGAGTGTAGCTGGAGTTGGATTTCTTGATGTTTAAATATTGTGTTAGGAGCGTAGCTGGGTTTGGGTTAAAGATAATAAAGCACTGGAGGTTTAAATTTACAGGTATAATCTTCAATTAGTCAATATACACTCAATTGTATTAGTGGAGAATTGGTAACATGGAGAAGATATTGCGAGCATGTATAAAAGCAGGAGCTGGGTTTCAGAACATGCCTTGGCTGATATCACAATTTAGAATGATCTTCTGTAGCAATTATTAGCAAATGGAATTCTGTTTTGTTTATATAGTTATTCTCATGATACCTGCCATCTGTTGCTTGCTTTGAACCTTTCAGTTGAGTCTAAAACGAGGAAGCATGAGAATGTAATCAGCAATTTTAAACCCAAACGTTTAATTTGTACCATCTTCAAAATCATTTATTAGGATTGCACTGTTTTGTCTGGAGCTAAATCATTTCATGAGGATTGGGAGCATGAATATCTTTCAACTGAAACTATAACATATGTGCACAAAATTTTGCAGTGGTTATATTGTTACAATTTGTTGTAGCAAAATGTAACATCTCGTAATAAATTGTTTATTGGCTGACATTTCAACTAGGTTTTTGTATTATCTGCAGTATCACCTGAAAAAATGCTCCCAGTGTTGCAGAATCTACAGAAAGTTCTCAAGGTAAGAGGCTCTCATGATTCAATTACCACCAAAGCACCCTACGTTACTTGTTAGATCTGTTTTCATTGCTACTTCTGTATACTGATCTAATACTTTTGACTTTCCAGCCAAATGGCTGTGTGTTATTTCGCGATTATGCTACTGGAGATCTTGCTCAGGTAGAACATTCCTGTCATATTATTCTATGCCATATGTGAAATTTTTTATATGCCTCTGAGTCTGTTTTTGATATATTTTTACACCCTTGACTAAGCTTAATGTTGATTTTCTTTACCACTTGGTGCTCTGTTGCACCTGCATGATCTAATGAACAATTTCTTGTTTAGAGTGCTAAATATGTTCTTTGCTTATTTGGTGAACTGCTGATATAATTGTGTTTGTAGCTCCCATTTCCTTTTGGGGGCTGGGGTGGTGGGTGGGTGCGAGATGGCTAAAACTTATTAGATGCTTTGGAAAATTAATCTAAGGATTGTATTATGTAGAACCTTTACCCTGACTTGTACTTTCAGGAAAGACTAACATCCAAGGATCAAAAAATCAGTGAAAACTTCTATGTTAGGGGTGATGGCACGGTGAGTCTTACAAATACTATTCATGTATTTCATTGTGGCTTCTAGGCATACTGTGATAACCTTCTTGATATTGTTCAGCGCGCATATTATTTTTCCGAAGAATACCTCAAGCATTTGTTTGGAAAAAATGGATTTGATACAGCAGAAATTGGTGTGCATTGCAAGCAAGTAGAGAACCGATCAAGGGAGCTGTTAATGAATCGGTACGTGGTGAACACCTTCCCTTTGGTGGCACACATTACCGTTTAATAATATTTTACTCGATTTTCATGTGATGTACTTGTACAAGAGCTGCAGGGGATAACAAGAGTTTCCTGTTGCAAATTTTATTATGCTTATCTACTCATTATACTGTCTTACAGCGAATATGTATAGCATATGAATTTTCTTGCTGATTTCCATCAGTATATTTTATCTTTTTAATGATCACATTGCACTTTGAACCTTTTTAATATGGTTTATTGATATATGGTTAAATATGTGACGGATCATTTAACAAACATCTATGTTGCCTCTTGTTTGTAGCTAATGAGAGCATTCTGTAACTGATTGGTATCTCATCTAACTCCCCTAATTTGTGGTGTAATTTTTAGGCGTTGGATCCAAGCTGTATTTCGTTCTTCACCCACTTTGAACGGTTCCTGCATAAAACCTTCAAGTGATACTACGGGTGACACTGAGGTTGACATGTCAGAAGGAATGGCTTTGGATATGTTTGGTGTGACACATTCTGAAGATGAGGTACTCTATGTGTGCTACATTGTGTCTTCAACTTGCATGAAAGAAGCTCACTCTGTGTTGGTTATAATGCATGTTTTGATTGTACAACAATTTCAATGTTCACTCTGATCCTTTGCATGCTTTGTGTTGCGATTTTCATCATCGTTTCTACTCTACATGATGTGAGTTTGTGTTCTATATGTGTGATGGTCTGTATCATCTTTGTTTCCGAAGTCTCAAAATATAAACAATTCAAAACATTCAAAGGTGTCACTTTTAGACTTCTTACTCTGATCCAATTAACTAATGAAAACAAATGAACTGCCAAACATAAATCATGTTAAACTAATTTTGCTATTTTAAACTTAGCTATGGCATTTCTAAATCAATACTCAAGTGATCATACATTTCTCTCAGATCATTGCTGTGAATGTTGACAACCTGAGCTTCAAGATCAAACTCCTTTCCAAGGAGTTCCAGTACACGTGCAGATCAACTGGTTTAATGCTATGGGAATCTGCTCGCTTAATGGCCTCCATTCTTGCGAAAAACCCGTCCATTCTCTCAGGCAGAAGAGTACTCGAGCTTGGTTGTGGTTGCACAGGCATATGCTCCATGGTCGCTGCTGGAGCTGCAGATCTTGTCTTTGCATCAGATGGAGATGAAAAAACTCTGAACCCATTAACCAAAAATGTCACTTCAAATCTGTCTCAACCAACTCTCAGCAGACTAACTATAAAGCAACTTCAGTGGGGAAATCAAGAACAGATAGCTGAAATCAAGAAACTGAACCCTAGAGGCTTTGACGTAATCTTAGGAACCGACGTTACTTATGTAGCTGAGGCTATCTCACCCCTTTTTGCAACTGCTCAAGAACTCATTTCTTGTGAAGGAGGCAATGAGGCTGATTCTTGCCCACAACCCGCTTTGATCCTTTGCCATGTGTTTAGAAGAGTTGATGAACTTTCAATTCTTTCAGCTGCATCTGAGTTTGGATTCGAACTTGTAGATAAGTGGGAAGGTGGTAGCCCGTCTTGCTCTTCTCAAAGTATAATTGCTCCCTGGGTTTTGAACCTTGGTCCGGATTATGCGCTACCGACTACTGCATTGAACATACTGTACTTCCATAAGGTAAACGCACCTGTGCCCTGCTAGTTGAAGTTTAATTATTTTTTTCATTATCATTTAGTTGTCCTTTTTTTAAAATTTGATATTGGAATTATTAGGACTATAGTTTTGAACTTGTGTTGTTGCATTTTGTGGTGTGTGCTAAAAAAAACAAAAATGTTGTTGTTTGTAACCCTAAGGAAAACAGGTTTCAAATTCTGTTTGGTTGGGTTTAATTTTTTGGATTGATCGTTTTCAATATCAAAGCCCTCCGATGTTTTCTGGGCATTTCTAATTGGGAACCCGAATTCTTCATCTTTATAAATAATTGTATACGAAATTTGCCTTGTATGATGTTTGATTGCTCGTTTTTGGAGTCTTGGCTGCTCTTTTGAGGTAGCTTTAAGGTCTAAATCTTAAAGTAGGATTCTGTTGGCGTTAAATACTTTTTGTTGATGAATTTTGCCAAAAAGGAAAGAAAAGGTATAACATAACGTATACATCCTGATTGCCTTGTTAATTGTTTCGCATGCCAACTCTCAACATTTATTGCAATTTACAAGCAAAGAATACAAACTAAGAACACCACACGTGCCTCGTTTATTGTGTAGCTTTCCCCCTCTCATCTCCAAGGAATGTTCTTACCCTTTGCCTCCTCTATTTATCTTGGTGGGCTCTCCATACATTTCCTTCCATCTGCTAAACTTTCCCCTACACAATTTCTCATTCTCATTCTACAGTTGGTTCGTTTTAACTATAATTTGATACTCTCAAGCTAAAAGTATGGAGGGAGGAGATGAGATGGTGTCGTCTTTACCACACAAGGCGATAAAACGCTCGAACTCGATAGCGGATAGCATGCCAGAGGCGCTGAGGGAGAACCGGTACCACACGAAGAGGTGCTTCTTGAGGTTTGTTTCCAAGGGACGGAGGCTGATGAAGAGCGGGTGTTTGATGCGGGAGATCCAAGAGTCCATCCCCGATCAAGGCGACAGGACCAAGGTCTTGCAAGGCTTGTTAGGTTATGCTCTCAGCATTACACAGGTCGGATGAATTTAGTTTGCAATCCTAAACATTTAACATACATTTTTTTTTTTGCGAATAGTGACTCTTAAATCTTAGGTCATTGATAAAGTTTAGTAACTAATAAAGTGGTCATTTGTCACAAAGACCCTAAATTAATACTCCGGCCACCAAGACATTAATGGATTTTTTGACTATATCAAAGAGGTTTGGGGTGAGTTTAGATGGGTCTTATTTTCAAATGGTTGATTTTCTAGTAATCAACTCAACTCAGGCTTCAAACCTTTGAAAAGAGTGGGTAATTAATTTGTGAATTTTTATCTCTTTATATCAAACAAATTTCTTAATAAGCCGTCATTAAGGCTTTCAATAAAAAGAAATGTCAGCAAAATGATAAATTATGAGTAGAACAAAGTTTCTTCACCTGCAAGAAACCTGTTCTGAGATTTTAGAAACTTTGACATGCGAAACAACTTTATTTCTCACATTTAATTTGTTTAGCTTACATACTTTTTATTTTCCGTTTAAAAAATGCTCTACACCTGGACTGTGATTCTTAATATACTCCGTATATATTAAACAAGGACAGGAAGCAGCAGTGGTACCACCGGAAGTTGTGTTGGCAGTTAGACCCCAACCAGGAATCTGGGAATACCTCAAAGTCAACGCTGATACTCTCGCCGTTGACGGAATCTCTGCGGTCGACTATTTGAAGGCCAAGGAAAAGATCAACGATCAGGATTGGCAAGTCGCTCCATCATTATTCACCTACGGACGAATTCAAAATTAAAGAGTTCATTCGATCCATCTTAATTAATATTCAGAGTTAATTTCTTAGTACATAACCTCATTCATTAATTGACAGGGCGAACGACGACGACGAGAATGCGTTGGAGATCGACTTTGAAGCCTTAGACTTCGCCATCCCGCGATTGACTCACTCGGACTCAATCGGGAAGGGATTCAGCGTCTTATCCAGATTCATTAGCTATAGCCTCAGCAATGCACCTCAAAGCACAAATCCTTTGCTTGATTATTTAATGAGTATGGAGCATCAAGGCCAGGTTAGTAGTTTTTTTTGAGTCACGGCATATAGCTAGATATATAACTGCCAATCAAGTTCAATTGTAATTAATTGTTACGTGATTTGGATTTCGCAGAAGCTTTTGATTAACGAGACTCTGGACACAACGGATAAACTTGTAAACGCTCTTGCATTTGCGGATATGTACCTCTCAACTCTTCCCAGGGACACCACCTCCCAGGATTTCGAGTCAAGGTTAACTAAATTTGCACATTAACGTTGTTAATCACATGATTTGGCCTAGCCAGCCATATATATACTTTATTCTGTCAAATGCAGGATAAATGAGTGGGGATTGGAGAAGGGATGGGGAGACACAGCGGAGAGAGCCGTTGACACAATTCGAGCTCTAGCTGAGGCTCTGCAGGCGCCCGACCCCATTAAGCTGGAGTTCTTCTTCAGCAGGATTCCGACCACTTTCAACGTTGTCATCTTTTCTCCTCATGGTTACTTTGGCCAGTCGGGCGTGCTTGGTTTACCTGATACAGGTGGTCAGGTACATGAATCATGCATGATTGATTGATTGATTAGGCTACATTGTTGTGATCAATTTAATTTTTATTTTGTGTGCGTGTGTGTGTGATTTGTGTTTTTTTTTGTGAATAGGTGGTGTACATCTTAGATCAGGTTAAAGCGCTGGAGGAAGAGCTCTTGCTTAGACTGAGGCAACAAGGCTTGATGTTGAAGCCCCATATTCTTGTGGTGAGTGAGCCAACTTTATTTAAACTTGCTTCATATATCACATGGAACAAACAAACAAAGAATTGTGCAAAAACAAACAAAACAGGTGACCCGACTAATACCAGAGGCGCAAGGGACGACGTGTGATCAAGAACTTGAAGCCATTTACAACACCAGGCACTCTTTCATCCTGAGGGTGCCCTTTGTTACGGATTCTGGGTCCATCCTCCGTCAATGGGTGTCTCGTTTCGACGTCTTCCCTTATCTCACCCGATTTGCTCAGGCATGGCGGTTGCTACTTCTTACACCTTCTTCATATACGTACATATTATTCAGAGCAGAGTTTGATGCAGGATGATCTTCTTGTTGTGTATGTTTTAGGATGCTACTAACAAGATTCTTGAGCATATGGAGTCCAAACCTGACCTTATAATTGGCAACTATACTGATGGAAACCTCGCAGCCTCTCTCGTTGCTGCAAAACTTGGAGTCACACAGGTATGTATTGTCAATTAGCGGCCACTCACTCTTGTTGTAACATTTTCATTTTATATGTATGTGTGCTGGTTTAAAGCTGATTGGTCTGAGGTGATTATAGGCAACCATAGCTCATGCGTTGGAGAAAACCAAGTACGAAGACTCCGACCTCAAATGGAGAGACTTGGACCAAAAGTATCACTTCTCCTGCCAATTCACCGCCGATCTCATCGCCATGAACGCTTCCGATTTCATCATCACCAGCACTTATCAAGAGATCGCCGGAAGGTAACTCCTCCTACCTTAATATTTTTGCCCTAATTACTCTTGAATTCACCGTCTAACCAATTAGTCGATTGATCAATCAAAATCAAATAATTCGAGAGATCGATGTTTTAGTATGAAATCGGTGATAGATTTGACATCGATTAATGCATCAATTGTTTTCGCCGAACGTACCGTGGATGATGCAGCAAAGATAGGGCGGGGCAATACGAAGCGCATACGGCGTTCACGATGCCAGGGCTGTGTCGAGTAGTCTCCGGCATCAACGTGTTCGATCCCAAGTTCAACATAGTTGCGCCTGGCGCCGATGACTCCTACTACTTCCCGTACTTTCAGAAAGAAAAGCGTCTGACGTCGTTTCATCCTGCCATTGAAGAATTGCTCTACGGCAGGGAGGAAAACGACGAGCATATGTAAGCACTCTCTCTCTCTCACTATATTTTGCAGCAAGAATGTTCACGCCAAGTTGAACCGGATACTCGTTCAACTCTGGTCATTCATATTGCTCCAATTGGATTATGAGTACAATGGACTGCTAGAGATCATATATGTTGGGTTGGAGATGACTGTTCTGTTCTTGTCACAATTCAGAGTTAATTTGGAATTTAGGTTTGATATATTATTCTTTATTTCACTTCAAATTCATCAGCTAGTGTATCAAATACCGTTTTCAATCAATCAATCAGTCAGGGTATTAGTGATTAGCTAATGATGTTTAGTACTTTGCCGATTACATTCTAAAGCTTTATAAGTGTAACTTTGATTTGGGTATGCAGAGGGTACCTAGAAGACCATAACAAACCCATAATCTTCTCCATGGCAAGGCTAGACAAGGTGAAAAACATGACATCACTAACCGAGTGGTACGCAACCAACCCACAACTAAGACAACTGGTGAACCTCGTCATTGTAGCAGGCATCCTCGACTCCTCCAAATCCAAAGACCGAGAGGAGATCGAAGAGATCCACACAATGCACAGTTTGATCAACAAGCACGCCCTAAAAGGGCAGTTCAGGTGGATAGCTGCCCAGACTGACCGAGCTCGTAACGGTGAGCTTTACCGCTGCATTGCTGACACCCGAGGCGCCTTCGTGCAGCCCGCTCTTTATGAGGCGTTTGGCCTCACTGTGATTGAGGCTATGAGCTGTGGATTGCCCACGTTTGCCACGAATCAGGGCGGGCCCCTGGAGATTATTGTTGATGGGGTTTCTGGGTTTCATATTGATCCAAGAAACGGTGAAGCATCGAGTAGGAAGATTGTTGAGTTCTTTGAGACGTGTAAGGTGGATCCTCAGTGTTGGGAGACGGTTTCTGTGGCTAGCCTCAACCGGATTAACGAATGGTAAGGAATCAAAACTATATATGATTAATTAATTGAGTTTAAGCTTGTTTTGGGCTCATTTGGTTCAGATTTGATTTTCCATTTTTGAGTTTAAAAACTTCTTAATTTTCTTGTAGTTGCCATTTCAAAATACGTCACATTCTATTAGTCACCTTGATTTTCAAAACTGACTATGAAAATTTTATAACTAGAAAAAGGCATTTGATATCAGATTTTGAGTTTGGTACATTTCAGGTCGAATTTGGGTAGATTGGTGAATTTCTGATACTGTTTTTTGATACTTTTTTAGATTTCTAGGTGGACTGAGTTGGGTTTTGTCAAGTTTAATATAATGTTGGTGTACTGATGTATGATGAATATGCAGCTATACTTGGAAGAAGTATGCGCAAAGAGTGCTGAACATGAGCTCTCTTTACGGCTTCTGGAGGCAACTAAATTGTCAGACGAAGAATGCCAAGCAAAGATACATTGAAATGCTGTACAATCTCCAGTTCCAAACTTTGGTAAGACCCTTTATACACTATTTCATGGTATATCATGCAAAAAGTGAAGATCAAATCTTAATGAGTTGCTTAACTGTCCACTTAAAGGCGAGGAAGATGAACATTCCAACAGAAGACTCAGAAGCTCCGAAGCTTCAGGCATCAGCAGATCAGAATGTGGCCCCAGAAGATGATGCTCACAAGTACTGGATTCTGATTGCTCTTGATCGATTAATTAGTTATAAGTGTGTGCTTAATCAACTTGCTTTGTGGTAATTGCTGGCTGATCTTGTTGTGGTTATGCGCGTGTTTGTCGTGCAGGATTAAGGACAAAGTGCGCACAGATGATGATCAAGTTCAAGAGGGAAGAAATGGATATCTCTCGGGCACTGGTGGATGGTTGGGTGTGTTCATGGCTCTGCTCTTTTTTATTCGTTTCTTGAAGCATAAAATGTTGCCGTCGAGTGATAGCTGAGGTGATTTAGGATGAACAATCCATGTATATACATCGTCAATCATTCTTGCTAATCATGGCGTCTGGATGTAGAACAAAGTACTATACTACTAACAACTTTTAAGACCACACTCAACTGCAAATTAGTGATTGGAACCCAATTTGTAATTCATACTGATTTGCCTATTGCAGTTCGTTTTCAGTGTTATGTATCCTTGGCGTGGAATTGAAATTATATAAATTTATCGATTGACAAGCTCAGTAAAGGTGTCTGGCGTTGTTTCTTCATGTTGAAATATATTAACATAATTCATTTTTATGGTCAAAAGTAATGACAACTTATATATACGATTTTTCTAACTTATATCATAAAGACATATGTTAGAGAACTTTAAATTGAAAATAATTTGTTGAAATATATTATATATGGTTCTTTTTTTAATAAGATGTATAATTTTTTTATTTAGATTTTTAATTTCTAAAATTAATATTCTTATTCTATGTCTAGAAAAACGGATGCAAATATGTACATCACTTATTATCAACAAAAGGTCTACAAATTTGTGAAAATGTAGCCGACAATAAATGATATTAAAAACGTATGTGCATGATATTTAATTAACGTTGACTTGTCCAAAGCTGTGTGTGAAATTACAAAGAGTGTTATTTTACATAATAAAATAATTAAATTTGACTATGACCAAATATATTAAATACATTAGAATATTGTTATGAGGCATTTATGTGATATTATAGTATTTATTACGACCATTAAAGCATCTCCTTTAATAAGAATAGTACTTCGTTCATAGGATGGTGCCTATTATTTTTTAAATGAATAAATAATAATTACAATAATTAAAAAATCTATGACTAATTGACTATCATATAAAAGAATTAAAAAAATCTAAAAATTAATATTTTTAAACATCTCAAATTATTAAAAAAATTTATGAAAATGAATAACCTGATGAAGCGAGATTAAATAAAAAAACACAACAATGAATTGACTACTTAGCATCTAATTATTGTTAGAAAAAAGTTTATGTAATAATTTCTAATCAATTAAAGATAGAATAGATGTTAGCATGAATTTTATTGATGTCAATTTGAGGAATGTCTTCGGTTTTTTTTTTCTTTCTTAATATTGACTAAACTTGACTAATATGATCCCCTTAGATTATAATAGATTCTTTTTATGTTGATCTAGGTAATGTAAAAGTTCTTTTTATGATCTTTTAATTAAGCAATAAAAGCCTAAAACATAATTATAATTTTTAATTAAAATTGTGACATTGATTGCCAAAAAACTAATTTCACAAAGAGAAAATGACTCTTTTTATTTCTTTATAATACTCCGTCCGTATAAGTTTACTTGTCTTTTTAAACATAAAATCTTGCACATATTTTGGACCCAACTTTCTCATTTTAACCCTTATATTTAATGAAATAGTGAACTAAATTTGCTCTATTTTCATTTTTTCAATGCATAAAGTAAACATTTAATTAATACTCCGAAGTATAATATTTAATTATTCAATAAGAAATCTTGAAGCATAATTATACATTAAGTGCTAAAAATACACATTTACTATATAAAAATAGATAAATAGGTATAAAAATATTAAATCTTAACTTAATTTTGTTTGGATTTTCTCCACTTTACCTTAGTTCTCCTCGTTCTAGTTTTAGGTCCTCTTGAACAATAAGGAGGGTTGTGTGGTTTAATGTTTATCGTGGATCTATTGCTATTTTTTTTTAACTTATCGTGGATGTATTGATATGTTAAGCTTGAAAGTTCCGTATCATGCCACATGGGATATAATAGTTAATACTATGCTTGCATAGGATAAAGGGTAATTTATATTTGGTATTTTAAAGTTAGAGATGACTTAAAATCGATGTAAATTTCCTGTTCTACTTTGGTGTTTTATTTTCATATTTTACTTGAATTTTTGAATATTAAATTACGGTTAGATTTTTTTTAAATCATATTTATATTGCAAATAGTTATATGTATAAATTTTTATCTTAAAAATTATACTGTACATTTGATTTTCTTACAAAATATTGCCTTTTTACTATTAAAAATTGTATAATATGATTTTCAATCTAAAAATTTGTAGACATATGTATAGTTGTTTATAATATAAATATGATTTTTTATTTTTTTAACTTTTCTTTAATATTTAAAATACAAATAGAATATGAAAATAGATGGAATAAAATATTTGTATTGCTTAAGAATCAGGCTTCAGCTTCTTTTTAGTGAGTAATTTTTTCAAAATCAGGAATATATCCTTCAAAACTTCAAAACTAGTTATTTATTCACTAAATTATAATATTTTCTTTTTATGTATAATTTTTTTCTTCCCATTAAACATAATTTAAAAATCTAACTAAATCTATACTACCTAAGATAACCTTACCTTATTTAATAAATTGTGATTAAAAAAATAATATTTTCCTCTTATCTTATTATACCGATCAAGTGTTTTCTTCTTTCATTCTTCCCTACAAAGACTTTTGACGATTGTTTGTAAGTTAATCAAATTAACTTAATTTTCTTCTCAATTTCTATAATTCGTTTTATATACTTTCTTTGTTAAAATTGTATTAGTTCTTACTTTCTCTACATGATTTATAGCTTCAAATCTTCAAATTCCTTTGTTTAGGGTCTAAATAGGTATTTACTGATGAACTTGTATAAACATGGAATTCATAATATTTACAACTATTTCTAAACTTGCATGATTCATTTGTTGTTTGTTCTAACCTCTACATAGATTCTACTGTTATACTAGCTATGGTTTTATGGGGTCTATGTTCCTCTTCAAATTCAACATGGTATTTGCTGAAAATTAATGCTCCTTTAATTATAGAGTAGCAAGAAAGAAATAAAGAAAGATAAATATAAATTAATTAATATTCCAATCCGTAAATCAATTTAATTATATATAACAATATGACGGAAAACATGGCCTGGGAGTGAGGGTACGTATATGATTGCAATAGTTAAATACCATGGACAAATTACTTTTAAAGATTTTTTTAAATAGTACTTAAGTAATTAGTCGAGGGTAGTTTAGGTTTTATAAATTTAGTGAGTTTTTTAATTATATTTAATAGGTGAAAAAGAATATAGATAAAAAAACAAATAATATTATAATTTGGTGGATAAATGGCTAGTTTTAAAGTTTTGAAGGATATATAACTAATTTTGAAATATTTGAAGGATATATATAGATAATTTTCCCTTTTTTTAAAGGAAATCGAGAAGGGCATTTGCCAAACATTCCCACAAAATCAAATCCCTAAGCCACAAATCTTGCCGCCGTTTCAGTGACCCCCTAACTATCTCAAGGCATGCGAAGTTCTCCGTCTCCAAGAAAGAAGAGGCAAGGTAAAATAAAAATAAAAAAAGAAAAGAATTCTACATCTCTTTCTACTACTTATGATATGTTTTTCTTTTTGTTTTGAACTGTAAATGAATACTATAAAATAGTGGTGAGAAAGTTTACAAGATGATAGATCACCCATAAAAAATGAATGAAAAAAGTGGAATTCCGGTCAATATAGAAAGTTGATTTTTTCTGTAAAATTGTGGCAACAATATAGATGATGTAGATGCGAAAGGGAAAGCTTTACGTGGAGGGGGAGAAGAGAATCAGCCATCGGGGTTGCTTTACCTTACCTGGTAATGTAGATTGTAGAGTAGAGGTTTCCTCTCTGCACACGACTTCTGACCGTGTTGCTATATTGACGCAATGATCTTGTACACCGGCCGCCTCATGCTCTTGACCTCTTCCTCCCTCTCCCTCCTTCCTTCCCCGTGTCTCTCTAATTTCGGGTATAACATTAGCACCAGCCTAACTGAGTGCCTAACCCACCTTCCCATCTCTCTTGCCTAAATACACGGTATTAATAACTTGTTCATTCCTCCATCCATTCCGTTTACTGCAAGTAGAGAATTGGTCCCGTTCATCCTCGGGAAGATGGTGCAGACCCAGAGCCAGCGGCTGAAGAAAGGTGAAGCAGATGATCATGATAATGGGTCGAAGAGAGGCCAGCCCAGGCTTCTCTTCCTCGTCTCCCTCTCTCTTCTCTCCTTAACCTTCACCCTCATCCTCTGGACTTGTCACGGCTTTCGTTTTGCAGATTCACCAGAAGAAGCTCAGAAGCAAGACCCGGCCCCTCTTTGTTCTTCTATCTCCAACGGTACCATATGTTGTGATCGCAGTAGCCACCGGACAGATATCTGCTTCATGAAAGGAGATGTCAGGACACACTCCGACTCCTCTTCAATCTTCCTCTACACTTCAAAATCCCCTGTTTCATCTTCCTATCTTGGCAAAGAGAAAGAACAAGCTGGTTCCATGGATGTTCAGAAGGTCAGGCCTTATACTCGCAAGTGGGAGACCAGCGTTATGAGCACAATCCAGGAACTGAAGCTCGTGAAGGATCCGGGGATGATTCCTCAAACTCATCAAAAGTGTGATGTTTATCATAATGTCCCAGCCGTGTTCTTCTCGACAGGAGGCTACACTGGCAATGTGTACCATGAGTTCAATGACGGCATAATTCCTCTCTACATCACTTCACAGCATCTCAAGAAGAAGGTTGTGTTTGTGATACTTGAATACCACAATTGGTGGTCCATCAAGTATGGAAGCATCCTTTCCCACCTCTCGGATTATCCTCCCATTGATTTCAACGGGGACAAGAGGACACACTGCTTCCCTGAAGCCATTGTAGGCCTCAGGATTCACGACGAGCTCACCGTCAATGTCATGCAGGGGGGAAAAAACACCATCACCATCAGAGACTTCCGGAACCTCCTAGGCCGGGCGTACTGGCCTAGAATAAGCGGCATTATCCAAGAAGAGAAAAGAAATAGTAATAACAATGATGATGACAAGACGGGTCTCCTCGCCCCAAGGAAGCCTAAACTATTGATACTGTCCCGAAATGGGTCAAGGTCCATAACGAACGAGGGTTTGCTGGTGAAATTGGCTGAGAGTGTGGGCTTCAGTGTGCAAGTTGTGAAGCCTGATCGGACCACGGAGCTGGCTCAAATGTACCGCTGGCTGAATTCGAGTGATGTGATGATTGGAGTGCACGGAGCAGCCATGACACATTTCCTGTTCATGAGGCCAGGGAGTGTATTCATTCAGGTTATCCCCCTCGGGACCGAATGGGCAGCAGCCTCTTACTACGGGGACCCAGCCGTGAAGCTTGGTTTGGAGTACATTGGGTACCACATTCTTCCAAGGGAGAGCTCTTTGTATGGCCAGTATCATAAGGATGATCCTGTTCTAACAGACCCCAACACTGTTGTGAAAAGGGGGTGGCAGTTCACTAAGAGGATCTATTTGGACAACCAGTCTGTACATATTGATCTCAACAGATTCAAGAGCCACTTGCTTCGCGCTTACACCTATATCGTCTCTAAACCATCTTTCCAAACTCAGGTTTAGTAAAGAATTAAAACCCAGCTGAATGAAATTCATACAAAGGGGCTCCTGCTGTCCTGTAGCACTTGCTATCAAGTTCCGCGTCCACCTTCTTAATAACGATATCAACCATATTTTCCCTTTTGAATGGCCAAGCGAAAGTAGGTTCCAAGCATTTGATTTGCAGCATAGATTTAGGAAATAAGCAACCGACTTATACTTTTTAAGTTAGATAACAGCATATTCTAAACCTTTTCATTTGCATTTCTTAAGTCTTGTTTGTAAATATTGTTTCCATCTACTGAAGGATAGTAAATAAACCCTGCAACTCGGAAAATCGAGCATTGGGTTAACTTCAGATAGACTTTCAATCCTAGAAGTAATTTCTTCACGGGTCACTCCAATTTGAGCAGTAAACTCCGCGTTGCCTTCTGGAAGGAACTTGTGCAATGGAGTTTGATGGTCACTGGAGATGCTGAAAATTATCATCAAGAAAGCAACCAAGAATGACAAAAAAGATTAATCAGAGCATCTAATTAAATCTATTCATTGTGTGAAATGATACAAACATTGTTGATCTTTTTCGGTGAGTATTGATTTATTAAACATTGTTGTAGCAATTTAAGGACAATGTGGATTGCTGTTAGAAACTTAGAATGTAAAGAAGACAATTTTCTTTACTGCTATTTGAGATGATGCTCATGACATGCTCGGAACATCATCGAAGATCACCGAAAAATCAGGAGGTGTACCGCTATCCACTGAAAGCAATTCTGGATGTTGGCGCTGAGAAGATGTTCTGTCTCACTGTGCTTTTTGGATGCCTCAGGAGGTTTATTGTGTTTTTTGGATGTTTTCGTATCTTTGTTGAAGCTCATATTGAAAAGGGCTGCTAACATTTGGATGTGATTTTTAACAACTGAAATTCCTTTATGGTGAAGGAATTGCATGATGCTACATGGAGTTTTCAGCCTACAACAACTTGCTTAATTAGTGTAATCCTGCACTCTAATAATAGGAGGGAGCTTGTGTCATCCATGGCAAGTTTAGTGATGCAAATCTGACTTTTTATTGGACACGTTGTGTTTTATTGTTTTCCTAATGACATCCCATCTTAGTAGGGATCATGAACTTGCAGCACAATAGGCTGCTTTTAAGGGGAAAAGAAAATTTTGCTAAAAAAATCATAAATGAAGGGAAAAAAAATGACCAAGAGCTTCAATACTAATCTTCTTGCCCTTGTCTTTGGCCATGAATCCATCATCTTGTAGAGATGATGACTGAATCCCATGCTCTTGGAAAGAATCACAACTTCAAGAAATTGAATTAGATGGTTGGGAAGAAGGGATAGTATTTTTGAAGTGCTATTTCAATTCCACCGTTGCAATAGACAAAGTCAAAGCAAACTATGGTCAGTGTATGGCCCAAGTGTAGCTGAATGGAAGCTTGATAAAAGTTTAATATACCTAGTTGATGTTTATCCTCTGTACTGGTGCTTATTGGCTTGTTTGTTTCAGTGGATTATTGCTTACTGCTCTGGTTTACACTTAAATCCTGTCTTGGCGTTTACTGTGGTGGCTGCTGAACCTTGTTACTCTGTTTTGCCGTCTAGTAATACATGAAAGTTTGAATGGTTATTTGTGCTGGTTAAATAACATCTGTTACGTGTACTCTAATTGGATACTGTACTATATAGCAACCTGTATCAAGATAACTGTTATTTTCAGTCTAAGAGAGAAGCGACTTATATAGGTGTGTACTGAGAGATTTGGCCCATCTAGGGAATACACATCTAATTAGACTCGTGAAAATGTTTAGTTTCCGTTTTCCAAAATGGAACATGATCGCATTCAGATATCTATAACAGGTGGCGTATGAAACTTCTATTACTTTTTTTTTTTTTGAAAAGGTAAGAATTAGGAGGTCTTCCTTAGGGAGGACGACCTAGAACATTCTTGCGGTTGAGAACCTGAAGTTCTGAGTCACTCAATATATGCTCAATAGGGATAACGTGGCCCAACTTTGCAATTTTATCAGCCATTGCATTACAATCCCTAATCACATGAGATAGATGGACAATTTCGAACCCTTGGAGTGAAACCAAGAGATCCGAAACCAGCATTTCAATTTCCCAAGGGCACTGACCAATACCCTTGACTGCATTAATGACTGTAAGGTTGTCACCCTCGATCTCCGGTTGTCACCCTCGACCTCCATTTTTTGTAACCCAACTGTCGTGCTTTTTGGATTCCATCCCGGAGCGCAAGTGTCTCTATTTGTAAAACCGAATTGTGCCCATATCTTTCAGCTCCCATACTAATTATCTGTGCATTCTGATCCCGAATTACATATCCAGTTGTTGCCGATTCTGTCATAAATTTTGAGCCATCAAAATTCAATTTAAAGAATCCTTGTGTTGGTTTCCGCCACTTCTTTTGTCCAGCGCTTTTTCGAACTTTAGGCCGTGCCTGACGAATCTCATCTTCCTCATCCGCATTCCATCGTTTAGCTCTTTCCCATAAAGCTAGTTGATGTTTGATGTATTGCTCTAGGTCTAAGATGTAGTCATTCGAGGTTTGTTGAAAAACTAATTTGTTTCTCTAATGCCAGATGCTCCACCAAATTACTATAAGCTCTGTGAATTCCCGACTGCCAAGATTGTTTTTTAGTTCGTTGATAATAATTGATGGCGTTTTGTTCCTGGTATCATAGTTCTTTAAAATGGTTTCTGTTTTGGTATTAATTTTTCTAATTATTCCATGGGTATGTGTACATTCCACAAATAGGTGACTTGTGTCTTCATATGTGCAATGACACATAAGACATCCGAGGGGTGTTGGTACTCGTTTCTCCCGTAGTCTTGCCTTAGTGGGCAATCCGTTATTAGCCATTTTCCATAGAAAGTTTTTTACTTTTGGGTATGTGTCCAATTTCCATATCCAGTTGTTTGGGCTTCGATTTTGGTTGTTTGTTCTCGTTATTAACTCAATGGCTGAGGTTGTAGAGAACCAACCATTCTTGCTAGGTGCCCAATATAACCGATCTCGAATAACGTTTTCTGGAATTGGAACTGATAAAATTTTATCCACTATTTCTGTTGGCAGTATACACCGTAGTTTATCTTGCCTCCATTCTTTTTCGGGTGTCATGAATTCTTTCACAACTGCCGTATCATCTATGGTACCAGGATCAATCGCATACCCTTCTAAAGTCTCTTGAAATAGCCACTTATCTTTCCAAAATTTTATCGTTTGGCCATCTCCTACCTGCCATATTATCCCCTCTTTGAATTCTAATCTAAGGTTCATTAATTTTGACCATTGCCATGATGTATTAGCCTGTTTCTTGTATCCAAATAAGTTTTCATTTTTCATATATTTTTTATTCACCAATTTAACCCAAATAATATCCGGTTTCGCTAGTATTTTCCATAACAGTTTCATCTGTAATGCTTTGTTCATATGCTCGGTCTTCCTTATTCCTAGTCCTCCATATGTTTTTGGTTTGCAAATTTTATCCCATCCGATGAGAGGTTTGTAGTTTGGGTCCTAGTTCCAAAGAAATCCTCGGTTAATATGATCTAATTTGTTGTGTATGTTTGAGGGTAACATGAAACTTTGCATTAGATAGTTCGGTTTGGTTGCAAGGTTTGATCGGATAAGAACCGAGTGTCCTTCTTGTGACAATGCATTTGCTTTCCACTTAGTTAGTTGTGTTTTAGCTTTTCCAACCGTTTCCTTGAATGTTTCTTTATTTTCTCGTCCACTAATGATTGGACAGCCAGGCTATTTTTCTAAATCTGTCATAGTTGTAATGTTAAGTGTTTGTTGAATTCTTTGTCTTTGTTGGTTATCTACTAGCTTTGATGTTTGAAACGCTGACTTATGGTAGTTAATTTTTTTGTCCTGAAATAGCGCAATAATCCTCAATTATCTTTTGAGTTATTGTGCATGCTCCTTGGTTTGCTTTGGTAAATATCAATATATCATCTGCAAAGGCTAAGAAAGGAACTTTTGTGCCTGAACGAGCTAGCGCGAAACCCACAGAATTTTTAATTGTGTCACTAACTTGTTGGAGTTTTCTTGTTAGGATTTCTGTTCCTAATATGAATAAGTAGGGTGATAATGGATCTCCTTGTTGTAATCATCGTTCAGGAACGAATGGGTCTGTAGGTCCGTTATTTACTAAGACCTAGAAAGATACAGTTTTAACACATTCCTTTATCCAACCTACAAATTTTTGGCCAAAACCTATCTTCTCCATTATCGCAAATAGAAAGTCCCAGTTTAGTCGATCGTATTCCTTTTCCATGTCTAATTTTATTGCAACACAACCGTCTTTTCCTTTCTTCCCTCTAAAGGAATGAAAGATTTCGTGTGCTATGAGAACATTATCTTGGATAGCTCGATTAGCTACAAAGGCTCCTTGTAGAGGACTAATGAGTTTGCTCATTGCCTTCTTAAATCTTTCTGTAATGATCTTCGCTATTATTTTGTATATCTTCGAGCATAAACTAATCGGACGGTAGTGGTTTGTTGAGCTCGGGTTGTCTTTTTTTGGTAATAGTGTAATGAAAGTATGATTGATTTGTCTAAGCATTTTTCCTTAGTGGAAGAAACTTTTGACTGCTTTAATGACTGTTGGGCCTACTATGTCCCAATATTTTTTATAGAAACCTGAAGACATGCCATCCGGGCCTGGTGACTTGTCAGAACCTATTTGCAATAGTGCATTCCTAATTTCCAAATTCGTTACCGATTTTGTAAGTTCATCGTTGTCCTCCTCGTGACTTCCTTGTTGATCAGATGTAAGTATTCTTGGAGAAGTTGGTGGTTAATTTGTTCTTTTTTATACCTTTTTCTAAAGTCATTCTTGATCTCTTCTCTTATGTTTTCTTCTCCTAGGATCTGTGTACCTTCACTTGATATGATTTCCTTAATTATCTTTCTATTTCTCTTACCATTCGCTACTTTATGGAAATAACCAACATTAGTGTCTGTTAACTTAATATGTTTAGTTTTAGCTCGTTGTTTCCAATAGGTTTTATGAAAGTTTAAAATATTTTCTTTTTTATTGATTAACCGAATTTGTTTTTGAACCACATTTGGGCTAGGAGATAACTGGATTTTTTGTTGTATGTCTAGTAGTTCCTTTTCCAGTTTTTGAAGTTGTTCAAAGGTGTTACGAAACGTTCGTTTGTTCCATTGTTTCGCATGGGTTTTAAAGAGTTGTGTTTTCTTTACGAGTTGAAACATGTTGGATCCTTGAAACGAGACTCGCCATGCCTGTTTGACAACGTTCTGAAAATCTTTCTATTGCATCCACATATTTTCAAATTTAAAAGGTTGGGCAATCACAATTTTACAACGATCGGAGGATGAGAAATCATAATTCCTTGTGGCAATGCCTGGGAACCATTGCAAAATTTGGTCGTTAACCAAGGTCCGGTCTAGTTTTTCATAAATATTATCAATCTCCGTTTTATTTTTCCTCCAAGTAAACTTATTCCCTTGGACAGGAATGTCTAACAGATCATAATCATTCTTGAATTGTATCAACCTTTTGAATCTATCGTGATTAGGAAACACACCACCTTTTTTTTCACTTGGATCTTGGATTTCATTAAGGTCCCCCATCACAATGTTGGACAAATTAAGATTTTGTATTGTTTGTGTAAATTGTTGCCAAAAAATATCTTTTTCAGATTCTTGAGCGGGTGCATATACTAAACATAATACTATGGTGTACTTTGTCGATAAGTTAGTATACTTTAGTACCATGTATCGTGGTTCTTGAATTAGGATCTCAACTTGTTCGTTTATTAATTGATGTGCTTTCCACATCACATATATACCCCCGATCGACCATTAGCCGGTGACCACACAAAGTTATCAAATCCTACTTGTCGCCAAACTTGATCATTAGGCATTTTTTTCTGTTTTAGTTTCAACAATTGCCATCACTTGAATCCGTTCTATTTTACAAAAGGAATCTATTTCAGGCCAAAAGAATTTCCGACCCATACCTCTACAGTTCCATATACTTACTTTCATTTAAAACCTTTGGAAAGATTATTTCTAAGGGTTCGCACAACCCTGGATGTTGAAATGCCACAACATTGTACCTGACATTTGGCTATAAAACATCTGTTGGAACTTGGCCTTAGTTCTAACCTTATCATTCTTCTCTCTATTTCAAAACAATAGAGCATTGCTTTATAAAATGCTCGCTGGATATTGGGAACTTTCCCATACTTGATTACTAAATTAAACCAAAGGTACTCATCCAAGATACACATATTATAGTTCATATTTAACAGTCCAGTCCATGAATTCCTATTACAATTAATCACATTGTATGCCTCAACTAAATTCACCTTAAGATGCAAGTTTTTCTTTTTTCTTAGATTGTTTACATACCATTTTTCTTGTATTCTGTTTGGCATATCTTCTCTTGCCTCATCTCCTTTTCTCATCCATTTGACATGGACCTGGTACTTTTTTTTTTTTTTATCATTTTCCAACCTTGCCTCGACATTTTGTTTCTTCAGTTTCCTCCACCAATTATTGTTTCTTTTTCTCTTCTTGTCAAGTTAATGTACTTGTACACATCCCATAACACTTTTTCAAAGTAATTTTCCCATTGCACATTCATGTGATACAAATAAAACCATCTTAGGGCATTGTGTGTGTCATGCATATTAAAGAGTGTGTACGGTTTCAGGGTAATCCATCAGTTATCATTATAGTTCATGTTAACATACATTATGCACCAACAAACATTTTCATAAAAGTAATCATGGTACCATGGCTTGTTCATCCTATTCTTAGTTTCTGAGTTATTACTTCTATCTCTAACATGTTCCATAAGGTTTAACAAACCACTAGGAAACATCATGTTATTCATAATCCATTGCCATATATTATGTAGGATCATTTTTCTAACATAATAAGACCACCAACAAGAAAAACAGTCCACAATTCTAGGAAAATCAATTAGTCTACAGGTTTCGCAATATAGTGCTAAACTGTCCACAATTCTGAAAATGCTATCATTCACATATTTTTCTAGACTACAAGGTTTCTTATTTTGCTGCAAGACAATAACAACTAAGTAAGAGTAGTTGTTCTTAAATTGAGTATTTTTATTCATAAGTGCAAGAAAGAAATTTCCAAACTGGTAGAACAAATAAGGATAAAACTTATGCGTTTCATTCAACAACACATCTTTTGCATTTTTCATAGGTTCATTTTCCATAGTTTCTATGTTAAGGATGAGTATAGCAACCTTCTTGCATAGAAATTGGGTTTCAATTATAGCATTGTCTTTGTCTTTCTGGGTTCTAGTGGCACTTACAATGCCTTTGTTTATTCTCAGACCACTATATACGGTTTTCTCAACCAAAGTGGGCTTGGGTTCTTTTTGTTCAAGGGGTATTTTTCTCAAAGTTTGTTCAGTAGGGAGCTTTCTAAGAGATGAACTCTTGCCTCTTTGATCCTGCATCATTACAGTGCTCCAGAAACACCACACAAGGTCAGACTGGTCAGTACATAAATTATAGAAATACACGAGGCTTAGAAGATCAGGATAATACAGAAGAACCCTACATATCATATGTCCCATCCTCCTCAGATCCTTAGTCTTCCTTATTTTCCCCAACATGTCAAACTTGCCTCTAATCTTGCTCGTTTCTTTCTTAGTCCCCGAAGGGCCAGCCTCAAAAGGCTTGTTCTAAGTACTACCCTTTAAGGTCTCCACGACCATGGTAGGATCCGAATTAGGTTGAATACAAGCTGACTATATTCTTCCGGTTCTTTAGAAATTTGGGCCTCAAAGCAGAGAGCCTTCTTAAAGGAACTCTTTTGTTTCTTCATTTCTTCATTTTGCTTTTCCATAGAGAAGTAGGCCAAGAAAAAAAAAACCAAAGCAGGTTTCTATAGTTATCAGATATATTAGGGACAAGATATAAGCAAAGGAGAGGATAGAGTGTGGGAATATCAAACCTCCAACAACTCCTTTTATAGGCATAAGTATCACATAACACAGAGACAAACCAATACAGATTAAAATGCCCAAGAACAATCAAATAAAGATGTAACCTGGTGTGATTGCACCCACGCCGCTTCTCCTAGGGGTTCCTAGGGCTAGAAAGCAAATCCACCCCTAGCAACACTATCTGTCTCCATGCCCCGAGACAAGGCATCTCGGACACCCACTCCGCGGCGCCCAACTCTCTAACGATGAACATGCTTGCACAAAAGAGAAGCCATACGCACCCTCGTCTCCAATAAACGCTTTGTTTTATGAAGGAGAAGCCCCATTGCATCCCTCACCGCCAGATCTGGACAGCTGTGACCAGCCCCATCAAACGATAGGCCACGAACGCATCGGTATGTGGCCGAAATGACAAACCAGCAACGCCATTGATGTGCATAGAAGCAGGAAATCTGGGCGAAGACCATCGATTTGAAGCCCCATGAGATTTGTGGTCAACAATACACCCAATTTGTGCAAGAAAGCGGATGAAATTGGTTCGAATTAGTGAGTAGATTTTCAAACTAGGGTTCTTAATTTGGGGGCTTTAGTACTGTTTAAGGGCAAGGGGTCGAGAGAGAGGGGAGTAAGGGTTTCGGATCTTCATTTGAAACTTCTATTACTTATGAAAGATATGGCTTCAAGGATAATAGCTTTTCTGAGGGAAACTGAAACCCGATTTAAAAAAAGAAATGAGACCTCGACTCCCTCTCTCCCGAAACCCTTTTTTCGCCCCCAATTCGAAAACCCCCAATTTGAAAATCTAGCCCCTTCGAATGGATTTCGACGTTCAATCCCTACGATGGTGGTCTTTGTTGGCCTCTTTCTTGACTTATGGAAGGTTATCAAAAATGAATCGCCAAGAAATCCCGATTCATTTGCAGAAGCGATTGTTCATGCTATGAAGAATTTGACATTCGCCAACTGGAAGAGGGCGAGTGACAACGGTGGTTGATAACTACTGCCCTCTATAATCGAAGGAGGGATAAAAAAAAAGGGGCTAGCTTTGGGTGAGCAATGTTCACTGTGGAGGCTAGGGTTAGCATACCGACGGTACAATGAAGGGAGATTCAGGGAAGGAAAAAAGTTGCAGCCTGGTAGTTCGCTATCTCAGCGGCTTTTTTGGGCGAATCTGTCAAGAAATTTGAAGAAAACTGCTCCCTCCAGTCTCGTGGAGGAGTCTCGAGAAAAGCTTGGGACGATATCGCATAACATGTCGTATCTCTTCACTATTCATGCCATTAGCTATGTCTATTTCTTAATAAATTATCTGAACCGCTTGCTTGCCTATAAATATGAGAATTACATACTTGCTTGGTGCACCACTTTTCTTGCTACTATCTCTCTAGTTTACTTTCTGGTTGAAATGTGTTGCTTTGATTTGCTTGGGAAGATCCTCTCTTACTGTGCACTCATGGAGAAAAATAAAAGGAGTAAGTCATTTAAACAAGCTCTTTGCTCTAACTCATCTCTCTCTAATGATCAAGATCTTAATGATCCATTGGTTGAGCAATCTGATCCTATACCTACCATGGTCCATGAGACCTTAAAGGGTGGCACTAGTCTAAGCCTAATGAGGCAGGTCCTTGGGAATCAAAAAAAGACAAGGGTAGAACCAAAAGGAAAATGGATATGAATGCCTTCCTTAGGCAACTGTTGGGTGTGAGAGAAAACATTAACCATCTTAAAGAAACCTCTCTATTTTCCTTTTATTATTATTGGCTTAGCAAAGAAATGCTTAGTTGTTTTATAGTTATGTTGCATGCTTTTTGCTTTCCTGCTAGTAGCAATGACTGCCTAGTTGTTTTGTGTGATCATTGCTGGTGGAGGATGATCTGTGATGTTTGTGATGTATTGAGGAAGAGTGAGGCAAAACCATCTTCATCCTCTTTGTGTACCTGGCCTAGGAGTGGCTGGTACATGGGTGATTTGGTCTCGATCTTCTAGCTAAGAATGTTAAATCTGATATACTTCTACATGGGTGATAAGGTTCAGTTTGAACAGTTTAATGAATATTATGCTTCCTATTATCTTCTTCTTAAGAGAAATCATAGAAATTACTTATACATGGAAAAAATAATACCAATACAGGAAGTAGATTATTGTGTTAGTCTGTACTTGGTCCTGTTGCAAAATATGGAAAACAGTAGTTGTTGCAGTACGTTAAATTACTGGTGGTCTATTTACTTGATAATCATGATCCATATTTGCCAATTGAAACTTAATAAATGCGTTGTGTGGTGGTGTGTTAATCACTATCTATGCCATTTGAGGAATTGTAGGACACAAGAAGAAGAGGAAAGCAATAAAGAAAGGCAAAGGAGGAACTCCTTGATTCTGATGCTGAATGCTAGATGGTGGTCAAGAACATCAGGAAAAATGAACAATGGAGAGGCCAATATGCAATTGATAAAGAAAAGAGACTCTTGAACCTAGTTAGAGACATTTAATTTCTCCTCCCTGTCTGCTCAAGAGGGGTTAGAGGAGAATGCAAAAGCTTGAAACTGTTTGTAAAGACAATTGCAGAATTAAAGTTGCGTGTATGTAACTTAGAGTATTTGAATTGTATTTGGATTTATTGGAAAAGTGAGAAACAACTAAATTGCATGTATGATAATGTTCAGATGGGTTTAATGAACATGTGGGATACAAATTTGGTGAATATAAATTATGGTACAAAATTAAGAAAGAGATGTGAGTATCATGCGATTTTCCCTTAGTTTGAGGAACAAAATAGAAGCCATTGTACAATATTTAGAACTGGAGGTGGAATGGATCAAAATAAATATATGTAACCATGAAAATTGGATTATGGAATTGTAGAGGAATAGGTAGAAAATCTTTTTGGCCCAAAATAGACTCATTTTGTAAAATTCAAAAAGTGCAAATTATGGCAATATCGGAAATAAAAACGGACACACTTCCAAGTGACCAGGTTTGGAGACGAGCGGGGTTTGATAATGTTATTTGGTCTCCGGCCTCGGGTCGGGTGGGATGTATTGCCATCTTTTGGAAGTCACACCAACTTATCAATGAGGAAATCACGATTCTCGCCCAAGAACCAAGGTATGTGAAACTAAAATACCATCACCTAGTCACTAAATATATGATAGCCATTTGTTTTACTTATGCCCCCCGAATGTTGGGAACAAAGAGGATCTCTGGAGCCAATTAACAGCAATAATACAAAATATAAACCTCCCTACTCTTATGATTGGGGACCTAAATGAAATACAAGATCCTAACGACAAAAAAGGAGGTGTTTACTCGGAACCCAACCGATTTGAAAGACTACTAAACTTCAAAAACGACTGTCTTCTAGAGGACATTCCGACTTTGGGTAATGCCTTCACTTGGAGAAAGAATAAAACTGAAATTGACAACATCTACGAAAAACTAGATAGAGTCCTAGTAAGTAATAGCATTGTACAAAAATTCCCAAATATTAGCGCCAAAAACCATGCTTTCACTAGTTCAGACCATTGTAAAGTGCCGTGGAGTTAAGTAATGAGGAAATAATCAAAGCACAACCTTTAAAAGTAGAAAAAATGTGGATGTATAGAAAAGACTTTAGAAATGTGGTTAAGCAAGCCTGGAGAGTTCAATTCCAAGGTTCAAATATGTTTAAATTAGTTAAAAAAACACAACTCTATAAACAACATGCCAAAAGATGGAATACGCATACATTAGGCAACACATTTGAACATTTGAGAGAAATAGAAGATCAACTGGTTGAGCTACAAAAAGATATTTTAACCTCTCCTCAACCAAGCACCATTCAAAAACAAATTAGACTGTTAAATAAGAAAGAATGCCAGCACATGATACTTTCATAAGATTGCAAGTGGTAAATGCAACCGAAAAATAATTAAAGAAATCACCACAACCGAAGGTACACAAATTCTAGGTATAGACAATATCAGAGAAGAAATAAGAAATTATTTTAAAAAGAGATATACTAAGCAACTAACTCATCTAAACAATGCACATGAATACCTTAACCTGATAACCAAAGAAATAACGGAACAAGACAACATCATGTTAACTAGCGTCGTGACTAACGAAGAAATCAAGACAACGATAATGAAGTTGGGCTTTGACAAATCTCCACGTCCGGATGGTATGACTGCGGAATTCAACAAGAGATATTGGGATATTGTGGGACCAACAATAATCAAAGCCGTAAAAAGTTTCTTCCACTCAGGGAAGATTTTACGACAAATTAATCATACGTTTATAACTCTCATACCCAAGATAAAGAACCCAAAATCAACTAATCACTACCGACCAATAAGTCTTTGTTCAACTATTTATAAAGTCATCTCGAAAATCATAACGGAAAGGCTTAAAAAAGTCATAAAAAGTATTATTCACCCTCTCCAAGGGGCATTTATAGCAAACCGTGCCATTCAGGATAACATCCTCATAGCCCATGAAATATTTCACTCATTTAGAAACACAAAAACAAAGATGAATGGATTGCCATCAAACTGGATATGGAAAAGGCGTACGACCGAGTAGACTGGGATACCTACTAAATGTGATGCATAGATTTGGGTTTGATAGAAAAATTATAGGGTGGATAAGAGAGTGCATATGCATGGTTTCTCTGTCGGTACTTGTAAACAGAGCCATTTAACCCGGAACGAGGACTCAGACAAGGTGACCCCTTATCGCCATTCTTATTTGCAATTGCATTGGAAATTCTTGCAAGAAAACTACAACTGACAAGCGAACTTGATAACAACGCGATAGGATTTCCAATTGCTCGAGGAGGAACCAGAATTCCTTGCTTAGCCTTTGCTGATGACATCATAATATTCTCCAAAGCGTCTCAGAGATCATGTGAAAATGTAAAGACCATTATCGATGAATTTTGCACAATTTCGGGTCAAAAAGTTAACTATAACAAGTCAGCCTTTCAAAGGTCGAAAAATATGATTTCCCAGCAAAAAATACAGCACAACAAGCCCTTGGGATTGCAACAATGACGAATTTAGAAAAGTATTTACGCTGCCCAATTATAAATGGTAAAGTCAACAAAGACACCTTTAAAGACTCTATTGGTAATGCGCAAAAACAGCTTACAAAATGGAAAGCAAACTCGCTATCTCAAGAAGGCAGGACAACATTAATTAGAGCTAACCTAGTCACAAAACCAAATTATGTTATGCAAAGCTTCCAGCTTATGCACATTCAAAGATGGATAGAATAAATAGGGGATTCTTTTGGAACAAGGATAGAAATTACAAACCTCTGGTAGGATGGGATAAGATATGCAAACCCAAAGAGGCAAGAGGTCTAGGAATCAGGAAAACAAAACATATGAACAAAGCGCTCCAAATAAAATTGCTTTGGAAAAGTTTGGCAGAATCAAATAATATGTGGGTTAAGATAATTTCACAAAAATACCTCAGAAATGATAATCTATTCTCGTACAAACTAAAAGCAAACACATCATGGCAATGGAAAAAACTAATGCACCTAAGAGAAGAATTCTTTAAAGGTCTCGTTGGGAAAATTGGAGATGGGAAAATGGTCAAATTTTGAAAAGATATTTGGCTGCCAAGAGGCCCTATTCGGTCTCATGCAAAGAACCCAACAAATGTAGACGAAACAGCAACAGTAGATGCGTGGATTACTAATGACATAGATGGAAAATAGATGAACTAAAACAAATCATTCCTGATAACATTGTTGAACAAATTCAGAATACCCCGATACCGGATAACTATATCCAAGATCAATTGTATTGGGCCCCGAGCAAAAATGGATGGTTCTCCACCACGTCCACAGTAAATTTAATCACAAATGTAGAAAGACAGACGCCACACATAAATTACTGGTTGTGGAAATTGGATACATACCCAAAGGTTAAAAACTTTCTTTGGAAAGTTGATAATAATGGACTACCCATGAAAGCTAGACTTAGGGATAAACAAATCACAACTCGAGGAGGCTGCGTTTTATGTGATTGTACTCATGAGGACGTTAATCACTTACTGACTGAATGTCCGTATATGATCTACATAACTAACAAAGTAAACCCAAATATTGTGAATGCCATCCAGGGGTATGACCCTCAAAACAAAACGCCCAGAATAATTCTAAGTGAACTATAAAAGATATCACGTGTCAAGCTGTTGTTTGGTGGAGTATCTGACATCAACGAAACAAGTTGATTTTTCAAGACCAATGCGAAGGAATATCAGATCTAACAACATACATAAGGAACCTAATAGTTAATTGGGAGAAAGCGTCGAAATGGTCTGGGGATCAAGAAACCATACTAACATCTCAAGCGAAGAGTAGAAACAAGAAAATAAGAGCCCAAAGGAAATGGTAAAAACCCAAACCGGGATACATTAAAGTAAACTTCGATGCCTCAAAATTGTCCAATGGAAACACTACTGGAGGAATTGTTTTCCGAAACCACCGTGATCAAATAATGGATATTATGACGGCTAGCTTTGGAAAAATGTCGGTATTAAAGGTAGAGCTCTAGCTCTCCGGGAAGCGATTAGACAAATAAAAAGCAGAACGACAAATAAAGTGGAAATTGAAGGGGATAATCTCCGGGTCATTAATGCTATTAAAGGAAAAACCCATTGCTCATGGGAAATCGAACTCATTATCGCTGACATCCTTGTTTCCATTCACGGAAACCGGGACCTAGTGATTAACCATGTCTTTAGGGAATGTAACGTTGTGGCCGACAAAATTGCTAATTTGGGCCACAGTCTCACTGTTGAGTGTATCCAGACTCATCCAGAACTTCTAGTTCTCATCCGAAAGGATGCTTTAGGGCGCCCTCCATAAGGGAGAGCACCCTAATCCTTAACTAATAAAAAAAACCGATTTATGACCTGGGCCCTTACTCTGATATCGGGTCGAGCTCTTATCTTAGACCTAAATTTAAATTTCAAAAATAATCATAATACATACATAATGAAGTGCAAACGAAAGCCAAGAATTTGGTTGTTTAACAGACAATTTAAGGTATCCTACGGCCACTGTGTGATTTAATACAAAACTACCAACAAATTTATGTCCAATTTTTTCGAGTCATCTTTTTTTCAAATTAGGAATAGCCTGTTGGGCTTGGTGTGGTGGATTTCCATTGAAAGACACAAAATTAATGGGCCTATTCAATATATGGACATAAAATATTATGATAATGATGTACCATTCTTAATTAAGTGGGGGCGTTGCGATGGTCGTATCCAGTTGAATCCGATTGAACTGTGGAACGGCACAATTAAAAGGACAAAAGAGGTGCAATCACAATGAGTCTATAAAGTTAATAATGGACCTTTTGATGTCTTGAAGCTTAGAAATTATGATAAATTGAATATAACCAGGAAGAAAATATTAACGACAATGCACCAAGACAATAGTGAGCGTGAGATAATTAGTGTAAGATGAAAATAGCAACTTGGAATATTAGGGATATGGGTCGGAAAAAATTTTGGGCCCACTTAGAAACCTGCCTTGGCATTTATGGAAACAAAGATAGATAATATCCCGACAGAAACAAAATGGAAAAAAGCTGGTTTCGATCACTTCATAATGTCACCTACAATTGGAAGGGTTGGGGGTATTTGTGTTGTTTGTAAGAAATTCCAACTATGCAATGAGACATTTGAGATTAGACACAAACATGATAGTTTTATTGCTTTCTATTTTTGCGATCAAGTACAAAATTATTCTTTCATGATTATTTTTATTTATGCGCCACCAAAAGAAAATGAAAAACATTTTTTTTAGTACATTTATTCAAACATTAGAAAATTGGATTTACCTTTTATCGTTATGGGAAATTTTAACGATATTCTGGTTACTTCTGACAAAATGGGAGGACAAGAACCTAATAGACAAAAATTCCTCATATTGCAGAAGTTTGTTAATGATTTCGACCTATCTGATATCCAATCTTGTGGAAATGAGTGCACCTGGAGAAAGCGGAAAGTAGATATTGACAACACGTACGAAAAATTAGACAGAGCTCTTGTTTCCCAATAACTCGTACAATTTTACCTAAAACTAATCACATACAATCATGATTTTTCATTTTCTGACCACTACCCCATTTCCTTAAATTTTACGCAGACAATTCAATATAAATGATGACCTTTTAAATTTGATAAAATGTGGATGAAGAGAAAGGATTTTTCGAATGTGATCAAACAGGCTTGGAGAATGCAGGAGCCGGGTTCATTCATTTTCAACCTAACAAGGCAAACATGATTACTTAAAGCAAAAGCCCAAATTTGAAACCAATACAATTTCAGAAACATTTTCCGCGAGCTACAAGAGGAATTGATATGTAATGTCATATCCAGCAAACTAGAACAAATACAGAAATTTGACGACAATGTCAACTAATAAAGAAAAAGAACAATAAATAAACTTTCACAAGAGGTATTGGGCTCAAAGAGAAAAGATTAGGCACATGAATAATGCAGATGCAAACACATCTTTTTTCCACAGAAGCGCCATTGGCAGAAGAAATGTCCGACGTCTAAATTCGATTCACTCCAATTATGGTACCTTCATTATGGGAAAAGAAAATGTAAGGAATGAAATCAGACTAGAGTTTCAACGTCGATTCCGCAAGGAGCAAATTAATATAAATCTTTTAAAACAACAGTTATCACTAATTCATCAAGAAGTAACGGATGACGATAATGATCAATTAATAAGATAAGTGACTAATTCAGAAATTAAGACGGTTGTTTTCGGTATTGGTAAGAACAAGTCCACGGGACCAGACGGGATGATCGCATAATTTTATCAGAATTATTGGGATATAGTCGGCCCTTTAGTTGTAAATGCAGTAAATGCTTTTTTCTCATCTGGTGTCCTGCTTAGGGAGTAAACCATACTTTCATTACTCTTATTCCAAAATGTGACATCACCTCTACAATGAATCAGTATCGACCCATAAGTCTATGTTCTACAATTTATAAGATTATTGCCAAAATAATTGCAGAACGGTTGAAACTCGTTTTGCCAAAACTAATTCATCCTCTTCAAGGAGCGTTTGTTGCAAACCTTGCCATACAGGGCAATGTTCTTATAGCACATGAAGTATTCCATTCCTTCCTGCAACGAAAAGGGAAGACCGGATGGGCTGCAATTAAACTAGATATGGAAAAAGCTTACGATAGAGTGGATTGGACTTTCTTATTCCGAATCTTGCAAAAGTTCGGATTTAGTCCTATCTTCATAAATTGGATACTGGAATGCATTAAAACTGCATCTTTCTCAGTTCTTGTCAACAATAAGCCTACGGACGTCTTCACTCCAGAGAAAGGACTACACCAAGAGGATCCTCTATCTCCTCTGCTTTTTATTTTGGGAGCGGAAGTCTTGGCAAGAAGACTGCAGAGAGAATATATGGATACATCTCATATAGTTGGCTTTCTGATTACTAGGGGTGGGACTAGGGTTCCTTCTATATCATTTGCAGACGGCATACTTATTTTCGCACCTGCTAGGGCAACCGCATTTAGAAAAATACGAACAATCCTTGACGAGTACTCGATATCTCTAGTCAAAAGGTAAACTTCCATAAATCTGTCTTCTAGACAACTAAGGGCACGTTTGTTTGTATACTAGGAAGATAGGGAATCGGGTTGGGAATAGATCAAACCTTATGTTTGGTAAAAGCTGGGTTGGGAATGAAAATCATACCCTGGAATGGGCTATACAACCCATTATAACACACTCCCATACCCAACTAAAACAAGAGAAATCACTCATACCTAATTTTCTTTTCTACACCTCTCTTCTCTGTCATCTCTCTGGTTTGCCTCTCTTATCTATCGTCTCTCTAGTTCTTAGATCTATGCTCACTTGAATCTCTCTCTCATCTTGCCATTCTCCTTGTCCAGGTTCGTAGGGGGGTCTTTTCTTCTCCCAAATCTTGATTGTTGTTGAATTTTTGGTGTGTTTTTTTGGGATAAATATGATTTTTAAGGCTAAATCTGAATTTTTGGTGTTCAACCCTAACATTCATCCACATGCCTTTTTTCGAGAATTTTTTTCGGTTAGATCTCCCAAGTTTCAATAATGATTGATTCCAACAACATACCAAACACCAAGCTTAGGAATGACAGAACCCGATTCTGATTCCAACCCGATTTCTGATTTCAACCCCATTCCTGGTATACAAACAAACAGGCCCTAAAGGGGTTCCGTATACATTAGAAGAACGCTCCAACAAGAGATAAATATTCCTAACTCAAGCGCTTTAGACAAATACCTCGGATGTCCAATCATCAATTCCAGAGTTTTGAGGACCACGTTCGAGTCACTTATACATAAAACCGATAACCACCTATCCTTATGGAAAGAGAAATCCTTATCTCAAATTGGAAGAAGCACTCTCATCAAAACAACCCTAGCTATAAAATCGTACTACACTGTGCAAAGTTTCATGTTGCCAGAAAAAATGCTCAATGAGCTCGATTCCATAAACCGGAAATTCTTTTGGAACAAATTGGGCGACCATGTACCCATGGTGTGACGGGACAGGATTTGTAAATCGAAAAAAAAGGGAGGACTAGGCTTACACAGAGCTAGTCATATAAATAAAGCACTACAAACGCGACTCCTTTAGAAAATCCTGGCAGCACCGGCTAATTTCGGGGTCCGTATTATAAAGGAAAAATATCTTAAAAACAAAGACCTGCTAGAATATGTCTGTACTAAAAATGTCTCATGGAAATGGAAGAAAATGATGAGTTTAAAAGAGGATTTCCATAAGGGCTTACTGTGGCAAGTTGGTGATGGTAAGTCGATCCGGTTTTGGAAGGATGTGTGGGTAAGCAAGCACCCACTTCGAGAAGAATGTTATAATTTTGCTAGGGAGTGAAAGTGATATCTCAGTAGCACACTTCATAGGTAATAACAAGAAATGGAATGAAGATTTTTTTTGATAAGGAAAGAGGTTAGGGCGGCCGCTAACAGGCTAGCGACCTCCCTAGAGCATCCTGAAGGATGAGGTTCCGTAGAACCGGATCAACTATAAGAGGGACAGTTGAGACACGGTGAAACGAGACAACAATATAGTCCGCCACTGAGTTGCACTCCGGAGTGACATAGGCAATACTCCAACACCGGAAGCGGGCAAGCGGACAGTGGATATCAGCACGTAACATCTCGATCTCCCAAGGACAACGCCAATCACCAAGAACGGCCTTGACCAGCTGAAGATTGTCGCCTTCGATTTGGAGGTGGGAAATGCCACGTCGGGTGGCCTCTAAGATTCCCTATCGTAAGGCGATGGTCTCGGACATCAGAACAGACTGTCGACCAATCAATCCACCCTCAAAATGAATGGGGTCTCCGCTGCAATCCCTGAGGACATACCCGAACGACGACATCCCCTCCGCATTAAATGCACAATCAAAATTAAGTTTAATAAAGTTAGTTGTAGGCTTTCTCCATTTAGCGCGTTGTCTTTTATTCTTTGCAACTTGGTCACTAGCAATTGGGTCAGTGACAATGTTCGTTTTGGTGTTTTGTTGGAAATGGAACGAAGATGAACTAAGAAAATTCTTTCCTAATTCCTAGGTCGAACGGATTTTGTCAATAACAATTCCTAAAAATCAGATCAAGGATAGGTTATATTGGCACCCAAGTAAGAATGGATGGTTTTCCACTCAGTCGACCTTTGCCTTAATATCGAATGAATTAAATATGAATGATTGGGAATTTAATTGTATTTGGAAACTTGACCTAATGCCTAAAATAAAAATGTTCCTGTGAAAGATATGCATCAAAGACCTACTGATGTGATGGTTTCCCACACACTCGCAAGAATACGAGATCTGTTGTAGTAGTAGATCAGGATCGAATCACGGGGATTATTTCTGTTTTAGTAAATTCTAGAAACAAGTTCCTAAGCCAAATATAATGATTGTGGAGTAATTCTAACTATTAAAAGCAAGTAAAACAAGTAAATTATGATAAGGAAAAGTATATGTGAAAGCAAAGTTCCAAGGCAAGTAGTCCCCACAACTTTGATCCACGGAGTTCGAATCTCACTTCTACCTAAACTGAGTTGGATATTTTGTTATGAAGGTTATTGTCTAATGTCATAAATTAACTTTTCTCAAAGTTTAACTTAATGTACTTCTATCAAATTAAGAACCCACTCTCGTGACGAAACAAAACTAATAGAAACTCTTTAAGCACTTAGAAATCTAGATGATAAACCAAACTCGCCCCACTCTCGTGATGCATCAAACTTGACTCAAACACCTAGAAATTCTATGACAATTAACCACATGAGAATCTAATCTCAAGTTCAATTCTAGTTTTTCCAAATAGATAGAACCACCTCTCGATGTGTTCTCTCTATTTTGTTTACTTACTTAGACTACCACCTCTCGATGCGCAACCTAAACAAGACTCTAACAAGTTTAAACCTATTAGATTAAGACCCTAGAATCAAATCATATTAGTTTTCCAACTCAATTCAAGCAAAAGATATTGAATCTAATCCGCTTCACATTGTTGGGATCAACCAAACCCTAGAACTATAGAGTTTAGCCTAGCATAATTAAATTCATGATCAAAACAATTAATTCAAACATGGAATAGAAATAATAACAATAATTGAAAGTGAAACTTACTAGAGGTTCAATTGAAGAAACAAAAGTAGATCCAAAAGTGCAAAAATCCCAACTTGAAATGGCGTAAAACTCCAACCCTCGAAATTCTCTCTTCTCTCTACTTGAAATTAGAAATAATAATAATGCATAATGATAATATAACTTCAGCTCCAAGTAGTCTTATCAAAGCCCTAAAACTTATGCTAAAAGATATCCCAAAAATAAATCCAACTCGGGCCCAAAAAGGAACAAGAAAGGCCCAAAACTCTCGCGCACAACGACCTGATCACGACCCGTGACCTAGGTCACGACCCGTGAACTCCCATCTGAGTGCACATATTTGCTCTGTTTTACCTTGTCTTGGCTCGTGATGGCCTCCACGACTCATGATGGCCCTTCCAACCCCTTCCTTCACTCCTTAGCTTGCATTTTGACTTGTAATAGCTCCTCCACAACTCTTGAAAGCTCTTGGAATCCTCAAATCTTCATTCCTTAGTGTTAGTTGTGGTCTTTAAGCTTCACCAAGATCTTGTCCTCATATCTTCCTCTCCATTTGACTCCAAAACACCATCAAATGACCTATAAAAGCAAAATAAACTTGTGTAGACCCCCATACTACGAATAATACAAAAATCAACACAAAAGACCAAAACCTAAGCTAGAAAAGGGGAAATCTAATCCTAAATGCTCATGCAAACTATGTAAAACTAGATGACATCACCTACCTACTAAAGACCTTCTTATACAAAGACATATAACTCACTTCAGAATGTCCATTATGCAGTCATCAAGATGAGACAAATGAGCATCTCTTGCTCAAATGTCCCTTTACTCTACAAAAATTACATTCCATTTGCTCTCAATTTACTAACATTCTAAGAGACGCAATACATAATCACAACACCATGCCTCAAATCATTCACATTTTGAAGAATACAATACCGCAAAGGACTTTATGTCATTTGTTTACTGCTTGGTGGGTAATATGGTTCTGGAGAAACCAAGTAGTTTTTAATCGGGATAGTAATCAAGTGTGTAGGAGTGTCGAGGAATTCATTCAAAACCACATCATATGGTGGAGCAAAGCAAAAAATGTTAATGAAGAGGCTAATGTATCTTCTAGAGTGCAACAACCTAGGCAAAGAAAATGCAAAAGAAAATGGGAGAAGCCACAAAATGGATTTGTTAAAATAAATTTCGATGGATCGAAAAAAGATAATGGAAAATTGACTATTGCGTATGTCATAAGAGACCAATTTGGAAATATTATAAGCATAAATGCAAAGAAAAATGACTACTGGACAGTGGAACAAGCAGAAGCATAAATGTCCTTGGATGACCTGGTCTGCCTAATTTTTACCTATTAAAAAAAAATAGGCAAGGGCAAAGGAAGTCAACATGCATTCAAATTGGCCATTGACCATCTTATTCTTAAGGGCCAAACTGTAGTCCTCCTTCATGTCAGGCTTAAGGCTCCTTCAACTGCCCTAGTTTCTGGTAAATTGACACATACAAGCATCATTTCTTGGTTCATTGCAAAAATACCCAATCTTTTTGACCTTGTGATATGTTTGACAATACTCTTGACCAAGCAAACAACTTGATGCACAAACCAGGGACTTGTTCCTTCCTTTTTGTTGTTTTTGCACAAGCAAATATGTATGGTGTATGAGTTTCAGCTCGATTTCCTTGTTTACAAAAGATGTGGTTCTTGAAGACACAGATGTTTTTCGATTGTTGGTGAGTAATATCCGACAATCTTGCATCTTAGTTTGTTCAATTCTTGGTGATTCATATCCAAGGTTTGAGAATCCATACCCAACAATCCATCAATCCACTTCCAAACGCTCCATCCATCGATCCATCTCCATCTCGGTGGAATTCTGCACCACGTCAGTATTTTCACCATAAATTCCAAATTACATATCATCTGACTCTCAAATTTTGAGGGGTTAAACTAGACTCATAAATCTAAATTTTCGTTTCAGAATCACCCAATTCCGAGTTTGGACAAGGAAGATCCAGCCAGTTGAAGATGGGTCAGATTCCTTGGTGTTTGTTGTCGGAATTCCTTGGATTCTCTTGGCGATCTCTTTGCACCACCTCCATCACCATCGATCCGGCCATCATACACTCTTTCGATGCACATTTAAATGGAGTCTTGATTTAAGCTCTCCTCCATAAATGATTTCACACTTGATAGTATCATTTGTCTTGGATTTCACAACCAATGACATCATACTGCTTGAAAGGAAAAAAGAGAGGACAAATGTAAGAACATCACAAATAACCAATCATGCTTTAATGACTTAGCTATAACAGTAGTCAGTGCACGTGATACCAATGCACACTTGCACATATTCGGGCCAAGACACGTGGAAGTTGTAATAAAGAGAAAAGGAAGGAAGACGGTCAATGAACATGCAACTACTTGCTAATACTGATAAGGTTTATGGATAAGATTCTTCCAATATTATAAGCAGTCATATGCTATATGCTACGATAGATTCAATATTTTACTAATTGTTAGAACATGCTTTATGACCATATGCAAGTCTAAGGCCTTTTGACGAGCACTTTTACGTCGCTATAAAAGCGTTGTCAAAGAATTATTCCTAACTTCCTAACCCCAGTAAAGTGGAAGTAAGGGTCGAACCCACAGAGACTCGGATTATTCGGATTTAAGTAATGTTACTAAGTAGAAAGGGGGATTTTATGGTTGTAAACTAAAATCTAAGTGATTAAAACTAATTAAAACAAAGCAAGTAAATGTGAATTGAGATTCAAATATGGGGAAAAGCGTCCAACTAGTTTCGTATCCATTGCATACATGAAATTTGATCCTCGATTATCCTTATCTTAATTTTCCTTGACTAATCTATTGTGAATTCAAGCTTAATGTGGTTGTTAATATACACCATCTTTAACAACCTTTTAACCAATTAACCTAGAAAACCTTCTATGTCAAATTGATCATGCAATTAAGTTCAAAGCATTCAATAGAAACAATAATCATGAATTCCACCGTCTATTCATGACGTCTTGTGATTAAATTCTCCGCCTTTGATTAACCTTATTCCACCGTCTATAAGTTTAATCAAAGGATTCATCCATGAATAATCAAATTCCACCGTCTATTTAATTATCCTAGTTGTAATTCAACCTAGAAGTAGAATAGGTGGCCAATCTATAATAATCCTAAGTGAATTTAATCAATTAAGCACGGAGAGATTCAATCTAGTCAAGGCAAACTAAAATAATTCAAATCTCACAAACAATCATGCATACAACTTCAACTAACTAGTTGGACATGAGAAAATTAGCTAGACATTGTCATTGAAGAAAAATAAAACTTACAAGAGTTGAATTGATCTCCAATTGCAAAACTAGGGTTCTTGTTCTCCCAATTCTCCAAACTCAAACTTAGAACACAAGCAATAGATAGCATAATCCTCCTAATAAAATCTAAAGAAAGTATTTATATTTATGTCTAAAAATATCTTAAAAGCTAAAAATATCCAAACAAACATTAAAGAAGTCGGCCCACAAGATCTCGCAAAGCCCAAATCCTTGCCGCGTCATCCCGCCGAAGCGCGGTTTGGTGCACATGAGAGCGCGACCGTGCTCTCCCAGTTTCCCCCGCGCTCACGCCGCAGTAAATTGGATCTCTCGGCGCGGTCTAGGCACCTCTACGCGGTTTGGCACTTCACTTCTCATCTTTGTAATTCTTGCCTCAAGTCTTCACTTCAATGCCTCCTATGCATCCCGAGATTCCGTCCCAAGCCTTCCATCTACCGTCTTCCACCTTCCGACCTGCATTTATGCACAAAGATGCGTAGATTCCGAACTAAAAGAAAATAAAACCTAAACTAACACTTAGAACGAAATCCTAACTAAAAATGCATATAATTGGAATAAAAACATGCTCTAAAGCCTATACCTATATGCTCTATCAAATTCCCCCATGCTTGAACCTTGCTTGTCCTCAAGCAAGACATAGAAATCAACCACACCACAAACTAGCAAGCTATGAATTCAATTCATTTTCAAGAAGCACAAACTTAACCATGAAATCTTTGCATACATTTATCGAAAGTGTCAAACCAAGCTATTAATCCATTCTAACCCTCACCAAGGTATATGTGTTTGCACTCAACACTCAAGTGTTTAAAGGTATGTGTTTTCGCTCAAAATCATCTTTGAATGCTAACTACCATATGCTTGCATCAGTGCACTAAATCTCCACCACGAATGTTCAAATGCATAACATAAATCATGAGGTCTTTTTCAAGGTTGTAATGGGGCCAAGGTATAGACAAGTAGGAGGGGATCATTATATGGCCATGTGGTGCTAAATCCGGGAACTAGAACTAACTAAAAACCCGAATTACATCAACACTCTCTCTCAAAACTTCCTCCCAACTTATACTTCCCTTTTCTTCCATTACTTTCTTGTAAGCACTTCTTTCTTTTGCTCAACTTTTGACTTTATTTCTTTCCACAAACCCAATTGAGATTCATTCTTTCTTTTCATTCTTCTCTCACAAGAACACTTTGCAATTTACACACAACTCATCTCAATCAACCTTTCAAACCAACTTTTCTTTAAAGATTTTCAATAACATTCCCAACATCCTTAAACTTTTCCAACACTTTTCATTTTGGACATTCCCTTCTATTACACCTTTAACACTTTCTCACAACCCCAAAGTACACAAATAACCCACAAACTTCCCCTAGTCAAATCCTAATTCCCGGATGAGGGTCAAGCTTATTCGGCTAGGATCAATTTTTGTGGAGCTAATAAACAAGTCTAAGGCTCAAAACAATGGGGCTACAAAAACAAAGGTATAACGTAGGGTGGATAAGGATATATATGAGCTAAAGAAAATTTTGCCTCAATCACTTTTACATCATGCATCCAAAACATATAATGTGGTCTCGAAAAAGAATCTAAACGCAAGTTCTAGAGTTAAAACAAGCAAAGAGATACACTCAAGAATTTCATGCAAAATTGGCATGTAAAGGCTCAAAAGAATTCTCACAAGGCACATTTTTGGTTAGAACTTCATAACTAGCTCAAGTTTTCACTTTCATGTACACTCCTTCATAACTAAGCAATTCTTATTTAGAACCTCCATCATAAACTTAACAAGTCATGGGATATGAAGTCATGCTCACTATTTAAACAAGTGGTTCCGAGGGGAAAAATGAATCCTAAATGCAAACCAACCATTTTTTCAAATTTTCTGAATTTTCAAATTTTTATGGATTTTTCAAGCTTTTAATCAATGCATACAAAAACATAAACATGCACATGCAACTACATGATCTATCTAAAACCAAGCTCTCATCACAAAATAAATAATCCCCTTCCCCCATGCTTAAACATTACTTTTTCCCCAAAGTAAGAAAAAACATAAGAGTAAAAGAAAACTGACCTTATCACAAGAACTTGTCAAACTCGGGAATCTACTCCTCGGGCGGTGGTGGTGGTGGGTATCCCGGGTATGGATACTCAGGAGCTGGATATCCGGGATAAGGCTAATAAGCAAATGGCTGATAACCCTGCTCGGACGTGTATGTGTCCATCCTCTGATGCAAATACCAGGTCTGCTCATCAACATAATCAAAACGGCTCGTCGCATAACCCCGAAAATGGTTGAAATCAGCCGTCATGCCATCCATACGAGTGTGCAAGCCACTCACTTGTGTAGACAAGCCTCCCATCAACTCCACCAAATGGTTGTATTGGTGAGTAGTCATGTAATCCCCTTGGCCTTGCCGCTCAAACTCATGAACTGGTGGCACTTCAGTGTGCTCATCATCACCATCCTCCTCATTATCCTCATCATCTTCAGCTGCAATATCTTCAGGAGCAGCCTCAAACTCCTCATCCTCATCTTCCTCATCAACATCCATCGAAGAGCTAGCCTCCTCAACCTGTCTCCCTAATTGCCTTCTTCTCTTAGTCCCTCCAATCACTTCTGAAACCAGTAAATCACCATCTTGAGGGTGAATAAGCCATGTGTCAGCATTGGCTAGACCAACCTCTATCTTCACCCTCTCTGGATTAGGCAACTTCATAGCAAAAGAGCTATTACCAATCACCCAATAGTACCGATTGTTCTTTACATATAGCACCTTCATCTTGTTGAAGAAAAGCAAATTCATTGGAAGAGGATCAATCCGACCCACACATCGCTCCAAATCAATACCAAAATGCTGGGCAAACCGGGTGATGATACCACCCACAGCGATCCGACCATTACTTCTCTTAACCATGAGGTCTATGTTATGCATCATGGCAACTCCCATATCAATCTCTCGATCCTCTAGAAGACCTCTAAGGAGAAAGATATCCTTCCTAGGACAGTTATTTTCACCCTCTCCTCTGCCCGTGATAGAATGAGCATAGAACCTCTGAAGAATACGAATTATTGGATGAGTAATACCTGACGCCTTGGTTCTAGATGCCTGATACACATCGGTCCCAGAAAGTCGGACCCACTGTTCGTTGTTCATCCATGTAGTCCTGGACTCCCACCTATCAACATTCATTTGGTATTGAGTAAATCTGAACAGCTTGTTGATATCTGTAAGAGTCATGCACCTCATCACCCCTCCTAACTGAAAAGTGCACCGCCCTTCTAAGATATGAGCCTCTAATGTGCTCAAGAACTCCAACACTAGGCTTCGGTAAACTGGCAATCTCATGCTCAACACGGTCAAATTATGATGACGCTCTAACTGCCTCAATTCTCTAGCCAAACCCAACTCCTCCAACAAATCCCAATCAATGTATCTCGAGGCTTGGATTTCACGCTCTTTCAATTGATTAAACCGGTCTAGATGTCTCATGTCCCGGAATTGGATACCATAAGTCGCCGGTGTAATCTCATTGCTTGATGAAGAAGCTCTAGGTGGAGCTCGGGATCGAGATGAAGCAGGCACAACAGCTTGGGCCCTAGAAGATGCCGCTCGGGTTGCTCTTGGAGGACGACTCGAGCTTGACGGAGCATTAGCCGGTGCTTTAGTTCTACCCATTGTAGATAGTACCTACACAACAATCAAAAACACCACAAGCAAGCACAATTCGATTGCCCCGGCAAGAGCAATCCACCAAACAAGTAATAATAGACAATAATAGCGCTCAAAACACTCTCTTCCCCCACTAACCTAGATTAATTAGCATGAAAATTACTTAATCTCGAAATTATGGAATTTTCAACTTCTAGACATGAAACTAACTCATAATCATGCTAATATTGATGAATCTAGAGTCAAATTGAAGAAATTAGACCTAAAAATAACTAAAATTGAGGTTTTTATGCAAAACCTAATTTAGAAAATTTTTGGGTGAGATCTACAATTTTGTGATGAAATTTGAAGGGAGGAGTGTAGAATCTTACTTGTTTGATGCTTGGGAGTGCAAATCCGGGCTTGATTCGTGGTTTTTGGTTTTCAATGGAGCTCGAAGTTGAAGCTTTAATGGAGGACCCAAGAGAAGAGCTGCACGGCGGTATGAGGAAGGAGAAGGAATGAATAGAATTGGCTGAAAATTTCGGGTTTAATGCGCCGAAATTACCCAGAGCGCGGTTTGGGCCCGGTCAGAGCGCGGTCGCGCTCTCCCGGGTTTGCCCGCGCTCTGGCCGCAGAAACTCGGCCCTCGGGAGCGCGGTTTCGGCAGTGTGGCGCGGGGGCGTTCTGGCCGATATTGGCCGCGGGTTGGCTGCAGAAACTCGGACTTCGATTGGCTTGTCCCCGGGCCATGAATGCAAGGCGTCTCGGCTTCCTCGAACCGCGTGAACCTGTTTTCCGACTTTACCTACAACTAAGAAAAACAAAAGCAAACCGAAAACCACACAAAAACACACCAAAAACAAAACTAAATCTAGAAAACAAATAAAAACTAAAAACAAAGCTTGGGTTGCCTCCCAAGAAGCGCTTCTTTAACGTCATTAGCTTGACGCATTACCGCTCATGTGTTTGGTTCGTTCAAAACCGTTTCTTCAAGAATAGCATTGCTAAATCCTTCAAAATACGGCTTCAAACGTTGTCCATTCACCTTCTGCACTTAATGAGTAGCTCCATCATAAATTTCCACCGCTCCATGAGGAAACGTCTTAGCTACTATGAACGGGCCCGTCCATCTCGACCTTAGCTTACCTGGAAAAAGTTTAAGTCTAGATTGATATAACAAAACTTTATCACCTACCTTAAAACTTTTCCTCCATATTTTCTTGTCATGCCAAGCTTTGGTCTTCTCCTTGTATATGGCCGTGATCGCCTCTCACGGTGTGCGAGGGTCTAGAGATACAATTTATAACCCGACCCCGTTGTAGCACGTGGTGGGTGTCGAACACTCGGGAAGTCTACTCGATTGATGTGCCTAGACACTAGGAAGCTAGAAAGGAGAGCTTAAAACAAAGGAAAACAAAGAGAACAGTCGGGACTGACACAGAGGTCACGTCGGGCCCGATGTTGGCGACAAGAGGAAGTCGGGACCGACGTAGGGTAAGTCAGGCCCGAGGTAGCTGGGTTTGTCGAACTTCAAAGATTAAAAGTAGATCTTGGGCTTTTGGGTTCCTTCTCTAGTAGATTAAGGCTTATCCACCCCAATTCAAGCAATGAGTGATGATCGGACTAGGATCGAGTGCTTTCGCCCTCGTTCCAACCACTTCTACACATCGATCATTGGGGAAATCCCCTTCGAAGCAAGGTCTTGAGATTGACACATGTTCACTTTCGCTACTTTGCCAATCTCAAGCCTTGATTCCCAACTTTCGCAAGGAATTGTAGCTCTATGTAGAGTGGGTTCCTTAGATCAAACACTCAAGGCTATGGAATTGGGGTTTCTAGCCTAAACCTAGCTAGGGTTTTCCCCCATAACCCAAGATCAAGGAGATCTACTCCATGTGACAAGCAAAGAAAGCAATCAAATCAAAAGGGAAAGCAATCATCATAATCAATCTCAAAACAAAGCAAAGTTTCATTCAAATCCAAAGCAATCCACAAGTTCCAATCAAGGGTTTTCAAATCCACAAGAACAAAGCAAATCAAAGCAAATCTACCAACAAAACCTATCAAGTCTTCCTCTCTTGGCCGATTCTCTCTCTCTTCCTTCTCCTCTCCTTCCTCCTTGCTCTCCAAGAATCCTCTTGGCTCCCTTGGAACCCCTTTTTTTTGTGTGTGTGAGGGAACCTCCTTTTTTTTTTTTAGAGAGAACCCCCTTAAATTAGAAGACAAGAGGGCCTTTTATAGATTAGATGAGGGGCAAAAGTGGAAATTCACAATTTCGTGCCTTGGAGCCCAAGTAGTCCAGTGACCGACTTGGACCGACACGGAGGACCTCGGGCCCGAGTTACTGTGCATGTCGGTCCGAGGTTGAAACTTCAAGTCGGTTCCGAGGTTGGTTGCAACTCGGTCCGAACCTCGTTCCACCTTCTTCTTGTTGGCTTTCCTCTTGTTCTTCTTCATGGCTTGCTCCTCTCTTTCCTCCTTTGTTCGGGCCTCGCTCCATGTCTCGACCCTCCTTCAAATCGATCCTTGATTCATGCCAGATTACCTACAAAACACATAAAATGTGCGTAGTCTCCGAATCTCATAGAAATACGGGAACTAAGCTAAAAAGGAACAAAACGCACAAGAAAAGGGGAAAAAGAAACATATTTACAAAGGAAATCACATATGAAAACACCACCAAATAGAGAGACATCAAAATACCCCATACTTAAACTTGCTTGTCCTCAAGCAATAACAATGTAAGCAAGACCGAAACATAATCTTCAAGTAAAGCCTCATATGAAAACACATTTTAAGCACAAGTGATTGATATTCAAGCAAGATTACATCATCACACATGATTAAGTGTTCCAAGGAATAGAGTCAATGCAACTAAGCCTCACTTTAGGGATATGTGAATGTGTATCACTCATCATGTGTTTGGGTTTAGCAATGAACACTCAAGCTCAAAAATCATGCAAGTAAGGACTTTACTATTGAAGCTAATATCACCAATTCCTCCACCTAGAGATGCCTAATGCAAAGTACACAAAGAATTTCGAACTTGGCTCAATGGAGGTCCTCAAAGAGGTTCCATTCGGCCGGGTTGTAATGGGGCTTTTGGTATTTCTCAAGGTGGGAATTATTTGGTCTCGTGGTGTTTTCAATGGGGATTGAACAACCTAAACTCTCACCAACTTCACCAAAATTCCACAATTACTTTCACACTCACCCAAAAGACTTAACATTTTCCTTTCAACCCAAAATTTCACTTAACATTCCACTTCATCTTTGCTCTTATGCTTCTTGTTGGATCTTCAACACTTTCTACATTTGGACCGACTTTCTTATGACATCGGGCCCGATGTTGCTTGTAACTCAGTCGGACCATTTTCTTCACTTAAGCTCTTTGCTTTATTCCACTTTACATTTCCAACATTTTCTTTCTTCCTTTTCTTTTTTTTTTTTTTTCATTTTCGTACAACAAAGATGCACTACCCACATGATTCATAACACCATTCTTTTGCCCTTAAACCCAAGAGAATCTCAACTCTTCAAATACAATCCAAACCTTTCTTCTAAAGTCCAATCCCATAAGGGTCAAGTCATATAAGGCTAGGAATAATATTTTTTGAGGAGTTTCAAACAAAGGCTTAGGCTAGAACGGGGCTACAAACAAAGGATTATCTTCATGGTAGGATATGGAACATTTATGTGACTAGAAGAATAAAGTTCAAAATCAATGTGACCATGCTAGGACAATTCTCATGACGGTCTTGGAAAATAGATAAACACCGCGATAGCAAGTTTTACTAAGCATGAATGAGCTAATCACACAAGAAAAATGAGGGATATGCAAATATGAACAAGCATCCCTAAAATGGCCAAAAATCAATCTCACAAGGGTCACTCATACTTAGTTGCATAAGAACTCATCCTAGAACTCACATGTTCAATAAAACAAGCAAGATATCATGATCACATCAAAAGCAACATCTTTTTAGAGGCTAAACCATCCAAAACTATGCAAAGGAATTTACATGCTCACATCATCATTATCTTTTATTTTGGCAATCTAAGATGGGAATTTCTAGTCCAAAACCTACAAAACATTAAATCTTTTTGTTGTTTTTTAACACAATTTTTTCAATTTTTATGGATTTTTTGCAAAAATTTCTCTAAAACCAAAAACTCATCCATTCAAGACCAAATTAATCATCCGTGTCTTTCATCAAACCACAAACCAAGAAGCAAACATCCCAAACACAAACTAAAAACAAAAGACAAATATCCTCAAAATAACAAACAAACATAAACAAGTGAAATCATGAACACATTTACCCCCACCCCATACTTAAAATTTTGATGTCCCCATCAAACAAGGAAATCAAAACTTAAAAGCAAGAGAGAAGAGTATGAAAAGCTCACAATTTCTTATTCTTCAATGGCATGTATAGGATCAATCGGCGAGGACGAGAGCCCATGAGGCTCTAACTTCTTCGTTTGGACCGTCCTTGTCATAGAACTTCTTCACTCGATGACCATTCACTTTGAAAATATGTCCTTGTTCATCAACCAAGTCCACCGCACCATGAGCATAGATACGGTGGACCACAAATGGTCCGCTCCACCTAGTCCTTAACTTTCCGGGGAAAATTTTAAGCCTTGAATTGAAAAGGAGAACCTTGTCACCCGTTTGATAGGTCTTTGGAATTAACTTCCTATCATGCCACTTCTTGGTCTTCTCCTTGTATAGCTTGGAGTTCTCATAGGCTTTCAACCTCAATTCCCCCAACTCATGAAGTTCTAGAAACCTTTTCTCACCGGCCAAGTTGATATCCCAATTCATCTCTTTGAGTGCCCATTTTGCCTTGTGCTCAAGCTCTACCGGAAGATGACATGCCTTGCCATAAACTAGATTGAAGGGTGTAGTTCCCAGAGGTGTCTTAAAGGCGGTTCTATAAGCCCAAAGTACATCATCGAGCTTAGAGGCCCAATCTTTCCTTGATCGAGATACGGTCTTCTCCAAGATAGCCTTGATTTGACGGTTTGACACCTCGACTTGCCCGCTTGTTTGAGGATGATAAGGAGTAGCAACTCGATGAGACACCCCATACTTGATCAACACATTCTCGAAACACCTCTCAATGAAATGAGGTCCGCCATCACTTATGAGAACCCTACGCACTCCAAACCTTGCAAAAATGTTGCTTTTTAAGAACTTCATCACCACCCTAGCATCATTGGTTCTTGTTGGTATGGCCTCCACCCATTTTGAGACATAGTCCACGGCTACCAAGATGTACTTCTAAGGCCCTGATATGGGAAATGGTCCCATGAAATCAATACCCCATACATCAAATAATTCAACTTCTATAATGCCAGTTTGAGGAGTCTCATTCCTCCTTGATAGGTTCCCCTCTCTTTGGCACTCCTCACACTTCCTCACATAATCATGCACATCCTTGAACATGGTTGGCCAATAATAACCACATTGAAGAATTTTTGAGGTGGTCTTGGAACTCTTAGCGTGACCCCTCGTAGGCAAGGAATGGCAATGGTGAATTATGCTCTCAACCTCTTCACTTGACACACACCGTCTATAGATTTGATCACGCCCTTCCTTGTAGAGATATGGATCATCCCAAAAATATTGTCTAGCATCATGTAAGAATTTCTTCCTAGCTTGATAAGACAAATTTGGTGGGATCACTCCCCCTACGGCAAAGTTAGCAAAATCCGCAAACCAAGGGGAAACCCCTCGTCTTACGGCACTAATAGAAAGAAGGCCAGTGGGAGAGAAAGAATCAATCAATTGAGAACGAGAAGGAATGGAAATCGAGTTAGGAAACTTACTTTCTTCCACGGATCAACATTGAAGTGTATCGAGCCCGACATGGTTGGACGCCGGTCTAGCTTCGCAAACAGACAGGTCGCTCGGGCCCGATGTTGAAGACCTCGGTCCCGACTCACTCGTACTTGCCTTGCCTTCGGTCCGATGTTCTGGACCTCGGGCCCGACTTACTTGGTTCGTCGATCCACCTTTCCTTTCCTCCTTCCCGCTCATGAGAACTTCATCCGCTCTTGAATCATCTATAGTCAGACCATCCTCCATCTCCAACATGTATTCAATGGGCAAACGGGATAGATGATCAGCTACCACATTTTCCGCATCGGTTTTGTCCTTGATTTCATGGTCAAACTCTTGGAGAAGGAGCATCCACCTTAGAAGCCTCGGCTTTGCATCTTTCTTCTTCATGAGGTATTTGATTGCCGCATGGTCCGTGAAGACTACCACCTTTGATCCCACAAGATATGAACGGAATTTCTCAAATGCAAACACTATCGCAAGAAACTCCTTCTCCATCGTTGTGTAATTGCACTGAGTTTCATCCAAAGTTTTGCTTGCGTAGTAGATGGCATGTAACTTTCCATCCTTCCTTTGCCCAAGGATGGACCCTACGGCGAAATCACTAGCATACACATCACCTCGAATGGAAGATTCCAATCGGGTGTCGCCATTATTGGAGCCGAAATCAAGGCATCTCTCAACCTACAAAAAGAACTCATGCAATCCTCGGAAAATTCAAAGGGCACATCCTTCATCAAGAGGTTAGACAATGGTTTTGCAATTTTAGAAAAATCCTTGATGAACCGTCTATAAAATCCCGCATGACCTAAGAAACTCCTAACATCACGAACACAAGAGGGAGGAGGTAGTTTTTCAATTATTTCAACTTTAGCTTTATCTACTTCTATCCCCCTACTAGAAACTAGGTGTCCTAGTACTATGCCCTCCTTCACCATGAAGTGGCATTTTTCCCAATTAAGCACCAAGCTAGTCTCCTCACATCTAGTCAAAACCTTGTCTAAGTTAGCTAAGCAAACATCAAATGAGGAACCATAGACGGAGAAATCATCCATAAACACTTCTACTATATCCTCAACCATATCGGAGAAGATGGACATCATGCATCTTTGAAATGTTGCCGGCGCATTACATAAACCAAAAGGCATATAGGCAAAAGTCCCATAAGGACATGTGAATGTCGTCTTCTCTTGATCATCGGGATGAATAGGGATTTGCCAAAACCCGCTATACCCGTCCACGTAGCAAAAATATTCATGTTGTGCTAATCTTTCTAGGACTTGGTCTATGAAAGGAAGAGGAAAATGGTCCTTGCGAGTGCCACTATTAAGCTTACGGTAATCAATACACATACGCCATTTTGTTGTGGTTCTCATAGGTATCATTTCTCCCTTTTCATTTTGCACAACGGTGAGACCTCCTTTCTTAGGAACTACATGCACGGGACTCACATACTTGCTATCGGAAATTGGGAAGATAATTCCCGCATCGAACATCCTAAGTATTTCACTCTTTACCACTTCTTTCATGTTAGGATTTAATCTTCTTTGGGGTTCAATAGTGGGTTTATGGTTATCCTCCATATAAATCCTATGCATGCAAATTGAGGGAGAGATTCCCTTTAGTTCCTCTAGTGAATACCCTAAAACTCCTCTATGTTTTCTTAGAACCTCTAACAACTTAGACTCCTCCTCATCATTCAAGTTGACATTTATGATTACGGGTAAAGAAGAGTTGGGACCAAGAAATGCGTACCTCAAATCTTTTGGAAGCTCCTTGAGTTCTTGAGATGGTTCCGGTGGTGCTTGAACTTCTTCTTTCTCGGCCTTGAACACCTCCAAATAAGACATCCTTTCCTCCAATTGCTCATGCTCAATCATATTGAGGGCTAGACCTTGGCGCTCTATCTCAATTTCTCTAGGTGGTGGGGTGGCTTTCAACCTAAGCTCCCTTGGCCTTGACTTCTTAGAAACGGCTTCCCATTGCAATCCAAGAGGAACTTGGATCATCTTAGCTTCCTTATGTACGGTCCCTTTTGAAGTTGGCCTAAAGAAAAACTCAATCTCTCTTCCTCCAATGTCAAGAGACAAGTGGCCCTTTTTTACATCAATGATTGCCCCAACCGTAGCAAGGAAAGGTCTCCCTAGTATAATCGGTTCACCCGGCACTTCTATCATGTCCACCACAACAAAGTCAATTGGGACATAGTGACCTTCAATGCAAACGGGATAATCCTCGACGATACCAATTGGCTCGATGGACGACCCATCCGCTATCGTTAACCTCATGTTGACCGGAGCTATGAGACCCATGGATGTGGATTTCCATATGGTGTAAGGAATGATGCTCGTGCTTGCTCCAAGATCACACAAGGCTTGGAAGTTTTGGGACCCCACACCAATGGTTATAGCAAAGCGACCGGGATCTCCTAGCTTTTGCGGTAACCCCAAGGTCTTGACCTCATCTTGCATTTCAACTATGGACCTCTTCTTGCTCAAAATCTCCTTTAAAAACTTGGCATAGGATGGCATCTCGCTCAATGCATCGGTGAACGGGATAGAGATGTTCAAGCCTTGCAAGAGTTTGAGAAACCTCTTGAACTTGTTCTCAACAACATCTTTCGGCTTCTTCGAGGGATATGGAAGAATTGTTTCACCTTGAATCTTACTTGGACCAACTTCTTTGGACTTCCCCACTTCTCTTGCAACACTTCCTGGTTGAACCGACTTGGGCACCATATCGGGTTCGATGTTGTGAATCTCGGTCCTGGACAGAGGAGTTGGATCGAGGTCTGTGTACGTCGGTCCCGAGTTGCTCTCGACCTCGGTCCGTGGTGAAGGAGTCGATCTTCTTGCTGGGTCGACTTCGGGGAATGTCGGACCCGACTTGCTGGGTAAGTTGGTCCGACTCTCTTCATTCTTCTTAGGCACGTGTGGCTCGGGTAGGTTTCGGCCACTTCTCAATCCAATTGCCCGGACTTCATTTTGATTGTTTTGAGCTCGAGGATTCTCCTCGGGTCGGCCCGGAAGTCTCCCATTCTCTCTCGGGGCTTGAGTCGCAATTTGAGCAAATTGATTGTCGACTTGCCTCCTCCATGCACCAAACTCATTGAATTGGGTCCTCATCTCCTTGAACCCATCTCTCATCTCTTGAGCAAATGTTTGTAACTCATTGAATCCCGGTGGTCTATATGGTGGTGGTGGCGCCCTTGGCTCGTTTTGGTTGAAGTTGTTGTTGTAGCCTTGAGCTTGACCGTTGTTCCACCGGCCATTGCCACCATTGTTGAAATTGCCTCTTCCACCGAAATTTCCTCGGACATAGTTTGCCTCCTCAATTCGCTCGGCCAAGCGCACTTGGCTCTCATTCGGACAAACTTGTGTAGCATGTGCAAAGGATCCACACTCCTCACAAGCTCTAGCATTTTGCTTGTAGTAGTGGACTTGCCTCTTAAGCTTGCTCACTTCACCTTCAAGGAATTGGAGCTTCACATCCCTATCAATGTCTTCTCCCTTTGGATCATATAACTTCCTTGCACCTTCACCTTGAACTTTCACCTCCTTGCTAGCTTGACTCACCCCATACATGGCCTCATAATCGGATAGCTTGTCAAGTAGCTCCCAAGCTTGATCCGGTGTCAAGTCTATGAACCCACAATCGGTGTGGAGATTGAGCTTGTCCTTCGTTACCGGATTGATGCCTTGGAAAAAGATGTCTTGAAGTACATATGGTTGTTGGCCATGAGTAGGACATTGGCGCAACATCTCCTTGAAACGGTCCCATGCTTCGAAGAGGGGCTCATTCGGACCTTGTTGAAAGCTTGCAATCTTCCTTCTTAACTCGGTTGTCTTTGAGGGCGGGAAGAACTTCATCAAGAAAGCGTCATAGAGTGTCTTCCAAGTTGTGATTGACCTAGGAGCTTGGCTCTCGAGCCAATGTGTGGCCTTTCACCCAAGTGACCATTTGAACGCCTTTAGAAGCACATACTCCAATGTCTCCTCGTCGGTGGAGATCGTCTCACACATATCCACAAATCGTTTAACATGCTCTATGGGACACTCATGTGGACGGCCCTCGAATTGATCACGCTTGATGAGGGAGATGAATTGCGTCTTGATCTCAAAATTCTTGGCAACCTCGGGAAGCACAATAGCCGGCTCGGGTACCCTCAACTCCGGATGCATGTATTGGCGTGCATTCCGGGATAGAGCGTTGAGTTGAGCCTCGGCTCTCATCCGTTGCTCCCGTTCTCTTCTTGCCACCTCCTCTTGATTGTCCCTCTCAAGTTGCAATCTAGCCATTTCGGCCCTAAGTTGAGCCAACTCCTCATCAACATGGAGAGCTTGATTCGCCATCCTTTTCCTTCTTCGGGCTTCCTTGAGAATACTTTCCGGATCACTCACAAACTCAAGCTCAAGTGTTCCTCGGGAGGAACGAGCTAGCATACACCTATGAAACAAAAACACAAACCATAACAAATCAAAAACAAACAAAGGGTTTGGGCTATTCCCTCACCCAAATCACTACCAAAACACAAGAAACTCACCAAATTGGCACTCAATGCACTTAGACTTCCCCGGCAACGGCGCCAATCTTTTGATCGCCTCTCACGGTGTGCGAGGGTCTAGAGATACAATTTATAACCCGACCCCGTTGTAGCACGTGGTGGGTGTCGAACACTCGGGAAGTCTACTCGATTGATGTGTCTAGACACTAGGAAGCTAGAAAGGAGAGCTTAAAACAAAGGAAAACAAAGAGAACAGTCGGGACCGACACAGAGGTCACGTCGGGCCCGATGTTGGCGACAAGAGGAAGTCGGGACCGACGTAGGGTAAGTCGGGCCCGAGGTAGCTGGGTTTGTCGAACTTCAAAGATTAAAAGTAGATCTTGGGCTTTTGGGTTCCTTCTCTAGTAGATTAAGGCTTATCCACCCCAATTCAAGCAATGAGTGATGATCGGACTAGGATCGAGTGCTTTCGCCCTCGTTCCAACCACTTCTACACATCGATCATTGGGGAAATCCCCTTCGAAGCAAGGTCTTGAGATTGACACATGTTCACTTTCGCTACTTTGCCAATCTCAAGCCTTGATTCCCAACTTTCGCAAGGAATTGTAGCTCTATGTAGAGTGGGTTCCTTAGATCAAACACTCAAGGCTATGGAATTGGGGTTTCTAGCCTAAACCTAGCTAGGGTTTTTCCCCATAACCCAAGATCAAGGAGATCTACTCCATGTGACAAGCAAAGAAAGCAATCAAATCAAAAGGGAAAGCAATCATCATAATCAATCTCAAAACAAAGCAAAGTTTCATTCAAATCCAAAGCAATCCACAAGTTCCAATCAAGGGTTTTCAGATCCACAAGAACAAAGCAAATCAAAGCAAATCTACCAACAAAACCTATCAAGTCTTCCTCTCTTGGCCGATTCTCTCTCTCTTCCTTCTCCTCTCCTTCCTCCTTGCTCTCCAAGAATCCTCTTGGCTCCCTTGGAACCCCTTTTTTGTGTGTGTGTGTGAGGGAACCTCCTTTTTTTTTTTTTAGAGAGAACCCCCTTAAATTAGAAGACAAGAGGGCCTTTTATAGATTAGATGAGGGGCAAAAGTGGAAGTTCACAATTTCGTGCCTTGGAGCCCAAGTAGTCCAGTGACCGACTTGGACCGACACGGAGGACCTCGGGCCCGAGTTACTGTGCATGTCGGTCCGAGGTTGAAACTTCAAGTCGGTCCCGAGGTTGGTTGCAACTCGGTCCGAACCTCGTTCCACCTTCTTCTTGTTGGCTTTCCTCTTGTTCTTCTTCATGGCTTGCTCCTCTCTTTCCTCCTTTGTTCGGGCCTCGCTCTATGTCTCGACCCTCCTTCAAATCGATCCTTGATTCATGCCAGATTACCTACAAAACACATAAAATGTGCGTAGTCTCCGAATCTCATAGAAATACGGGAACTAAGCTAAAAAGGAACAAAACGCACAAGAAAAGGGGAAAAAGAAACATATTTACAAAGGAAATCACATATGAAAACACCACCAAATAGAGAGACATCAGGCCGCATTGTCATAAGCTTCCAAACATAATTCCTCAAGCTCTTGCAATTGTAGCTTCCTCAACACACCGGCCTCATCCATCTGTAGACTACAATTCTTCACAGCCCAGTAAGCTCGGTGTTGGATCTCCACCGGAAGATGACAAGATTTACCGAACACCAACCGAAATGGCGACATTCCAATCGGTGTTTTGTAAGCCGTCCTATACGCCCATAGAGCATCGTCTAAGCGAGTACTCCAATCCTTCCGGTTTGGTGACACCGTCTTCTCAAGAATGGCTTTGATCTCTCGATTAGACAACTCCGCTTGTCCATTCGTTTGTGGGTGGTAGGCCGTAGAAATCCTGTGTGTGACATGATATTTCTTCAAGAGCGCACTCACCGTTTTGTTGTAAAAATGGGATCCCTTGTCACTAATTAAAGCTCTAGGAATCCCAAATCTTGAGAATATATGCGCCTTCAAAAAATCTGCCACAACTCGGGAATCATCAGTCCGGGTGGCCTTCGCTTCCACCCATTTGGAAACGTAGTCCACCGCTAATAAAATATAAATATTTCCGTAAGAGCTAGGAAAGGGGCCCATGAAATCTATACCCCAAATATCAAATACCTCACAAAAGATAATTGAAGTTTGAGGCATTTCATCCCTTCGGGATATATTTCCGACCCTTTGGCATCGGTCACAGGATTTGCAAAAGGCATATGCATCCCGAAAGATGGTAGGCCAAAAGAATCCTGCATCCAACACTTTCCTAGCGGTTTTCCTAGCACTAAAGTTCCCCCCACAAGCGTAAGAATGACAAAACGATAAAACTGAAGTTACCTCATTATCCGGAAGACAACGCCGGATTACCTGATCGGAACAATGTTTCCAAAGATATGGATCGTCCCACACATAATATCGAGCTTCACTCTTGAGTTTATCCCTTTGGGCCTTGCTAAAGCTAGGCGGAAATACACTCGAAACGAGAAAATTAACCAAATGAGCATACCAAGGTTGAAGTACACGTACCGAAAACAAGGTATCATCGGGAAATTCTTCTCTAATCGGTGTGACTTGAGCACATCGTTCCTCCTCATGAACTAAGCGACTAAGATGATCCGCTACCACGTTTTAGCCCCCTTTTTATCTTTGATCTCAATGTTGAATTCACTCAACAACAAGATCCATCTAATTAACCTGGGCTTTGCCTCCTTCTTCGTCAACAAGTAACGGAGGGCTGCATGATCCGTGTAGACAATCACCTTTGTACCTAGAAAATAAGACCGAAACTTTTCCAAAGCAAAAACCACCACCAAGAGTTCCTTCTCGGTGGTGTAGTAATTTTTCTGTGCTTCATTCAAAGTCATAGAAGCATAATGGATAACATGAGAAGCCTTACCAATCTTTTGACCCAAAACTGCTCCTACCGCATAGTCGCTTGCATCACACATCAGCTCAAATGGTAGGGACCAATCTGGGGGTTGAATTATTGGTGCAGTGGTGAGGCGCGCCTTCAACTCATCAAAAGCTCTTTTACAAGCTTCATTAAAGTCAAAGGTGACATCCTTCTTGAGTAACTCACAAAGGGGTGAAGCTATCTTGGAGAAGTCTTTGATAAACCTGCGGTAAAAACCTGCATTACCAAGAATAGAGCGTACTTCCCGAACATTAGTAGGATAAGGCAAGGATTGAATTACTTCAACCTTTGCCTTATCAACCTCAATCCATTTAGATGACACTATATGACCTAAAACTATGCCCTGTTCTACCATAAAATGGCATTTTTCAGAATTAAGACAAAGGTTAGTTTCCTCACAACGTTTTAGCACAAGTGTCAAGTGAGTTAAACAAGACCAAATGGCATTCTTCGGTAAAGACTTCAATGAAATTCTCTATGTACTCAGAAAATATACTAACCATACACCTTTGGAAGGTTGCGGGTGCATTACATAGACCAAATGGCATTCTTCGGTAAGCGAATGTGCCAAATGGGCAAGTAAATGTTGTCTTCTCTTGATCCTCGGGTGCAATCGCTATCTGAAAATAACCTGAATACCCATCCAAGAAACAATAGAAGGAATGACCCGCAAGTCGCTCAAGCATTTGGTCAATAAAAGGTAAAGGAAAATGATCTTTACGGGTTACCGTGTTGAGCTTTCGATAATCGATGCATACACGCCACCCGGTTTGAACTCTTGTTGGGATAAGCTCACCATCTTGATTCTCCTTTACTGTGATTCCACCTTTCTTTGGAACGACCTGAGTAGGACTTACCCATTTGCTATCTGAGATAGGAAAGATCATACCTGCTTGGAGAAGTTTCAGGAGCTCCTTCTTCACAACTTCCATCATAGGCGGATTCAATCTCCTTTGTGGTTGTCTTGAGGGCTTTGCTTCATCTTCCAATAAAATTCTATGCATACATGTAGAGGGGCTTATTCCTCTAATGTCGGCAATAGTCCATCCTATAGCGGATTTATGCTCCCTTAAAACATCCAACAACCGGTTCTCTTGATCTTGAGTCAGCTTGTTTGAGATTACCACTGGTAAGGTATCTCCATCACCTAGGAAAGCGTACTTGAGGTGGTCCGGTAGTTGCTTAAGCTCTATCTTTGGGGCCTGCACAATAGAAGGGACAAGCTTCTCGCTTGGCAATGTTAGTGGAATGGGCTTTGAGCCTGGTAGCAAGAGTGGTCGCTCATAGTGAGCGTTCAACTCGGCTACAATTTCTTGCATATTATCATTCAGCATAAATTCCACTTCATCTTTATCAACCACAGAATGTTCTAGAGTAGATTGCAATTCATCATGATCATTAATGTCAAAGAAGTCTTGAACAAGAGTATCTAACACATCAATTGAACATAAAGAATGAACATCATAGGGGAATTTCATAGCATCATAGATATTGTATTCCACTTTTTCCCCATCAAACTCCATGGTTAATGAACCACTACACACATCAATTTTAGTTTTGGCTGTTTTAAGGAATGGTCTACCTAAGAGAATAGGAGCAGCATGCTTGTCATGTTCCATTTCGAGTACGTAAAAATCAGCAGGGAAAACCAACGTATCAACCATAACAAGCACATCTTCTATAATCCCCTTTGGGTAAACGTTAGACCTATCAGCCAATTGAATGACTACACTTGTTGCATGCAATGGACCTAGCTCAAGAGACTCATAAATTGAATAAGGCAAAACATTGATAGAAGCACCTAAGTCTAGCATAGCCTTTTCAAATTTTGTCTCACCTATAATACAAGGGATAGTAAACATACCTGGATCTTCGCATTTTTGTGGCAATCGTCTTTGGAAGACCGCTGAGATTTGCTCACTAACCTTGATCTTTTGCTTCCCTTTTTGCTTTTGATTCCGCTTGACCGTACATAACTCCTTCAAGAATTTAGCATAGCGAGGAATGCTCTTGATAAGCTTGAGAAGTGGAATGTTCACCTTGCAATTGCTAAACGTCTCGAAGATCTCTTTGTCGTTCTCGATCTTACGGGTCTCTTTTAAGGCTTCGGGAAAAGGTGGAAGAGGTTTAAGAGTCGAGGTCGAAGGAATCGAGGAATCCCCGTGGATCACCGCCGGCGCGGTTTGGTCGCGCCGGAGCGCGACCGCGCTCTGGCCGGTTTCGACCGCGCTCTGGCCGCAGAAACTTGGCCCCTCGGATCGCGGTTGATGGCTTGGTGGCGCGGGGGCGCTCTGGCTGGTTTGCCCGCGGTCGGAATGTGATTCGAACTCCGAAATTTTGCCCCCCTCGGTTTCATCCTCATGCAAGGCTTGTTGCTTGTCGGCTCTGGTTTCCAACACTTTACCACTACGGAGCGATATTGCATTCACATTCTGTTTTGGATTGAGTTCCGTCTGAGAGGGTAACCTGTTGGAATCTTTAGCTTCAAGTTTGCTCATTGCCTTGGCAAGTTGGCTCATCTGATTTTCCAAATTGGTGATGCTTGACTTGGTATCTTGCTGGTATTGCCCCCACAGACTGCTGCATCAGATTCATGTTTTGAGTAAGAGCACGGATCATTTCATCTGTGGATAAGGCTGGCCCTTGAGTCGGTGCTTGAGGCTGAGGTTGGTGTTGAAAAGGAGGTCTAAAACCTGGAGGCCCGTTTGGAGGTACATACTGTTGATTTTGGTTTCCATACCTCAAATTGTGAGAGCATGTGCTATGAAGGGGATTGGTAATCCCCTCTTCCTTTTTTTACCCATTTTTTATTCAAAATGAGGATACTCTTGGATGTGGTTGGAAGAGAGGATCCTCTCTTGAGAGAGGAATGGGGTGAAATCCTCTATGGGTAGAGGAATGTGCACATTGGCTTTTGTGCATTCCTCTCCATATTCACCCAATCAAAATTTGACATGTGTCTCTCATAATCAACTACATTCATTTATTTTCATTACATTTAGCATTAACAAATTACAAATAAAAATATTTTAAAGATGATATTTTAAAAAACAAAATAAATAAATAATAATTCTTGCATTTTTTTGTTTATAAATTGAACCTAATATTGCATATCTTTTTCATCTATCAACACAATCATTTATTTTCATTACAATTAAGCATTAATAAATTAAAAACAATAATATTAAAAATATGACATTTTTTAAAAAAAATTCCTACAACTTTTTTTGTCTATAAATTGAACCTAATATTGCATACATTTTTCATCTCATCCTATCTTACTATCTTCCTCCCTCGTCATCCCATGGATAATCATGATCCAACAAACCCAAACTTGCAAAATAATTCAAATTCCCAATATACTACCCCCTCTTTTGGCATCAGATTCGGATTGTGATTAAATTTTTATGACAATAATGTTGTTATTTATGCTTAATGTTTTCATTTTACATCTTATTTTATGTTGTTGTTTGTATTATCTTAATGTAATCAAGATTTAATTATTAGTAGTAATCAATTTATATTGCCATAAGTAATATATATTTTTTTATTGAATGTTAAATTAATTTATTAATTAATTAAAATCATAAGGAGTGAATAAATCATAAATTGATAATATGAGTATGTGATAAACTATATGTATAAAAAATTGGAAGAGGGGAGAAGAAATGATCTTCATTGTTGTGGGTGAATATAGAGAAAGAGGAAAAGGAAGAGGAAAGAGTAAGGTAAAATATAGGGTAGGTGATGTGTCAAAAGGAGGTGAGGAGAGAGAAAGTGAAGAGAGGATTGGAAATCCCCTTCATAGCACATGCTCTAATGATCCTTCCAGCCCGGATTGTATGAGTTGGAATAAGGATCATATGCGGTTTTCTTGGCCCATAGCCTCCAAGTGCATTAACTTCCTCCTCTTGAGCATGAAGAGTAGGACAAGCATTCGTCTTATGAGTCACATCAGAGCAGAAACCGCAAGGCTTGACTTGTGGTTGTCCTTTCAGCATGAACTGCCTGAACATTGTCTTCAACTCATTCACCTCTTCATGTAAAGTTGTAACATCGACAGAATTAGCTGCCTTTGCTGAGGCTCGTTTGCTGAATTGACGGGAGCCTTCAGAAAGTTCATGAAATAGATCAAAAGCTTCATCAGGAGTCTTGTTCAGGATGTTTCCTCCACAGGCTGCATTAACATGTCGGCGTTCTTCATCCAATAAGCCTTCATGAAGGTACATAACAAGATCCATCTTGGAATAACCATGATAGGGGCAGCTTGAGATTAGCTTCTTGAACCTCTCATAATACTCGTAAAGCGATTCGTTCGAGAGTTGTTCAATGTTGCTAATGCTCTTTTTCATACTTGAGAGCTTTGTAGCTGGGAAATACTTCTCAAGAAAAGCCTTTTTCAGTTCCTCCCAAGTCTCAATACTGCCCGGAGCAAGATAATAAAGCCAGTCACTAGCTGCATCTTTCAAAGAGAAGGTAAAAGCTCTCAGCTTGATTTGCTCATCAATGACACCGTTTGGTTTCATGCTAATGCAGACAGCATGAAAATCCGATAGATGTTTGTTGGGGTCTTCACCTGCCTTCCCATAGAATTGAGGAAGAAGGTGAATCAGCCCTGATTTCAGCTCAAAATTGACACCGTCAGGGAGTGCAGGTATCTTCACCGCCAATGGTTGTTGGGCCAAATCAGGTGCAGTCAACTGTCTCAGTGTCTGGTTAGCCATCCCTGTGATTTCAGTAACACTTTTAGAGTCAGATTCAGAAGAAGAAGATGCCAGGTTGAGCTGTAATTCCCGAGATATTGCACGAGCTTGCCTGCGCAACCTAGAAATTGTTCTTTCTATTTCTGAATCAAAATCAACAAGAGGTGGATCAGTAGCACGGGTATGAACCATATAAGTGGTTCACACCCAAAAATAAAAATAAAAAGTAACACTAGATAAACACAAATAATTAACCGAGTCCCCGACAACGGCGCCAAATTTGACGAGCACTTTTACGTCGCTATAAAAGCGTTGTGAAAGAATTATTCCTAACTTCCTAACCTCAGTAAAGTGGAAGTAAGGGTCGAACCCACAGAGACTCGGATTATTTGGATTTAAGTAATGTTACTAAGTAGAAAGGGGGATTTTATGGTTGTAAACTAAAATCTAAGTGATTAAAACTAATTAAAACAAAGCAAGTAAATGTGAATTGAGATTCAAATATGGGGAAAAGCGTCCAACTAGTTTCGTATCCATTGCATACATGAGATTTGATCCTCGATTATCCTTATCTTAATTTCCCTTGACTAATCTATTGTGAATTTGTGAATTCAAGCTTAATGTGGTTGTTAATATACACCGTCTTTAACAACCTTTTAACCAATTAACCTAGAAAACCTTCTATGTCAAATTGATCATGCAATTAAGTTCAAAGCATTCAATAGAAACAATAATCATGAATTCCACCGTCTATTCATGACGTCTTGTGATTAAATTCTCCGCCTTTGATTAACCTTATTCCACCGTCTATAAGTTTAATCAAAGGATTCATCCATGAATAATCAAATTCCACCGTCTATTTAATTATCCTAGTTGTAATTCAACCTAGAAGTAGAATAGGTGGCCAATCTATAATAATCCTAAGTGAATTTAATCAATTAAGCACGAAGAGATTCAATCTAGTCAAGGCAAACTAAAATAATTCAAATCTCACAAACAATCATGCATACAACTTCAACTAACTAGTTGGACATGAGAAAATTAGCTAGACATTGTCATTGAAGAAAAATAAAACTTACAAGAGTTGAATTGATCTCCAATTGCAAAACTAGGGTTCTTGTTCTCCCAATTCTCCAAACTCAAACTTAGAACACAAGCAATAGATAGCATAATCCTCCTAATAAAATCTAAAGAAAGTATTTATATTTATGTCTAAAAATATCTTAAAAGCTAAAAATATCCAAACAAACATTAAAGAAGTCGGCCCACAAGATCTCGCAAAGCCCAAATCCTTGCCGCGTCATCCCGTCGGAGCGCGGTTTGGTGCACATGAGAGCGCGACCGCGCTCTCCCAGTTTCCCCCGCGCTCACGCCGTAGTAAATTGGATCTCTCGACGCGGTCTAGGCACCTCTACGCGGTTTGGCACTTCACTTCTCATCTTTCTAATTCTTGCCTCAAGTCTTCACTTCAATGCCTCCTATGCATCCCGAGATTCCGTCCCAAGCCTTCCATCTACCGTCTTCCACCTTCCGACCTGCATTTATGCACAAAGACGCGTAGATTCCGAACTAAAAGAAAATAAAACCTAAACTAAAACTTAGAACGAAATCCTAACTAAAAATGCATATAAATGGAATAAAAACATGCTCTAAAGCCTATACCTATATGTTCTATCACCTTTCACCCACCCACGAATCATAAGAAAACTTGTTAACAGAACCAACCAAAAAATGCAATTTAGCCTCCTTCTAAGACCTAGGAAGTAGGTAACCATTGAGTAATGATGGGGTTAATTAAGCAAAATTGTTCTCACCTAGTATTAACATTGTTCGGTGAAGAGCTAGACAATAATTGTTGTGATAAAGAATGCACCAATATGTTTGATCAAAAACAATATTGCACCATAAGAAATAAGGAAATAGGGTACAATTCAAGGGAATCACTATAAGGGTGTATTAACGAGTAATGCTCTAAGTCACAATATTTTCCAATAAAAAATATAGGCAGAAAGCTGATAAACTATCATAGAATTCTAAAATATAACCATCATGTCTTCCAGATGTCATCAGTTTCCACCCTAAATGGTGACTTCCACTTAAATATACTAAGATTTTGTTAGTAAATCCACGGTAGTAGGACCAATTACCCCTGGATCCCATTCAGTACCATGTTCTAAGCTAGTTCCACCTATACCTACATGTACAAGATTGTATTTCAACCACAAAGATGATTCAACCATTGAAACCTCAACCTCTACTCCATTTTTTAATGCGTCTAGTGAATTCACATAATAGGACTTGCTCTTTTCATCATGTCAAATCGGGTAAAAGGTATCCTCAAGTCCACATTTGTAGCACCTAATTGTTCTTATTATAGATGAACTCTCTTCCAAAAGATAATATTTTCTCGAGTTATTTATGAAATCCTTACTTTGCTAGGTTCACGTGACATACTGCAAATTTCAGAGAGTTGGACATAATTCACAGACTTCCCATTGTATTCCATATAATGGGGGAATAAACATTCATAAATTATAAGAAAAGTATACACTTTAAAGAAAGGGGCAAGGATACAAAAATCATATTCTGGAGAAGGTCATAAGGAAGAGAAGACGTATTCGAAACAATTGAACGACTTACTTTAAATTTGCTTCAAATAAACTTGATAAGGGAGTCAAACAAAAATTTAAGATAAAATGGTACAATGAAAGTTATGGCAGAGTCGATGTCGCTTCAATATTTTGACAAACTAAACAACTATAACTATATAGTTAGTCGTTTCTACTTCAGATAATATATAAGCATTTAATAGACACAATCATAAACTATAAAACCATATATAGATCTTACAAGGATCATGCAAGATTGGATGCTAGGACAGACCATATCAGATATGCTAAAGTATGTAGTTCACATACTTCTTTTTGTAGTTCACGTATTTCATTTTGTAGTGCACATATTTTTTTTTATAGTTCACAAAAATGATGCTTTTTTATGCCAATGGATGCTTATTTGACATCATGCATGCTTGTTTACTTGTATAGGAATTGAGGAATAAAGTAGAGGAGAAGTAAGTGGAATTAAGTTGAAGAATCAAGCTAAGACAAAAATTATAAGCCAAATATTGATAAAGACAGTTTGGATGAATTTGCCACTCCGCCTCCCAACAAGGCAAAAAAAGGTGAAGCTAAAGAAAGGAAAACATCAGATGCAAATAGCTACAAATAGTTAATTGAAGGAGAGCTTGACAGAAACTCTAAAGGCATACAAATTGAGGATTGTGAAACCAGTGAAGGTGCCAATTGATGGATAGGTGGTGAACGAGAAGACAATTAGCTTATTTGTTATTTGATGTAGAATTAACTAGAAATTGATGGTATGAAATTTTGTCAGCGGACACAAAAATGATGGTATGGGAACTTGCTTTGAACTTTATGGTGGTGGTAGGAGAAAACTAGAAAGACATGCAATGATATTTTGTAAGCATGTAAAAGTTATTATATGGATGAATTTAGACACCTATTTTGGTCATGTTTATGTTTATTATGTCTAGGTTCGCATATTTATTATGTATGTTCATGTTTATTCAATTACATTTTATGCACATTAATACAACAAGCTTAACTTTATGCTTTATATTTTTGTTGGTTAACTATTGATGCACCACAGACACCCATGACTCCACAAGACATTAAGGACTTGGCTCATGTTCCCTTTAATGGACCAATCACTAGAGACCGAGCCAAGAAGTTGAAGAAAGCTACAATAGTTCTTCTAGCTCGTATTCCAGCCAAGGTGGATGAGCCTAAGGAGCCAAGATTGGTCACTTCTATTCACCATGTTCAAGCTTGACTTGGACACACTCACATGCAAGAGTTGTTTGCATGTTTATCCTAGACTCACTATTTATAGTGCTTTCTATATATGCTTTTATATATTTAAAAGGATTTTCTACATATATGGATCATGTGTTATGGGCAATAATATGTGGGATTATGGTTTTTCAAGTTAGGAAACATATTATTTTATTAATTTGGACCATGCAAGATTAGTGGGATTAATTTGGAAAGTAATATGGATCTTACTTCGAGCGTAAGTTATTAGTTGTCTTGCAATAATATCTTTAATTAAGTTAGAAATCATATATGAAAACAATATCTTTTAAGAATGGCATAGGATAGTTGGTCATCTATGTCTATTTAAAACCTTGTAATCTTTTCTTTCAAAAACGTGTTGAATTAAATCTTTGGAATAGAAACCTTGTTTCTTATTCCAAGGACCTTCAACCCAAAACTACTCTCTTGCTCTTGAATTTTCGTCTAACACCAAAACAAAACATCAATTTCGAAATTCTCTTGCTTCAATCGTCCAACACAACTCTCCAAACACAAATCAATCTCAAACACCCTTCAATTAAGTTGTTACTTGTTCTTTAAGCAATCGATTTACAAACCTTGTTGCTTTGCAATCCAAGGAAGTGATTGAAAACATTACGGTTTGAGTCTTCTCATCCAAAGTTCAAGACTTGCAAATAAAAGAAGAGAAGAATTAAAACTGGCAAGATCGGGACCTTGAAAACAAACGGAAATGAAGTGCGTGAGCTCATCAATTTCGTATCAAATGGTACTCAGAGACTAGTGATCAACGGATTATCAAGTGGTATCCGATTCCCCTGTTTTAGTCAAGTTTTTTAATTGTTTTTCAATTTTACTTGCATAATCAGTTTTTATACTTAGTTTTTCATAATTTTTCAAGTTCAAACTCTCAAAAAGCCACCAAAACCCCAACCAAAGGCATCCCATTACCGCCACCTTCAACCACCGTCGGCGACAACCCCTCCACCACCAAATTCCGCCGCTACCATCCTACCCCCTTGGCTTGGTGCACCCCCCCCCCCCCCCCCGCTCCCCTTTCTTGTGTGCCAAGTTACTATCATTCCTTGTGGCCCAAGTTTGTTTGAACATACTTTCCTTAGATAAAGATCTTGCTAGTTTTTTTTCCTTATTGAAAAGATTGGATCTTTAATTGCATGTTTGACTTGCTTTGACTTAATTCCACCATATTTTCATGCCAAAAATACTTATTCTTTTGATAAGTGGGTTTACTACAATTTGGTGAATTGCTTGCTTTCATGTTCATGCATATTACCGTCCCTTTCTTTTCCACAAAAATTAGCCAATCTCCCTCCTTTATTTTTGCTTCTAAGTAGTTTCATTGGTGTTTATAAATTTTGGTTAAAAAATCCACAAAAATTGATCCTTCAACAAGGATCACCAAAAATATGGTCTTGCATTCTAGTAGTTTGCATTCTTCTTATTTTGCCTTGCTCACATTGGCATATAAGTTGTGCGTGCTTTGCTCTTCTACTCAGAATAACACCCTACTTAGTTGAAGCATCACAAAAGAACCATGTGTGCATTGCATTGTTGTGCCTGAAATTGGAACTTGCATGCGCCCTTGTTCTCTTCTTGTCGTGCACTTGGGTCTTCGTAATTCGCATCAATTTGGGCTCTTTAATAGCCAAAATCTGAAATTGTAGCCTTGTGTGTCTCGATTGCTTGCTTTTACATTGAATTAGTGATACCCGCTACTTGTTTAAAGTATTTGGCTTGCATAAGGAAGTTGTTTGCTTGTCAACTTGCATCTTCCTTTCTATATTCTTTGAGGCTGAAATTCTACTTGATCTTTTAGGACTACACCTTTCATTCACTTGCCTAATAGATTTCACTAACTGATTTATGCTTGTGAATTGATTACCTCCTTGCTAAACTAAGGTGTTCGTCCCTTGATTATACTTTTTCTCGTTAGTGCTGCTCGTTTTCCCTCTTTGTGTAGGCACGATGTCTCAACACAGTGATAATGCCTCTTCTGTGGTTGGCCAAGATGGCGGACTTAATGCCAATCTCATTGAAACAATTTGAAACATGGTCCACACGGCCATGGCAGAATCTCAACGACAACAAGAAGATCGAGATTGAACCTTCCAAGAGCCTAACCGTGGCTTATCATACTACTCAACCGGTGGATCCTCACATAGCTTCAATGAGCAACAAAGGTAAGTCTCAAATCCTAGCTCGAATTCAGCTTTCTTCTGACTCGGCTGCTAGTTTGGTGGATTGGTCCAAGGTGTCACAGGTTCCTCATGATGTGGTTCATCCTTCCAATGAACCCAAGAAGAATATGAAATCAAGGAATGGAGCACCACTTGAGGATGATCTTGATGACTTCCCTGAAGCACAACGCTATGAAGAAGAATATCAACCTCCCATCATGGATTGGTTCAATGAAGTCAATGAGGTTGATGATGGTTTGCCCCTGCCTACCCCGGGCGTACTCAAAGGAATGTCCAATAAGCCAACCTAATGGCTAACCGAAGAGACATTAAGATCAAGCTTGAAAAATTTTCAGGTGAGAATGACCCGAAGAAGTATCTTGAATGGGAGCAACACACCAATTATACCCTTAACCATTTGGGGTATGAAGAATATGAGAAACTATAAGTGGTTACTCTCCATTTTACCGGGCAAGCTAGAAATTGGTGGTACCGCGTGAGAGCTGACTGTGCGCGCCAAGGATTGGATCCTATTGAGACGTAGCCCCAACTACGTTTCATTTTTTGAAGAAGAAGCATGTTCCCGAAGAACATATTGAGACTATGAGGCTTAGAGTGGCTTCTTGTAGGCAAGGTTCTCAGTCCCCCATCAAATACTTCAATGACCTTGAGGACTTAACTTGCAAAGCCAACATTCACAAATCACAACTGTCCCTACGGACTCAATTCATGGCGGGCCTCAACATACAAATTCGGGATGATCTTGAGATCCAAAGCATTAGAGATACCAACGCCCTTGTTCACAAGGCCCAATTGCTTTACAATCAAATCCAAAGGAAGAAGAAGGAAGCTTGGAACACCACCAATAAAAGGTACAACTCTTACCCTTCTAATTAGGTTTCTACTAATTCCTCTTCTTCTTCTTAGCCATGGGGTGTTCCCAACACCACCAAGGCTCCTTCTCAGAACCCTTCTCGTCCCACATCAGCCCCGACCCCAAAGGAAAGAGCACGTGATGTTCGTTGCTACAAATCCCAAGGAAGAGGGCATCTCTCCAAAGATTGCCCAATTCTAAGCAAGTTCTCTTCACCGACCAAGGCTATGTATCGGATGGAGAGGAGAAATCAGAAGATGTAGGTCTAGATCAAGTGGAGGAGGAGATCGAGTATAATGATGAGGATAGTGAGTATGTCACCCCGGTTGTGTTGGTGTCAATGTGCGCTCTTCATCTCCATGAATCTCCACCGACAGACCAAAGAGAGAACATCTTCCACACTCGTTGCATTGTTAAAGGTCAGACTTTATGTGCTATTATTGATGGTGGTAGTTGTTGCAATTTGATTAATAAGAAAGTTGTTGAACACTTACAATTGCCAACTAGTCAAAGATCGACCTCTTATAGTTTAAACAAGATTAATGAGGATAAAGATGAAAATTTGATCACTCACCAATGCCTTGTTAACTTTGCTATTGGTCCTTATAATGATAGTGTTATTTGTGATGTTACCGAAATGGATTGCACTCATCTCCTCCTAGACCTTGGTTGTTTGATAGACGTGTTATTCATGACGGTTATTTGAATCGCTATTGTTTTAACCATAACGGGAGGAGAGTTACTCTTCTACCCATGTATCCTCAAGAAGTTTTACAGGACCAAGTACTTAGAAATCAAGCTAAGGCGCTTCGGGAAGCCTAACAAAAGAAGAACAACCCATCCCCGACGTCGAAACAAGGGCCAACAAAGAAGCCAAGCCCTTAGCTGGCCGGTCACGGTCGTGACCCACATGTGACAAGCCAACTGAGGCTCTCAACAGATCGCTCACGACCCGTATGCCCATTCACGAACAGGTCACGAGTCGTGACACCCCTATCACGGCCCGTGATGCCCTTCACGATCGAACCGCTGGGCTCAGTCAGCCAGTCACGACCCGTGACCCCAAGGTCACGAGTCATGATCCCTCCTCTGACCACTATAGGCAACCCGTAATTGTTGACGGGTATTTTCTTGACTAACTGGACAACAAATAAATTTATAAGTCAAGACTCCGCTGAGTATAGCAAAGTCAGGATCGTTCCACGGGAAGCACTGTTGTTTGTCTATCAACCACTAAAAATGAAACAAAGAAAAACATAACAAAACACCTACGACCAGCCTCGTTAACGACTTTGTCAGGGTCGTTAACGAACCTGGGTACACTACGAATGCAGATTAACGACTAAAAACTCAAGTTCGGTACCGAGGCAACGAATCTGAACAACGAGTATATCGAAAAACAAACTCAATTAAGAATAAAAACCTAGGACAAGGGTTACCACAACACAGTCATGCATATAAACTCGTAGAAGATAAAGATCATGCCTTTAAAAAGATAAATTCATCAACTTTCGCTGATTAGCAAGCAAATCAATCAATTCTCATAAATCAATTCACTCAATCACTTGTTTTGGATCCAAAGCTCGAAACTTTCGTTATCGAACAATATCAACATTCAAGTTAATAACTTTCTCTCTCGATCAAGTTAAGAACTCAAATTACTTCGACTATCGTCTAGGCATAAACACAACAAGCAATCTAAAAATAGATAAAAGGCATTCAACACATCAACTTACTCATCAAACATGCATAACTATGCCGGGTTTCAACCCCGACCCTAGATAGGAAAACTACTCACTACTCATAGTAATAAAGCAAACAACTTCGATAAGAGAAAACATTGAAAATGGAACAACCTTACTTGAAATTACTAGGAAAAATATCGTCTTACAATATCCCGAAGAAACCGAAAACAAACAAGACAATAACGAGCAAACGAACCAATTAACGACCCAAGCTTCTCTCTCGATCGACCTTGGCTCGATGACCTTTCCACTCGACTTCTCTCGTGTCGGCCCTCCTAGAGAAAATAAAATTTGCCTTTGTTCCAACCCCCCCCCCCCCCTCTAAGCTAGAAAAGAAGGGTATTTATACTAATAAAGCTATCTAATAAAAAAACTAGAAGATAAAAACTTACCTAAAAGATAGAAACTTACTCCAAAAAGATAGAAAGATAACAAGACATAAAACATAAAATATAATAACCCTAAAACTCATTAAAAGCCCTACCAACACGGAATTATCAAGATAGATTTCCGCACAGGGTCGGTAGACATCACAAAGATCTCTCGAAAAATTCTATCTCTAAGCCTCGTTAACGAACCTTCACAGCCTCATTAATGAGTCTGGATTTGCTCTTCTTCAACTCTTTAAACTCTAAAAGCTTGGACTTCGACTTCTTATCTTCATGTACTTCCGTCCTTAACCATAGTACTCCAATTCAGCTCCAAAATCACTCTTTCCTGCTCAAAACCTACAAAAAAAACACAAAACGGAGTAGCTTCCATACTTTTCACAAAATATGCAAACTCATCCAAAAACGCACAAAACTAACTCTAAAACTACTAAAACTAAACCAAACAAACTAAGAAAACACTCTAAAAACTAGACTAAAAACACGAATATCAAAATACCCCATACTTAGACTTGCTTGTCCTCAAGCAATCACTAAACAATAATCAAAACCAAACAATCATACTCGTCAAGTAAATAGCCATCATCTAAAAAGCAACTTCAACACATAGAAGAAAATAGCAAATGACTATAAATGTCATCACACATATATGCACTAAATAAACATACGCTATTTCAATCCAACCTCTCAAGGGATATATGTGTTTCACTCAACTCTCAAATGTTTAGGCTTGTAAATTTAATCTCTCAACTCATCTTATATACAAAAACTCATAGAAATTGGAACTTATATCACCAAACTCTCCACCTAAGATTTGTCAAAACAAGCAAAGAATCATCAAGAGAAACTTAGGCTCAATGAAAAACTTCATAGAAGCTTCCATTCGGCCGGGTTGTAATGGGGCTTGGTAAAGACAATAAGGCGTGGAAAATATTTTGGCTATGTGGTGCTAATAATATCCGGGAATCAAGACTCCTAAAAACTCACATATCTCACCAAAAAACTCATAAAAAAAACTCTCTCTTCATTAAGCACTTTCTCTCCACTCACCCAACCAATCCTAGAAAGTCTCATAAAACAGCTCAAAAGAATCTCTGGGTTGTCTTTAAACACAAATGCACATCTTACTTTTCTTCTTTTTTTCTCTTATTCTCTTATTTCTTTCAGCTTTTTCTTCTCCTTGCGCAGCCTCGTTAACGAACCAGCAGGGTCGTTAACGAGATTCATCGTGTACACTTTCTTCACCTTTTTTCTCAACAACCAACTTCTTTTTTGTACATCCTTTGTTATCAAGAGATCTTTCTTTTTACAAAATAAAACAAGAGACTTCCAATCTACCCTTCCCAACAATCCCTAAATTTCAAACCAATCATAACATCTCACTCAACAAAACAATCCATAGTAACCGATACTAAGTCCTAATCCCTGGATAGGGTCAAGCTTATCTCGGCTAGGGAATAATTTTGTGGAGCTAAAAAAATATAAAGGCTTTAAGGCTCAAATTGGCTTCAAAAAGAGGAATAATGAAGGGTGGATATGGATAAGTAGGGCTTAAAGAATAGAAGTTCTCCATCATATGATCTTCACAAGTAATGAACTATAAATCTTATATAGGTCTCAAGAAATAGATAACCATTACAATTCCAAGAGATAACATGCATATAGAGAGTAAATCACACAAGAAAAGAAGAGGGATTTTATGTTCTCCCTATAAGGCCAAAAATAACTCACAAGGTAGCAATTTTTGTTGGATTGCATCACTTATGCTAAAGAGTATACATGCTCAATTTCATCAAATGCTATTCCTTCATAAAACAACTTCATAACAAGAATCAAGCTATACTATCAAAGACATGCTTGCAAGGAATTACATGATCATGCTAGCAACTACTATCATAGAAACATAAGAAAAAGGGTATCTATCCATTCTAAAACTCTCTTCTTCTTTTTTCAAAATTTTCAATTTTTTTCGATTTTTGATTTTTTTTAGAAACAAAGAACTACTTAAAACACAAAAGACACAAAACAAACAAGACACTAACTTTCTACCTTTTCCCACCCCATACTTAAAATTACAGTGTCCCCACTGTAATAAAAATAAGCAGAAGAAAAGAATAGAAAAGAAAACAAAAGAAAACAAAAGAAAAACTTACAAGATCTTTGAAGCAGAAAAGAAAACAATTCTTCAAACTGAATCAGCACCCATGTGGTGGAAAATAATGCTCGAAGTTCCCCATGAAGTCATACATCGTCCTCCAGCGCTCTGCATCATTCGCCTCTCTCTGTTGATGCCTCGTATCCTCGAATGCCATGCGAGCAGAATAGACACTCTCCCATCTATCCATCCTCCGATGAATATGTGTCTGCTGAAGGTTAAGTTGATGCATCTGAGATGAATGATCTTCGGCCCATGGAGGCGGGATACTCGATCCAGTGTACTCGGGCTGAGGAGGTGGTTGGGGCTGGAAGTGGTCTTGAAAAAGTACCGGATTGTAAGGCATGAGACCATAAGAATGTGGCTCGGTAGGTTGCTGCGGGGGGTCGTTGCCGACGCTGTGAGCCTCGATAGTAGCATTGGTAGAAGCCTCGAAGTGGTCGTTAACGACCCTGGCGGGCTCGTTAACAAAGATATTGTTGCCTAGAATTTCAGTGTCGAGGTCATCATCCCCAAGGTCGAGCTCTTCAGTGGCAGCCTCGGTAGCTACCTCAGTCTCTTCATCATCTTTGTCCATAGCTTCTTCCTCCCTCTCGAATCGGGACTCACATGGCCTAAGCGTCAGCTCATCTTGCGGCTTGGGCTCCAATGGGAACGCATGGCCCGTCCACACCTCGTACCAATTCGGTACGTATAGTAGCTCCCATTTAGCCAGGGTGAGTACAACATCTTGGCCTTGAACTTTTGTAGTAAACCCTCCCTCGGTCTGAGTGAAAATGCTGAAGCTAAACCAATAGTTTATGTTGAGCAGTTAGGCGTGGGATGGCGTATAGAGAGATAGATCAACTCCAAGATTGGTTGCCAAGAGACTAACCAAATTCCCACACCATACTTACTTTGACTTGATCGACTTCTCAACATAGTATAGCCATTCATACCCCAAGTTTAATGGGAGGGTTCCTCAAAAAGGATGGTGCGGAGGCATGCAACTTCCATCCTTGTCAGCCTGTTCAACTCTCTCTTGGGCCAAAAAGTAGCAGCTAGGACTCGCAGAATGATCCGAAAAATGGGGTTGATGATGCTTGCCCCGGATAGTGCTGCAGCGGAAGGCTCTACTTCCCCGGTGATATAGCTCCAAGTCTTTGTCACCTTGTAGTCCTTGAGACTGTAATCTCGAGAAGGATTTGGGAGCTCAAGAATACCATTGAACTCCGCCATTGTATACTCATGACTGACATTGCCAAGCCTGAATCTGATCCGTCCGGCCGAAGTCTTCGTCGGGAATCTTGTCTCAAGAGTGGCGAGGAACTCGGATGTGAGAGTCGGGAAGTGTGGTACCGCTTGTTTCTTCAATAAGTGAGGCACGTCGAGAATAGAAAAGGCCTCCTTGACATCGTCATAAAGCCCCATTTGCTTAGCACTCGACCTCGAGAACCACCTAGTGTAATGGTCCTTGTCTAATATGGCGTTGTAGAGGTTCGCTTGTCCTTGAGTGCGCAAAATCACGCTGTCCATGCGGGGTGGAGATGGGGACCGTTGATTCCTCTTCTTCTTTTGGGCTCGGGTTGCAGCTCGGCTAGAACTTGCCATGTGGACCTAAAAAAATACGAATTTTCTAAGATAAGAGACCCCATACTTGGTCTCGAAATAGCTCTCGGAATGCCTCGTTAACTGCCCAATTGGGATCAGTAACGGATCTGGACTGTTTTTTGGGCTTGATAATACGCAGGGTCGTTAACGAACCTGGGCAGGTTGTTAACGAGCCTGATCGAGAACTAGTCGCGAATTCCGAGGACTAATTACTCCAAATTTTCCAACAAAACAAACATGCATCAAACAAAATCCCACATATAGTACACAATCGGGTATATGCACCCCATACTTGCCCAATTACCCGTCCCGAACATGTCAAAATTGCCCAAAAACTCATGGTGAAGATAAAACAATTCTAGAAACAAGGTAGTTCATGCTTTTCCTAATCAAATTTCAATGGAGAAGCAAGCAAGAACAAACCAATACTAATCAAGATCAAACACCAATATTGAAGTAATAGGATCGTTAAGCAATAATAGGCATGCAACTCAAGTGCTTCAAATAAGAACAAGATATGAACTTCCTACCCTAAAAAATCATGAATCATACCAAGTAGAGAGTTAGGGTTTAGAAATCATATTGTTAGATCGAGAAATTGAAGAACGAGAATTGAAAATTCGAGTGGTTAACGAGTAAAGATCCTCGTTGGTAAGCAAATCAAGGGCGGCGATTTCGTTAACTAGGGTGGGACTCCGAGGCTCAGTGGTGGTGAGATTTCCGATCGGTGGTGAGGAGATACCGGTGTGATTTTTGAGAGTTTAAGCTTTGGATTGAGAAATTTGAGGGTGCAATTTTGGGAGTTTTGGAAGGGTTTTATAGGAGAGGGCTAGAGGTAGGGGAAGGGGTAAGAGGCGGAACATAGGTAAAGATAGAAGATAGATTTGGTTAAAATTTCTTACCTGCCCGTTTCCGAAATCGGTTTGCCAAACCGGGTCGTTAACGACCCTGGGTTGGGTCGTTAACGAACCGCCGTAGCCTTTTTCGAGTGATTTATGAGCCCAACTCCTGCATCTTGTTAGCTTAAAACTATTCTATCTTTCTACTTCTAAACTACTAGAAAAACTTAAAAGAAAGCTAGACAAAAAAGGAAGAAAAGAAGAAAATCTAAACTATACTAAAAACCGGGTTGCCTCCCGTAAGCGCTATTTTTAACGTCGTCAGCCCGACGTACTTACCTTGGCTTAAGGTGGCTCGTTGGTGGTGATGTTAGGGTCTTGAGGTACCCCATACTTAGCTTTGTAGGCATTATTGGCTTGAGTCACTAAATTTGGTCCTTTATGTTCTATCAATATGCCCGATATTCCTACATAAGGGTTAGTGAAATCCGAAAACCAAGGTGGTCCGGACTCCTCTATAGCATAAACAGTAGGACACGGTGTAGGAACAAAGTATGAAGAAGAATCATAACCAGTACTAGTGAATTCATGGTTAGAGTACTCACCTTGACTATAGCCCTGCATGCGGGGCTCGGTAATGGGCCAATGAGGTTCGGTAGGGATCTGTGTGAAATTCTCGTCCTCTTTGGTAATTGTAGGAGGATCGTTAGGAAAAGCTATGTCGAGTTCTGGCTGGGTCAACTCGATCTGTGCGGCCGCAGTTGGGTCATTAGCGTTTTGGTCAAGGCCGAATTCCACGCGTTCCTCTCCAATATCAAAAGTGAGGAGTCCTTTCCGCACATCGACCCTAGCACCTATTGTAGCTAGGAATGGCCTGCCTAGGATAATGGGGACGTGGGGGTCTTCAGGCATGTCGAGAACGATGAAATCATTTGGAATAAAGAATTTCCCAACTTGAATGGGATAGTTATCCACGACTCCTGTAGCCTTTACGCTTGATCCGTTTGCCATGTAGAGGTTCATGTCTACAGGCTCCAATGGTCCCATGTTGGCTTTTGACCAGATTAAAAGAGGAAGTAAACTAGCACTGGCTCCCAAATCACATAGAGCCTTGAATTTGCGGTCGCCTATGCCAATTGTTATGGCAAATCTCCCTGGGTCTCCTAGCTTTTCTGGTAGAGCAATAGATCGGACCTCGTCTTGCAGCTCTGTGATGGATCGTTTCCTACTAAGAATATCTTTCAAAAATTTCATGTAAGCCGGCATTTCGCTTAGGGCCTCAGCGAATGGGATGGAAATATTAATGCCCTGGAGAATCTTTACGAAACGCTTGAACTTACTCTCAGTAGAGTCCTTTGATTTCTTAATAGGAAAATGAAGAGATTTCACCATTCTCGGAACCAAGTCGGGCTCGAGAGGTGATGTTACCGGGTCGACACTAGGGTCGTTAGATGCTCTCGGCGGATCGTTATCGACTCTGATGGGGTCGTTAACTAGCCTGGGATTGAGAGAGGAGCTCGGATCAGGAAACTTACCTGGATTAGGGTCGTTGACGACCCTAGGAACTTCGTCACCATGGTGTGCCCGTTCGATACTTGCTCTCGCTGGCTCGTTACCGAGCTGAACCGTGGCGTCCTCTTCAGTCATAGGGCCCTTCTCCTTAGCTTGGACACGCTTCGGTAGTGTCTTTCCGCTCCTAAGGTGTACCGCTGCTATTTATCCCTTCGGGTTCTCCTCGGGTCGGCCCAGGAGTTGCCCTTGTGGTCTTGGAATCTGTGCAGCAAGGTTCCCTAGTTGGGAGTCAACATTTTTCTTCCACACATCGAACTCTCCCCATCTTTTTAGTTGGTTATTTAGGTTGGCTTGAACTTCGTTGATGCCTTCCTGTAACCCTTGCACCCATGATGGTGGCTCTTGATAGCCTGGAGGTCGATATGGTGTAGGTCGTCTATCCGGTGGGGTTGCTGCATAGTTGGGATTCGGGTTTTGGTTGCCCCACATTGGATAATTGTTTGACCTGTCAAAATTACTAGGTTGGTTCCTGTATGGGCCTCTCATATAGTTCACTTCAGCATATGTCTCAGCGGCTCTTACCTGTTCTATGTTAGTGCAAGCAGAAGTAATATGGGTAGAAGAGCCACACTCTTAACAAGATTGAGAGGATTTCAGAAAACTTACCTGCTTCTTCAGGCGGTTTACCTCGTCTTGCAGAAATTGATTTTTGACATCGGGGTCAACATCTTCCTTGTTAGGCATGTAGAGACGCCTCTAGGGCTGGGGAGATTGCTGGGTACCATACATGGCATCATAGTTAGACAGCTTGTCCAACAATTCCCATGCAGTCGTGGGTTCCATCTATATAAAACCGCACGCTATATGTGTGTTGATGCGGTTCTTCGTTTCTGCATTAATACCCTAGAAAAAGATTTCTTGGAGAACATATAAAGGTTGCCCATGAGTAGGGCATTGTCTAAGCATTTCCTTAAATCTTTCCCATGTTTCAACAAAAGTCTCATTAGGCAGCTGATGATAGGAGGTGATGTGCTTTCTCAACTCCGTTGTCTTGGCAGGAGGGAAAAATTTTGTAAGAAATTGATCATAAAAATTCTTCCAAGTCTTGATAGACTTAGGAGGTAAGCTCTCCAACCAGCTCAGGGCCTTTTCAGTAAGAGACCATCTAAAAGCTTTTAACAGAACATATTCAAGTGAGACACCTTCAGCAGCTATGGTGTCACATAAATCAAGAAAATTCTTAACATGTTCCATAGGGCACTCAGTAGGTTTCCCTTCAAACTGAGCCCGTTTAATCAAGGATATAAACTGAGACTTAATCTCAAGAGGTTTCTCTATCTCCGAAAGCACAATTGGAGACTCTGGCACCTTCAGTTCTGGGTGCATATATTGCTTGGCATTCCTCGGATAGGCATTCAGCTCTTCTTGTAAACGAGCACTGTTGATTCATTGACGTTCAACCTCGGCAGTGGCGGCGTCTCGATCAGCTTGTAACGCCTCCATCCGCCTTTGGAGTTCCTCCATTCGTTGAGCTATCTTTTCTTGTGTAGCCATGACTTGGTTTTCTCTATGTATACGGTGCAGAGAGCGTTCGGGTTCTGAATAATAATCGGTGTTGTCAAATTCGAGCCTTCGACGTCCAGCTAGCATACGCTGAGAAAACAAACAAAGAAAACGAAATTAAAACAAAAAACAGGGCCGGGCTATTCCCAGACCCAAGATAAACAAACAAACTTGTTGCCTCCCCGGCAACGGCGCCAATTTGTTGACGAGTATTTTCTTGACTAACTGGACAACAAATAAATTATAAGTCAAGACCCCGCTGAGTATAGCGAAGTCAGGATCGTTCCACGGGAAGCACTGTTGTTTGTCTATCAACCACTAAAAACGAAACAAAGCAAAACAGAACAAAACACCTACGACCAGCCTCGTTAACGACTTTCTCAGGGTCATTAACGAACCTGGGTACACTACGAATGTAGATTAACGACTAAAAACTCAAGTTCGGTACCGAGGCAACGAATCTGAACAACGAGTATACCGAAAACAAACTCAATTAAGAATAAAAACCTAGGACAAGGGTTACCACAACATAGTCATGCATATAAACTCGTAGAAGATAAAGATCATGCCTTTAAAAAGATAAATTCATCAACTTTCGCTGATTAGCAAGCAAATCAATCAATTCTCATAAATCAATTCACTCAATCACTTGTTTTGGATCCAAAGCTCGAAACTTTCGTTATCGAACAATATCAACATTCAAGTTAATACTTTCTCTCTCGATCAAGTTAAGAACTCAAATTACTTCGACTATCGTCTAGGCATAAACACAACAAGCAATCTAAAAATAGATAAAAAGGCATTCAACACATCAACTTACTCATCAAACATGCATAACTATGCCGGGTTTCAACCTCGACCCTAGATAGGAAAACTACTCACTACTCATAGTAATAAAGCAAACAACTTCGATAAGAGAAAACATTGAAAACGGAACAACCTTACTTGAAATTACTAGGAAAAATATCGTCTTACAATATCCCGAAGAAACCGAAAACAAACAAGACAATAACGAGCAAACTAACCGATTAGCGACCCAAGCTTCTCTCACGATTGACCTTGGCTCAATGATCTTCCCACTCGACTTCTCTCGTGTCGGCCCTCCTAGAGAAAATAAAATTCGTCTCTGTTCCAATCCCCCCCTCTAAGCTAGAAAAGAAGGGTATTTATACTAATAAAGCTATCTAATAAAAAGGCTAGAAGATAAAAACTTATCTAAAAGATAGAAACTTACTCCAAAAATATAGAAAGATAACCTAGAAAGATAACAAGACATAAAACATAAAATATAATAACCCTAAGACTCATTAAAAGCCCTACCGACACAGAATTATCAAGATAGATTTCCGCACAAGGTCGTTAGACATCACAAAGATCTCTCGAAAATTCTATCTCTAAGCCTCGTTAACGAACCTTCACAGCCTCGTTAACGAGTCTGGATTTGCTCTTCTTCAACTCTAAAAGCTTGGACTTCGACTTCTTATCTTCATGTTCTTCCGTCCTCCACCATAGTACTCCAATTCAGCTCCAAAATCACTCTTTCGTGCTCAAAACCTACAAAAAAAACAAAACGAAGTAGCTTCCATACTTTTCACAAATTATGCAAACTCATCCAAAAACGCACAAAACTAACTCTAAAACTACTAAAACTAAACCAAACAAACTAAGAAAACACACTAAAAACTAGACTAAAAACACGAATATCAGTAACGGCCCGTAACCACCCCATCACGACCCCTTTCCCTTCGCCGACTGCTTCTCATGCCTCGGGGTTGTCGGTTATGCCTTATAAGCCTCCGAACAAGAGTGAATGGCGTCCCAAAGACGATTCTAAACCAGGTATTGAAGGAGGAGTTGAAAGAAGAGTTCTTCTTGCCCACCCAAGAGATCTTCACCAAGCATTCAAGGGAGGTTTTTAATGTCTTCTTCTCTTTAGGAAGGATGTTTTACTTATTAATGTGGATTTGACTACCCTTCCTTCTCCTATCTCTTCTTTGTTACAAGATTTCATGGACTTGTTTCCCGAAGAGTTGTCACCCGGTCTTCCACCCCGTGAGAGGGATTGAGCACCAAATTGACTTGGTTCTTGGAGCTTCCCTCCCAAACCGAGATGCTTATAGAGTGAGTCTTTAAGAGACTAAGGAGTTACAATGCCAAGTGCAAGATTTGATGGACAAGGGCTATGTGAGAGAAAGTGTAAGTCCTTGCACCATCTCGGTCATTCTAGTTCCTAAGAAGGATGGATCTTGGCGTATGTGTGTGGATTGCCGTGCCATCAACCAAATTACGGTAAAGTATCATCACCGTATACCTCATTTGGATGATATGCTTGATGAATTGCATGGTTCTGTTTTGTTTACCAAGATACATCTTAGGAGTGGCTATCATCAAATTAGAATGAAAGAGGGAGGTGAATGGAAAGATGCTCTTAAAACAAAATATGGTTTTTATGAGTGACTTGTCATGCCTTTTGGATTGATTAATGCCCCTAGCACTTTCATGAGATTAATGAACCATGTTTTGCGTCCTTACTTGGAAAATTTTGTTGTTGTTTACTTTGATGACATCTTGGTTTACAACAAGTCATTACATAAGCATGTCGAGCATCTTAGGGTTGTTTTTTAATGACTTAGGCTAGAGAAGTTGTATGCAAATCTTGCCAAATGTGATTTTTGCTCTAGTTCGACTATCTTTCTTGGCTTTGTTATTTATAAAGATGGCTTAAGTGTAGATGACTCCAAAGTCAAAGCCATACAAGAGTGGCCTCAACTAGAATGCTGAGTTTAAGTGGAAAATGCAACAAGAGAATGTGTTTGTAACTTTGAAAGACAGGTTGTGCCATGCCCCGCTTCTCCAATGGCCTCAACTATCAATCCTTGCCTATTCCTCATAGCCCTTGGGAAGACATTTCTATGGATTTTGTGTTAGGCTTGCCTAGGACTAGAAGAGGGCATGATTCTATTTTTGTGGTAGTAGATAGGTTATCAAAAATGGCTCATTTCATTCCTTGTCATAAATCTGATGATGCTTCTCATATTACCGATTTGTTCTTTAAAGAAATTGTGAGATTGCATGGTATTCCTTGTTCTATTGTTTGTGATAGGGATGCTAAATTTTTGAGTTATTTTTGGAAGTCTTTGTGGTCTAAACTTGGTACTAGATTGCTTTTCTCTACTACTTGTCATCCACAAACCGATGGTCATAGGTCACTCCATCCGGCCACCAAGATGACACCGTTCGAGGTAGTGTATGGCCTTAATCCCAAGACCCCGGCGGATCTCACACCTCAACCCATGAAGGCTAAGGAGTCGTTTGAAGCACACAAGCGGGATGAGTTTGTGAGGAAGTTACATGAGAGGACCCGGATGCATCTAGAGCACAAGACCGCTAAGTACAAGCAACAAACGGACAAGGGATGTAAGAACGTTCAATTTGAAGAAGGCGATCTTGTGTGGGTGCATTACAGGAAAGAGAGGTTTCCAAACAAGCGCAAGTCTAAGTTGGATCCCTGTGGAGATGGCCCATTTCGAGTTGTCAAGCGGATTGGTCCCAACTCCCAATGCATACCGTTTGGATCTTCCCAGTGAGGCGGTGATTATATCGTGCACTCGACATTCAATGCAGCTAATTTGACTTTATATGAGCCCGATGATGACTCCGACGACGAATCGAGGATGCCTCGTGGCCAAGTGGAGGAGAATGATGCACCATAAACACATATGATTCCCGAAGACATCGAGGACTTGGCTCATATTCCCTTTGATGGACTAATCACTAGAGACTGAGCCAAGAAGTTGAAGAAAGCTACAATGGTTCTTCTAGCTCGTATTCCAGCCATGGTGGACGAGCCTAAGGAGCCAAGATGGGTCACTCCTATTCACCATGTTCAAGCTTGACTTGGACACACTCACATGCAAGAGTTGTTTGCATGCTTATCCTTGACTTACTATTTATAGTGCTTTCTATATATGTTTTTATATTTAATAGGATTTTCTACATATATGGACCATGTGTTATGGGCCATAATATGTGGGCTTATGGCTTTTCAAGTTAGGAAACATATTATTTTACCAATTTGGATCATGCAAGATTGGTGGGACGAATTTGGAAAGTAATATGGATCTTACTTCGAGCCTAAGTTATTAGTTGTCTTGCAATAATATCTTTAATTAAGGTAGAAGTCATATTAGGAAACAATATCTTTTAAGAATGACATAGGATAGTTGTCCATCTATGTCTATTTAAAAACCTTGTACTCTTTTCTTTCAAGACATGTTTAATTAAATCTTTGGAATAGAAACATTGCTTCTTATTAAAAGGGCCTTCAACCCAAAACTACTCTCTTGCTCTTGAATTTTCGTCCAACACCAAAACACAACACCAATTTCGAAATTCTCTTGCTTCAATCATCCAACACAACCTTTCAAACATAAATCAATCTCAAACACCCTTCAATTGAGTTGTTACTTGTTTTTTAAGCAATCAATTTACAAACCTTGTTACTTTGCAATCCAAAGAAGTGATTGAAAACCTAGGTTTGAGTCTTCTCATCCAAAGTTCAAGACTTGCAAGTAAAAGAAGAGAAGAATTAAATCTGACAATATCGGGACCTGGAAAACAAACGGAAACGAAGTGCGTGAGCTCATCAATTCCGTATCAACTATGCTAGCAACGGCTATAACTAAATGTGATACATGAAGGTTAAAAATAAACAAAATTGAACAAAAATTATGCAAGTTCATATAAACTAGTTGTAGGTTCACATATTTATTAATTTTTTTTGATAAGGAAAGGAATTTGGGTGGTCACTAACAGGCTAGTGACCGCCCAAGGGCATCCTGGCGGATGACGGTGTGCAAACCCGAGTCAACTGCAAGAGCAATAGAGGAAACATGTCGAAAAGAGTCAACAATGTAGTCCACCATTGAATTGCACTCACGGTAGACGTGAGTGATACTCCAATCCTCGAAATGAGCCAAAAAACAGTAGATGTCCGAACGAAGCAACTCAATCTCCCACGGGCAGCGCCAGCCACCAAGAACGGACTTGACCATCTGCAAATTATCACCTTCAATCTGGATATGGGGAATTCCACGTCGAATGGCCTCGATAAGTCCCTGGCGTAAGGCAATGGTCTCGGAGGTCAGAACAGATTATTGACCAATCAGTCCTCCGTCAAAACGGATAGGGGAGCCGCAAGAGTCCTTGAGTATGAACTCGTAAGAAGCCACGCCCTCTGCATTCACTACACCATCAAAATTCAACTTAATAAACTCCCTTTTGGGTTTTGTCCACTTTGTAGGCTTTCTCTTAGGCCCACCACTCGTCGTTCCATGGCGAGGGTTATCCGAAGCTGGGGCTTCAGCGAGTTTCCAATTTTTAATTTGGTTGTGAACAAAATCGCAAATGTTTGCGACGTTATTCAAATTTGTACCATTGTTGTTGTCGAAAACTCTCTTATTTATAGAGTACCATAGGCTCCACCAGGTATTAGCAAGGAGTTCCAATTCCTCTTTTGTTGATAGCGTTCTTATTTCATCCAGGACCTGATGTGGTTTTTTGTCCTTCGGGGAAATTTGGTTGAGGATCCGGCAAAGTTTAGAATTTAGGGGGGTATGATAGTAAAAAGTGATTAATGTCTTCCACCTGGCTATTACATGCCTCGCAGCCTTGTGGAACCGAGATGTGGTTGGCAGCGAGCCTCGTTTTAGTTGGCAGGTTGTTTCTGGCTACTTTCCAAATGAAATTCTTCATCTTGGAAGGGGGGGGGGGGGAGATGTTAAGTTTATTGATCCATTCCAGGTTAATTATTCACATATAGGCCCCGTTTGGTTTGTCGTGACATATGGAATCGTAAATGTAAACGGAAACGAAATGAATCTAGAATATTTTTAGTGTCATAATACATTCATATAAAAAATTCATCCAACAACTTGTCCATTGTAAAAGTGAGATAGAAGAGAGTGATTCCACCATTTTGTTACCCACCCCTTTGATGGAAAAATGATTGAGGTAGAGCAAGCCCCTTTTACAATGGATAAGAGGTTGTGCAAAACAAGTTGATTTTTTTTGTTATTGTATAATGCCACTAAATGGACTACATTCATTTCCATTCCGTTTACGTTTCCATGAATTGCAATCAAATGGGGCCATAGTATGTGATAAAAAATTAAACCTACTGAATACGAAGTATAACAAAAGATGCCAAATGTATAATTTTTTTAAATCAAACACATAAAGTGTCAAAAACCATAATGTGAACTCAAAAATCAATAATCCCTAATCCTCCAAGAAATTTTTCTCTGATTACGCAAGTAAGATAAGCATTAGTAGCAACTCTGATATGTTCGTTATTCAAAATAGGATCATTAATTTGGGCTCTTCACGCATACACAATCAACCCCATACTAGCAGATCAAATCAACCAAGCCATAAAATTGAAGCTTTGTATTTTCCTTGACACAAGCAACTAACGATCCCAACTCCAAAGCATTCTTGCATTGGATCTTGTACACTCTCTCAGGCACCTCTACTCAAGACTTGATTTTGAAGTCGGTGAATGAAATATCAAGAAGTTGGAGGAATCGAGAGAGTTCGAAGGGTAGGGTTTTTTGAGTAAATCGATGGAGTTGGATGAGAAGCCATGTTGACTTATTTGTGAGCGTTAAGAGAGCGATTTCATCATTGACTTCAAGATGTCATGCCATCAACACTATCAACGCTACAAGCATGGACAGTTCACCACTCACAACGATAAAAGTTGATGAACAACTTATATTAAACGACGAATGTAGAAAGAATTTGATTAAATAAGACACATTCTGATACAAGGTTCACATTAAATCATATTATGTTCACGTAAAATACATGACGTTCATTTGAAATATGATTTATTTCACAAGCAACCTACATTGGTAATGATTTTTTTTATCAAACAATGCAAAGACCCTCTATAAAGCCAGTTGTTTGTACTAGAGCTATTTATACTCTATAACCATTGAAGTTGAATCCAAGTTTTGATGACATTGAGCAACTTTGTTGGATTATTACAATAAATTTGGCACACTATCTTCATATTACAATAAACTAACAAGGTTCTTCCTATTTTCTAATTAATATCTAATGATTCATCATCTTATTCATCAAAGAACGTCCAATGATTCAAATATCCAATAAAACACAATAATTCGTCACCATTAGACGTCCAATGAAACTCATAAAATTATTTGATTTATTTCACAAGCAAAGCTAATCTATTAGGACTTTCAACAAACATGTTATATGCATCTCAAATCACATGGTCAAATAAATTGAAAACTCAAATATGGGACATTGGATAGTACAAAAACAACATCAAAACACTAAATAATGGAGAAATTGGTACTGATTACAACTCAAATTGACGACAATTTCATCATAAAGGGTGAAATCAACCCAAAATTTAAACAGAGAAAATGAAATTCGAAAATTAGCAAACATACCTAAATTAGAATCCATGGAAAAGTAATAGCATCGATTCAACGGGAGAAATAGAGAAGAACACGATCAAACCAAGTAAACAAGTAGAACAAAGAATGGAAAAATGTAGGTTGTGCATATATGCTGGAGAAGAGGATGTGAGGAAGAGGATAGGTGGGGCAAAATGATGATCTTACCCCTCGCATTTATATATTAAAATAGAAAAGTGCGATTTCCGTAAAAACGCTCTCAGTAGTTCAGTAAAAATGCTCTCTTTTTCCTTGGCAATTTTTAGGGCGATTTCCGGCGGCATCTCCCGCTCCTTCTCCAACCTTACTATGGCATGGGTTTCCTCACGAGACCTTTGCACAACGTTCATGGTGGCATCCTCTCGAGCCACCACCGAACCGGAGCCCTAGCACCGCCGCCCTTCGTGTCGTTCTTAGCGTGACATTTTGCCACTCTCCCTCTTTTCGCGGCCTCTCTTTCTCTCTTTGTGTTTTCGTCCAAGTTTTTCTCCATTCGAGACAATGGGGAAGAAAAATAAAGGCTCGAGCTCACCTCCCATGGTGGAAAAAGATCCTAGCAAGTACTTGAAAGAACCAGCCACCTCCTTGGCCGCCGCTAATGGTGATAAGGATAAAAACCATAAGGCGCCTCGCAAGCCCAAGGTCGTACCAACGATGGAGGGTGTTGTCGAGGTTGCCAAGGCTGGAAACTCCAATGGTGAAGCCAACCCTCCCACGGTGGAGCTCGAAGAAAGGGTTGTCAATGGCAAGGACAACTTGTCCGATGATGATGAGTCGTATTTTCCGGCGATGCCCGGGCGTGGCTCGGTGTTGTCGTCGGTGGTGGTGGCCAGCCACGTCCCACCTAACCCTAGCGCTGATAACCATGCCAAGCATGCCAACAATAGCAATGATGATGTGGGGGAAACCAAAGAGACGCCCCAAGATCCCAAGCATGCGCATGCAGCCGCTGCATTAATTGTAGCGCACGGTCCCGAGGCAAGCGCGCCTGCCCATGCGCCAGCAATGGCACGTTTCAACCAGCTAAGGAGCACATCGGCATAATTAAATCTGCTTTGAAATCCTACGTTGGCGCGGCTACTCAGCCCGGCGCGGCCAACCATCCCGGCGCCGCTGCGACGCGCCCCAACGCTTGGGCCACTCGGTCCAAGAAGGTTTTCATGAACTCCGGACTCGGTGGTAACTTATACGCCACCCACTTCGAACCATGTCTCCATCAAAATTTCCGAAGGGCTTCCCAAGTAAACTTTTTGGGCATGGTCTTTACTTGGGCAATATGTCGGTTTCTACCCGGGCCATTTTATGATCAATGACATGATGAAATCTTGGGGTGTCAAGGCACGATATAGAGAAGAAGAAGGTTGGCTTATTTTTCAATTTGAGTCGGAAGATGATCAAGTGAAAGTCTTGCGTGGAGGCCCCTACTTTATTCATGGGAAATCGATGCTTCTTAAACACATTCCGGACAAATTCGCCTTCAATAGGCGTGACATTGCCACAATTCCTCTTTGGGTTCGAATCTACGGTCTCTCACAAACATATTGGACCTATGAATTGCTTGACCGAGTTGCTTCTCATGTTGGCAAGCCTCTCTATGTTGACTCGGTAACCGATGGGAGAAAACGTGGCTCATATGCTCGTGTTTTGGTGGAGCTCAACTTTGGCGCGCCGATCACTCGAGAAGTAAGTGTTGATTTTGATGATGGTGAATCAATTGATTGCTCGTTTCTTGTTGAGAATGAGCCTTTGTTTTGCAAAGGATGTTGTGTGTTTGGGCATGATCTTGTAGATTGCTCGTTCAAGGATAAAAAGGATTTCATTGGTACTAAGGTGAGGAAAAGCTCCAAGGCCTCGAAGTGACATGCTCGGAGAGGGGACAAGCCAGACGGGGATGGTGGCTCCTTAGATGCCAACGGCAAGAAGGTGTGGCCTCCTTCCAATGACTCCGTCGTGAAAGATCCAATGCCCCCTAGAACCGACACGTCCTCCAACAACGAAGCACCAAAGAACAAGGACACCTCCAAGAGTGTGAGTGGGAAACGGAAACACAAGAAGGCTAGCCCTTCTAAAACACAAAACTTGAGTGACAAACATGGTGAGAGTAGGGATTCAAGTGACACACAAAGTGATGGGGAGTCTCATGCTTCGGATGAGCTTCCTAACTTAGAGCTCGATGAGTTCGAAAGTGAGGGGGGTTTTTCTAGTGAGGATGAGAGTGATACACATGAAAATGAGAGTGAAAATGAGGTGTCCATTGCTCCCGGAGCGTCTTCATCGGAAGAGGGCGAGGCTAGTGTGGAGGGAGATGATGAAGTCCCGGACAACTCTACCGGGGATGGAAGAGGAGGAGGCCGAGGAGAGGATGAAACTCTTTTTGAGGAGGTCCTCTCAAGATCTCAAAAGAAGAAAGCCAAGGCCAAGGCCAAGGCTATAGAAGTGGTTCAAGGACTATCAGCTAAAGGGAAGTGGTCGGCGCACCAAAGATCACTAAGGAGCACAACTAGAAATGAGAAAAACAAGGCCATTGTGCCTAAATGAAGATCCTCGCTTGGAACATTCAAGGGCTTGGCCAAGCCTTGAAACAAAATGATTTGCTTGGTGTGATACGAGAATTTGAGGCTAAGGTATGTGGATTTTTTGAAACTAAATGTGGTGGGTGGAATTTGGTTGATTTGGCGCGTCGTGTGGCCCCGGGATGGGAGTTTGATTCTAATTTCCATCTTCATGCTCGTGGCCGTATTTTTGTGCTTTGGGATCCTAATTTTGTTGATATTGAGTTGCTTTGTATGTCATCTCAACATGTTGGTTGCCTTGTTACTTGCAAGACTACCCGAAAAAAGTTTGGTGTGTACTTTGTTTATGGCTTGCATAGCGTTGTGGCGCGTCGGCCGCATTGGAATCGAATTGATGAGCTTCTTGAGGCTCATAAGTTGTCGTGGATGGTGCTCGGTGACTTTAATTGCATCATGGCTGAGGAGGAAATAATCAATGGTGAGAGAGTTTCAATGTACGAGTGCAAGGATATGGTGGAAGCTTGTCGGAAACATGGACTAGTGGACACTCCGAGCACAAGTGCCAACTCTTTCACTTGGACCAATGGCATGAAATGGAGCAAAATTGACCGAGTCATGGTAAATCCTTCTTGGTTCAATTCGGATTTTTATTGTCATACTAATTTCCCGGACAAGTTGCATCTCTCCAACCACAAGTCGGGCATTGTGTCCTTGCGCAGGGTCTCCGGGAATGGCAAGTTTTATTTCATGTTTTTCAACATGTGGGCGGCCCATCCGAGATTCAAGGAGGTCATCCGAGATGGATGGGTGTCTCACCACCGAGGCACTTATCAATTTCGTCTTTCCAAGCTCCTCCTTGGATTGAAAACGCCCTTGAAGATGCTTAACAAGGCAGAGTTTAGTCACATTTTCTCTAGGGTTGTCGAGGCCAACCTCGCTTATTCCACGACCATTGAGGAGTTTCGGCTTAACTCTGATTCTATGGAGGCTAGACGAGAGGTTGATGAGTTGAAAATCAAGACCAAAAGGTTGAATGAAGCGGAGGCGAGTTTTCTTAGACAACAAGCCAAGGCGAAGTATGTGCTCAAGAGCGACCTGTGCTCGAAGTATTTCCATGCTTTGTTGAAGGTGAAAGGATGTAGAAACCACATCGCTTCCATTACCCAAAGTGATGGGAGCCCTATTTCCATGAGCGAGGTGGTTAGAGAGTTCGAAGGCTTTTTCAAAGGCCTTTTTGGTTCAGAGGTGCCGTTCACATTGCCCGCGCCGAGTGAGTTTGCGCATGGGTGTGCCTTGCAGCGGAGGACGGCACGACTCTCATTGCACTGGTGTCTACCGAGGAGATCAAGGCAGCGCTTTGGGCCATGGGCGATGACAAAGCTCCCAGGCCCGATGGCTTCACCGCCAAGTTTTTCAAGGCGTCTTGGGATCTCATCGGTCACGAGGTGTGTGCGGCGGTCAAAGAGTTCTTCACCAACGGAAAAGCTCCTTCGGAAATTCAACCACACTATCATCTCACTCATTCCGAAAGTGGAGTCCCCGATACGTGTTGATCAATTCCGGCCTATTTCATGTTGCAATGTGATCTATAAGCTCATTTCCAAAGTGATGACGCTTCGACTCGGAAAATGTCTCGGCCCCCTCATAGATCCGGCCCAAAGCGCTTTTGTGGAGGGTCGGTTGATGTCGGATAACAGTTTCTTAGTCCAAGAGCTCCTTAGAATATATGAAGTGACTAGAGACATGCGTCGGTGCTTCTTGAACGTGGATCTTGCCAAGGCTTACGACTCCATTTCATGGGATTTCCTAAGGTTTGCCCTTCATCACCTTGTTTTTCCCCCAAAATTCATTGCTTTGATCATGGAATACGTGAGCACCGCCTCCTACTCAATCAAAGTTAACAAAGGCATCCACGGCTTCTTCTCGGGCAAACGAGGTCTAAGACACGGTGACCCCCTCTCCCCTCTTCTTTTTGTGATTTGTATGGAACTTCTTTCACGTCTTCTTAAAAAGGAGACCTCCAAAAGTTCCTTCCATTTCCATAAAAATTGTGAGAGTCTCCGGCTTACCTATTTGATTTTTGCCGACGATGTTGTTCTATTTTGTCGGGGTGATGAGAGCTCGATTCGTGTCTTGATGGGTTGTTTAGAGTATTTCAAACACATGTCGGGGTTGAGTATGAATGTGTGGGAAATCTTCTATCTTTCTTGCCTCGGTGCCGGACCTCAAAAGAGGGCCCATTTTGGCCGCCACCGGATTTCGTGAGGGTAAATTTCCTTTCCGCTACTTGGGTATTCCTATTTGCCCTCACGGGCTCCGGGTTATACATTACAAGCCACTCCTTGATAAGATTAGTGGGTTTCTTAATGCTTGGTCCAAGAAAAGCATATCTTTTGCCGGGTGTCGGGAGTTGATCATTTCGGTTCTCCAAGGGTGTGAGGGTTTTTGGTTGTCCATTTTGTTGGTCCCCGACGCGGTCATTACTAGCCTCGTTGCCATTTGTCGTAATTTCCGTTGGCGACGCCCTTGGGTTAAGTGGGTGGATACTTGTGTGCCTCAGAGAGAGGGTGGGCTCGGTTTCCTTGATCTTGGGGTGTGGAATATGTCATTCATGCTTAAGCATTTTTGGCATATTTTTGACATGAGAGATAGCCTTTGGGTGAGGTGGGTTCATCCTCGCTACCTTAGTGTGGTGGAACCTCTTGTTTGGACTCCTCACAAGAGGGAATCGCCTTTGATTAAGGCCATCATCGAGGCCCGAGATTTGATCTTTGCACTTGATGGGCGCGAGGAGAGTGTGGAGGATTTGCTTAGCTCTTGGTGTGAGGAAGGGCGCTTTCAGGTGACCAAAGCTTATGAGGCTCTTAGGGCTCGGAGACTGGTGGTTCGGTGGCATAGAGAGGTGTGGGCTAAGCACAACACACCCAAGCATATGTTTATTTTGTGGCTCGCCAACCTCGGCAAGTTGTCCACCTATGATCGGCTCTTGTTCCTTGATGTTGACCCGGGTTGCCGCTTGTGTGGTGTTGATTTGGAGTCACATGAGCATCTTTTTTCGAGTGTCCCTACACTATTGACATTTGGAGGGAGGTCCGGGTTAGATTTTTGATCCCCGTCGTCGCTCATTTGGTGAGGCACACCCTTCGCTGGCTCCATAGGCGTGCCCGTGGCCGCGATTGCCTCACTCGGGCTCGGGTTTTTGCTCTGTCGACTACGGTTTATTACATTTGGCATGCTCATAACGCTTGTATTTTTGATGCGAACCTCATCTCTCCTGAGGTAGTGGCTCGCTTGATTATTGCCCATGTATTTCGTTTACTTCATGATATGTTTCCTATTTGTATGGTTGAGACATTGTAGTTTGCTTTGGTTGTGTAGTTTGGAAGGCTTGCATGCTTGTCCATTTGCGCTTGTTTTTGCATAGTTTGGAAGGCATGCGTGCTTGTCCATTTATGCTCCGGATATTAGTTTGATTGTACCACCCTCCTCGTAGGGTTCATATTTTAATCGAATTTACCTTTACACCAAAAAAAAATAGAAAAGTGCTCTTATCCCAGTCATCCACTAGGAGAGATCTAATGGACCAAATTCATTTTCAGTTTGTGGGATAAGGGCAATATTCATTTGATTCAATTCCCTATTATTATATGTAAAATGTAAGACTTTACCGAAACATGTCGACCTACTTGAGAGTGCCGGTTTTCAAGCGTCCTTTTGCCATGCTCATGCATTTATATTCGTTAGTGGGGCAACTCGCATTTTTGTAAGCTAGATGGATTGAGTGCATACAATTTTCTTAGAAGTTTAATTATATATATAATCCCACATCAATTTACATTATACCTTTTTATATTTATCTTTTTACCCTTGATTATTTAACGCACCATCAGATGGGCAAGACAATCTATCCTGGTGGATGAGTTGGAATGTTTCACTAGAGACGTATGGTTTATTGGCCTATTTTTATTCACGAGTCGGGTGGTGACATACCCGGCTTATTTTCGGGCCCTAACCATGCTTATTGAAGCAAGTAAAAACCTCAATGGTCGTTACCATTAATACTAGATAAAGATGGCAAAATGTCAAATCCATGTAACAAATGCCTAACCAATTAAAAACTAGTGGGCGATATTCATGCCATAATATATGAGTCGAAATCATTTTCGGTTTTTTGAGTTGTTTTGTTCGGCCATATAGCCCATAGCGCCACTAGAACCCAGGCGGTCTTGTCGGTACGCAGTAAAGCGCAGGCGTCGAACAGCAGCGCGGCTCATTCGGCGCAAATCTACGTGGGCCCCTCAGCCTTCGGGATTTCACGGGTTTGCTTCAAGCTTAAAAAAGAACACCGCCCCCTGCCACCCTCTATCTATCTAGATCTCTTCTCTTCGATCGTGTCTTTGTTATCGTCCCGTCGACCGAGAATTCATTTGTTTCTCTTCTTCTCAGATCCGCTCTCCGTTTCGATCGTTCGACCACTCATTTTCTTCTCTAATTTACTTTTGAAAAATAATTGCTGATTCGCCAGATCCGCAAGAATGGATTTTATGAAGGTTTTCGATCAGACGGTCCGCGAGATGTGAGTTCTCGGATTTTGCTTCTCTTCGATTGATCTCTTCATATAGAATTTGGATAGTAAAGTTTTAATGAGGAGATGCCATTTGATTTGATCGGTGCAGAAAAAGAGAGGTGAATTTGAAGGTCTTGAAGGTTCCAGAGATCGAGCAGAAGGTTGGACCTCGAATTTTGCTTTTTTTTTTTTGCCTGCTTGCCAAATTGAGTGATTCATCCTTGCATCTGATGTGTGAATGTTGGTAGGAGAGCTGATTCTCTTTTGTTCTTTATGATTCTCTTTTGTTTTCTATTATAGTCACTTATGGAAGTCACACTTGTGGTGGATTTGGCTCTTTATATCCCATTCACTTCTCAACAAAACTCAATATGACATCCTAGAAATTAGATACTAATTGGTGTCATTTTGTTCGAGTTTAAATGAATGTAATTGTAATTAATTTTCTCAATATGTGTAATATAAAAATATGAACTTTTAGAATGCTGTTCCATTGTGCTCGAGTTGCATGTAGTTGATTGATAGAAATCTTCTTGTGCTGATCTATTTTATGCAATTTCTTGAGAGATTGACTTGCCACTGAGATGTGGGCTATTATGTATTTGTGGCCAATTTTGGTAAGTCAAGATGAACACTATGTTCTTTTGTTTGCCTTTAAACTTCATGCAATCTTGCTGACTAATAGTTTGAAGCCATAGAGTCATAAAACAGTCATAGGTTATTTATGAGTCGTGAATACAGCTAAGTGACTGCGGAGCAGAAAGCAGGCTTGAGAGCTCCACACAACTTTATGCTATACTGAAACCTTATTTGTTTTCCTAGTGATTTTATATTTAGCTTCTCTATGCACCTCTTCTAAGTAATAGTACTAAATTGTTAAATCTTTCCATGGCATTGCTAATGTTAGTTTGATTTTCTTCATTGTTCTTGAATTGTGCAAACTAAGAATTTGTAATTTTTGGCTCAAAGGAAAGTAAAGATGTGACTAAAGTTTTATGGAACTTATTATCTTTTAAATGTATGTAATAATCATATCAATCAAAGAAATGAAGGGGCTTTACATACATATGTGTTTGATATCTTTGATTTTCTTTTATTTTCCAAGTGTTCTCGTATCTGGCCTCTCTTATCCACCCCTTTTAATTGGGAAGAAATTCGATTCCCAATGTGATAGTAGTAGCTGTACTAAGATCACTACTTCTTAAAAAAGTTGATGTGGTCTCTGAAGTTCATAGTTGTTGATTTGCTTTGTCGACTGTCATAGGTATTGGATGCAACAGATAATGAACCATGGGGTCCTCATGGAACCGCACTGGCAGAGATTGCACAAGCCACAAAAAAATTGTAATTCACAAATCCTTAATACTTAGATCAATTGTTTCCTGGAATATAGTTGACTTTTCTTATAATATATTTGTATTTTTTTGTTCCTCAAGCACCGAGTGTCAGATGGTGATGAATGTTCTCTGGACAAGATTGGGTGAAACTGGAAAGGATTGGCGCTATGTATATAAGGTGTGACTTTTATGCCACTTACATTTTTTAATATGTCATGGATGGCAATCTAAGTATCAAAACCTCATTCTGAACACATTGAACAATTTAGAGCTCTGCAGCCAGTTCTCTTCTCCAACACCTCACTCTCTTTCTTTCTGTTGTTCAGGCATTAACTGTTGTAGAATATCTTATAGCCAATGGATCTGAGCGAGCAGTGGATGACATTGTTGAGCATACCTTCCAGATATCTGTACATATTTTTTTTCCATTATTTTAATATTTTTTTCACAGTATTTGAAGCATCTAATTAATTATTGTTCTTTCAAATTATTTGCTTCTTGCGTTCTGAAGTCACTTACAGGCTTTGAATTTGTTGAGCCAAATGGGAAGGATGTGGGGATTAACGTCAGAAAAAAGGCAGAAACCATAGTGGGTCTGTTGAATAATAAAGAGAAAATAGAGCAAGTTCGAAATAAGGCTGCTGCTACACGTGACAAGTAAGTCTGTGCTTCAAGTTCCAAAATAATATATGTAGTCTTATCTCAGTTCATCTTATTTAACAACTCTTTTGGTACAGGTACATTGGGCTTTCATCAACAGGGATGACCTCCAAATCAAGTGCTGCCTTTGGTAGCAGTAGTTTCCGGAGCAGCAGTGGTTATGGAGGCTTTGGTGGGAGCTATGACAGTGATACCTACAGTAGTAAAGAAAAAGATGAAAATCAGTTTGGGGAAGAAAGGGCTGACAAATTTGTACCCAAGTCACACCGAAGATCTTCAGATGAAAGGAAGAAGGAATCAACCAGCTATGGCAGGTAATGCTCTGTTTGTATCATAGAACAAGGAGCCAATTTGCTTTACTTTTACCACCCTGGTTAAATTTAGTCCTTAATTATTAATATTGTTTGGCTTGTAAGTTGTGCTCCACAATTGGTGATGACTATATTATTGGTGATTATCATGCTCTTTTGTAATGCCCTGTTTGTATCATAGAACAAGGAGCCAATTGGATTGTAAGTTGTTGCATCTTTTGTCTATCTTTGTTTTGATTATAGTTTGTGTTTGTGCTTGCTGCTTAGTGATGAAGTCTTGTTTTTGGATGTGTATAGTGCGCAACTGCACTTAGGTGACTAGTAGTTTGCATGGTATTCCCTAGCACTCTGCATATTTATTTGGAAGAGCATATTTTTCCTTAAGAGTACTTATATACTGTCTTAGGCTAAGTTTCATGGATAAACTTAAGTTTCATGGATAAACTTATGAACAACAAGGGTATGTTGGTCTGTTAATTATTGAGCTAAGATGTGTAAAACATACTTGTTTTATTTTAGAGCTTCTTCAGCTTCATCGCCAATGCTTTTATTTAATATAAAAGGAAATACAGAATTATTTGAATCTAATTTGTATTGGCACTTTTGCAGCAAGGATCAAAATATTCCATCATCAGCCTCAAAGGAAACAGCAAGCAGAAGCAGCTCCAAAGGATATGGTACAATTACGGGGCACATTCCAAGTGAAACTCTTGAGCAACATCTAGATGATGATGATGATGATTTTGATCCGCGTGCAACATCAAAAGGCAGTAAGTACATTTTGAACTTTCTTAAAAAAATATTAAGTTACTTCTTTCTTGCTATTGTTCTTTGTCATACATTTTTCTAAGGAGTGTCTTAGTTTCTCGATTTTGTTCACTGAAATAGTCATGTTGTTTCTGACGGAAGTAGGGATTAGCGAGTCGAGATTTGACCTGCTTTGTGTGATTCTTGTATGTGATTATTTGCCACTCAAAATAACCAGGAAGTTTCTTCGTTCTTACTGATACATATGTTAGAAAAGTTCAGAGATGTGTTTTTTGTGGTGTATGTGAAAAATCTGTTTCATATGCTCCATGCAATGTGTCAGGGATGATATTCTCTAATGATTCAGTAACTGTCATTTAACAATTATTCATCTGTTGTGATGTTGGTGACTCACCGACCTTATCATTTTGAATGAGATTGTTGTCTGACTTGTGGCTCACAAATTTATTAACAGAATCCACTTCTGCAAATCCTCAAGTAGATTTATTTGGTGAAAGTTTAATCGGTGACCTCATGGATGCACCAACTTCCATTCCCTCAGAAACAGGTTCTGCGAACAACAATTCATCAAATGTTGATCTATTTGCTGATGCGACTTTCATATCAGCTCCACCTGCACCTAAAGCTGAAACTGGAGGGAATGCTCGGTTTCAGGTAATAATATTAATGTCTCAAATAGAGTTCATTTGTGCTGGCATTCTGATATATGTTGACCTTTTGATCAAATGAAGTATTTTCAATAAACTTTATGTTGTCAGAAAACTGGTACTTAATAGTTTCTCATTCTCTTACAGCGAGCATGCTGAACCTAATAGCCAACCTTTTCAAATTTCATTATTGGAGTAATTTATTGGAATTAGTAAAGCTGGAAGATTGAAGATTCAAATAGCCAAAAAATTTCAAATATATAGTTAACATCAGTGTTGTCTGCTTCTTCCATCCTGTTTACCCACTGAAGTTCCTGCAGAAGCATCACCTCTGCAATTGTATATACATTGATTAAGGTCATGCACTTGATTGAGTCAACTGGGCAGGAGCCCTCTAACGCTAGGTACAGGTTCAGTTGGTTAATAGAGTCGGAATTATTTTAGACATGTTGAAAATATGCACTATTACATGTTCATTGGACAGCTTAAGAAAATAGCTGAGAACTTCAGTTTTTCAAAAGAATTGACAACAAACCAGATCTTGTAAAAAGAAATATATTCCATACTTCTTGTTGTTGCATTATTCCATAGTGATTTTAAATCAACATCACTGTACAAATTCAATATTCCTTGTATGTGCATTGCTACAAGAAAATGGCTTACAGATTTGTCACCCAAAGTTGGTATGGAAATTTTTGAGCTGAAAATGACCCCAGTGATCCAAGATTGAAAATCAATCTGAATTGAATTTGATGTGACCTGTATACTAAAAGATTTTAATATCATCTGATCCGAAGGAGCAAGGCTGATCATTTCATAACCTGTAAAACGTGAGGAGAGACAAAGTCAAACCAAAACTTAACAATGCAAAATCTGATCCTGAATTTGTTGTTCCACCTTTAAGAATTATGAGAGTTATTTCCTATTTTTTTTCATAATAATTACATTGTCAGTTTATCCTCCCGACTTTTCACCAGTGTGATTTTTTTTTATGAAACAATTTGTGCAGCCCAACAACATTGATCTATTTGCATCTGGGCCAGCTTCTTCTGCAATGGCCTCTTCAACAGATGACCTTTTTGCTGCCTCTGATAAAGTTGTGCAGCCTGAAGCAAAGACTGCAGATGCAGGGGCAACGAGTGTGAATTCCTTTGACCCCTTTGCTGCAGTTCCGCTAAACAACTTCAATGATGCTGACCCATTTGGTGCATTCACTTCGTATACTGATTCATCATCTTCAGACCCTACTCCCAATACTGTCCAGAGTGGCAGCAAAGTTAATGACATGAATAGTATTAATCCTTCTCCGGAAGCAATGCTGGCTCCTAAGAAAGACAGTTTTCAGGTGAAATCTGGAATTTGGGCAGATTCACTAAGCCGTGGAATTATTGATCTCAATATAACTGCTCGTAAGCTGATCTATCTTATCCTTCATTTTCATTTTATATTTTGTGGAATTTTCTTGGAGCTGTTGTTCTGTTGAGTTTTTTTTCCCCTAAAAAAGTCTGCCGTATTTCTGATACTGTTGAATACTTAAGGATTATTGCTTGCTAGAATGCTAGTCAAATGTTGATTATGCTACGGGAAGAGATTCGACATATGAACAATAGAAATTTTGGAAAAGTGGAAATTGATGGGGATAATCTCCAAGTCATTAATGCCATTAAAGGGAAAAATCACTGCCCTTGGGAGATTGAGCTTATAATAGCTGATATCTATCCTTGTGTCCATTTATGGAAACCAGGATGTCTCGATTAATCATATTTATAGGGATCGTAACGCTGTGGCCGACAAAATTGCTAAATTAGGTCACAGTCTCCCTGTTGAGTGTATAAAGACTCATTAGGAACTTTTTGTTCTCATCCCAAAAGGATGTTCTAGGGCGCCCTCCGTAAAGGAGAGCTCCCTAATTCTTACCTAATCAAAAAAAAAAAAATAATGTTGATTATGCTACATATTTTTACCCTGGCACTGTTGGATTGTTGCATGGCATGGTGGTGATGGATTTGACCCGTAGTAAATTGATGATGTAAATGTAAGATGACACGGTGTGCTTGATTAGTTGTTTATGAAAATTATTTCTTCTCTATTGCACATATTTCCTTTTAGCTTCAACCCTATTTAATTATTTATTTATTGATATATTATATTTTTGCATATACTTTCAGCCAAGAAGATCTCTCTAGCAGATGTAGGAATCGTAGGGGGACTAACTGATGAATTCTCACAAGAAAAACAAAAGGGTCCTCAGCCAACTTACGACATGGGAAGAGCCATGGGTACTGGTTCTGGCCTCGGTATAACTGGTTTTACTTCAGCAACATCAACAACAACATCAAATGCAGACAACATCTTCTCTAACTGGTCATACATTCAAAAGTGATCCTGCTCTTTCTTCTCTGCAAATGCTGTTGCGGGTTTGGAGCCGCTTTATTACCACCCTTGGCCCTGGCCCTGGCCCTGCTGAATAGTGTGTTTCCCTAAATTGCATGCGATGCTAGTATTATTCGATTGTATCATCAATTTAAACGATGTTTTGTGAAGATTCACACACTCCCGGGTGCACTTTGGTCTTGTCACCTGAGTCTGATTTCTATGATTGTCCGTTTACACTTGTTGCACTTGATCAGAAAAAGAGATTCCTTCCTTTTCATTTTTGCTTATAATGCGTGTTAATGTTTCCATACTGGGATGGCTAAAATTTGTGTTCATTGTTTACTTTGTAAGTTGAATAAAAGCACCCTCGCCTTAAGTTATAAGTTGCTGCCCTTTTGTCTTAGTTTCTTTTTAATGGGCTGTGAATGTGAACTACATCTGTTAGCAACTTTATTACCGTAAGTAGGCAAGAATATAAGGGCCCCATGAACCCAGTTTCGACTTGTCCTTTTCTAAGTGTAGTTAATCTAGCCTACTAATGAGAGATGTACATGTATGGAGAAAATCTTCTACCAATCTATTTAAACTTAATTTGATGGATCTAAGCTTAGCTCCAATCTTGCAACTTGGATTTTGTAATCCGAGATCATAATCCACAAGTTATTGGAATAGGAACCAAGAAGGACCAATCTCGATATTAAAAGCGGAAACTCTTGCACTCCGAGAAGGAATTAAGGAAGCTAAAAGATTAGGAATTACAAAACTTGAAATTGAAGGAGATATCTCATAGTTGTAAATGCCATTAACGGTGTCGGAAAATGCCCATGGGAAGTTAAAATGTTAATTTCAGACATTACGGTCTCCCTCCAATAATTCATGACTGTCTAAGTTCGACATGAGGGTAGGGAGTGCAATGCTATGTTGTGACCGATAAAATTACTAAAATGGGCCACAACATTCCTACCAACCTCTTTTTTGAATAACTCAGACCTTCGGATTCTAATGCATAAGGATGCTCTAAGACGCTCTCCTTAAGTTGATTTTGTTTACATCATCTTATATATTAATCTGTTTCTATGATAAGGATGATATTAGATAGATGTGTTTAGTCTGGAAGGCGTGGGGGAATAAAGAAGTATGATGATGTCATGTGACGTGTAACGTTTTATGGGCTCAATTTATATGAGAAAAATTAAAGAATATGGGATGAGGTGTGAAAGTAAGTGGCGGCCGACAAGGCTGAAGAGTGAAGAGGATGAGGTAGAGAGTTAGTTGAGGAGTCGTAACCTAATGTTCTTCTACGCTCTGTCCTCCTTATATATAATCCTGTTTTCTCACTCACTCACTCACTCGTCCGCCTCCATTGCCTTCCTAAACCTAACACCTCTCTCTCTCTCTCTGAGTTCAACCCTCGCTCGGTTATGGTAAGTTTTCTTTGTCTCCCACAGTTTGATTTATATATATATTCAAACAGACGTTGTCAGATCTAAAGGGCAAACAAATATGAATAGAGCCGATCTTGTATTGCTTCTGTGTTTAAAGAACAGAGCTGTTACTATATAGTTTATCTGAAACAGTGAAACCCCTTTATCTCATATCTATTGATTTCTATTTGTTTGATGAAATTTTTGATGCCTGTATGTTTGTCCTACTTCTTTTGAGTTAATTTTGGAGTTGTGGACCGGTGTTTTTAACATGAGATTTCTGCCTAGTGACATATGTAGTCAGGGGCGGAGCGGGGTGGGGGCAGGTGACCCCACTGAGCACCGGAGAATCGTCGGAATAGTAGAGAGTAGATACTTTGAATAATTAGTACCCCATTGAATTTCAATTGAAGATTTGCCATTGACATGGGCTGTTACAATCTTGCAGATCTGAAGGTAGAAGAAGTATTTTTCTTTTATTTTTTTAAAATTTAAAGCCCAAACTACGTCGTTTTAGGCTTTCATTTAAAAAATGGAGTGAAACACATCGTTTTGATCTGGCTTATTAAAAAAATAAAAAAATATCTAATACGGAGTATACTTCTTCCGTGCTTGCGTTCCTTCTCCCGTGCCAGTTGTTCAATCGTAACGGGCTAACGGCCGCCTCGTTGCCCGGCGACCCGATTGAAGAATCTCGTCCGCCATTAATAGTCTGCCCGCCACTCACTGTAATTTTCCCTAATTTCCAGGTTCAAATTAAAATAAGATTTTCTTAGAGTTTTAGTGTTTGAATTCAATTTCTGATTTTGTGATTTGATAATTTGATGATTTTGGATTTAAATTCCAGGTTTGAATTTATTTTTTTGAATTGATACTTTATCCTTTTAGGGTTGAAGTTTGAATATTATTTTATAAATTATGTAATTTCGATTAAATTTTTTTATTTAACTAGTTAAATTGATTTTTTTTAGTCTATGGCAATGACTAAATACCTGAAGGGACTAGTTAAATGATTTGCTTATACATTAATTGAATTTACTTTATAGATAGATAATTGGCTTGAACTTTGAATTTATGTTTAAATTGACTAGTTGTGTTGATAAAATTAGAGAATTTGAATTTTAGATTGTAATATACTTGTATGATTTTGTGCCCCCTTGTTGAAAAACTTTGGCTCCGCCACTGTATGTAGTAACGTTCTGTCAGGTTTTCCTAACTCTAGAATCAGAATATCTTCTAATTTATACGGTACTGCCTTTTTTACTGTAATTGCATGATTGCTATATTCTGACCTATTATAACCAACAATCACCTTGAATTTGCAGTCTACATGCTAGCCTTCTTTGGTTGCATCGGGATATGGTGCATAGTCAAGATATTGATGGTCGATCTATAGACTGGTCTACAGGGCTGGGATGGAAGTAAAGGATATTGAAATTTCTCCTTGTGTTGTTTCATACGGTTGCTTGATTGCTAGATTTTGTCATTATGGGATAGAAGAAGTTGCCAAGTCTCTCTTTGTTCCGCTTATATATGATGGCATTCATCCCATTTCTGCGGCTGCTTTCATCATAGCAAATTTGCTATGCAAGAAAGTCAAAATGGAACGAGGAATGGAGGTGGCTCTTCAAATGATGATGTCAAGAGGTAAGATAAAAAGAAGTTATGAGTTTGTACAAATATTAGTTGCAAAAGAAATTTATGCCTTTATGATTGATGGGCTATGTAAAACTCTGATTGATGGACTATGTAAAAAGGCATAAATATTATAAGGAAGGAAGTATAGAACAAGCACATTCTTGTTAAGAATGTTCTTTATTGCAAGAAAGGAAGAATAGATCAAGATAAAATCTTGTTAAAAGATAGAGGTTTTGCAAATGATGAATGGAGGTTTTGCAAACGACGCGTGGAAATTTTGATCTAATCTTAGATGTTGTGGCTATGAGTTTGTACAAAAGGAAATTTTTTCCTTATAATGTCATTGTAAGTATTGAAAGAAGCTATATGTGTATTTCTAATGTATTGCATATTTGTGTGAGTTTCTAGTAAAGAAAAGACTTGTGGTGAAAAATAAGGAATAAAATGGGTCGTTGAATGGAGCAAATAAAGGCATGAGATTAAAAGTTGGACATTATTAAAAACAAGGAAGAAAAAAGGAACGGCAACAAACTTGTAAATAAGTCAAAAAATATACCCATGTCATAACCTACAAAATTAGCTTCTCATGCCCTTTGAAATCCCTTAAATGAATCCACCTCTCCATCGCCATCTCTTCTTCACCCTCTTAGATTGGAATTTGTTTTTCTCAAATACGATTGATCTCAAAAAGTCTACATTGAAGCCTTTATGAGCATTCTAGATCTATAATTTCGAGCACAATGTTGCCAAAATTTATAAGAAAGAGGTATAAAGGTGACTTATTAAATTCAGTCTTAAAGTAAGATATTCTATCTTACACCACTTACTAAATTCAACTCTAGAATAAGATAGATTATTCCACATTTCTAAAAGATAAGAAAATATGATAGACAAGGCCCAAATCAACATGATCCACGCCTCATCTAAGTAGAACTCGGCCCATATGATTAAGTGGTGGAATCTGGGTTTGTTTGATGCCTAATCATGGTGTTCTATTTCTTCTTGTTGGACTCTAGCCACAACTGTCACTCAAACTAAAAGGGATCTCGTTACTTGATCAATCTTCTTGGCTTTACTTCTGGTTATTGGTCCATCAAATGACACTCGAATCAAATTCTCGACGTCGGTAGGAAACATGGCTGGCTTCACTACATCAAAAGGAGGCTCAAGGAAGTACAATAATAGAAAAGTCTTTCTATTGTAGTGAAAGGAGGCTCAGGAAAGTGCAATTTTCCTTTTGAGTTTGTTAGGCACCAGGCAATGTATAATGAAACATGGAATTTGAAGGTAATGTTCGGGATGCACAACTATGAGAAATGTACCAGTGTCCTTGGACATGTGTATGTTGGTCGAATGTCCTCAACAGAACAAAATATGGTCATTAATGCTTCCGGGTTGTTCCCGAGTCCGAAGACTATAATAAGTATGTTGGTGGTTGCTAACATACAAAATGTGTTGTCTAGGAAATAAATATCAAACTTCAAGCAAAAAATGTCAAACCGTGGTAAGTTGATGGCGTGCCAATGGACGCTACAACTCATGCACGACCAAGGTTACTAGTGTGGACATTAACTCTCTCGAATTTTGGTGAGTTAGATATCTTGTTCTTTGTCCACCCGAGATTGCCCCACTTGATGAAGAATGGTTTCTTAACTGGTTACTATGGACGATACGTGCAAGACAAACAAGTATGTTTCAATTCAGCGTTTATTCCCATTTGGAGTTTTTGTTCTATTCTTTGTTGTTTGTGCTAAAGTTCATTATAACTAATAAGTATAATATGTACTTGTTGGAGATGGTTGGTTTGAACTGCACGAACCTGACATTCAACATCGGAAGTCCATTCATATTATTGGAAGACACTGATAGCTTGCATATAGGAGTAGTTAAGATGCATGTTTTATATATGTTTTGGCTAGTTTTAGGTTAGTTTTTATGTAGTTTTTAGGTTTTTGTGTTATCGGATATTATGCGCTGGTTTGCTCGGTTTTACAAGTTTTTAGGTTCAGGAGCAGCAGCGGGGCGAGTACAGATGGATCATGGTGGTGATGGACGAGGCAAAGGAGCAAAGGAAGCTAGGACATGCTAGGAGAAGAGCCAAGACAAGGAGAAGACAAGCCAAGCACAAGCCAAGTGCTCGGGATTGATCCCGAGCAACGAACCCGCGCATTCCTAACTGGTTGCCAATTGCGCGGGATTGCAAGGAAAGCGCGGCCGCGCTTTTACGGGACAAAGCCGCGCATTCGGGCTTTTACACGGACATGACTTTTGGGCCGAGCTCTTGGTTTTGGGCTTGGTATTCGGGCTTTATTGTATTTTGGCCGAGTATGGGTGTTAAGATAGACTTGTTTGAGGATATTTTTAGGAGCATATAAATACTTTATGTTAGTTTAATTATCATAACTTTTGATAAACTTTGGAGACTAGGGTTTTCTCTCTAGAGGCAAACTTGAACCTTTGTAAGTTTTCTTAAATTCAATTATGAATTGCTAATTTTCTATTGTGTTTGACTAGTTATTGAAATCATAGATTGCATAATATTGTGAGGTTTGATTGATTCTCATCAACTTGAATAGGTTTTATTCCTTGTGCTTAATTGAATCAGAATTATTCTAGGGTTATGTTAGATTGGCCACCTAATAGAATTTCTAGGTTAATTTACAACTAATCTGATTAACGCCCGTTCGGGGTTGATTAGATAAAGTAGCATCTATAATTGTTTAGACCCGTTTGGGCTATTCAGTTGTAGAAGGGAATAAATCCACGAATAACTTAGATGTCTGTTTGCTCTGAGTGTTTGTTTCTATTGATAACTTGATTCGAAAAGCTGTCGTTTAATTGAATCTAGACGTTGTTTTAGGTTGTTAAATGATTAGGGTTGTTTAGACTGTTAGTTCTTACAACTATTTATGAAGTTTGAATCATAATCCTTAGTAGGAGTATAATTCACAATAGATTATTCAAGGGAATTGAGAATCGAAAGAATCAATGATCAATAAGCATATCTATGATGGATTTAACTAGTTGAACACGTTTGTCTTACATATATTCAAATCATCTTTGCATTCATAGTTAGTTTTATTTTGCATCTTAGATTAGATTTCCAATCATTAAAACCCCCCTTTATTTAGTTACTTGGCACGTAAGTAATAACATTAATACACGAGTCTCTGTGGGATCAACCCTTGCTTACCATTCTACTCAGATTGTTAAGTTAGGATTCTTTGATAGGTAAAACGACTGAAAAATACCTCATCATACACTCTAGATTTACATGGGTTTTAGGGCATCTAAGAAAATTATATCATGAAATGGGTGAAATGCCAACAACCATTATGATGGATCAAGATCAAGCCCTCATAAATGTGATTCACGAGCTTTTTAGTGAAGAAAAAGTGAATTTGTTGTGTTGGGTGCATATTACAGGCAAAATCCAAGCATATGCGAGTAACGTCTTACAAAGTGATGACAAAGATACGAACTTTTCGGATAGATGTTGGGGATTATTCATGTCAACCACTGATACAAATTCAAACGACAATAAATTTTGAAGAAGTGACACTTGAAGCTCGTTGGTTATGTTGACAGGACGTTGCTTAGGTCGTATAAGATGAACATAATAAGAGCTTGGATGGGAACCAACTTTACTTCTTCACTAGAACGACATACATGTAAAATTTTCATCTTATACCAATTATAAAGACAAGATATTAGTATGAAGTTGACAATGAATATTTTGTTTATTCTCATGTTGGCATAGTTTATACATTGATAGGGTCGAGGAAATGCACTTGGTTTTGACGGACACTTTAGATTCGTCAGTTATGGGCTTCAACACAATGATATAAAAGATTCACTATCACTTGGGGCCACATATCACGCGCATGAGTGAAGGTTAGGAGACATCACAAATATTGATTCCAAACAACATGGATAATGTTATTGCCTCCTTGAAGTACTTATTCGCTCACCGAAAGCGGTCATCAAAACGTGGTTTATCTTCTCCCACTCCAGCGTCGAAAAAGATGTAAGACCGCCACGTGCGCAAGGGTCGCTTGGTCGCGGTCAACACTCGTCTAATCCCATAAGTCTACCGTGACGTGACTCACGTAACTCATTAGCTAGATCCATGTTGCACGACCTCCACCAAACCCTACCGTTGGAGCCTGGGTAGGGGTGGGAATCGTCATGCTCAGCCAGGAGAGGAGGAAACAAGGCCTATGATGTAGTGGTTGGGATCTCGTCTACTCTCAAAAATGTAGTCGACAACTTTAGAATTTGACATCAAAGTCGGGATGGGCATCATGGCAACTCCACGATCTGTAGTTGGATCTGGGTTGGGCCTTAGGACACTTTGTGATAAATCGAATTCAGCCATCAAGTTTGTATCGGGTGTGCGTCAAACTCGGGTTCCTTCCCCTTCTTTCTAGTTGTCACAATGTCACAAATGGCCTGATTTCATATCGGTATTTAATCCATTTATTCTTTTCAATTTCAATCCTTCCTTTTGAGAATTTTAATCGTGCTTTTAATTTCAATAATATTCTTAATTTCAATTTCTCTAGTTCCCTCATGCAATGCTAATTTTACGAATTTTTCATTCAACTAATGCTATACGAATACTAATAAAATAACAAAATAAGAATCAATACGGTTAACTTATGATCGAATGAATACAATTAAATGGATTCTCGATCCGTTGGGGCCCATACTCCCCCGTTTTTGTTCGACAGCCCCCACCGTCGCTGGAGCACAACCGCCGCTACCACTCACCATTGCTGCTCTAGACCCGGTTCCTACTGACAACTGCGCTTGGACTAGGTAGCCACGAGCGCCGACTACCTTGCCCCCTCTGCGGCCACCTTTTCACTACCTTGGCAATTGATGAGCTCGTCTATGTCGTTAGAATATAAGTCGAGCGAAGACGAGACGAAGATGAAGATGGTTGGCAACAACCTTTCATGCTAGGGTTTTAAAAAAGAGACGAAGGATGACGCCATTGGACAATGTAAGGTCACACAATTTGATGACATAACTTGTGGCAGAAGATTAGGCCAATTCAATACCATATCTCCCAAGCAATTAGGCTTGTTATCACGCCATAAAATGGTGTGAGCTGATGTCTTTGAATGGTGTTGTCTTAAGCTATTTATTAGCGTAAGTCCTGAAGAGTTTACACAAATACTTGAGAGCTGGATTAAAATATTTATTTTTAATCTTACATCATTGGGTGGCGTGTAAAAATAGAAATTAAGATTATTATGTTCTAGCATATTTTGTTTCGATGTTACACTCTACTATCGGATGACATGTAAAAGTAAGGTGTTCTAGGCTTCTAACCCATTACTAGCTATACCAGTCGTGTCATGTATTACTACGACTTAGATTTTAAAATTATTTTTAGACATATTATAAATATGATATTAATATAGAAAATTTTGATATATAATTAGATATGAGCATGCTTTTTTTAAAAGAATATTTTGTTTCTGAGATTGATAAAAAATTTATACTCACGAGAATTACTTCATTTTTGAATCAAATAGAAAACTTAAAAATTATACATTATGCAAAATCTCACATATTTATCTATAAATATTGCTTAGATCATAACGACATTCATATAATGTGTTGAAATAAATTTTTATCTATCGTAAAACAGATGTAATTATTTTTGAAATACTAAATATGTATAGACATGTTATTAAATATTTACCTATATTTAGAACTTGTTTATTTATCAAATAGATAAAACAAAAAAGTTATATACTATCTTTATTAAAAAAATAAAATATAAAGAAAAATAATAATTGATTTAATCAATAAAGTTTAATTTAATATGAAAGATAAGAACAATTTATTTATTAAAAAGTTAAAATATAATTGATTGTTTATTTATTATAAATAATTCATATACAAATTATACAATTGATTTAATGTAAGGCAAAGCGAAAGACATTAAAGTAAGCCCAATATGATTTTGATGGCTTATTGATAATTTATTTTTGAAAAATATAAATAAAAAATTTAAGTAGAATCATTCAATTTTTTTAAATATTTTATGAAAGTTGATAAAAATAAAAAGGAAAAAATTTAAATTCTTATAATTTATTTATTCAAATTTGATTATTTAAAAATCTTTTCAATAAGCAATTAAAAAGATAATTAATAAGAAAATTTGAATTAAAATTATTTTTTTAAATTGTGAGGTGAGGTTAGATTTAAAAATCTTTATATTTACATAAATATATCAAAAAAAAAAGATAATATAAATTTTTATTAAAATTCAATTTAGACAAGCAATTATTAAAATGGTGTAAATTTTTAGTCTTTTATCAAAAAATTTTATATAAATGGATAAAATGATAAAGATAATATAAGTTTTATTAATTTTAATTTTAATTCGAATTTTTTATAACTCCTTGACATAAATAAAAAAGAAATTGAATTAAAAAATCAAAGTTAAATTAATTATTTTTTTTGAAAATATAAGGTGATATATGTGGCTCGAAAAAGGTAGTATATATTTATAGATTATACTGAGATATTGGAGGAGACTTAACCTAATGTTCTCACTCGTCCGCCTCCATTGCCTTCCTAACACCTCTCGCTCGCTCGCTCGCTCGTAGAGTTCACCCGGCTGTTGATTGTACTCGCCGCCACTCTTCCTCACGCTGATGGTAAGTTTTCCTGGCCTCCCACCATTTGATTTATATATTTACAAATAAACGTGCTCAGATCTAAAGCGCAAAGATGAAATCCGATCTTGTGACGCTTCTTTAGTTCTATGTTCATAATACAGAGATCTTACCACTGTTTCTGAGAGATCCTTTAACAAATCTTTATTTGTAATTGTTTCATGAAAAGTCTGATGGTTGTCTGACTAACTAATTTAATTTGTTTGGGGTTTTTGGGCATTAGCAGTCGTACTTTTGAGTTGGTTGATTGTGCTACTGTGGGTTTTTTTAACATAGATTTCTGACTAGTGACATAACCATATATAGGAATATGCTCTAATTTATGCGGTACTGCCTTTTACTGTAATTGCATGGTTGATATATTCCGACATGTATATAAACAACAATCATCTTTAATTTGCAGTCTACAGTCTAGCCTTCTTTGATTGCATCGGGATATGGTGCATAGTCAGTTGGGTGCTACGGAAGAGAGTTGTAAGCCAACTTCTAGATCGAGCTGGGATGAAAGTAAAGGATGTTGGAATTTTGATATATAATTGTGTTCATCCCACCCTAATAATTTTTCTATGCAAGATAGTCAAAATGGAGCAAGGAATGGAGGTGGCTTTGGAAATGATGATAGTCAAAATGGAGCAAGGAATGATGATGCCAAGGTCTGATAAATAGAAGTTATGAGTTTGTACAAATATTAGTCGCGAGGTAATTTCTTCTAGTAGTGCAACTATAAGGATCTTGTTCAAAAGACCTTTTTCATGCGAAGAGGGTTGATAATGTATCAACTTTATTCAGAAACATGAAAAAGATCTCCGATTTGGTGGACTGGATCGAATTATATATGTCCTCGTGATTGATGGACTCTGTAAAATAATGATTGATGGGTTATGTAGAAAAGACATAAATATTGCAAGAAAGGAGATATAGAACAAGCACGTTCTTGTTAAAATGGAGGTTATTGCAAGAAAGGAAGAATAGAACAAGCAATGTCTTCTATCACGATGGAGGTTTTGAAAATGATGGATGGAGGAATAGGAAATAATGCGTGGAGATTTTGATATCACGATGGAGGTTTTGAAAATGATGGATGGAGGAATAGAAAATAATGCGTGGAGATTTTGATATAATTTAGAGTGCTATGAGTTTGTACAAAAGGAATTTTTTCCTTATAATGTAATCGGTAAGTATCTTTCATTTTACATGAAAGAAACCTATGTGCATTACTATTGCACAATGTATTGTATTTTTGATAATGGTATCAAATCAATTAAATAATAATGATTGAGAGAGGCACCCTTGGAAAAGGCGTATATAGTTAGAAAATATTTAGTCGCTAAGTTTAACCACAAATATTTACGTTTGCGGTTATATAGCCATGAAATATATAGTTGTGGCTATTTTTGGGTCCGAATAGCCGCTAAAAGAGAGCGCGAGTAGATTTGGTTGTAGATTTCTGGTCATATTGTCATGAAAACAGATTTGGTTGTAGATTTCTGGTCATATTGTCATGAAAACAGACTTGTGGCTAAAGTTAAGGCCAAATGGACGTGAATGTCTCGCGCAGCTAGATTCATTTCTAATGTAGTAGCTAATTAGCCACGAAAAAAGATTCGAGTGTATTGTCACGACAAAGTCTGGAGCTAAGTACCCACATAATATTCGTGGCTAGGTTTGTGGTTATTTATGTGGGTAATTTGAACCATTGACTCATAAATGGTCCTTTATTTCGTTAGAATTTTTAGAAATAACCACAACACTAGCCACGAGTTCTTATTTTCGTGTCTAACTTAGTTGTTTGTATTTAACTAGTTCTAGCAATATAGAAGAGACATATATAATTCCTAGCTTCATATTGTTTAACCGATTTTAACAATATTGAAGATAAATATATAATTCTTACCATTCTATATTTATAACCAACCTATGTATGATTAATTATTTCGCCAATATTAATTTTGTTTTTTTCTAGAAAGTTAATAAACTACAAAATTCGGATATTAAAGGGATTCCAAACTTATCTACCCCACATTTAAAATTCCATATGGTCTTTTTCTAGCTCAAATATACTCCCTATTAAAAAAATACATACAAAACTTTGATTTATTAAACCATACAAAAACACATTTTTTTCTTGGAACAATATTAAGAATAACATCCTTCGACGAGTTTTGATGATAACAAACGCCATTAGAAACTAATGTGTTTATCTAAGTATTGTAAGGAAATATGATTTCGGAAAGGAAGTGTAAAGTGGTGGAATAGTTCCCTAATCTAGTTTTTCTTCCGTGTTAAGGAAGAAGGGTATAAGTGTCCACTATCATAGCCAGCGCACATAGGCACAAAGATTATTAGGAAATATGTACTTTGATTAAAGTGTCGAAATTACATCATTTAGTAAAAATTATAAGGAAAAAATCATAAAAATTTATTTATAAAACTTGATAATGATTTTTTATATTTTTTATCCATTTAAAAATAAATTTGTATACCCAACCATGAAAAAATGAATATAATTAAATATATCACATCAAACCAAGAAGAAAGATATATATTATCAAAGAATTTCGTATTGAACAAACTCCTAAACATTAGAGTCGTCTGAATCAATATTCACGTTTAAAAAGAAATGTCACTTGTTTCCATGCATTTTTGTATGTGCATCAACCTATTCGTTACCTCCTGAGTCCTCAATACCAACTCTCAACTTCTTGTAAACTCTTCTCCAATCTATCATTCTTTCACTTTGTTGTGAGCATATATGGATATAGGAGATATTATATATGTATATTTGAGTATAAATATTGATAGGATGAAATAGCTTTTTATATTAGAAAACTTGGGTGTAAGGAATATAAAAAATTGTCTATTTTTTCACTCTTCATCTTAATTGTTAATAACTACATATGCATATTTAGGTGTAATATTAAGAAGATGATGTTACTTTTTACATTAGAAAAGGTGGAGGTTAAATTATGTGAAAAATTATTACTAAATTAGTAATTTTTTTTCTTATTTTTTAATCTTCTTATTAATTACTCCCTCCGTTTCGCAATTTAGGGGTTTTTAGAACTTTGCACATATATTAAGACAAGTTTAAAGTGGAATTGATGAGATTTTGTTTTTTTGTGTACAAAATTAATATGAGATTAATCATATAATATCACCCAATGGGTGACATTTTTAGTATTTATAAGTACATTGGAACTAGAAATACATTAATTAAATGTTATTTTTGGCAAGTTTTAGCATTAATTAATTAAAAATGGACTTATATTTTAAAAATTCATTTAAAGGTTAAAAGTTCTTAAATTGTAAAACGGAGGTAGTATAAATTGGTCATAAATATTTTTTTCTTCTTGCGTACACATATAGATAGACATGGACTAGTATGTATTCCCGTACCTTGTACGAGTTTTTTCTTAAATAAAATATTAATAATAAAATATTTTCAAATATATTTATTATCCGAGAAAAATAATTATATATAAATGCTTAAATATAAATTTTTGTTATGATCTCCGTAAAAAGATAAGACAATTATCATATAACTAATCAGAGGAGGGTTCTGATGAGAACATTTCTTAGGGTGAGAACTAAGATCAAATTTAGAACGTTGGATCAAGAGTATGTACGGATGAGATTAAACCAAAAAAAAGCTAATCCATCAATAAAGGACACGGAATGTAATTTAGAAAAAAAAAAATTAAGAATGTTCCAAAAATACCCTTCCTTCTCCCCAAACACTTATCCCTTTCAAGCAACCCTAGGAAAGAACGTACAGAGAATCAGGATGGAGTGATGGACGGCATATCTTCTCCGCCTCTTCAGAGAATCAGAAGGAGAAGATGTACGATTTCGCGGATAGGTTGGGGTGGAAGATGCAAAAGATGGATAAGGCGGTGGTGGAGGAATTTTGCACCGAGATCGGAGTTGGGAAGGAAGTTCTCAAAGTCTGGTTGCACAACAACAAGAACACGCTTGAGGATGGTAGGAGAAAGACCACCACCACCACCACCAACAACAACAATGGCGGAACTAATGGAACAATTGCAGCCGCTGCTGCTGATGGCGGGGACCATTTTCATCGTGTTCATTTGCTCGCTGCAAATGGCTCGTCTTCTTCGTCTGGTTAAGAACATCCTAAATTGGTGGTGGTAGAGAGGCATTTTGATCCTTTAATTAGGGCAAATCTCGCTCGTTCGTCATTTGTTTGCTCCTCATTTGTTAATTCTTACTGAAATTTGGTTTAGAGCAATTCAGTGCACCGGTTGACTGAAATTAGGCATGGCTCCATGACCTCCACTACTTGAATCCAGTGATGTGATCATGATTAGTTTTTTTTTTCATGATTAGGTCTTGAATTTGGTTTTGCAAATTTTAAACTAGATTGAACTGTATTTTAATTGAATGAACTGTTTATCTCCTAGTGTATTAGTTTTCTCTTGTTATGTACTCTTGATTCCACATGGTTGACAAGTAAGCAAACAAAATTGTAAAATCGATTTGGATTTGGTTATTCTACCATGATGAATGTTTTCTCCATTTTAAACATCTAGTTTTAGATGATATTTTCCACTTCCTGATTTTTAGGGTGTTTGTTTGGAAAGGTTCATTCTATTGTATTATTTAATGGCCTAGGTTCATGCTATTGCTTAATAAGGTTCATGCTATTGTATAATATGGTTCATTCTATTGAATAATAAGGTATTATTAGACTTGCATCTTGTTATTTGGTCAAGTTCATTTATCACTTTAAAAGCCTATTAGCTCAAATGGTAGAGCAATGTGCATGTGTACATAGATGTGAGTTCAAATCTCACATTAGGCTAATTCTTTAAACACTTTATATATTTTGGTTCATTATAACTCTTCTTTCGGTTCATGATTTTCTAAGTTTGGGTTCATAATAGTTCATCTTACAGTTCAAGTCTTTTAAGTCATACTAGGTGTAATTTCGGTTCATGTTTTTATAAGCATATCTTTTAAGTCATACTATTAGATGACCATTTACCATTATCATTTATTTTCAACAAAATAAAATAAAATTGTAATGCAAAACATACATAAAATTCATATGTTTTGAGTAAAATCAACAAAGTTTATTCTATAATAGCTTCTATTGAACTAGCAATTTATCAAACACTTGGTGTGCACTCATAAATTCAACCAAAAAGACCTAAACAAGTAAGAGCAAGAAGGTTTTGCTTTCTTGCATCATTTGACAAAATATTGAAGCTTCAAATAAATGAAAACATGTATAAAAACACAAAAATATGCACAAATTCATACAACTCAAAGTAAAAAAAAGCCCAAAAAAGAAAACTAAAATTGGATCTTAATTTGCGGTTCATGAAAATACAAGTAACGGTTCATGGAAATACAAGTGACGGTTCATATGTATGAAACCCATATAATCAAACTCGACTTAGATTCTAATAATGGTCAAATCACAAACAAAATTAGTGGAATGACAAGATAATCAATTAAATAACACAATAAAATTGTCTAATCTATACAAATCATGGTTTAGTTGGTTCATAACATATAATTTAAAATATCAACCGCTCTTTTGGTTCATGGTTTTGTAAACTTAGGTTCATAATAGTTGTCTCGTTGGTTCATAACGTTGTATAATACAGTTCATTATAAGCGTCATGACTTTATGTTCATAATTGTTATTTTATTGGTTCATGATTTTGAATACTCAGGTTCATAATAGGTGTCTCGTCGGTTCATAACTTTGTATAATATAGTTCATTATAAGCGTCATGACTTTAGGTTCATAATAGTTGTTTTATTGGTTCATGATTTTGGATGCTTAGATTCATAATAGGTGTCTTGTTGGTTCACAAGTTTAACCAACTTATCCTCTTGCTTCCTTGCAAGAGATAAGACATATAACGAATCAATACTTCTCTATAGATCTCATTTCATTATTTCATCAATACCAGCACTAAAATCCATCATTGAATGCAATCGTACATTAGCAGAAGTTGACAAAATCCAAATCGAACATCAAGTGCTCCTACCTATGAGAATTGAGAAGTTCCAGCACAAATTGCTACATGATCAGTGAGTAATGCTTGATCATATAGAATGTTATCGAGATCCAGCATGTCAGATGAATCAAAGTCCAGATATTGCACAATATCATTTTCTGCATCATAGTTATTGAAGTAGTCATCCAGCATTTGGAAGTCGGGAGAATTTTCTTCAATAGCTCAAACAGATCATTTGCTTCCAAACAAAATTGTTCTTGAAAAAATTATTAAAGTTCCAAGCACTTATCTGCATAAAAAAATCACCCTCATCAGTTGAGGACTGATGTTAACCTTCACACACACATTATATATACCGCCTCTAATTATCCAAGTCTGAATTTTACATAGCCAAACAGTTCCAGAACTAACACATAGCATGATAACAAGTGATATAGACATTTTTTCTAAACATGAAAATATAAATATATATCCCACAAGAGTGATACATGCTTGGAGCTTGACCCACCTGATTCAAGACCTTAGAGGGTTAGAATTGAGCACTTTTTGCTGTAACCCAAATATTAAAAAACATAAAATAACCAACCTAAAATAACTTGAAACACAAAAAATGACCAAAATTTGAAATTAGAGAGCTCAAAACTCAGTAGACTTGTAAATCAAACCACCCAAAACTCAAAGAATTTCACACGTTTTCGACTTATAGCCTAAATCTGTGCCACACATAAAGACCCAAAGCTGATTCTAATTAACACTTACTGATAAAACTCCAAAGCTAGCATGATTGATTGGTTATAATACAAGTTTGGTTCTTTTATGATAATATCAAGCTTGATCCACTTAATCAAGCTGAACCTAACCAACCCACTCAATCAAGCTCAGTCCACTTTTATCATATTAAGGCGGACTGAGGCTTTACAACCGGGCACCCACTACCCAACGAAGGAACATCAAGTGCACCCACTACCCAACGAAGGAACATCAACTGAGCTTAATTAGAACAAGCCGAGGGAACATCAAGTGCTCCAAATCGGACATTGACGGCGACCGTGACGCCTTGCAAGCAGAAACCATGGTCGGAGATGAAAAATAGGGCCTCAGATCCTTCAAGTTGAAGACGCCACATCCTCACCTAGTGACGTTCCTGATGAACCCTGCATCCACACAGTCATTGTATCCCGTTCAATTCACCTCCAAAACGATGTAATTCCGCATGTCGAATCCGAAATCTAGCACAAAATCCCAATTGCAAACCTAAATCAGAGTTCAGTGTTTATTTATCTTTTGAATCAGAACATTGAAATTGTAAAAACTCGACACAAAATCGAGAAATTGAGGAGTTCGATCGAGAGAGTACAAACATAGCCAATCACCGACGAAGAAGTGTCGTGCGAAGATCAGTCGGTGAGATTAACACTGACTTTCCAAGAGAATTTGGTTCCCCCGACTATGTGGAGCGCCGACGATTTTCCAATCTTTCAATGAGATCCCATTCGTAAGAAAAAGGGAGACGGAGGGTTCTCTTTTGAGGACAAATGACGATTTTACCCTTTGGGTTAAAAAAACCCATTAATAAAACGCCCATCTACACCATTGATTCCTAAAATCCAACGCTCCACATTTGTTCTCATTTCTTAGGATAAGATATGTTCTCATTTGATCCTCAATCTAAGTAATCAAGATCTTTAATTTCATATAAGGTAACAAATGATTGGATTATAATAATAATAATCAAATTGGCAAGGAGATTGATAGTAATATACGATAACTATTCATTTAAGATATCTTAGTTAAAAACGATTCTATCTAAAAATAAAATAAATATCTAGAATTTGTATGATAGCATAAAAAAATATCCTAATGATCTTCCTCTCTATCATATCCAAAAATAAAAGATTGTTTAATAATGGGATTTTCTATCCTATATTCTAAAAATATGGATAAGAATTTATCATATCCAAAAATAAAAAATTATTTTTAAAAAAAAAGGGTGGTGTGGTCCAATCTAAAAGTTACATGTGTCATTAATAATTTTCTTAACCTCCACTTTAAGTTATAGTTATGATATGATGATTAAAAAGGCCCTTCCGTTCTAATTAATTGCATGATATTGTAAAACGTTTAGGTGCCCCGGCCCAATTGGATTGGGCCTATCGTGCACAGGTCCAATGCAAGGCTCCATGATAAGGAGTAATGGATGGTTGCAGATTAGGGTTTTTGGGTTTATAAGCTGCTACTTCGCCATTTCCCCCTCCTCTCTCTGTTTTCGGCTACTACCACTAGGGTTATCTAAGGTTGCGCTTCTCTCCGTTTCTTTTCAATTCTCGCAATCTATTGTCTTTTATTCTCATGGTTTGATGCTTGATTTTTCAGATTAACCGGTGCCGTATTTCGGACACTCCTGAACAGCGGCCATGAGGTGATTCCTAGTTCCTACTTGCTAGTTCTCATTTTATCTTTTCTGTGCATCTAGCTTTTGTTTTTGTTCAACTTTGTGTTGAGAACCAACTACGAATTTTGTTTGTGTCCTATACGACTTATGTTTCTAGGGTTTCACTTGCGTCTTCGCATCGATGCGTATAATTTTTTGCCCAATTTTGTCCAATCGGTATCTTATGTTAGTTAATGCAGTAATGAATCAGTCTTGTTCTTGTTCTGTAGTCGCTGAACTTGTTTTTGTACGATCGGAATGAGCTAGTAATAGGAGAGGTAGCTGGGTTTCTCCAAGATTAGATAATGATTTCGATTCAATGTTAGGTTGTTCAGTGTGATTGTTTCTCGTAACATGTTAATTTGCCTAATCCAATGGTATTTGGGGTCTGTCTCTAGTTGATAAAATGTTATTTTGCATATGGAAATATGTGGCATTAAATCAACATTCTGAAAATGATTTTTGAAAATTGGATATTCTGAAACAGTAAGCTTCAGAATGATGCTTTGAGAGAGGCCATATCTACAATCTCAAAGGCTTCCCAGGAGAAGCAAAGGAAGTTTACCGAGACCATCGAGCTCCAGATCGGTCTGAAGAACTACGACCCTCAGAAGGACAAACGTTTCAGTGGGTCAGTCAAGCTTCCCCATGTCCCCCGCCCAAAGATGAAGGTGGGCATGCTCGGAGATGCCCAGCATGTTGAAGAGGTATAAACGCAAAGCTCTGTCATTAGTATCATATAAAATCTTACTGTATGCTGTATTGACATGTTTTTAGAATATAGAAACTGCATTTGGCTGTATCTCATTTGATTGTTATGATGATTGATCTGTTTGTTAGCTTCTCTTGAATAGTGTCTGAAAGTGTATGATTAACTGTACAAATGTTGTAAACCTATCTTAAATCTCCAGATATTTCTGATACTTGGCCTTTTCTTAACTAATGTGAGTGTGGTGAAGTTTATTCAGTTTTGTTTGCTATATGCATTGTTCTGTGTTATGAATTTTACTCAGCATCACATCCAGTTGTTTTGGTGTGCATTTTCTAATTTTTTTTTGTGCCTATAGTGTGAGAAAATTGGCTTGGACTCCATGGATGTTGAAGCTCTGAAGAAGTTAAACAAGAACAAAAAGTTGGTAAAGAAGCTTGCCAAGAAATACCATGCCTTTTTGGCTTCTGAAGCTGTCATCAAGCAGATCCCACGTTTGCTTGGACCCGGTCTCAACAAGGCAGGCATGTACATCTACACTCTGCACAATTCTGCTGTTCAGTTTTGCCTTTTCATCTTTATTTTGATATATTTTGTGGAAATTGTGCTTGAGTTAGCATTGTATTTAGTATTTGGTTGCAAAGCAAAGCAAAGCATAGAGCATATAGTTAATGGATTGCTAAATTTGTGCTACAATCACAGGAAAGTTCCCCACCCTGGTTTCACACCAGGAATCCTTGGAAAACAAAGTCAATGAAACTAAGTCTACAGTCAAGTTCCAGCTGAAGAAGGTTCTCTGCATGGGTGTCGCTGTCGGAAACTGCAGCATGGAAGAGAAGCAGATCTTCCAGAACGTTCAAATGAGCGTCAACTTCCTTGTTTCCTTGTTGAAGAAGAACTGGCAGAATGTAAGTATGATTTTCTTGTTTTTTCTGCAGTAACGAGTGATTGGTCCACATGAATTAATATTTGTTTGTATTTCATCCAGGTTCGTTGCTTGTACCTCAAGAGCACCATGGGGAGACCGGTTCGCATCTTCTAAGCTATATTGTCCTTGCGACTTCTCTATGTTTTCTAGTGTTTGCTGGTTTAGTGAATTGCAAATTTTGTTTGGATGGAATACTTCTTTTTTCCTTGTGTTTTTTCTGTATTTCAAATCAACTGAATTTCAGTCTGGTATTTTTCCTAGCATTATATTGAAAGATTTACTACTATTGGACCTAAAAAGGGGCCTTGGTTTGGTACGCCTTATATACAAAATCTGTGTTGCACCTTGGCTATTCTGCTTTGGGAGTTGAAAGCTTATTGGGAACATAGGATTTCACCGTTCTTAATTGTCCTAATCAACTGCAGATTAAAACATGTGATATCCGTTGTGTACGTGGTTTCTTTTGTTGATTTGTTTGGGTGTTGGATAGATTTTTGTAAATCAGTGGGGCGCCTCACTGCTGGTTGATGCAAGTAATACTGCTAGTATTTATTTTTGGAATTTTCGTGTTTGATTAGATTCTATTGGGTGTTTGATTTCAGTTTTTCTTGCACAACCATTGTAAAATTGGATTATAACTCTAATGGATCATCATAGCTGTAATTATCAGCTCAGGCTGTATAATATTACAATCAAGCTTCTATAATTTCTACCGGTTGTTTAGGATCATAAAACATGTCCATATAGATGACTTTTTTCACTATCATCCCTTGTAAAGAATGCATCAAAATTTTGCTTTATTCTTAACATTAGTACCTATTTTATCCTTGCAATAATGTTAAGAAAAAAAAAGGTCTTATTTGTGCAAGAAACAATACTACATTCTGTATTATATCATAAGTTAATTGGGATTATTAAATTTCTTAAAAAGTGTGAGAATAGGTGGTTTGATGCAGTCGTGAGTATCGAATCTAAATATCGAAACATTTCGACAAGTTAATATATGTATAGGTGAAATGCAACACTTGTCTTAAATTTCTATACATATTCATCATATAATAATCACACACTAAGATCACTCTTGATTTGTCAAGGCATGTGGATCATGCATCCATTATTGTTTCATGTAATTGCATCACTATATGAAGGTTGTATGGGTTTTATTGGGGGGATCGAGTCAAGTCTTGCAAGCTTGAGACGAAGCTTGAGCCATCCGATCCTGGTCTACTCCGGCGTTGCACATGTTTGCGAATGCTCGCATGTACTTCATTCCGTACGTTTCCAGAGACCCACAATGTGCCTTATAAGTCCCAACCTGCAACAACATTATATAATACACGGCGTTTTGATTTGTTAGCAAGATTAAGTTTAGGTCAAAATTAAAGTTGTTATGCGTTTAATATAATGTACGTGTTGTTACCAATGACTTGAGACAATCCCAATCATCCACCAATGGCTGCCCCTCCGGTCGAACCAGCTTCATCAGTCGAAGACCGTCTTCGGAACCGAACAAAATCTGGCCTATCTTGGCTATGCTTTGATCGACATGTTTCCTATGAGCCAATGCGTCATTCAGCTTTTCTTGCGCTTCAGCCTTCTTCTTAGATCCCTCGGGAGCTCGTCGCACCTGTCATCATTCAAGATTAATTAAAGCTAATTTGATATGAAGTATATATATATATATATATATATATATATATATATATATATATATATATATATATATATAAAATGAATGAACATGAACCTTTTGGTGTAAGTACAAAATGTCGGCCTGGCGCTGATCAACGGCGGCTACTAGTGGCAAGGGAGCGGCACCGTTCAAGGAGTGGTGCTTGTGGTCTGACGATGACGATGACGATGAGCCAAAGTAGAGGCCGACGACATCGTTGCCAATGAGCTTGGAGTCACCGTATTGCATGACATGGGAGCCCATGTCTTTAGCGCTGATGGTACGCTTCTTGACCATTTGATATTGGGCTCCTAGAGTCTCGGTCCGAGGGTTATGGTTTTCGCTGTCCTCCATCCAGGAGACGCTGTAGAGGTCACCCAAGCAAGTGTCGAAGTCGTGGGGAATGGGGGGGCTGTCGTCGTCGGGGCAGTAGGTGGCGAAGCTGCTCTCGCTGCGGTTGGAGGCGGTGGTGACGTAGATGTTCATCCCCTTGGGGAGTATACCCTCGAATATGCTCCCTGACTCGCACGCCTCTATGTATATCACCATTCGATTGTACGCCTTGGAGGCGTGCTTCTTCTTCAGGGTGTCCACCAAGTCGTTGGCGTAGAGGTCCTCTCCAACCGGCATGGCTGCCCATATATATATATATGCATGCCATGTATATACATTAATATGTTAGCGATGATTAACTATATATATAACTACGTAGGTACGTACCGAGCATGCCCGGACTGCCGTGGTCGGCGTAGTAGAGGAAGATGTTGTCGTTGGGGCCGCTGCTTACAACTTTGCGGCTGCCGCCTTTCACTTTCTTCTTGTCTCCGAGTAGCACTGCGATCAGGTTGCTAGCCGTTACATTTTCCCCAGTGTAGTCCTACCAAAACAGACCCTATATTATATATGTACATAAACGTAGTATTGGTACGTACTAGTATTTTAGATGATCGAACATGACTAATGTAATGTAATGTAAATACCTTGGGAACTCCCTTGTAGACGTCGGATCCACGAGGATTGTTGATGATGACACCCTTTCTAGGGTTTTCTTCGTTGTACGCAATGTCATCGTACATGAACACTATGATGTTCTCATCCTTTATACCTCCCCTCTTTAATATTTGATATGCATGACAAATATCCGCCTGCATCGATATACATCCATCCATCCATCCATCAGATCGCGAGAATATTTATATATAGTTTTAATTAATTGCATGTATATAATTAAACACCATGAGTACTATATATATGATCAACAAATAACTTTTTCACATTGAAATATATAGATTATTCTCATATATTAATATTAATATTGTGTTATGGAAACATCACTCTGTTACGCAACAGAAGGCGCACCCCCCATATTATATGTTCCCCAACCATATAGAAAATAGTACTATAGTGCTCGATCTGTCATCATAGTGTTTACACTTTAATCACGCATTTACACATATAAATTCAGAGAAACAATAAAATCGATTAGTCTTTCAAAAGCTTGAAATTATTGTCTACTTTTGTTGTTTTTCTAAGTAGAACATTATTAGGCATATTATGCGCTTATAACAAATTCTACGTGTACCTACCCAATTTGGAACTTATAATTAAATTACAGCAGTACGTACAACATCACCTCTGATAAAGTCGAATATATATTTGATAATAACTTATGATAAAGCCTAGCTGTGTTATCATCGTTTTGAAAAAAGGCAGTCTCTATGTTATAATCATTCCTTTGTTGAAAATAAAATCCTTACTAATAGGACACTGCTAATTAAATTTATAATAACTCTTATTTGGCGGAATTTGTATGAAAAATATTTGATCTACTAATAAAAAAACTTGCAAGTCGGCGTAACGGAAAGAAAGAGCTGGGCACGTAACAACCCAGCAAGGATAGACAAAAACATCACGGGTTTATCAAAACAAAATGATCAGTTCATGATCAAATTCACAGCCTACGTACTTAGCTAGATTCATGACGCAATCAATATGTATATTATTCACCTGGTGCCTGTAATTCCCATAGCCATTAGAGCCGGCCACGAGCACGGCCCAATTCGTACCATTACCGGCGGTGGCTGACCTGAACGTGTGGCCGGCTAAACGGCCCTCAGCAAGAAGATTAGAGGGAGAAGAAGAGAGGATTATTGCTAGAACAAGTGAATTAACAACAAGTAGCATGATTGAACTGCTGAATTGATGAGATGACATTTTTTGTTTTCTTTTTTGGTGGTTAATTAATGTGGAAATTAAAAGGAGAGGACCAATCCAATTGATTGCCTCTATTTTTGAATGATGGAAGTGTGAGAGTGTGGGGTGAATGGTGAACGTTTATTTATAGGCCGGAGAAATTTGCTAGCCCGGAAGTTGTGGACCGGGTTCGGATTGTTGGGGCCGGTTCGTATATGTAGCTTTAGGTTTCAAGTGTTTGCGTGAGAGTGTGAGACATGTTGTCTTGAATTGTACGTTGGAAAGTGACTTTGATCAAACTTAATTAAAAGATTAATTTCAGATAGTTGGTTCCGTTTAATTTTGAGTTACATATTTTATAATTATAGATCAAAAGATGATTGATTTTGAGTTTCGGTTTTATTTTGATCGAGTTTAGGGTAATTACTAGTTTACCCGTGCCCTTGCACGGGTATTTAATAGTAAAATTTATTATATATATATTAATTTATATATACTATAATATTATAAAAGTAAACATTTAATAATTATTTTAAAACAAATCAAATATAACTTAATGTCAATATACTTTCATATCATTTAACCTCCAAATACTAAATAGAAATAACAATAAGAAAATATGTTTGAAATAAATTTAAATCAAATTAGAAAATGTATTTGAAATAATGCTTGAGAAACAAAGTTTATATTCTAAGATTGCAATAATTTGCATGGGGTCTTCAAGCAACTTAGTATTTCTTTTCGTGCTTCATATTTTTTTTTTTGGAATAGGAAGTGGAAAGTTGATATTCGCTAAGTTTTTCTCTATTATCATCGTTTAGAGATGAACTTTCATTTGAAAAGCTTGGAAGGAGTTAGTGACTTATTTGACGATAAATTGGATTGTATTTCAAGCTTATATGGAGATGATTCAACATTATTATGCAAAAATGAAATATAATGACTTATGAATTGGGACATATTAACATTTAACGATTAAAGTATTAAAAATAGTTAATGTGGAAAAATATGGTGTTATAAAAGAATAGTAAATACCTCAGGTTTGGATTTTTTTACTTTATAAAGGACTTTTGGATTGTTTGTCATATAAGTAAAAATGAATGCACGACTCTTCAAGTTTACAGGAATCAACATCAGTTCTAAATAAATATGTCTTTCCAATTAAAATTTTTAGTCCTTCTTAAATGTAGTTATCAACTAAATGACGTATATGACAATAATGACACATTTAGTGCAATAAAATTCAACCTCTTGAGGTTGAATTTTCCTTTTGCATTGTTTGCAAGAATGATAATACCATCAAAAAGTGCATCAACACATCCAATTTAGCCTAAGATAATAATTTTATTGAAATCTTTGTGAAATTTAAATTTTCTTAGGTTTAACATACATGAGTTTAATCAATCTTAATTGTCTATTTGTTATAAAAAAAATAAAAAAATATTGGTGAAGTGATACATGACTGAAGATATAAAATCTACGATATTTTTAGAAAATTAAAAAATAAATATAAATCATTTATTTGGTTAATATAAAAATGAAATATTTCTTTGCAATCAAATTTTAACAAATAAAAATAGACCAATTATATTTTAACCAATTAGATTGATTATAAAAATATAGGTGATGGGTTCAAAGTGAGATTGACATGTGTCGTTTTCAATATCTAGTTTAGTTATTGATCAACAATATCGTATTATCTATGATATCTTTGATTTGAACAAAAAATAGTCATGTATGTTCATTCTAAAATGTGACATCTAATTAATTTACACATTTACATATATAAAATAATTTTATTATTAATATCCAAATTAAAATTGAATAATAATAATAATATAAAATTGGTCCTATTGATAAATCTAAATCCTAAGAAAATAATAGTTTTTTAATTGTTCTACAATTTAGAATTTTTTAATTAATAATAATGCAAAATAGTTCTAATTGATCAATCTAAATCTTATGAAAATTATAATTTTATGATTATTCTAGAATGTGATTTTTTTTAATTATTAATATTTAAATTGAAATTAATAAATCTATATACTATTACTAAACTCGAATCTCTCTATCCTATTTGACACCCATCTAACTATGCCACATAAGCATCTTAATTTTTAAATTTACTTCTTTACCCTTTCTTCTTTTTAGTATTAAAAAAGTAGTAGATCATTGTATATTAATAGGAATAGTAATATTGTTATATTATATATTTTTAAAGATTGTAAATATTAAAAAGAAGAAAGGGTAAAGAAGTAATTTAAAAATTAATATGCTTATGTGGCATAGTTAGATGGGTGACAAATGATAAATTTTTTAAATTCCCCAATAAGGATGAAAAAAAACTAGCTAATTTAAATGTCGATATACTATAATCTATCCATATTTATATAATTAGATTATAGTATAATTTTTTTTTGCTAATAAACGATTTGCCTTGGAGGCTTACCAAAACATAATAATTGTACATACACCCACGTACATACACCATATATTCTCCTACCTTTAAAGATATATTTTATCTATATTTAAAGATTTTAACTTATTAAAATTACACATAATTTATATCGTTGTGACCTCGGCTATATATTTTTTTTACATATATTTTATTTCAAAGATATATATTTCATATCGGGTACATATTTTTGAAATCTTTTTTATTTATTTTTACCAATATAATAAATAAAATGTCTCTTTCTTTATCTATTTATGCCTATTTGGGGATAACTTTTTTGCATAATTATTTTTTAATAATTTTATATTTCAATTAACTATAAAAAACTATTATTTTAATTAGGGGGGGTGATGTGGCGCAATGTGTTTGCAGAATTTGCTTCGGCTTTAGTTATTAGTAATAGATAAATCAGCGTTCGATTATTAATTATATACATGGCTTTTCAAGTTCATGTGAATCATTTTTTCAATTGTCCGACTCAATAGAGATCATGTATATCGTTCTCTCTTGCCGCTAACAAGAAGGTGCTAAGAGAAGGAATATGGATTTTCAATTGGAGTAATAATTTTGATGCCTTAGATCTGTTGGGACATTGTTGGGACCTCTGGTTCTAAACACCGGAACAACGATACTGTTCTCCAGTTTTGATAATGACAAATACCATATGGGAACTAATATGCTTTGTCCAAGTATTTCTAAGGAACACAGGTTCAGTAGAGAACTCCAATGAACGACCAAGGAACACAGAAATTCACGATGAAGAGTTTCTCTCAAAGGAACTCTGAAGAAGAGAGTTCCCATCACATGGGAACTCACATGTGCAGACAAAGACCGTTCAGCGCAAATCGCGGGATCATGTTTTAAACAGAACGAAGGCACAGTCTGAGGAGCAGACTGTCACGAGTGATCCAACGGTCCGATTGATTCAAAGAAGTTGACCTAGTTCAAATCGAAGGCACATGTGAAGATTGTACACTTGGGCTGCAAGCAAAGGGAAATTCGGACAACATGAAAGATGCGATTGAAGCCCAAGTACAACCGAGTATAAAGCCAAATGAATAGTGCTAGGTTCAAGCACTTCTCCCAGAATTCACACATACTCGCAGAGAAAGAAAGAAAGAAGAAGAGAAGTCCCCGTCGACGAGTGTCTGATCTCGACGACGGCGAAGCTGAAGTTCCCAGGAGCAAGGGAACTGAAACTGTCAAGGTGTAAGGTTTGACTTTCTTGTTTTAGTTGAGTTGTTCTCTTAGGAACTCAGTTGAGAAGATTCATTAGTGTTGCTAGAGTTAGTTAGAACTCGTAGGAACAGAGAAGTTTGAATCTGGCTGTTTGTAACTAAGGAACAAGCAATAATACAAGTAAGTCATTCAAAATCCTCCAAGTGGAGGTAGAGGTTTACCCACACAACTAGTTGGTTGTCGTGGGGTTCCTCTATAAGGGAACTGTGTTCTTTACTGTTTGTTTACCGGCACTTATTTTCTTCCGCTACCTTGGGAACAGCTTAACTGCCAGTTCCCAAGCTCTCGCTAACCCCTTACGATCCAACAATTGGTATCAGAGCGTGGTCGCTCTAGATTTGTGTTAGCATCGCAGGTTTCAAAATGGACGAACTTACTCAAGTTGGACACAACAACAGCAAGCCTCCAAGGCTTATCACTGGTAGATTCGAGAACTGGCAACACGACATGAAAGACTGGATGCGGAGCTAGGATTTCCAAGCTTGGTGCGTCATAGAGAAAGGGAACTTTGAAGTAGATCCATCCATCAAGGACGACTACTCCAAATGGGGGCCAAATGAGTGGAAATGCATGGAGGCTAACTTCAAAGCTAAGCAATACCTCAAAAATGCTATGACAGTTCAAGACTGTGACAGGGTAGCTAACCTGGACACCGCCAAGGAAGTATGAGAAGCCATTCAACAGATGCACATTGGGAACTCTGACCCCAGAGAAGACCTTCAAATGAATGCAAGAAGGGAGTTCTTCAACTTCCAGATGGGAATGGGAGAATCTGTGAATAGCTACCAATCGCGCTTCGAGGGACTCTACACCAAGCTCGTGGGACTAGGGATCACGAAGGAGGAAATCACCGATAAAATGAAGGTCCAACAGCTGTTCAATGGGCTGACCGGCGAATGGGCAAATGAAAGAACGATGTTCAAGAAGAACCCCGAAAATAGAACTCTTATGCTCCTCCAGGTCTTTGGAAAACTGGTGGGACATGAGAAAAGAAAGATAGATGACAAGGAGCAAAAGAGGGCACACCAAGGGATCGCCCTAAAGCTGGAGAAGATGCTCAAGTCGGTAAAGGAACAACATGAGGAATCCGAAGAAGAAGAAGAGGACGAAGAGTTGGTTCTGGTTACAAAGGCTCTTCGGTCCTTCTATAAAGGAAAGTTCAAAAAGGGAAATGGGAACTCACAGTAAGGACAGAGTTCCCAAAGAAAGCCTGTAGAGAAGGACCTCTCGGACGTCACATGCTACAAGTGCTACAAAAAGGGACACTTCGCGAAGGAGTGCCCGTTGGGAACTGACGACCGTAGGCAAGGGAAGAAGGCCTACATCGCCACCTGAGACGATGACGAGGACGAAGATCCTGAATCTTGGGCATCTCCTGACATGTGCGCAATGGCCATTGGAGACACCACTGGGGAACAACCCAGTGAGGTAACCACTGAATCTGTTCTCACTTCCCTTACTGACTATGAAAAACCTGAGTTGCTTAAACTGCTTTCGAGTCTTGTCAAAGACAATATTAAATTGTAAAAGAAGCTTGAAAATTTAGAACACACCAATGCTGAGTTAGTCGGCCTAGAGCCCTGTTCCAACTGTGTGTCCTTAGTTGACAAGCTTCAGTCCTATGTGTCTCACATTGTAGATCTTGAAAATGAGATTAAGACACTAGATAGTGATAAGAACACCTTTCTACAAAAACTGAGTGGGAAAAATGGGAATTCAGAAGCCTCATGTTCCCAAATCAAATTTGTTCCAGCTAAACACGGGATAGGATATAAGTCAGAGAGCCCTAAGAAAGGAAAGTCTCCTTTGAGTGAACAAGAGATCAAGGAGTGTAGGGCCTTAGAGCTTCAGTGTGAGAAACAGAAAAATGCACACTTGGAAGAGAAAATCCTTGTCTTGGAAAGTGGAGTGAATGGAGAAGTAGACTATTACACTGAGAACACTAGACATAAGCTGTATGTTCAAATAGCTAAGGGAAATAGGTCTAGGGTGTACAACCAGGAAACTATGGATAGGAACAGGATACAGAGACCCCATCCTAAGTACTACCTAGGAGAATACTATAAGACCTGCTGGAACTGTGGTGCTCATGGGCACTACAAGGAAAGCTGTCCCAAAGCTAAGCCCCAAACCCAGAAAAACCACGAGTAGTGGAACAGGCAGAATCAAAAGGCCAACAAATCTGCTAGATTTCCCACAAAAGGGAACAACCATAGGAACTTTGCATATAACAAGTACTCTCGTGATATTAACATTGCTGATTATGTGTTATTTGAGACTGTCTTCCCTTGCAAGGGACCAGGCAAGATTCATCTTGCCTGGGTCCTCAAAAACTAACTTTTCTTGTAGGTGGCAGTGAGGGGGAACAACACATGGGTCATTGATAGTGGATGTTCTAACCACATGACTGGAAACAAAGACAACCTCACCTCACTCCACCTAAAGGCCAAAGGAGATCATGTGTCCTTTGGCAACAAGAATAAAGGGGAAATCATAGGAACAGGGGAAGTACTACTCAATAAATCAATCAAAATCAGCAATGTCAACTTGGTGAAGGACCTGGGATTCAACCTCCTGAGCGTATCTCAGATATGCGATCAAGGGAACAACATTGTTACATTTGATTCAAGGGAATGTCTAGTGATCAACAAGAAGACAAACAAAATCATCCTGAAGGGAAGAAGGTCCAACAACATCTATGTGGTGGACACAAACTTTGAGCCACCAAGAAAATTGTGCTTAGCTAGTTCCGTTGATGAAACGGAACTCTGGCACAAGAGACTGGGCCATGCAGACATTAATCAGATACTAAAGATCTATCTACAAGATCTGGTCATTGGTCTTCCTCGAATAAACATTGAGGGAGCCAATATGTGTGAAGCTTGTGTTCGTGGCAAACAAACCAGAAGTTCCTTCAAACCAAAAAGGGTAGTCAGCACAACAAGGCCCTTGGAGCTAATTCACATGGATCTTTATGGTCCCATGGACACCAAAAGCTTCAAAGGAAAGAGGTACATGTATGTTTTAATTGATGATTTTTCAAGGTTTACATGGGTTCTTTTCTTGAGATCAAAATCAGATACCTTCAAAGAATTTGAGACCCTAATCAAGAGGATGGAAGTTAGCATGAGAATCAAGCTCAAGGCACTCAGATCTGACCATGGGACTGAGTTCAAAAACTCAGAGTTCCTTAGGTACTGTGACAACAATGGCGTATCCCACAATTTCTCGGCTCCTCGCACTCCTCAAAAAAATGGCGTAGTGGAAAGGAAAAACAGAACCTTGGAAGACATGGCAAGGACCATGATGCTAGAGAGTGGAGTTCCTTCAAGTTTTTGGGCCGAAGCCATCTCCATAGCTACTTACATCCTAAATCGAGCCATGACACGTCCCATGATCAAGAAGACATCATATGAGATAATCAAGGGAAGGAAGCCTAACATCTCTCACCTAAGGACCTTTGGGTGCAGATGTTTCATCCATAACAATGGCAAAGACAATCTTGGGAAGTTTGACCCTAGAAGTGATGAAGGGATCTTCCTGGGCTACTCCTCCCAAAGCAAGGCGTACAGGGTCTACAACAAGAGGACCAAGAAGGTAGAAGAAAGCATTCACGTCATCTTCGACGAACAATCTGTAAGGGTAGAAACAGAGGCTCAAGGGAAGGGAACTCTGTTCTAGCTAATCAGACAGGAAGAGGAAGACGAAGATGACGAACCAAGAAAAAGAGATGAGGATTATCCAAGTGGGAACAACATCCCACAGCAAGGGAACAATGAAGGAGATCAAAATTCCACAAATCAAAGCTCCTTTGAAGCTCCCTCATCAACAGAAGAGCCACAAGATGCATCTAACTCTCTTGTTCCCCAAAATGACGTTGTACCAGAATCCAGTGTTCAGGGGGAACAACGAGGGAACCCTGAAGAAAATCCTGACGAGAATCTCAGTGAAGAAGTTGAGCACAACTGTTCCCCTAAAGAAGAGGAGGCTGAAGCTGTAGAGGAAGAAGAGTCAAGGGAACAGGTTGACGTCTCACACATCCGAACCAGGAACTACCACCAAAAGAGGGATCATCCAATTGATAACATCATCACTCCCTACGACAAGGGCGTTCAGACTCGATCCTCCCTCAACAACTTCTGCGCCTTCAATGCCTTTGTCTCACTGATGGAACCTAAGACCATCAAAGAAGCCCTAAAGGACCCAGACTAGATCCAAGCTATGCAAGAGGAGCTCCACCAATTCGAGAGGAACAAAGTATGGAAGCTGGTTCCCAGACCAAAAAACAAGAACATCATAGGAACTCGATGGGTCTTCAGGAACAAGCTTGACGACACTGGGGCTGTAGCAAGGAACAAGGCCCGTCTGGTTGCTCAAGGCTACAGGCAAGAGGAGGGAATCGACTACAATGAGACCTTCGCACCAGTTGCAAGGATCGAAGCTATCCGCCTCCTCATAGCCTATGCATCTCACAAAGGATTCAAGCTGTACCAGATGGATGTGAAGACGGCCTTTCTCAATGGGCACCTCAAGGAAGAAGTATACGTAGCTCAACCTCCAGGATTCGAATATGAGAAGCTACCAAACCACGTATAATTCCTGGAGATGGCCCTATACGGTCTAAAACAAGCCCCCAGAGCATGGTATGACAAGTTTGCTCAATTCCTCCTGTCTCATGGATACCTTCGAGGTTCCATAGACAAAACCCTTTTCCTTAAGAAAGATTCTAAGGATATATTGATTGTTCAAGTTTATGTTGATGACATTGTTTTTGGAGCCACTAATGAAATCCTTGTTGAGAAATTTAAGAATCTAATGAGCAGTGAGTTCGAGATGAGTCTCATAGGCGAACTCACGTTCTTCCTGGGACTCCAAATATCTCAAACAAAGGAGGGAACAAGGATTCATCAACAGAAATACATCAGAGAAATGCTAGTGAAGTATGGGATGGACCACTCAAGGCCCATCGACACTCCCATCTCACCAAACTCAAGGCTCAACGCCGATGAAACAGGGGTAAGTGTCGATCAAAGGAACTTCAGAGGTATGATTGGCTCTCTCCTATATTTAACTGCTAGTAGGCCTGATATCATGTTCTCAGTGTGCTTATGTGCACGTTTTCAAGCTAACCCCAAAGAATCACACCTGAAAGAGGTGAAGAGGATTTTCAAGTACCTCAAAGGGAACGATAACTTGTGCCTCTAGTATCCAAGGAACAGTTCCCTTGAGCTCATTGCTTATACAGATGCAGATTTCGCTGGGCACCTTGTTGATAGAAAGAGCACATCAGGAATGACCCAGTTTCTAGGGTCATGCTTAGTCTCATGGGGATCCAAGAAGAAAAACTCAGTGGCACTCTCCACAGCTGAAGCAGAATACGTGGCTGCCGCATCGTGCTGTTCCCAAGTGCTATGGCTTAAGTCTCAACTTCAGGATTACGGTATGTCTTTTGGCCTAGTTCCCATACTCTGTGATAATACTAGTGCTATTAACATCTCCAAAAATCCTGTACATCACTCTAGGACTAAGCACATAGACATTAGGCATTATTTTCTACGCGACAATGTTGAAAATGGGAACATCTCTATGGAACACTGTAGAACGGAAGAGCAAATTGCGGACATTCTCACTAAAGCTTTAGACAGACGTCCCTACCAGCGTTTTCGAATGCTTCTAGGGATGATAAATCTAAACTAAACAAGTCCCTGTTTGTCTCTCCCTCGATGCTTGACTAGTCTAACTAGAAATGCATGATAGGGAATTGTAGGACTCATTGCTTTCATTTTGCCACATTACTAGTCTAGAGCTTCCTTATGTGCAGTGGAACATCATTTCTTTTTGGCCCAAAATGATCAACCAGAGTTCCCTTTAACCCTCTCTACAAGCCACTATGATGGTTGATCATAAAACCAACCCTAAGCCAAGGGCCAGACAAACGCTTCTCATGAGCCAAACTCCTTATCCCTTTATCGAGTTGTAATTGTCTGGTTCCCTTTTGAGCTCCCTAGCCTTACAAAGAAAATTGAGTGTGAGTTCCCTTAACCTCTCCACTCAATATAACTTTTTGAAAGATCATGGGAACTGGTGTGCATAAGCAAGGGAACACTGATATCTCTGAGAAAATGAAACGTCGCTTGGGAAATGGGAAATTGTGTCAGACTCTGAAGCGTTTAGAGCCAAGCATTTGAAAAGTCGAAAAGCCTTCCCTAGGAAGAAAATGACGCGTGTTAGAAGCGTTCTACGGACGACGAAACGTTCCTCCGCATTTATTGGCCAACGGTTATCGAGGTTTTTTATCCTTCCCTTTCTACCCTCGTCTATCCTTCCCTTTCTCCCCCAAAATAAAAACCCCCTTTGCCATTTTTGGGCCCTTCTTCCTCATTCTTCCTCTGCAACCCATCTTCTCCATAACCCTATCTCTTTCCCTTTCGAACAAACCTCCAAAACCTCTCTCTTTCCCAAACTCCTCTCATGGCTCCAGTTCACACTCTTGCACAAGTTCGTGAGTGGATCCAAGCCAATCCCAAACCCTCTTTGTCACCATGTTGAGTGACCTTGATAAAGAACAAGATCCTGCCCTCCGAGCAATCCTTTTCGAAGGGCTTTACAAATATGTTAGTCCCTTTCTTCCTCCACCACCCCCGACAACGCAAACTCTAGCAATGCCTTCTTCCACCACCACATCCTCTCAATCTCTTCCTCCTCCACCTCCTCCTGCTCAACCTCCCTTCGTCTCGTCATCCAGGACTGTCATCGTTGACAGTTTCGACAACGAACCCCCATCTAAACATGAAAAATCCAAACCCTCAAAATCCAAACACCACTCTTCCTCCAAATCCAAACACTCCTCTTCCAAATCCCACAAACGCAAACACTCTCAAATCTCGTCTTCTCCCTCTTCCCTTTACACCGAACCGAGAAAGAAATCCCTTCTCGCGATGGATGAAGTTCTCAACTTCTCAAAACCCGATCCTATGTCATCGTCCCTCCTGACGAATTGGATCAACTTTTTTCGTAATCCCTCCTCTACCCCCTCCACCACCAACCCTAAACCCATCTCTGACACCTCTGGTCCCAGAGATTCGACAACCCCCTTTTCCTCTGTTCCCATAATTGAGGGAACATCCAATCCCCCTCCATCCTCTTCACCATAAAAGATTCTTCCACCCTCCTCCTCCCTCAAAGTTCCCACAACACCTCCATCTCCTCCCACGAAAACTCCCTCACCACCAAAATCTCCTTCCACCGAAAAGCTCCCCTCTCCCTCCCAAACCCAACAAATCATGAACCTCGACTCCGATGAGGATTAGCTCCCCATCGGCGTAATTGCTCGCAAAAAGGCCAAAATGCAGCCTCCCATCGTCATGGGAAATGCCGAAGAAAATGCGCGCCTTGACGCGCTCGAGGCCGAGCTCCAAGAAGAGATATCGCGGCCCTCAACTACAGAAGGGACCGCTGCTTCCAAGGTTCCAGAAGAAAGGAACCTAGCACCAACTGATGGTGCTAAGGCAAGTACAAGTCATCAAGAGGAGGATGACAACAAGGACATGGGCCTGTCCTCAGAAGAAGAAGGGACCTCGGATGGTGAGGCCACCACTGATGTGCAAGAAACCGCTAAGGATCAAGGACGCCAAATGGTGGTGTCGGAGGTTGCCCAAGAACAACGGGAACCTCCCCTGATGATCAAAGCAGCTGATTCCCCCCCGCAGAAAGGAAAGGCTACCGCCTCTAGGGGGAACAAGAAAAAGATGGGGAAATCAACTGCTTCTAAGAGGGTTCCCATCAAGAAGGACCGTAAGATCATCCCTCCCCTCGTTCTCAACGAAGAAGAGCTCCAAGAAAAGGGCCTTGGGGAGCTCTGGGATCTCATTAAGGCCCAGGGATGGGAACACGTCTGTGAAGCTGCTGTGACCGTCGACCCAACTTAGGTGCGCCTCTTCTACAACAACTTTAGGGAACCAAGTGAACTCTCTCCCTCAAGGGCGACGATTTTGTCTTCACCGCCTCTACTCTTCGCCTCCAACTCCAAGTTCCTGTCCAGGGCCTCAGCACTGTCCCTATCAAAACTTGGGGTGAGTTCAATAGTGATGTCATCTACAACGCCATCTACGAGGGTCGTGTTCCCAGAACTGGAACACCCACTCATAATCTGTCTCTCATCGCTAAGTTGGCTCACCAGTTCATCATCACTGTGGTGATCCCAAGGCAAGAGAAGCGTCACCAGCTTAACATCCAAGACACGATCCTTCTCTACTACTTCCTCCACAAGATGCCCATCAATCTTCCCTGTATCATCCTTGGGAACATGGAGAAGTGCATGGCCTCGACTTCCCACTCCTTGCCTTATGCCGGCCTGGTCAAGAAATTGATGCTTAAGGAAGGGCTCTACGGAGCCAATAAGGAAGAAGTGACCATCGGAAGGGAACTGGACCTTTCTGTGGTCCAGAAGATGCATCACTCAGAGCAGGATGAGGACCAAGAGATGCTTCCCTCTGGTGAAGGCCTTGAGTATGGGAACAATCAAGTGTTGGTCCACATCGCAGCCGCACTTGAAAGGATGGCGGGAACTCAAGAGAAAATTCTGCACGCTCTAGACCGATTGACTGAACTCTTGCTTCCCCGAAGCCCATGATCGTCCCTTCTTTATCCTTATCCATGTTTTCCCCACAAAATTTCTTGTGTTCCCATGTACATATTTTTGCTTAAGTAATGAATTGGTTTCTAGTATGAATTCATGTTCCTTTCTTCCTTATTTCTGTGTTATATACGTTTTCGATGATGTCAAAAGGGGGAAAGACAAAAAATGCGAGATGAGTTAAGTTGAAAAGATATCACAGAATATGCTATAGCTAAGGGGGAACAACTGCATAAAAATCTAAGTACGAACTCAGTGTCTCACTAGAAGTGGCTCCCAAGGACTTTGCTTAGGAACTCATCTGCATGTCATGCTTTGAAATACTTGCTTATTTTGTGATGGGTTTGTCATCATCTAAAAGGGGAAAATTGTTGGGACGGTGTTGGGACCTCTGGTTCTAAACACCGGAACAACGATACCGTTCTCCAGTTTTGATAATGACAAACACCATATGGGAACTAATATGCTTTGTCCAAGTATTTCTAAGGAACACAGGTTCAGTAGAGAACTCCAATGAACGACCAAGGAACACAGGAATTCACGATGAAGAGTTTCTCTCAAAGGAACTCTGAAGAAGAGAGTTCCCATCACATGGGAACTCACATGTGCAGACAAAGACCGTTCAGCGCAAATCGCGGGATCATGTTTTAAACAGAACGAAGGCACAGGCTGAGGAGCAGACTGTCACGAGTGATCCAACAGTCCGATTGATTCAAAGAAGTTGACCTAGTTCAAATCGAAGGCACATGTGAAGATTGTACACTTGGGCTGCAAGCAAAGGGAAATTCGGACAACATGAAAGATGCGATTGAAGCCCAAGTACAACCGAGTATAAAGCCAAATGAATAGTGCTAGGTTCAAGCACTTCTCCAAGAATTCACACATACTCGCAGAGAAAGAAAGAAAGAAGAAGAGAAGTCCCCGACGGCGAGTGTCTGATCTCGATGACGGCGAAGCTGAAGTTCCCAGGAGCAAGGGAACTGAAACTGTCAAGGTGTAAGGTTTGACTTTCTTGTTTTAGTTGAGTTGTTCGCTTAGGAACTCAGTTGAGAAGATTCATTAGTGTTGCTAGAGTTAGGTAGAACTCGTAGGAACAGAGAAGTTTGAATCTGGCTGTTTGTAACTAAGGAATAAGCAATAATACAAGTAAGTCATTCAAAATCCTCCAAGTGTTGGTAGAGGCTTACCCACACAACTAGTTGGTTGTCCTGGGGTTCCTCTATAAGGGAACTGTGTTCTTTACTGTTTGTTTACCTGCACTTATTTTCTTCCGCTGCCTTGGGAACAGCTTAACTGCCAGTTCCCAAGCTCTCGCTAACCCCTTACGATCCAACAAGATCTCTTATATATTCCAAATTCAAATAATCCTAGAAATCAACTATTAGCAACTCGTTTTAAGGATACGGATTCTACGACTTGCAATCGTAGTATTAGGCTCCGTTCGGAAGGAGCTGGGTGGAGTGGGATGGAGTGGGACTGACTTTTTCCAACTGGTTTAGTGGTGTATGGCAATGAAGCTAGGCGAGTAGCTGGGGTAGCTGAACTAGCTGCCTTTTTCCACCTCCCTCCCCCAAGCTTGTGGGGCTTGTCGAGCTGAGCTGAATGAAATGTCAAGATATCCCCCCATACCCCTCAAAATTCGACATTCATCCCTACACCCATTGAGTCCAAGAAAATCGATTCCGGCCACCGACATATCGTAGGTTAGATCCGAACCTATAAATTCTAGATCTGAGAAATTTCACCGGCCTCATAGTTGATTTTGATTCTTGTTGAGGTCGAAGACAATTCACCACCGTATCTCAGAAGATTGGAGGAGGGTTCAACCCGTCGATATTGTTCGCCTCCGTGGCCGGCGTTCCCCTCACTTGCATTCCGTCGACGCTGACCTAATAAATGCACCGCCGGGTTCGATCCAGAAACATAACAGCTTATAAATAGGGAGATTTCGGGCAATTAACCGACGACAAAACCCAAATCAACAATTGTCGCAATTTGAGGCAAATGTAGTGTAAAAGCCTATTATGGTAATTGTATATAGCTTAAATTTTTACCCCAGCTCGTCCTACTAAACACCCTCAACTTGTAGTTTAGTTCCAGCTCCAGCTATTTTCCCAGCTCCGGTTAGATCCAGCTAACTGCAATCGAACGGAGCCTTAAGCTAGCTCTAGGAGCCAAGATGAAACTAGGTTTCATCAATGTGATGTATGAAAAAACAAAAAGAGATTTGAGGGATTATGAAAGGTAGAAAATATTTGCTGAGAATTTCATTTACTAGCCGAAAACAGTTTTCATCCCATAACTGGAAATCTTAAACCCAAATATTTTCATTCTACCAAACATATCGTTCTTTTGGACCCCAACCCAGATAATGAACCAAAAAATTTCAGCCAAGCTCAAAAACTTTCCCATTGGGTCACTGCCATGGAATCAAAATTTAATGCATTAACAAAAAATGGTACATGGTCTTTGGTTCCTCGTCCTCAATTTAATAATTTCGTTAGTTGTAAGTGGGTGTACATGGTAAAACGTAAAGCAAACGACACTATTGATCGTTACAAAGCTCGTCTTGTCGCCAAAGGATATCATTAAGAAGAGGGAGTTGATTATTTTGATACATTCAGTCCAGTTGTTCGGCCTACGTCTTAACCATTGCTATCACTTTTAATTGGCCTATCAGACACCCTGACATCAATAATGCCTTCCGGAATGATGACTTAAATGAGCAGACCTTTATGGAGCAGACGCCAGGCTTTGTTGATCAGTCTCGGCCTTCACATGTGTGTCTCCTTCGAAAGGCACTCTACGGATTAAAACAGGCTCCTGGAGCCTGGTTTAGTAAGCTAAAGTCTTTCTTACTTGCTTCTAGCTTTCGTGGGGGTCAGTCTGATTTCTCTTTATTTGTCTTCCTTCAGTCCAACTATATGATCTATGTTCTAGTATATGTCGATGACTTGATTGTTACTGACAACTCTAGTTCTTATATTGCGTCCTTTATTACTACGCTCAATCGGGCATTCTCTTTGAAGGATCTCAGAGATCTTCACTTCTTTCTTGGCATTGAAGTCACTTGCTCTCGAGACCGGTTACTTTTGTGCCAGGAGAAATATATTCGAGATCTTCTAACCAAGTCCAAAATGGCTGATGCGAAGCCGATTTTTAGTCCGGTGGAGCCTCATTCTCGGCTCTCTAAATCTGGTAATCCATTTCAAGATCCGACTCTTTACAAAAATGATGTCGGCCCTTAATAGTATGTTACTGTAACTCATCGTGAGATTTCCTATGTTGTGAATCGTGCTTGTCAGTTTATGCATTATCCTATGGAGTCTCATTGGAATGCAGTCAAGTGTATTCTTTGCTATCTAAAAGGTACCTTGACTCATCAGTTTTATGTTCGCCCGACATCACGGTTCACTCTGATTGCTTTCTCTGATGTGGGTTGGGCCTTCGATCCAGATGATTGTCGTTCTCAGTTTGGATTTTCCATTTATTTTGGCAATACTCTTATCAGTTGGACTTCCCGCAAGTAAAAAGGTGTTGCTCGTTCTAGTACAGAGGCGGAATATCAAGCCATTACTGCCACCATTGCCGAGATTACTTGGATTCAGTCAACATCGACTTATTACACGACTAATCATACTTTGTGACAACCTTAGTGCCACTTTTATGGTATTTTTGAACAATCAATCTAAACACATTCATGTTGATTTTCACTTTGTTCGTGATATGGTTGAGTCTAATGAGCTTTCTGTTCATCATATTTGTGCCACTGATCAGGTTGTCGATATCTTTACAAAAGTTGGTTGTTCTCGTCATTTTGAAGAACTCTGGTCCAAGCTTCATGTTCGACCTCCTACATGAGCTTGTCGGGGGTATTAGAGATATATGTTTGTATAGGATATTCTTTATATCTTTACTATCCTTATTTTTTATATGTATATCTTGTTCATATCTTTTGTATATCTTTTATGTAATCTTTCTATATAATACGATAACCTCAGTACGATAAGTTCGACTGAGTTCTCCATCTTTTACTAAGCAACCCCTGTGATTTCAGTCTAGATGAGCAGTGGTGGACTAAGGTTTGAAACCCCAATTTCAGTAATATGTTAAAACCCCTAATTTTTTGCTAGATGAACTAAAACCCTAGATTTAATTTTGATGTTCCTCGATGATTTTGATGCACTTAAGGCTTGAATAGGGCTGGTCATGGGTCGGGTTATGGGTGGGTAGAGCACTTCCACCACCCGACCTGCGAAATAAATTGTATCATCCGACTCACCCATCACCCGCAAAACCTTTCACCCATATCCGACCCACCCGTCACCCGCGGGTGAGCTGGGTGACAATCTGCTTACTGAAGTGATATCCAGGATATTCTCAAATATTTTATCCGTGAAGATTCACATATGTTGACCCACAAATTTCTATATCTTTCATTTGCTTAAGTTCCAACAGTAATCCTCAACTTCCTCTCATTAAAAGAAGTTGCTAGGTCATTCAGACCCCTTAACAAAAACGTTTACATTATCGTAATGGTATTCCATTAGGGATTTAGCCTTTAGGGTCCGTATAGTTCTAATATATAAAAAAACCCAATTTTTTTTTTAAAAAAGCCCCCAAGTCCCAAACTTTCTTTTAAGAAAAAACTAAACCTAATTTTAATTTAGAATAAATTTTTACGAGGAGTAGACGGGTGAAACGGGTGGGGTGATGGGTCGGGTGAAACAGGTGTAAAATTTCACCCATATCCGACCCGTCACCCATTTCACCCGTCACCCGACCCACCCGTCACCCACTTCATTACGGTTTTTCACCCGTATAATTGAGTCGGGTGAAGCGGGTGGGTCGGTCACCCGCGGATAATGCCCGGTCCTAGGCTTTATATATTGATGCACCTAACCCCCCCCCCCCCCAATTGTATTTGTTTTTGTGATTTTTCTCTGTGATTTTGTAAGAAAAAAATCTTCCTACAATGCTTGATCATTGGGTTCAAGTGAAGGTGCTGGTGTTTGGGGTGGGGATGGGTGGCTTGCTTCGACCTCTCTCGCCATTTGGAGGTGGTTGTACTCGATAGGTGGTCCGGTGTGGCTTGGTGCTTATACTTTACTGTAAGTATTAATGGAGGTGGGAAAGAAGAGGATGAAAATACTTTTTAATTTATAAAACGTGTTTAATCTACAAAAGTTAAATTTAATGGAGAAATAACTGTAAACGTTTAAATGGATGCATGGACGGGCGTGGGATTTAACATTAGGATAGGCTAATTGTCACAATTTTTTTTTGGGTGAGCTAAATTACCTTAATTTAACTAATTTAACATTAAATTTACCTTATTTTTATTATTAAATTTATCCTATTTTTATTATTTTTTATTTTTTAGGGCGGACTAGCTGGAGCGTACCACAGCCTGCCCTTCAGACCGTCCCTGAATGGATGGTAAAGGGTGGTTGTTTGTTACTATAAATTGAATAAAGGGTGATTTTCTACAACTTTTAAGATAAGAAATGGTTAATATATGAAGATATAAAAATAAAAAGTAGTTAAATGTAATTTCTCCTGCAAAATAATATGAAAATTGTAAAGTTACCATCCAATTCCTACGACGCATTATATTACCGATAGTGGTGATTTTAGGTAATGGTCTCTATAAGAAGAAATGTAGATGATATTTTTTTCGGTCTCTATAAGAAGAAATGTAGATGATATTTTTTTTCAAAATGCATTGAGAAGGTTGAGTATGTACACCATCCCCGTATTTTGTTTAATCAAGAGATTCCCCCAATTATATGCATGTGCCACGTTCAAAACAATATTCTCGGGACAATGATCTTCTATTAGTTCGTTCATGTTTGGGCAAAATTAGGATTGAGGAAACCAAGGGAAGAAAGGCCTAGCTTTCTCTTTTTCTTATCATATGATGAACTTTGATTGTAAATTAATTAATTTATTTAAAAAAATATGTATTTATATGTTTATTTATTTACTAGCTAGCTTTCTCTTTTTCCCAAAGCCATGCAAACTTATAAGTTAGATTTTTTAGAATTTGGAATTAGTAAAACGGATCGTGGATAGTTGGTTCAGTTCCACTCACACCAAACCATCATTAACATCGAATTGACGACTATTTTTGACGAAGCCAGAAATAAACCAGCGCTAAAAGATAAGAATGAGATTACTTTTATTTCGACTGGACGAATACTTGCTTTTTATTTATATCTTTAGAACGAGGTTACAGACTGCGAGATTATGAATAACGAAATTATGAACAATGAGATTACGCCCTAAATCTCTTTTTAGAGGATTCGAGATATCAATCTAACAAGGTCCGAGATCTCCTAGCTACAACGAGGTTCTATCACCAACAGACTATAAGCGAGCTCTTATGGCGAAGTCGAAGAGTTGACTATGCGCGCGAGAATTGTGTCATGCGAGGTGATGCAGCGAGATCTTTGATTGTGACGAGGTCTCTTTGGGCGACTTGAAGTCTTTTGTGGACCTTCACTTGGATGAAGCGTGGTTTTTATCGATGATTCAACACGTCGATCTTCAACGAACAAGATAGTTCTTGAGTTCAAGATGTATTTCGACCCCTTACTTCCTTCGAGGTTCTCCTCTATTTATAGAGGTTTAAGGAACAAGGTTTTGATGTTTGGTTGATGTGGGACGCCCGAGATCAGGCCATTTGATTGGTCGAGAGTGAGGCAGTTGGTCATTGGTTGAGAATATGGTGGTTGCTGAGTGGCTGAATGGGGTGGGTATGTCAGCTTTTGAACAACGAGGTTTAGACCTCGTGATCAAGGTCTTGAGGCCTCGGAAGGGTATGGATCTGCCGTTTTTAAGATGGGTATGGCAAAGGCCTTCGAGTTTAATCTCGAGAATCTCGCCGAATCTCGTTATTCCTCGTACCCCGGTCCCACTTTATATTCCGCTATTTTGCGCACTATCACAACCCCATGGCCTGGGGGTCTCGCCCCGAGGACCGCATGTCATATGTGCGCGACATCCGGTTCCCCGTCCCAGGGTGCGAGGTCTTAGTTTCAGAGTCACGGGTAGCGAGGCCTGAGGATCTCTTTTGCGAGGCCGAACACTTGGGTTTTTCTTCTATCATGCACTTGATGATCCCTGGGCCTGTTCTCCCTTATTTCATTAATGGGCCTCTGAAAGAGATTAGGCCCATTAAGCTCTTTAGAACTGGGAGAGGCCCAAGTCCGCACTTTATAAAAGCGCCTCTACACGTCCCTCTTCCCTTCATTCTTCATCTTCTTCTCTGAACGAAACCCTCTCTTTCTCTCTTTCGTTCTTTCGATCTCCGGCAAGCAGGCGACACTTTCTCAACGGTTTCTAGGCCCGCAACTGCCTTTCTCACACCAGTTTTCGACAAGTAAGTGATCGATTTTGCTTCTGTATGCGTTTCTTGGCATGTTTTTCTTTTACCGCCTCGTGCCCTAGAGGGAGGTGGTGGTCTCCCACCGTTTCGCGCTGGTGTCACGACGGCGAAACGGTGGGAGTGGGGGTGGCGTTGGTGGTCCAGCGATCATCTCGAACCCTTCGGCGCGTCAGCCGACGATTGAGTTTTTTTCGCCGCCTCTTTTTTTCGAATTTCGAATGTCTTGGAAAGCCAAACGTCTCACCGCTTGGGTGATGGGACGTTTGACCTTCCAACCGTTGTCTTCCATTCTTCCCCTCTGCTTTTGGCGCTTCACATTCTTCTTAGGCTGTCCTATGTTTCCACCCCACGCTTCCTTTCTTTTTTGGATTTGTTCGACGTCTCAAGACTTCTTCTTTTCTAGGTGTTCGCCTTTCGTGACCGGGACCTTGCTTTTCATGCCTAGAGGATCTTCCCCGGGCCCTCCACCAGGCTTCGCATTCAAGCTTCAAGAGAGGTTTTACGAAGAATCTTTTGAGACCATAGGGAGCGTTGAGACCAACGATTCTTAGAACCCGAGGTCCCCTTCGCTTGTGTTCAGCGACCCTTCCTCTAGTGCCTCCGATACTTCCGTTAACTCGCGCTTCACCCGACTACGCATGTCTTCCGGGGTTGAAATGGCTTCATCTTCGATTTCTGATGAAGAAGTCGTTGGTTCTGCTGCGAGGTCATCCGACTCCAACGACCAACCGAGCTTCTTCGCGCAGTATATAACTGATTCTGTGTCGAGTATCCCTCCAGTCCTAGAGGAGCAGATACCCATGACCCCGAACCCCTGGATCGGGATCTTTCTGCCCGAGGGGGCCCCGACGGTTCTGAAGAGGGAGGCCCTCGAAAAGATCACGAAGGACTTTCCTTGGCCCGAGGGGGTTGAGCTGGCACTCCTAGAGGGAGAGGGCTGCTCCATGGCCTTGTACGAACAGTGTGCGGTCATTCATCTGCCCAGCCTCCAGGCTGGCTTCCGGCTGCCGCTTGCCGAGCACTTAGTTAACTTTTTATGGTTGATGCACGTCTGCCCCGCGCAATTGTTTCCCAACGCATGGAGGCTCATGTGCGCTTACACCATCCAAAGCCACGAGCTCGGGAAGGGGCCCGATATGGACGTTATGACAAGTTTGTTTATGGCGAGACGAGAGTAGAAGTCGTGTCTCATCAACCTAAGATTACCCGGGCTCGAGATCACCACCACTCCGTCGAATGTCGGTCGGTGGAAAGACAAGTGGTTCTTGATCCGGGACCGCTCTGGGAGGTACCTTAACTTCCCTTCGACACCGGATAACTCCTGCCGTTTCAAGGGGTCGCTAGACGTCGCCGAGCTCAAGGCTCAGTTTGCAACGGCACGCCAGGCACCTTACTGGGAATACTTGGTGCAAGACCGGATCGAGCGGGCCGGTCTGAGTCTTACCTTCCCCAAACGCGAGGGCGTAGAGGGTACTTATTTTTTTCTTGCTCTTGCATTGTTTCTTGTTTTGTTTTTGATTTGGACCACGCATAGTAGCCCCGAACCTCGCTCAGTTTGTGATGATCACGAGCCTCGCTCGGATCACGCATTCTAGATTTTGATTGTTTGCGATGATCACGAGCCTCGCTCGGATCACGCATTAGATTTTGATTGTTTGTGATGATCACGAGCCTCGCTCGGATCATGCATTCTTATATTTTGATTGTTTGTGATGATCACGAGCCTCGCTCGGACCACGCACTCTAGATTTTGATTGTTTGCGACCTTCTCCCTTCGTTTCCTTTTATTTAACTTGCTTTTTGTTTTCTTGCAGTGAATCTTTTGGACGCTCTGGCTTTGAGGGCACAGGGGAAGAAGCCTGCGGTCTCCGCCGCGCAGACCTCTTGGGCCCAGTAGTGAAGGCGCCGGCCTCAACGGCAAAGGCGTCGACCTCGTTGACGAAGGCGACGGCCCCTGCGAAGGCCGCAGGGGTAAAGATCGTTGAGGGGGGGGGGCAACCAAAGGAGACGCTACTAGAGCGTCCTCCCACGCCCCCGAGGATCCGGCGATGGGGCCGGGTCCAAATGAAAGGATTCGGAGGCGTCACCCCGCAAGGAAAAGAGGAAGAAGCATAAGGGGGACGACCAATGCGGTTTCTCAGGGAGGAAGATCGCACCCAACCCCAACTTCGAGGGTCGGGCTCTCTCCGCCACCGGTCCTCCTGCCGAGAAGTTCCACTGCCTCGGGCCGTCCCGGGGTGCGCTCAGGAACTGGAACAAGGATGATTGGAAGGAGGGGATTGCGTGGGCAAACAATCTCTCCGAGGAATCCCTCAATGACGAGGCCCTCCGCTGCTCAGCGATGGTACATTTTGCTTCTTTTTTTGTAAGCTTTCCTCGAAAGTTTCATGCTTGTTCTCTCCTAATGTACTTTTGTTTTTTCAGCACAACTTCTTCAAGAACTACAATTGTAGTCGTATCAACCTCCTTCACAGGAGAATGGACAAGATGAGGCGGCGCTTAAGGCCCGCACGAAGGAGTGCACGAAGAAGGAGAAGAATCTCGCCGAGGCCGAGAGGTGGAATCGGGCAACGGAGGTCGCGGCGAGGGATAAGGCCAAGGCAGCAGCCAAGGCGAAGGATGGGGAGGCGAAGGCGAAGGAGGAAGAGGCGAAGGCGAAGGCCTTGGTTGAGGATCTATAGGGCCTCGGTTGAGGACCTCCGGACCAAACTCTCCGAGGAGTACAAGTTTTTTAGGGAGAAAGAGTCGGAGCTCCAGATGGTCGAGGAGGAGAACAACAACCTTCACCACCGCATTAAGGAGCTTAACAAAGAGGTGGAGGCTGCAGGGCCCAAATATGTGGAGTCTGCCGAGTACCAGGAAAAGCTGTTGAGCAGCATTGATGGGATGCACCGACAGACCATTCGCGTAGGGGTAAAACAAGCGGTGGCAAAGTACCAGCAAATCGACCCCCGCATCGCCTTTTTCATCCCCAACTATGGGCTGACTATGGGGGAAACTGGGGAAGAGCCTGAGGGAGAGTGCGAATTCTTCCTCAACAACAAGGGCGGGGTTGCACCAAGCGAGAGCGAGGTTCCTACAGCATGCCCCTCGGTCCAGGAGGGTTTGAACCCCTCCTTGGGCGATCCTAACCCCACTCAGGACGCGCCCACTTCCGACCTCAAAGTTATTATTGCCTCGCCCATTCGCCAAGTCTCCATGGATCCTACCGCCGACACACAGAATGAGTGAAGGGCGCCTGTTTTTGTAGCTTTTTTTTGTTTTTGTTTTAAGCATTTGGTGGCCCCACTGGGGCTATAATTATGACACATTTTGTCCCGTGCGGTCTTAATTTATGCAGTTTTCTTTCTATCTTTGTTTGTGGTTGTCACGCCCCCTTCGAGGGTTCTAAAGGCTCATTATATCCCGATCCAACCCCATGGCCCGAGCGCCGCAAGACTTGCGGACTGCTCGAGCCATATCGGGTCACTTATTTTTCAACTATGCCGCGATCCCGAGCTTCCCTGGGATCGCGCACGACAAATTTTATGCAGTGATCATGAACCTCGCTCGAATTGCGCATGATAGATTATATGCAACGATCACGAGCCTCACTCGGATCGCGCATGATAGATTATATGCAGCGATCATGAGCCTCGCTCGGATCGCGCATGATAGATTATATGCAACGATCACGAGCCTCGCTCGGATCACGCATGATAGATTATATGCAGCGATCACGAGCCTCGCTCGGATTGCGCATGATAGATTATATGCAGCGATCACGAGCCTCGCTCGGATCGCGCATGATAGATTATATGCAGTGATCACGAGCCTCGCTCGGATCGCGCATGATAGATTATATGCAGCGATCACGAGCCTCGCTAGGATCGCACATGATAGATTATATGCAGCGATCACGAGCCTCGCTCGGATCACGCATGATAGATTATATGCAGTGATCACCAGCCTCGCTCGGATCGCGCATGATAGATTATATGCAGCGATCACGAGCCTCGCTTGAATCGCGCATGATAGATTATATGCAGCGATCACGAGCCTCGTTCGGATCGCGCATGATAGATTATATGCAGCGATCACGAGCCTCGCTCGGATCGGGCATGATAGATTATATGCAGCGATTACGAGCCTCATTCGGATCGCGCATGATAGATTATATGCATTGATCACGAGCCTCACTCGGATCACGCATGATAGAGACTCGGTTGTTCCCAACCCCAAGCGGGAAGCGAGGGGTGGGTTTGCGCATTGAAAACTGAGAATCTCCAATCCCAAGCAGGAAGCGAGGGGTGGATCCGTGCGCTTAAGACTGGGAATCTCCAACCCCAAGCGAGAAACGAGGGGTGGATCCGCAACTCGCCGCTTGTATTCCATGGAGCGTAGGGCCACAACCTCGCGAAGTTCGTCCCTGAACTGCAACTCTACCTTGAGATTGGCCTCGTTTTCTTTTTCGTTGAAGTCGAAAACCCTTGCCAAAGGGACCGAAGTTTCCACCGGGACCAACACGTCCACCCCGTAGGTTAAAGCAAAAGGCATCTCCCCCATGGCGCGACACGCGGTCGTCCGATATGTCCACAAGACGAGTGGGAGAAGCTCCGCCCAACGGCCTTGGGCCACGCCCAACCGCTTCTTAAGATCAGACAAGATGCGGGCGTTGACATTCTCTACCTGGCCGTTTGATTGGGGATGGGCCACCGAAGAGAACTTGAGGGTTATGCCAAGCTCGAAGCAAAAGGTCTGGGTTTCCTCGCAATCGAAATGGGGACCATGGTCAGTCATGATGGTCATGGGGTCCCCAAAGCGACATACGAGATTTTTCCATAGGAAATTACATACCTTTGTCCCCGTGATTTTTGCCATTGCTTTTGGCTCGACCCACTTCGTGAAGTAGTCGACGATGACCAGGATGTACTGCACTTGCCCCACGACCTTGGGGAAGGGTCCTAAGATATCCATCCCCCACATCGCAAAGGGGCAGGGTGCATGGATCGAGCGTAAGCGTGAGGTTGGGGCATGCTGGATGTTGGCGTGCTTCTGGCACCCGTCACAGTTCTGAACGTAATCCCTCGCGTCCTGCCTGAGGGTGGGCCAAAAATACCTCAAGTGGGAGATTTTGTGTGACAAGGCACGCCAACCGGCGTAGCCGCCGCAGACCCCTTCATGTGCCTCAAACAGGATGTGCTCCACAGCCTCGGTTGACACACACAACAAGTTTGGCTCTGCATATCCTCGGCAATAGGGTCGCCCTCCGATGACGCAGTAGCGCGCCGCCTGCATTTTGAGCTTTCTAGCCTCTTCGGGATCCTGCTTTCCATATACCGCGTGATGGGAATCCTCCAGTCTCCGATGTTGACGGAGAGAACCTCGCTATTCACACTTCGCGAGAGCTTTCTCTCCACCATCACGCGATTGCACACTTCTAAGGGAAGGGCCGACCCGAGTCGTGCGAGAGCATCTGCCTTTGTGCTTGTAGCGCGTGAAACGGATTCTACCGCGAACGTTTCTAAACAGGACACCAAGGCTTTGACCTTTTCTCGGTATGCGGGCAAGAACCCCATTCTGGTATCATACAGTCCATTCAGTTGTCGCACCACCAATTCGGAATCGGTGTACACCCTGATCTTTCGAGCCCCACTGAGGAGTGCCATCTCTATCCCGGCGATCATGGCCTCATACTCGGCCTAGTTATTGGTGGCGTCGAAGGCGAAGTTAAGGGCATACTCCGTTTTGATTGAGGGACCGGCAAGAAATACACCAGCCCCGCCCCCGACGTTGCACCGCGAGCCATCGACAAAGACCCTCCATTCCTCCGTGCTCTCATCAGTCTCGGGGAAAGGTCACTTCTACCTTGAAGTCAGCGAGGGCCTGGCCCTTCATCGCAGTCCTAGGGAGGTAGCTGATGTCGAACTCGAAGAGCTCGACTGCCCACTTCGTCATCCATCCAAAGAGGGCGGGCTGGTGGAGGATCTGCCGAAGTGGGAGATCGGAGAGGACCTGGATAGGGTGTGCGTGGAAGTACGGGCGCAAGCGCCTCGCAGTGGTCACCACAGCCAGGGCCATTTTTTTTGCCGGGGAGTACCGTAATTCCGCAGGTTGGAGCACGCGGCTGATGAAATAGACAAGGTGCTTCGCCTTTCTTGTTAGCACGACGCTGGCCGTTTCTGGGCTTACGACCACATACAGTTACAAGTCCTCGCCCGCCTTTGGGGGCAACAAAGTGGGGAGCTTCGTCAAGAATGCCTTCAATCCGGAAAAGGCGAGTTCTAGGTCTTCGTTCCAGGCAAACTTGTCTTTCTTCTTTAGGGTCGCGAAGAAAGGTAGCGACCTGTCGGCTAATCGAGAGCAGAACCTACCCAGGTAGTTTACAGCATCGTTGAGTCGTTGTACCTCGGTACGAGATCGGGGTGACCTCATTGAAAGAATTGATTCTATCTTGGCAAGGTTTACATCTATTCCTCGCTCACTGATCATGAAACCCAAGAAGTTCTCCGACGATACGCCGAACACACACTTCTCAGGATTTAGGATGAGCCAATTGTGCCTGAGTTTCGCAAAAACTTCGGCGAGGTCGACCAGATGTTCCTCTAGGGTTCAACTTCGGACCACAATGTCATCGACGTATGCCGACACATTCCTCCCCAAATGGTTCTTGAAGATTCGATCTATGAGCCGCTGGAAAGTTGCACCCGCGTTCTTCAAAACAAATGGCATGACCTTGTAGAAGTAGGTCCCGCGCTATGTGATGAAGGATGTCTCTTCCTCATCTCCCGGGCTCATCAAAACTTGATTGTAACCCGAGTAGGCGTCGAGGAAGCTCAAAACCCCGTGACCCGTCATGGAATCGACCAACTCGTCGATTGAGGATAGGGGGTAACTGTCCTTGGGGCAGGCCTTGTTCAAATTCTTGAAGTCCATGCACATGCGCCACTTCCCACTGGCTTTTTTTACCAGCACAACATTGGACAACCACCTTGGGTACTGGACCTCGCGGATAAACCCCGCGACCAGCAACTTTCCTACCTCGGCGTTTGCGACGCTTGCCCTCTCCGCATTCATTTTCCTTCGGCGTTGCACCACATGACGGGCGGTGACATCCACGTTTAAAGAGTGTTGAGCCACCGTTCGCGGGATGCCACGGAGGTCTTTTGCAGTCCACGCGAGCACGTCGCGGGAGCCAGCAAGCAAGGTCTCAAGCGACAACGCTAACTCCCCGGAGAGGCATTCTCCCAAGTAGATCTTTTCTGCCTCGCTTCTGAAGGGAGTGACAACCCTTCTTTCTACCTCTGGGATGGGGACCGTGAAGTCCCGGACTTTGAGATCGGCTTCCACGATAGCTTCCACCATGAACACCAGACATTTTGTTTTGCGGAGTTCGCGTAGCAGACGCGCCCCTCCTCCTGGTTGCCCTTGACCTCACCGACCCCGTCCTCAACTGGGAATTTCATTTTTAGGTGGTAAATGGACACCACGTCTTGAAACTTCATCATAGATACTCTCCCGATGATTGCGTTATAAACCGAGGGTGAACGCACCACGGTGAATTCCACCATCTCGGTTCGCCTCGTCGAACCAGTACCCAATGTCATCCAGAGATCAATGAGGCCCGCGATATCGACCTTGTCGCCAGAGAAGGACGTCAGCTTCCCGGCGTAGGACTTCAGGGACGTCGCGGAGATGCCCAATTGCTCGAAGGCGCCGTAATACATGATGTCCACGGACGACCCCGTGTCCACCAATACCCGTTTCACCATCTTTGAGCCTAGCTGAGCGTCAGAGCGTGCACCACCAAAGGGTCAGAGTGTGGCATGTTGACTCGGCTAAAATCGTTGTTGCCAAGATAAAAAATAAATAACCCTAAACTACTAACTAGTATAGTAAGCAAGCAAGGGGTCAAACCTAAGAGAATCGGGATTCTGAATAATCAGCAGGAAATAAGATAGGAGTTTTTGGAAGTTTAAGCAAACAAACAATCAAGCAAATAATATTTAGGATTAAATCAATGGAAGGAAAGCAAAGTTTATTCAATCAATTCCACCTTTTTAATCATTCAATCATTAATTCATCCACTTTTCTATTAATTCCCAGGTTAATTCCAATCCTTATAAAAGATTTCCGCTTGTCCACTGTCCAAGCAGAATTATGATATGAACAAGAACGCTTAATTCAAATCATGCAAAGTTTTAAGGATAGAAGGATATTAATTCATGCAATCAAGCTACGAGTCTCATGCATAAAATAACAATCAAATACTCTTTCTCAATTCTAGTCCACGGTCCTAGAAAAGAGTTGTTTCAAGGATAAATAAGATTGCACAGACAACAATCAAACTAATCCAAATAGTAGAATATTAATCAAATTCAACAAGTTGCTCACCAAGAGAAATAAATTGATAATCATGAAATTAACCACAAGAGTTTTGATATTAACCAAGGAATAGTTTGATATTAACCAAGGAATAGAAAAGTTACCAGAATCTCACGAAATATATAAAAAGGCTTCCTTGATTAAACAAACTCCAAAGGGAAATTAGTTCTCCATAATAGAAAATAAAACTAGAATAAAATAAAAGTGTGCTAGAATTGTCTCACCCTAAAGTGAAACTCGAAACAAAGCTTAAATAGTAGAAATAAGTCCGAAACCCTAAGATATAATAATATAAAGAGATAGAATAAGAGAAACGAAGGCGGCGCTGAAACCACAAAATCCGCGGGCGCGGATCTCAACCACGAGCGCGGTTTAGTCAGTCCTCCTCGGCCGCGGATGCTCAACGATCCGCGAGCGCAGAAATAATCCGCGGGCGCGGATCTTCTGACAGCTTAGTGGTGTCAACTTCGGAGGTGGTTTTGACACACTTAGAGTTGGAATTTGAACTCGCCGTACAAACATGAATTGTAGCTCTTCGAGTTAGCTTTCCAATGATACCAAATTCATCTTCATCCGGTCACTGCAGCTCCCGTAATAAGCCTTACAAGAAAGTGGTGTCAAAACAACTCCAAATCAACACTTGTCTTCAAAACTCTTGCAATTCTTAAAATCGTGTCTTCGGTCTTCATTTGACAATTATACTCAAAACTAACCTAAACACACTCAAATCATACCTAAAATACAAGAGTTAACCTATACTAAACTATAGCGTATCAAATGCCCCCATACTTAAACCTTGCTCGTCCTCGAGTAAGCTCAAAATAAATCTAACAATAAATCCTATCAAGGTTTACAACATAGTACAAGGGAAATATGAATATCTAACTCTCAACTCACAACCCAGACCCATGTAGAGAAATAATGAGCAAAAAACATGAAAGCTCAAATCACACACCTCACATATACAAGATATAACACTCAAGCTCCAAAAATTGTAGAACAACCTAGGATCTACCCAACATCTAAAGTGTAATCACAAGCCCCAAAGTAGAATATGAATCCTAAACACTCTGATTTTACCACTCATTCTACTTAGGCGCCCTTTCGGGTTTTCACCTAATCACTCTTTTCATTTTTCTTAGGTGTGCTCACAAATACTCACATCTCTCACAAACCTCATATTACCCCAGCCTAATGCTGGTCCGGGTTACCTACTTATTACCTGAGCCGCCCTTTCGGGTTTTCAACTCATCCCAGGATTTTATATGCCTTTTTCTCTATTTTTTATGGCTTTTTACATTTTTTTTTCATTTTTTTTTCAAAATTTTCTCTATACAAAACATGGAACAAATATCCCATAAAAATAACGAAAAATAAACTGAAATGCAACTATCTAAGATAGGCATAGTGAGTACTTCCTCCCCCATACTTAAATCCTTCATTGTCCTCAATGAAGTAAAGAGAAAGGAATTAAGCATAGAAGAGGAAAATCAGAAGACTCACATACGAAAGAAGAGATGGAAGAACTCTGCAATGACTTGGATGAATAGCTCGGAAATCTACAGATGATCCGTCGTCAGGAAAAACCGCGGGGGTGGTGGCCAGGCCGCAGGCGCGGGTGATGCTCCGATCGTGAAAAAATGGTTAGAGAACCCGATCAACAAAACTGAACACGAACTCACAAACGAACTTTGAATCTCGCCTTAAGCATTAATGTAGTACGAGCCTTGAAAACGAAATTCCCCCATACTCTAAGACCGGGGATTCCCTAGTCAAATTTTGGCGTCGTTGTAGTATAGCGGTAAGTATTCCCGCCTGTCACGCGGGTGACCCAGGTTCGATCCCCGGCAACGACGCCAAAATTTAACTCGGCTAAAATCGTTGTTGCCAAGATCAAAAATAAATAACCCTAAACTACTAACTAGTATAGTAAGCAAGCAAGGGGTCGAACCCAAGAGAATCGGGATTCTGAATAATCAACAGGAAACAAGACAGGGGTTTTTGGAAGTTTAAGCAAACAAACAATCAAGCAAATAATATTTAGGATTAAATCAATGGAAGGAAAGCAGAGTTTATTCAATAAATTAGACCTTTTTAATCATTCGATCATTAATTCATCCACTTTTCTATTAATTCCTAGGTTAATTCCAATCCTTATAAAAGATTTCCGCTTGTCCACGGTCCAAGCAGAATTATGATATGAACAAGAACGCTTAATTCAAATCATTCAAAGTCTTAAGGATAGAAGGATATTAATTCATGCAATCAAGCTACGAGTCTCATGCATAAAATAACAATCAAATACTCTTTCTCAATTCTAGTCCACGGTCCTAGAAAAGAGTTGTTTCAAGGATAAATAAGATTGCACATACAACAATCAAACTAATCCAAATAGTAGAATATCAATCAAATTCAACAAGTTGCTCACCAAGAGAAATCAGTTGATAATCATGAAATTAAGCACACGAGTTTTGATATTAACCAAGGAATAGTTTGATATTAACCAAGGAATAGAAAAGTTACCAGAATCTCACGAAATACATAAAAAGGCTTCCTTGATTAAACAAACTCCAAAGAGAAATTAGTTCTCCATAATAGAAAATAAAACTAGAATAAAATAAAAGTGTGCTAGAATTGTCTCACCCTAAAGTGAAACTCGAAACAAAGCTTAAATAGTAGAAATAAGTCCGAAACCCTAAGATATAATAATATAAAGAGATAGAATAAGAGAAACGAAGGTGGCGTAAAACCACAAAATCCGCGGGCGCGGATCTCAACCGCGAGCGCGGTTTAGTCAGTCCTCCTCGGCCGCGGATGCTCAACGATCCGCGAGTGCGGATCTTTTGACAGCTTACTGGTGTCAACTTCGGAGGTGGTTTTGACCCACTTAGAGTTGGAATTTGAACTCGCCGTAAAAACATGAATTGTAGCTCTTTGAGTTAGCTTTCCAATGATACCAAATTCAACTTCATCCGATCACCGCAGCTCCCGGAATAAGCGTTACAAGAAAGTGGTGTCAAAACAACTCCAAATCAACACTTGTCTTCAAAACTCTTGCAATTCTTCAAATCGTGTCTTCGGTCTTCATATGACAATTATGCTCAAAACTAACATAAACACACTCAAATCATACCTAAAATACAAGAGTTAACCTATACTAAACTATAGCGTATCACATGTGCAGACCATCGACATCCTCAAAGGTGAAGGCTATCCCCACATGGGACCGCGAGGTTTGTGCGACGCTGAATACTGAGGGCTCATGATAGCTTGCCCTCGCGTACCTCTTTCTTTCTGCCTGGCTCAATCCAGCCAACGAGGGGCCACCCAAGATGGTATGAATATACCCATCGGGCGTCATTGTGTGCTCGGACCACGCCTGCTTTGCGGGAGCCTGCTGTTCGACGTTGTTGGCCTTGGTTTGGCTCGGGCCCTGTGGCACGTTGTCTGCTCCCGAGGCGGGTTGGAACGCCCCTTCTCGTTTGGGTTATACAAAGGTCCGCCCTTTCCCTTGAAACCTCGTTGCTTCCCTCCAAAGCAGTTCCAACTCCCACCGCCGTTGCTTCTGTTGTTGTTGCGGTTGTTGTTGTTGTTGTTGTTGTTGTTGTTGTTGTTGTTGTTGTTGTTGTTGTTGTTGTTGTTGTTGTTGTTGTTGTTGTTGTTGTTGTTGTTGTTGTTGTTGTTGTTTCTGTTGTTGTTGTTGTTGTTGTTTCTGTTGTTGTTGTTGTTGTTGTTGTTGTTGTTGTTGTTGTTGTTGTTGTTGTTGTTGTTGTTGTTGTTGTTGTTGTTGTTGTTGCTTCAATTGTTGGTGTTGTTGTTGTTGACGGGGTTTTGGGCCTACGTTACATACGCATCCGTGGCGGCCGGCACGCCCACCTTTGCCTTTCCCTTAATCTCGGCCACGATTTCCTTGTCGGTCCTCGGTCGAGAGCTCTGTTGGCGGCGTCCTCGGCATATACTTGGGCCGTGATCCAGGCGCATAGGCTGTCATACGTTGCTGGGCATTTCAGGAAAATGTAATTCTTGAAAGCCCCTTGACATAGGTTGCCCATGAGGGTGTCTCGTACCGACGACTCGTCGATATGCGTGATTTCTGCCACCGCGGTTGTGAACCTTGTAAAAAAGGTGCCCAACGACTCGCCCTCTCCCTGCTCAATGCCGCGGAGATCCCGCATGTTTTTCTTGCGCTTCCTCAAACCACTGAAGTGTGCGATGAAGGACTCACACAATTGAGCGAACGAGGCCACATACTTGACCTTGAGACTTATAAACCACGTCATCGCGGCCTTCTCCAGGGTGGTTGGGAAAACGCGGCAGAAGATGGCATCGTTGTAGGAGTTGACGTTCATCTGGACAGCGAAATGCTTCACATGCTCCTCCGGATCTGCCGCGCCGTCGTAAAATCTCATCTGCGGCCTATGGAAGCCATTGGGCATTGGCGCGCTTTGAATCTCGTCCACGAAAGGTGAGAGACTCCCAGCCTCAACGTGGCGACGTCGCAAGCGTGACTTCAGGGAATGCATCTCGCTCCCCGCCGTTTCGGACAATTTCGGATCTTGCATCCGGGAGTGTCGCGAACGAGACCTCGGAATCTAATGGGGTCCCGGGGCGGCCTCGCCATTGACGATCTGTTTGTTGATGTCTCGTGCCCCGACACGTGTTTGGGGACGTACTCGGGTACGTACTCAGAATGAGGCTGGCCCGGGCCAGGAATTGGGACGTACGCGGGCCTCAACGGTTCTTGTTCGTGGATGTGCGAAGGGTCGAAGCCCTGCTGGTATTGCCCCTAGCCCGGATAGAGATACGGGTTTGGGGGAATGCTAGCTAGTTCGTACCCCTGGAATGGGTAAGGGTTTTGCGGGACGTTATATGCCCACCCCAGAGGAACTCCAAACGGACAACCTGGCGGGGGTGCCATGTTCGTCCATTGCGAGGCCTCGGGCATCTTATCGGGGTGTTGGGGGAAGAAATTGTTTGGACAGGCCATTTTGAGGGGGTGAAAAGCCAAGGTTTGTGCAAGTCGGGAAACTGCTTAGGGTGAAGAGGTTCCCACAGACGGCGCCAGTGATGAAGCCTGAAATAAACCAGCGCTAAAAGACAAGAATGAGATTACTTTTATTTCGACTGGGCAAACACTTGCTTTTTATTTATATCTTTAGAACGAGGTTACAAACTGCGAGATTATGAACAATGAGATTACGCCCTAGATCTCTTTTTAGAGGATTCGAGATCTCGATCTAACAAGGTCCGAGATCTCCTAGCTACAACGAGGTTCTATCACCAACAGACTATTAGCGAAGTCAAAGAGTTGACTATGCGCGTGAGGATTGTGGCCTGCGAGGTGATGCAACGAGATCTTTGATTGAGACGAGGTCTCTTTGGGTGACTTGAAGTCTTTTTGTGGACCTTCACTTGGTTGTAGCGTGGTTTTTATTGATGATTCAACATGTCGGTCTTCAACGAACAAGATAGTTCTTGAGTTCAAGATGTTTTTCGACCCCTTGCTTTCTTCGAGGTTCTCCTCTATTTATAGAGGTTTAAGGAACAAGGTTTTGATGTTTGCTCGATGTGGGACGCCCAAGATCAGGCCATTTGATTGTTCGAGAGTGAGACAGTTGGTCATTGGTTGAGAATATGGTGGTTGCTGAGTGGCTAAATGGGACGGGTATGTCAGCTTTTGAACAACGAGGTTTAGACCTCGTGATCGAGGTCTTGAGGCCTCGCAAGGGTATGGATCTGCCGTTTTTAAGATGGGTATGGCAAAGGCCTTCGAGTTTAATCTCGAGAATCCCGCCGAATCCCGTTATTCCTCGTACCCCGGTCCCACTTCATATTCCGCTATTTCGCACACCATCAATTTTCATGAAATATTGTCTAAGATAATGCATACTTCTTTCTTTTTATTTATTTTATTATTATGTGGTTCATGTTTTAAAAGAACATATAAAGTGGGGCAGCTTTTCAATCTTTAATCAAAGTACACAAGTTAGTGCTTAATTGCTCTAATAATAAATATTACACGATCATTTCTTTGAATAATTTTGCCCGGCCACGACACAACCCTTAAAGCTAAGAAGAGTAGGGAGTATATATTTCATTAAAAAAAACTTCTGCCAAATAAGGGATTTCTTAAATGGGTTTTGAATTCTAATATATAAGTAGAAGTTGGATAATTTTAAGCTAAGAAATTTAAACGATTCAAGAAAGTATCGCATTCAAAAGAATGAAGTGCATGTGTCGACAATGCAATCGATCAGTGGATGGATGGTTTGGGAAAGTATGAATAAGAAAATCACCTTCATCGATCAACACATCACTATTCGATCACTAGTGTGGTGATTGGTGAGTGAGTTCTTAGTCTCCAAAGAATATAATGGTTTCAACTAAATATGACATAAGATATATAGTTAATTGATTTTAAATGGGCTCTGAATATGAATGACACCGAAATTAAGTTAAGTACTCAATTTATTTATTTAAAAAATGCTGTATGCGTCAACTCACCGAATGGAAATTATGTATTTGCTCCTTAAAAGCGCTTCTTGAGTAAACAAGTATACAAAATAATACTCCCTCCGTTTTGCAAAAGATGTCTTTTTAAGTCATTTAACACTTTTCATAAAAGTTGTGCTTTTATTATTTTTTTCAATTATGCCCCTAAAAAATGAGTTCCCTTTTTTCATTTTTCCATATAATTGGCCACATTAATAAAGTAAAGTCATTTAATGAGGACATATTAGGTATAAAAAAATTTCCTTAATAATCGTGTAATTGTCCAAAAGGATACGAAACGGAGGGAGTAAAAAAGATGTGGTGACATAGCATCGATTATACCATTAGCTAGCTTTTAATTAAGGGGCTGAAAAGGGAAAAATACAGATTTTCAAAATAATTTCGAAATTTCATATTACACTCTTCATTATAATTATGAATTAGTTATTATCAAAAAAATAATTAGTTGATGAATAGACAATTAATACAGTTAATTCACAATCAAGACCGGAAAAAAAAGTTCATTCATCATTAGTTCACACATTTTCATTTTTTACAAGTGCACAAATTACAAATAATACTACATCCCTACCCCTACTACTCTAAATAATTGGGGAAGCCTTTCACCCCTAACCCTTGATTCACTATATAACGTTGCTATCTACGGTTGTAATTTTTCTAATTAGAGCCTTTTTTTTGTAATTTGATTTAATCAATTCAACCCACGTATTTTTAATCGCTGATTATATATATATATATATATATTTTTTATCTACGGTCAGAAATCACCCCCTCTTACTATCACCTTTTCCTGTTTTCCTAGCGTCTTCTGTAGTTCTGCCTGCTTCCTTTTCTCATCCTCCTCTGTGATTGGACCATTCATTGTCTTCTGCCTGCTTCATTGCTTAATAAACCCCCTTTTCCTGTTCTTATCTTCTTATTCTTCTCCCACAAAGCAGTGAGTTCGATCTCTCAAATACAGGGAACGTTCGATGGGTTGGACGATTGGTGATCAGGTGAGTTGCTTTTGGTCTATGGTTCTCTTGATTAATTAGTTGTGATTTTGGTGTCTTTTGTGTTAATCTGTAACTTTAATCTACATTTTTCTGTTGTTTTATGTGAATTTGTAATAGCAAGAACGAATTCTGAGCCAATTCAGAAAAGGGGTGAGAAGAGGGTGATTGGAGAGGTTGAGGATGAGGGCGTCATGCTGGAAGCGGCGACGAGTTGGCGGATGAGGATGAACAAGTCAGCTGCGTTGATGGCTTCTAGAACCGTAATTTTGGGCGGCTTTAGGATCTCCTTTCAGTCAAACTAATTTGCCGCTTCAACCATAATCGGTAATTTCGTCTATTTTTCCCTAAATTTGATGTTCTTCAATTTGTGAATCCATAATAACTCCTTGCTTACGAAGTTTCTTATTTTCCGGTTTGGTTTTGTCATCGTTATTCTCAGTGTTACAATTCAGCTTTCTATGGGTTTCAATATGTATATTAGCTTGAATTTCTTGGGGTTGGTTTGAATCATCTTATGCCATTTTTTTGCCCATCTAACCTTCGCTTTCTTGGAGAATCTGGTCTAGGTTGGCTTAAAATCCATTTGGCCAATTTATACGCCGGTGGAGTTGACAAGTTGTCCTATGATGGAAGAACAACTTTTACTGAGAATCATCTGGATGACATTTTTTATTCTGCGAATAGGCCTTTGGAAGGAAACCGATGGTGGCTAGGTGCCGAAGACCCGTTTCAATACATGCATGTTCATCAGGTACTGGTTACTTCTCAAATCATATTCAAATTTGAATTTCAAGATTAACTAGGACTTCTTTAGTTTTTCCTTGATCAATTAAACTTCTTTAGTTTTAGCTCTGAATTTTTTAGCTTGATCCAAAGCATTGACATGGTCTGATGTTGTGTCTGTTGTTTGTTTGTTTAACCTAATATTGTAAAGGATGGATCATGCAATGTCCTTCAACATTATTCAGCCCTTGGAAGAGACAAGGTATTAAGCACTTATGGTATATTATTATATGCATTGAACCCCTCCCCCTCCCACATGATAAATAATAAACAAAAAAAATGACAAATCAAACGAATTGGAATACGCTTTCTTTCTCCTTTAGTTTCAGTGTAGAAGTTTTATGAGCTGAGTGGTAATCTTGCATGAATTATAACCTTTATTACTTATGTTGGATTCTTTTCTAACTTTGTTATTAGTAGGTCTCCCATTTTCGCCGATTTGATTGTTTTCTATTACTTAGATTTAAAGTCTCTTGTTTTTTAGCTGGGAGCTGCTGCAGTAAATCTTGTGGTTGGGGATAACTCAGCAGATGTTTATTCAGGAATTGTTGCTCGGTAAGTTGTTTCTGTTGTCAAATTATTTAAGTATACAACAATTGTATTTAATAAAATTGAAACATACTTATTTTGCCATATTATCTCTGTGTATTCCAAATTCCAAATTAAGGTTTGGTGCTCTGATATCTCTAATGGTCATATCATAGATGATTATTCACTCCCAGCACTTCAGGTATGACAAAGTAATCTATACATCATTCATGTAGTCCTCCTCCCAACTGCTCATGTAGATTGAAAAAGCTCTAATATATCTTGTGATTTTGTTGTAAGTGCATTTTCCTATGAGAGAAAGGCTATTATGTCAAATGAGAAATTTGACAATCTCAAGGAAGAACTCATGTAGGAAGGAACAGGGAAGCCTTAAGAGTCTCTAGAAATTGCCGCTTCTTCTTCGGATTCTCTCGATGTTCGAATTCCTTTCTCCTCTAATTTAAATTATGTTTGTGCAAACATATAAATAAGATAATTTGGTTGAATGTGCTTGCTTTGAATTTGTTTGCAGGTCAAATCTACTTTGCTCAGTGTTATTCTCACAACGTTTGCGTTTTCGTTCTCGAATGATTTGTGATTCATTATATGGGAAAAATGTATGGGATTTGCTTTTGGAGGAAAAGGAGGCTAATTGAATTTGCTGAATTTTGCTTTGACCATCATAGTTTATTCACTGACTCTCTCTTTGATCCTCCTGATTGTGTCAATTTTCGCCCGATTTAGTTCATCTTTGTTGGCTCGTGTACGTCTTGTCTTGTCAGCACTGGTGCCATACTTCGTGTGTGTGCTGATTTGCTTGTCTGCTTCTTCACGTCTTCAACATGTACACTCTTCTTCTTCTTGTTCATATTGCAATTTGTTTGCAACTTTTCAAATTAATGCCCTTGATTCATTGGAAGGGCGGCTTCAGATTACCTGATCAGAGCCGGTTACTCCTTGACATTCGTCTGAAAGATAATGCTGGTAATAATCAGCTTGCTTACCTCTAATCAAAGACTGAAAAAGAAACACAATGGCAATGCCTAAATACTACATGGATATATTTGCTATATTTGAGATCATAAAACTTAATGCACATTAAATCAAATGTTACATTATATATTTTAATGACTTGAAAAGATCGGAATTATACTCTATGATAGATCACATTTTTCTTTTTAAATTTTGATGTTCCAACTCTGATTTGAGTTTCATTTAATTTTTGTTCATCATGATATAGCTCAACAATCTGCACGACTCCTTCATGGTATGCTCGTAATCTCCTTTTTATTCATCACTTTATTCTGCTAAAAATTCTACGCGGAATCAATTAAAAGAAACTAAAATTGTTTGTATTTATGAGTTGGTATTTCAAATTCTGCTGGCACCTTGGCTGCAACAATCAGTACAATTGGAATTGTCTACTTCATTCAGTGGCTTGGATCATTCCAACTTTCCAAGCGTTCATGACACTACATGCCAGGTTCATTCTCCATCTCTCTCAAATATCGCTTTGATTTTGCTTGAATTGAAGATATGAGTAAATGATCTTGTCATTCCTTTTGTAAATTTTGCACTCAATTGTTTGAAGATGACTTTTTTCCCTTTTCTAATCCCATGCTAGGTAATGTGATCTGAATTTGTTCATTTGTTGATCCTTCCATTAAGTGAATCTGATTATGGATTGAATAAGAGATACAAAATGTTGTTTGTGTTTGTTGGTTTCTGTTATTGAGAGTTTGTTTAGTATCTCATCTTACATTTGAAATACATAAATGATGGTTGTTTGATTACCGTAGATAGGTCTTCTAGGCCATTATATGAAGCAAATCCAATTATTAAGTTTTTTTCTTCCATGACAACTAGAGTGTTCAAAATTTAAATTCTTAGCAGTTTACTGTGAAGATAGAATAAGGCAAGTGAATTTTGGAGTAATTGCCATGCGATTGCCACAATGTATATTATGATGGAGAAATTTCAGCAGACATGATGCTCTTTGTAAACAATGATGCTCTTTTTGTAGTCTTGATTTCCCGGATTTTAAACACGTGCGTAGCACGCGGCACTTAACTAGTCGTATAAAATATTGGTGCCCATGATTATACAGTTAAATTTTCATATAGCTGAAAAGTGATGAATAGGATTAGCGGGATCTATTATACCGATCGATAAAGGGATATGTAATTGGAGATGATGATACATCAACTATAGATGGGATGAGAAACAAGCTACGTACTACTTAAAATAAAGCAAATTAAATGAATCCATGCATGCATCAACATGCAAACGATTGATTGCACTACTAGAAAACGTGTATATAGCCAGGAAATTATATCCAGGAATATCTTGTGTGGGTAAGTTTGCGGGAAACTGCCACAACATCTCCCAGAAATCTCAAATTTTTTGGCTGTTTACCCATAAAATTCACGGTTGGTGCTACATTTGTGGGAATATTGTCGCGAAATAAACACACCGTTAAGTCCGATTCTAATTTTGTGGCCATATAGCCATGAAATTATAGGTTGTGGCTATAGTTGTGGCCATATTGACGCGAATATATTACGAAGCTAAAATCGGTTCTAAATTTATGGCAAATTTGTCGCGAAATAATTATGCAGCTAAGTTCGATCCTAAGTTTGTGGCCATATAGCCATGAGAATATTGGTTGTGGCTAAAGTTGGAGCTATATTGACGCGAATTTATGACGAAGCTAAAATCGGTTCTAAATTTTTGGGCAATTTGTCACGAAAGAATCATGTAGCTAAGTTCGATCCTAAGTTTGCGGCAATATAGCCATGAAAATAGGTGTTGTGGCTATACTTGGAGCTATATAGCGAATATATTACGAAGCAAAATTCGGTTCTAAATTTCTGGGCAATTTGTCGCGAAATAATCATGCAGCTAAGTTCGATTCTAAGTTTGTGGCAATATAGCCATGAAAATGTTGATTGTGGCTATACTTGGAGCTATATTGGCGCGAATATATTACGAAGCTAAAATCGGTTCTAAATTTCTGGGTAATTTGTCGCGAAATAATCATACAGCTAAGTTCGATTCTATGTTTGTGGCCACATAGCCATGAAAACATGAGTTGTGGCTATAATTAGAGCTATATTACCGCGAATATATTACGAAGCTAAATTTGGTTCTAAGTTTATGGGGAAATTGTCACGAAAATAAGCATGCAGCTAAGTTGGATTCTAAGTTTGTGGCCATATCTATTAATTAAGCCAAAAAAAGAAAAAAGAAATCTTGAAACCTATTATTCAAAAACCACATCAAGACCCCAAATTATACAACAACTGCACAAGGACCTAGTAGCTCGGATCCTCAATTTCTATGAGAAATCGTAAGACAATAATTAAACAACAAGAACTTTAAAAAACCCAACAATGCACATAAAAAATTTGCCAAAACTTAGCCTAAAAATGCACATACAAAACTCAAACAATGCAAATACAAAACTTAGCCTAAAAATGCACATACAAAGCTCCTATATAAATGCATAAATTATCCAACACAATCTTAGCAAATGTCTTCAACACAATCTCAACACAATTTTAATGTCTTCAGCACAATCCTAACAAATGACTTCAAACACAATAAGATTCAAACATAATGGGCAACACAATCCTCTAATGTCACTACAACCAAGTTAAGGCATACAAACAAACTACAAGTCTAAAATCCATAAAACCAACACAATCCTCTAAACGTCTTCCTCTTCCTCTTCCTCTTCTTTGCTACAACCTACATCCTCATCATCGTCACTAGACAGGTAAGCTCGACATCTTCATCTTCCATGGTTCGACAATAAAAGATTTTGTTCAAAAGAGTACTCATATAAGGATCCATGCCATTTTTCCTGAAAAACTTGTAAGCTTTGCACTCCTACCATACAAGATATTTACAAGTTAAAAAGGATAATAGAACACCTTGGAACACAAGACAAATTAAACTTACTAAAATCTTAACAAATGAAAAACAGCATGGAACACAAGTCCAAGTAAACCTTAACAAATGAAAGCAAATGTCCAATACTAAAATCTCTTCTATTACATTTGACAAAGTAAAACCCAGATGATAAGTAAGATAAAATTATGACCTTGAAAACAAACATCATTCATTAGATTCAATAGGCTTGAAGTCATCAATTACTGGTTGAACCTTTAAATTTTTTTAGGATACGTTCTAGCAGAATATTCATTATTCGGCAATAAGAGGTCACAAGCCCACAACTTCTCTAACTCTACAAGTCTAAGTCTTAAATAAACATAAATATCAAGCATAATCAATCAAGAAATATGAATACAAGTAACTAGATGATATAGACGCGTACACTTTAAAAATGAAAGCATGGTGAATTTGCACTTACTTTGTATTTTCCCGCCCACCACTCGTCGTGACCAATAATTTCCCAGGTACTTTCATTCCACATGAGACCCCCCTTCGTTTCTTTGAAAAGGCTCCATATCTTCCAAAGCCTATAATAGTGGTTATACCTTGATTGCACAGTGATTCTCGTGGACAAACACCTAGTCTCAACCATGAATCGCTGGTGGACATCAACCTAGTTAGGGGGGGTGGGATCATCAAGGGGATGACTAAGCTTTAAAACTATTTTGAGGAAGATCATCTCTTGGTCATGATTCCAGTGCATTGGCATTGCAACAAGCTGTGAAGAAAAGAAATTGAAAAATATCAACAAAATCATGAGTGTAATAACGGTGAAAGAAAAGTGGTCAAAATATGTATCACAACATATTATAGCAATCAATCTAACTTCATTTAGAGTCCATTGACAATTTAATTGACAAAATCAATCGTAATAGCAATCAAACTAACTTCATTTTATGTATCAATCGTAATTGACAAAATCATGAGTGGAAAAAATGGTCAAAAGTGGTCCAAATATAAACAATTGACACACAAATGGCATGAACAAAGAGATGATCCTCCTCAACCAGCATATTATAGCAATCAAACTAACTTCATTTTACTTGTCATCAATTGAAAAGAATGTTTGAGATGAAAAAACAAACATAGAGGCCATTGACTATTTCCAAGGCCTAGAGAGATGAGAAGTAAGGTGCACTGGTATACTCATGACATCAACCAATAATAATCGAATTTCATATACATCAACCAACATACATCCAATGTGCGGAAAAAATACAGTTAGTTGTAGAAGAAAGAAACAATAAGGGAGAGCAACTGTTTAAACCGAAAACATGAGCAAATGGAATCCAAATTCATATACATCTCCCAAGTCCTAACCAGCAAAAATGGAATCCAAATTCAAGCATTTTCATTTCCAACAAAAAATCTAGATTCATAATACTATCAAATTTGCAATCAAAATCCATCACATACCAGTATGAAGAAGAGCATTTTCAACCAAAACTTAATTTTCAAGCAATTTCATTTCCAACAAAAAATCCAGATTCTTAATACTAGCAAATTTGCAATCAAAATCCAGATTCTTAATGCTCAACCAAGTAACATAATACTATCAAATTGCATTTTCAATTAAAGTTTCATACCAGTATGAAGAAAGTGAAGAAAAAGGAGAGCGAGAGAGGCGTTGCCGGTGTGGTGGACGGTGTTGCGCGAGAAAGAGAGGCGTTGCCGGTGTGGTGGACGGTGTTGCGCGACGATCCGGTCGAAGGCGTTGCTGGTATGGTGGATGGCGTTCGATTTTGGCAGTTTCAAGGGGAGATGACGCTCGATCTTGGTGGGCAGCTCGTGAGGGAGAGGGAGAGGGCGATGAAAACGGCAATGATCTATGAGACCCTAAAAATTGGTTGTGAGGGAGATGAAGGCCGCGCTGGGCGATGGTTGGGCCGCTCGTGGTTGGGCCGGGAAACCCTAACATATAATCCAAGAATATGGGCCGAATTGGATCTGACCTTTTTAGTGAGCCCAAAATATATTCGGGGCCATTTTTGTGGCCAATTTGAACTTGCATTTTCCTTAAATGCTCGTACCAACCTCATTCAATTCTCAACTACCATTGCTTATGATTCGTCAAAACCCTCATTTTCACCACTTGTTTCTCATTCTCTCTCAAAATTCTCCCTCTCAACCATATTCTCTCACAAAAAAAAATGTGACTCAAACCTTGAAGATATATAATACTCTACACATTTTAAAGATAATTTAAGAGGTGCACAGCTGATTTGGATTAGGTAAGTTAGTTGCAAAGAGGTTTTAGTGTTACAAGTTTTAGATTTAGGGTATTTAGTATATATTTGTGGGTTTTGCTTTTTTGTTAATGTTAACTTAAGTTTGTTTGGACAAATTTACAGAATTATCGATGGAGAATCGTGATTGGATGTATGATAGATGACTTCCTGGTGGTGGTGGTTACAATATCGAATTTGTTGACGGTGTTCAGAGATTTCTTGAATTTGCAAAATCTCAAAAGCATTTCATGGATGGGGATAAGATAAAATGTCCTTGTTTGAAATGTAAGAATGAGTGATTTGAGGATGTAGATAATGTCCGCGTTCATCTGTTTAGAAAAGGCTTTGTTGACAGTTATTATTGGTGGACTGCACATGGAGAGTCACCATTTGCCAATGCGCCCCCTTTGGATGAGTTGTCTTCCACCTCAAATCCTAGTGATACGAATCTCTTTGGGATTGGGATGCATTTGTTTGATAATTTGAATCCCACCCAAAGAATGGTGTTTGATGCAGCTGGTCCAAGTTTTGTTCCACCCCCGTGGTTTGACACATGCACTTCTTATAATGAGCCTAGTAGTAGTCCTTTAGAGGTGGGTGAAAACCATGACCTTGAAGAAGGAAGTTACTTAGAACAATCGGCAATAGTGTTTGGTCCTGGAGATGAGAAGATGTCCTTCTTATCTGAGCGCTTTTCTGATGTATTGAGAGCAGCAGATCGACCATTATATGAAGGTTCTCACATGTCACAATTAGCTGCTGTTGGATCTTTTATGGAGTTGAAGACCAAATACAACATGTCACAAGCTGGATATGGTGCACTACTTCAAAAAGTCAATGAGGTTTTGCCAAGGGACAACAACTTCCCAAAAAGTTTCTATGAGCAAAAGAAGATGACTAGAGAGTTGGGATTTCCCCAGCAAAAGATACACCTATGCCTCCAAGGTTGTATGTTGTTTTGGAAGGATGATGCTGATGCAGTTGAGTGCAAATTTTGCCACAGTCCAAGGTATCAATCTTGTTTGTCTCAAAAAGGAAAGCCAATACCCAATCAAGTGTTACAATATTTACCATTGATCCCACGGCTGCAACGATTGTACGCTATGGAAGAAACGACTTCAAAGATGCGTTGGCATGCCGAGCACCATGCAGATGAAGGATATATTAGTCACCTGTCTGATGCCGAGGCTTGGAAGCATTTTGATCGAACGTAGCCGAATTTTGCCAAGGAGATTCGTAATGTGAGATTATGCTTATGTTCAGATGGATTTTCCCCCTTTGGTAAGTTTGGCAAGACATACTCGACATGGCCGGTGATTGTCACCCCTTACAACCTACCACCAAATATGTGCATGAAGACTCCTTATTTGTTCTTAAGCACTATTGTTCCAGGCCCAAAAAATCCGAAGAAGTTAATAGATATTTGTATGCAACCGTTGATTGATGAGTTGTTATTATTATGGAAAACGGGTGTGCCAACATTTGATGTCTCTACGGGAAAGCACTTTAGGATGCGTGCTGCACTTATGTGGACAGTGAATGACTTCCCAGCATATGGGATGTTATCTGGGTGGAGCACTGCTGGTATTTATTCTTGTCCTCATTGCATGGAGAAGACAAAAGCCTTTCGATTACATAATGGACGAAAGGCTTCATGGTTTGATTGTCATAGGTGCAGATTGGAACTAGATCACCCATTCAGGACCAACAGGAGAAACTTCTACAAAGGGCAAAAGGAGAACGATCCTCCTATTCCATATTTGTCTAGTGAAGAGGTGTGGGAACGTGTTCATGATTTGCCGACCGCCATGGAGAGTCCACTTCAATATCCTGATGGTTATGGTGAAACTCATAAGTTCACGAAGAAAAGTATATTTTGGTTGCTTCCTTATTGGAAGCATAATTTGCTCCCCCACAACCTTGATGTCATGCATATTGAGAAAAATGTATTTGAGAATGTGATTAACACTGTGTTGGATGTTAAGGGTAAGACAAAGGACAACTTGAGCTCAAGGAAGGACCTACGCTTATATTGCCATCGCCCAGAGCTTCAAGTGGAGGATGACCACAAGGGCCTAAAACCAAAAGCATTGTATGCATTAGATAGAAGGAAAAAGACAACGATGCTTACTTGGTTACAAGGGTTGAGATTTCCGGACGGTTATGCCTCTAATATTGGTCGATGCGTGCAATTGGAGGAGGGTAGACTACAAGGAATGAAGAGTCATGATTGCCATGTGTTCATGCAAAGACTTCTACCAGCTGCTTTCAAAGAGCTTCTTCCCGTGGGTGTATAGGGGCCATTGACAGAGCTAAGCTTGTTTTTCCGATCATTATGTTCATCTACACTTGACAAATAAATAATTGAGGATCTAGAACGGGCTGCACCTCTTTTATTATGCCAATTGGAAAGGATATTCCCACCATCGTTCTTTGATTGCATGGAGCATCTCATTGTTCATTTACCATACGAGGCAAAGTTAGGGGGTCCGGTTCAAAACAGATGGATGTATCCAGTTGAAAGATTATTATTCACGTTGAAAGGGAACGTGATGAACCCGCAAAAGGTGGAGGCGTCCATAGTGGAATCATATTTGTTTGAGGAGATAACAAGTTTCGCTCAACATTATCCTCAACATCAAGACTCCAATAAAAGAAAGAAAACCACCGCACATGAGGTGAGTGTGCATCCTCAAATTTCAATTTTCAACCATCCGGGTCGTGCAAGTGGAAAATGCAAGGCTATTTGGATGTCCGATGAGTCAGACTTTCATGCAGCACATACATACATCCTACTTAATTGTAGAGAGGTCGACTCCTACGTCGAGTAAGTCAATTGAACTTGTATATATATCTATATATGTTTTTTTAGACATGTATAAATAGTTGAGTGAAACTTTGAAGTACTAGTCTTATGTTATTCTTTCCCTGTGCAGAGAATTTCAACACATTGTAGGACAAGGAGATCCGCTCGGACTTGCCAACTATTTTTGTACATGGTTTCATGAAATTGTAAGTACTATTGCATATTGTGTCAACAATACAAAATTCTAACATCACATGTGCATTAGGTCAATATATATATATATATATGTGTGTGTGTCTATGTTTTGTAGGTTTTGGTTGCAAACGCCCTACACCCCCACTTGAGGATCATGATTTGATAAATAGTTTAGCTTGGGGGCCATCCCGAAAGGTGTTGTCATGCCATCATATTGCATCAATGGCTATAAATTTGAAACGTTGCAATGCGGAGAAGGAAAGTTAACCATGAATAGTGGTGTGTGTGTGCAAGCTTCTAATGGTGATACACAATCAGATTTCTTTGGGTTGATAGAACAGATTTTGGAGTTTCAATTCACTGGGATGCCGTGTAAGAAGATTGTCATGTTCAAGTGTTTGTGGTTTGACCCTAGCCCAAATGGGACAAAAGTCCATCCAGATTACCATTTCTAAGAGGTTAATGTGAAGAGACGTTACAACAACCATGATCCTTTCGTCTTTGCTCAACAATGCATCCAAGTTTACTATCTTGACTACCCTGGTGCACCCCGAAGTCGTGCAGATTGGAGATATGTATGTAAGACAAAGCCAAGAGCCAATGTTGAGCAACGATGGGCAGAGAGCAATGTTAAACAACCAACGTTTGAACCATTACAACCGGATGACTTTGAGATTGATTGCTTCGTAGGGTCGACAATTCACTCTTTACCTACAAATCTTAATGATCCAGTTTCTTTGCATGAGGAAGCATACGATGTCAAAAGTGGCGATGATAGCTTTGATATTGCAAGCGACAACGAAGAAGATGATTTCCCATCGGATTCAAGTTCCGAAAAATATGATTGGTAAATTCTTTTTTCTCCTCATTCTATCATTTATGTAATATTATTTGTTAATTACCATCTAGATTTTTGGTTTAGGAGGGGAATATTGAGTTAGGAGGGAAGAATTGAGTAGGATGGAATTATTTATTTAGGAGGGAAATTTAGGAGGGAAATTTTTGTTTGAGAGTGAAATGGACAAATTTTGAGTTTTGAATGGGAGGGAAATTCCAAAATCTTTGGGCTAGAACTATTGTTGGGCTCGAATTTAGGCCCGTTAGTGGAAGTGAGGATTGAGGGTTGAGACTTCACTCGCACCACCACATTGAGAAAGACTTCACTCGTTTCTTTCAGATTGTTAGGGTTTAGGTGGAACTGTGGAAGCCGCGACGCCCTCTCCCGCAGATTCGGTTCGATCTCCCAGGTAAGGCTCTCGCTCCAATCCTTTCTTGATGTGTTCTTTCATGGATAGAATCTAATCGAGATTGTGTTTTTCATGGCAAGCTCTTTGGTGCTCTTTGGAGTTCGATTCTGGAACAAGGCAGCCGTCGATTTGGTATGTCTCTCTCCCTCTCTCCCTTTCTCTCGCTCAATCCTCTCACTTTCCTTTGAAATGGTGTTCTTTCATGGCCCTATCTAATCGAGATTGTGTTCTGTCATGGAAAGCTCTTTGGTGTTCTTTGGAGTTTGATTTTGGAACAAGGATTTCGTCTGGATTTGGTATGTCTCTCCCTCGCTCTCGCTCAATCCTCTCACTTTATGGGTCCATTTCTTTTTTTGTTGGTTAATTGATCTCTAATCCCTCTCTCCCTTGTTCTTTGGTGTTCATGGAAACCATTTTTTGCTGGGGTTGCTGGTTATTCGTTCAAAATTCTTTGGTGTTCATGGCAACCATTTTTTGTTGGGGTTTTGGGTTATTCATTCAGTAAAAGGTGCAAGTCCCTAATCTCTCCCTCTTTCTTTTATTGTTTTGCATTTCTTGGATCAATTGCATGCTCAATTGCTGAGTTCTATTGATGTTTCGTTCTATTTCTCTCATTCAGTTCATCGATCATGCGACACCTTCGGAGCACAGCTCGTGGACGTGCTGGGGTCACTAGCTGCAACTTTGCGCGTGGTCCACCTCTTTCTGCTCCATCTGAGGGTGCTTTAAGCCCTCGAAGACCTCCTATGAAACGAGCCCTCCAGCTCCCTGTTCGTAGTAGCCCAAGGTTTAAAAAATCAACACCACTTGCAGCCCCTCCACCACGAGCTGTTGCACGTTCAAAGGCTCCTTCAAAAGCTTCCCACCAGCTCCACCACAAGAAACCTTCAAAAGCTTCCCCACCAGCTCCACCACAAACAGTTCTCCCTACTCCAAGAACATCTAGCCCTAACCTTACTCCTACCCATTCTGTCCGACGAGCACTCAACTCTTCAAAGGCTCCTTTAAATGCTCGTGTAAGAAATCCTAGCCCGGTTCCAAGACCACGAACAAAGCAAGTTGTTGCACCAGCCCTACTACCAGCTGAGGAAGACAGTTATGACCAACATAGTGAGGATGAGTTCAATGTGGATAATGAGCATGGGGCTGATTTGGGAGGAGATGAAGAATTTGAGGAAGAAGAAGAAGTTTAAAAAGAAGGTGAGGACCAAGATGATGAAGTCGTTGAGGAAGAAGAAGAAGGTTACAAAGAAGGTGAGGACCAAGATGATGAAGTCGTTGAGGAAGACGGTGAGGATGAAGGTGAGGAAGAGGAAGACGGTGAGGAAGAAGAGGAGCAAAGTGAAAGAGAACAACATGTAGGTGATAAAGAACAAGGAGGTACAGAAGAAGGAGATGAAGATCAAGAAGAGGAAGAAGGTACACAATGGAAGCTTATATGGATCGCTGGGGAAGGCAGCCGGTCAGTGCTAAAACTCTTCTCTATTAATCCTAACTTTTATTTTATAGATTACTAATAATTGTATCCAATTCTTTCTAGGGACTATGAACCAAAGAAGTTAGCGTTTGCAAAGGCTAAGGAAATCGTCCATGGCCATTATAGAGGTCCTTGGACCAGTATATCTAGAGTGACAAAACATGTGCAGACCATGTGGTTTCAAGAGTTTCAGGTTATTTTCTACTTCTTAAAATGCAAAATCGTTTACTTGTTGCTGTCTTTGTTGTTGGCTTCATAATGGCTTCATAAATTGGCTGATTTGAACAGAATGTAGTTTATTTGTTGTGTGATTTGAGCATAATGGAATTAATTTGCCCAGAATGAGTTAAATTGGGTGATCTGTTGATCTGATTTTATATGATTAGTTTTGTGATATGTATTATAGTCTAGTAAGGAAATAATGATTGAGATCTTCTTGCTAATCTTTTGTTTGAAGTAAGAAATTAATTAGGTTGCTAAAAAAAGAGATTAATTAGGAAAGCAATTGAATTTAGTGCTATAACAATGCTCACATGAGCCTAGTCAGTCAATTGGGTTTATTAGTAGGTTGCATCTTATATGTCGAGTATCTATTTATGAGAGTCATTTCGAGCTATGATTTTCATGTAACAACAACTAGGTTAGGTCACATGAGCCTTGTCGTCGGTCAATTGGTTAAAATGATTTGACATGTGCAAACTAATAATGTGCAAACTAATCACTCTATTGCTGAAATTCTGCCTTTCTTTCTCTTTAAAAATGAAAGAACAATAAGTTTTAGTTTAAATCAGCCTATTGATGTAACATGCCTTCTATTTCTTTAAATTAATGAACATAAGGCTGTCTTATTTCTTGTTTCTCAATGTAGAGGTATTTCTGTTGGAGGGAGACGGATGAGCTGATGAAGGATGCCTTTCTACACCAAATTGGAAGGCACCTTAGCAATGTCTTCAAGAATGCGCATGCTAGAAATGTACAACCAACCTGGTTAGCAAGCAGGCACTGGAGAAGGATGAAGACCATGTGGAGAACTGATCCCAACTTGGTGCGCCAAGCTCAGGTGAATAAGGAGAACAGGAGATCAAAGAAATCACTCGAGTCTGGACCATACCGAGGGGGTTCTCGGAAGTTCACAAAGTGGATTGAAACGATGGTAATTGCAATCAGATTTCACATAATTACTTATGATTGTTTTGATGTTATTGAACTAAATATTACTCTCTGTTTTTCAAGGGTGGTGAGTCTGGTACCATGTCTATGATTTCTGAGGTTGTAAAGATGGACAAGGTCTTGGTGAACGACCAGTTGCTATCATTGTAAGTATTAGGCTGAATATTTTTTCTCATTTACAAATCTGATTGGGTTGCAATTTATTGTGAAAATATGGCTTTTATGGTTGCCTATTATGATGGGATGTACTTTTGACTTACTTTTCTAGTCCTCTCTAGTTGAGCCTTTATGGTTGCCTTTTATGATGGGTTGCTCAAATTTACTCTCTTTTTGACTGAGAATTTTATGCTAAGATTTTGATGCTATTATGATATTGTTGGGTTGTTTGAATTATGGAAGAAGTCATGTTTATATTTTGAAGCCTTTATTGAATGGAGCTTAGATGATGTGTAAATGAGAAGCAAGTCATGTTTATTATTATTTTTCATGTGTAATGCTCCTTTAGTTAGCAAGTCATGTTTATGAATGAACTTTTCTATAAGTTATGTGCTCTGTGCTCATGCTATATGTGATCTGTCTTGTGCCAAAGATAGAAATCTGTTTGTGAATGCAATGTGCTCTATCTTGCATACTAGTTTATTTTACATTTGGGAATGCTATATGTGATCTGTCTTGTGCCAAAGATAGAAATCTGTTTGTGAATGCAATGTGCTCTATCTTGCATACTAGTTTCTATAAGCCTTTATTGAATGAACCATAGCGAATTTTGTGAATGAAATCTGTTTGTGAATGCAATGTGCTCTATCTTGCATACTAGTTTATTTTACATTTGTTTTTACAACTTGTTCTTAATGTCATATATTGCTTTCATATCTTCATTGTAATGCTTTTTCATTCTCTATTCAAGGCTGAGTTTGAACGGCTGGTTGCTGAGGAACAAGTGAACAATGCATCGGGTCAACCATTGTCAAACACAAAGATGATAGAGCTGTGGATCAAAGCTTCTAAGGGCCATAAAGATCGGAAGATATTTGCATTTGCTGAGAATGGGATAGCCCTCCTTCGCAACGGCAAGGTTGATGCATGCTTTTCTTCTCCTTCCTCCAGCCTTGTCCACCCACAACCATCTACCGAGCCTCTCAAGGAAGAGATGAAGGAAATGCGGGACCAGATGAAGGCTCTTCAAGCTCAGAATCAAGAAATTCAAAGCCAAAACAAGGATTTGAAAGGCATGCTTGAAAAGTTGATGGAACAAATTGGTAGCAATTAGCTCTCTCTCTCTCTCTCTCTCTCTCTCTCTCTTCATGGTAATTTAAGGTCTTTTGGAAAACTTGTTGGCAGTTGGTGATGCCATTTTCTCTTTATGGATTTGATGATGTAAGGTTGTTGGATTGTTTTTGTTTTTTTGTCAGCACAGTTTGGTAATTTAAAACAGTTGTAGGTGCAGGATATCTAGCTAAAATGGTGCAGGTTTAGCTAGATGGTTTGTAGGTGCAGGATTTGGTTTAAAACAGTTGTGGATTTGGCCATTTGCCACATATAGTTTGATGATCAAACCATTTTTGTATGAATGCATGTGGTATAGTTAATATTGCATTTAAATGCATGGTTTAGGTTAATATTGCAATTAAATAGGTGGACTATACTGATTTTTACGGCCACAGAATTTGACACAAATTGCTTTCGAGGCTAATTTTGTAACAAAAGGCAACAACTTTGGCTATTAAATTCACTCAATCAATTTGTACCCAATTTTCATCCTAAATGGCCAAGACACTGGCCATTAAATGTATTTTGCCAATTCGTAGCCAAATTACATGCTACACGCTACAACAGTACCCACCAATTGTATTCGCGGCAAACTTTGATACTAAATGGCGACGACATGTGGATGATAAACACGACTTATTTCTACCGAATTTAGCCAGAAAAATACTTCGGCGCTAAGTTTATGGAAAAATAGACTCAAACTTAGCCACTAAGTGTTTCTGGCTATACCATGTATTTAGCAGAACATGATTTTCGTACCCAATATTGTGGTTAAATAGGCACGAATCTAAGGTTTGTGGCCAATTTTCACGGTATGCTATACCCACGACCGTTTTAACCACAAACTTTTAGTCTTGGGAAAACCTGTGGCTAACTTTGTGGCGAAGCATTATTCCTGCCTAACTTTGTGGCTTATCTCGTGCCAAAGCTCCTGGCTATAGACGCGTTTTCCAGCAGTGTTGGATTTAATGGTGTATTCCTGCCTAATGAGCACGCAATTGGAAACATTCCCAAAGCAAGGGTAAATCCGAAATTGAAATGCTCATCAAAATATAATGGTGTATTTGGTATGTCAGAAATAGAAAAGTTTTTGACAATAATAATGGACAAAATCCACATACACAGAGTAATATATGCGAGTTTATCCGCTCCTAAGTTAATGATTGGAAAATCGCGAAAGAACTTGACGAGCCTCCTCGTGGCTTGGGTGCCCCTAGAGGAATGAAAAATAGATCAAAGCCATAATGGAAAATGCCTAAACATAACTTCATTAAACTTAATTTTGATGGTACAGTTAGCTCATATGGTGTTTCCTCTGTCGTTGGTTTCATCTTACGTGACCAATCTGGCTCGCCTATCCATTTTGAGGGTGGACTTATCGACCGACAGTCCGTTCTGATTATCGAGGTCATCGCTCTTCGACAAGGAATTCTTGAAGCCATTCGACGACGTGGCATTTCCCACATCCGGATTGAGGGCGTTAATCTGCAGCTGGTTAATGCCATCCTTGGTGACCGGCTCTACCCACAGGAGATTGAGTTGATCAGTTCTTACATCCTTTGCTTTCTGGCCTGCTTTCAAAGTTGGAGCATCACACACGTCTTCAAGGAGTGCAACTTTGTGGATGACTTCATTATCGGATTGTTCCGTCGTGTTTCTTCTGTCCCACTCGCAGTTGACTTGAGTTTTTTAAACCTCATCTGCAAGGATACTCTAGGGTGTTATCCTCTTACGTAGGAGACCCCCTAATTTCTTTCCCCATCCCCCCCAAAAAAAATCCCAAAGCAAGGCTTACTTGTAGTCCCCCGCAATTAAGCATTATTATTTGTTTATACTGTATCTACTATGTCACAGTCATGATCGATCGACTTGGCCTATTAATTAAGTATATGTCTTGTTCAATAATGACTTAATTTGTATAGATGAGAAACCATATATGTGAATGTATTAACGATTTTAGGATATCTATCTTAGGATAGTATCTTTTCAATATGTTAATATCCTTGTATAGCTTTTTGGCCAAGTTTCTTTTTGACTATATATTGTAATTTACCAGTTAATGAAAGGCAAGAGGAAATTTTCTATCAATCTGCGCCTCTCTGATTTTTCATTGTATCAGAGCCAAAACCCTAAAACACGAACCCTAACCTGCGGTTTTTTTCCTCCGCACTCTTCATCCCCTACTCAAATTTTTTTACGTTCTACGTTACTTGAACGTGTATTATGGCTGATCCGGCTGCTCTTACTGCTGTTGTTAAGACCTTGACGGATGTCGTAACTGCCGCTGCCGCCAATGCTGCCCTACCGAAACGAGGAGCCCTTGATGTGACTTCTCCGTATTACCTTCACCCATCAAATCACACTGGTATGAAGATTAGCCATGTGGTATTGAAGGGTGACAATTATTCTGAATGGGAAAAATCTATTCAAAATGCTTTTTGGGCTCGTCGTAAGCTTTCATTCATTAATGGAACTTTACAATGTCCTGATGAGAAAACTGAGGGTTTTGATGATTGGTGTAGTATGAATTCCATGATGGTCGGTTGGCTCCTACAGTCTATTGATCCATCTTTGCGTTATTCGCTGCCCTACTCTGATTCGGTGAAGACCTTGTGGGACGATATTCGTCAACGGTTCTCCATTGGCAATGCGCCCCGTATTTATCAACTTAAGCCTAAAATCGGTCGTTGTCAGCAAAACAGCCAGACCATTGCTGCGTATTACGGTCGTCTGCGTCTTCTTCAAGAAGAATTGACGACTTATGCCAAGACCACTGGTTGCTCGTGCGGAAAATGCACTTGTGACTGGTCTTCCAAATTCTAATCAAAAAAAGATGAAGATGATGTTCACCAGTTCCTCATGGGCTTGGATGATGAAGCCTTTGGAAATCTTCGATCTAATATTCTTACTCGAGACCCTCTTCCGAATATCAATCGCGCTTACTCTCTCGCGGTTCAAGAGGAGTGTCATCGCTCCATGACTACTGATCGGGCCGCTAAATCCGACGCTGTTGCACTTGCTACAAGAGGTGAGCAAGCCCCGTCCTCTAAGTCCCCGTCTCGCTCGCACGTTGACTCCAAGAACGGGACTGATACTCGGATTTGCACCCACTGCAACCAGCCTGGTCATGAAGTTGCTACGTGCTTCAAATTGATCGGCTACTCGAACTGGTGGGAAGAGACGCGTCGGAAACAACAGACTGAATCTGGTACTGCTGATTCAGGAAAGAAGGCATCTGATTCGTCCTCTTGAACGAGTCGTACGTCGTCTTCCACTCTCGACGTTGTCAACCCTGTCTCTGTTGCGTCATCTCCTCCGCCAAATCCACCACGGTTCACTCAGCAGGATCGTGAAACTTTAGTTATTTCCCTTTTTGATGTTGACTAGAAAGCTATGCTTCAGATGCTTGAAAAATTCAAAGGCTCCAGCGCTGACACTCTAGTTGGTAAGTTGTTGGTTCAATGGATACTAGACACCGGTGCCTTGTACCATATGACCGGCAAAAAGGAACTCCTTTCTGATTTACATTCTATTCCTGATTTTGTTATTATCTTGCTTGATAATTCACACTCAACAACCTCTCAAGCAGTGACTGTAATTTTGACCGAAACTCTACAGCTTCAGAATGTGTTATTTGTTCCACAACTACATTGCAATCTGATTTCGTTTGCAAAACTAATTACTGATTCATGCCTTATTGCTACGTTGACTGATAAATTGTGTGTTCTTTAGGACCTCATTTCGAGGACGGTGATTGGGGTCGATGAAGCTAGGGGCGGGGTCTACTGGCTGTGCTTGGATCGTCTGATTTATTGCATAAACGGCTTGGTCATCCTGGCATCATGCCTTTCAGTCTCTTTCACATTTGTCTTCTATTGTTTATGATAAACATAGTTCAGTTGAGCCTTGTTCTATTTATCTTCAGTCAAAACAAACTCGAGATGCTTTTCCTTTAAGTAAATAAAGAAGATGACTTGTTTGGCCTTATTGATGCTGATGTTTGGGGGACCGTATAGTGTTACTTCTACTTGTGGAGCTCGTTATTTTGTTACTTTGGTTGATGATTATTCTCGTTGTGTTTGGGTATCTTTGTTGGCTTCTAAATCTGATGTGGTGCGTTTAGTGCAAAATTTTTGTGCTTATACACAAACTCAGTTTCAGAAACAGGTTAAACACTTCAGGACAGACAATGGCACTGAATTTTTGCCCTAGAAATCGTTTTTCTCCACTCATGGCATTATGTTTGAAACCTCTTGTATGGCTACTTCACAACAGAATGGACGGGTAGAACGGAAACACCGTCATCTATTAAATGTTGCTCGAGCATTACGGTTTCAAGCTTCCTTGCCCATCAAGTTTTGGGGGGAATGTGCTCCTACTGCCGCTTATCTCATCAACCGAACTCCCTCAAAGGTACTTGGTTTCAAGACACCTTATGAATGACTATTTGGCAAGATGCCCTCATATGATCATATTCGTGTGTTTGGTTGCATGTGTTTTGCTTCCAAATTGCCCCGGGATAAAGACAAATTTGCATCCCGTAATCGACGTTGTCTTTTTTTCGGCTATCAATATGGAAAGAAAGCATGGCGCCTTTATGATCTTGACACGAAATCATTCTTTGAATCCGGGATGTTGTCTTCAATGAACAACAATTTCCCTTTGCTGAATCTGTTTCTATTGTCGATAATGACACGTCCACTCCGGACTTGTTGCCTTCGGTTTTTGACACTATTGAGCCGCCCGTAGACAGGGGGAGTATTAATCCCGAACTTGACGAGCCGCCTGTTCTGCCGGCTGATCCTCCGCGTCGTAGTACTTGGCCAAAACAGACTTCTACTCGGCTACGTGATTATGTTTGCCACATGACTCGCAACATCGCACCCCCTAGCTCATTCCTCACCTTCCCCAACACCGTCCTCAGGTATGGCTTACCCCTTAGTGAATTATGTTAATTGTGAAAAATTTTCTAAGTCGTATACATAGTTTTTAGCTTCTATTACAGCTACAACTGAGCCTCGGAATTTTCAAGAGGCTATGTCCTCTTCTGATTGGCGCACTGCTATGTCAGCTGAGTTACAGGCATTGGAAAATAATGGCACTTGGACTCTTGAAAGTCTATCTCTCGGGAAAAGGCCTATTGGGTGCAAATGGGTTTTTCGCATTAAGTACAAATCTGACGGTTCTATTGAACATCATAAAGCCCGTCTTGTTGTTCTTGGAAATAGGCAGGTTGAAGGCGTTGATTTTAATGAGGCCTTTGCTCCGGTGGCTAAAATGACTTCTGTACGATTATTCTTGTCCATGGCTGCCATTTGTGGATGGTCTTTGCATCAGATGGACGTCCACAATGCCTTTCTGCACGGTGATCTTGATGAGGAGGTGTACATGTTACCTCCTCCTGGTTATACATCGGTTTCTGGCAAAGTGTGCAGACTCCGTAAATCTCTATATGGCTTGCGGCAGGCATCTCGAAATTGGTTTGCAAAACTCGCTTCCACTCTTCTTAAGTTTGGTTTTTCACAATCATATGCTGATTATTCCTTATTTTCAATTATTCGTCACGACACTACGTTGCATGTTCTAGTGTAGGTCGATGATTTGATTATTGCTGGCAATGTTGCTACTGAGATTAATCACCTGAATCTATACTTGAGCTCTTGTTTTCACATGAAAGATCTAGGTCCTTTACGATATTTCTTAGGCCTCGAGGTTGCTCATGGAAAAGATGGCTTGTATGTGTCTCAACGGAAATATGCCTTGGAAATTCTTTTTGAAGCTGGCTTGTTAGGCGCCAAACCCGCCGCTTTTCCCATTCCGCAGAATCACGGTTTGGCGAGCGTCTCGGGTCTTGACTTTGAGTTTCCCGATCGTTACAGACGGCTGATCGGACGCTTGATCTATTTGACTATTACTAGGCATGAGCTGAGTTATTCCGTTCACATTCTCTCTCAGTTTATGCAGGCTCCCAAAGCTGATCATTGGAACGCAGTCCTTCAGGTACTTCACTATCTTAAAGGCCACCCGGGTCAAGGACTTGTTCTCTCTCGGGATAACTCTTTACTTCTTACAGCTTATTGTGATTCTGATTGGGTTGCTTGTCCGATCACTCGATTTTCTCTTACAGGATATTTCGTCGCTTTGGGTGTCTCGCCTATCTCTTGGAAGACCAAGAAGCAACCTACTGTTTCCCTCTCTTCTGCTGAAGCAGAATATCGGTCTATGGCCTACGCCGTATGTGAGTTTTTATGGCTCAAGGCTTTCTTACGGGATTTTGGCTACTTACACTCGTCTCCTATGCAACTCATTTGTGATAGTCAAGCCGCTCTTCATATTTCCGCCAATCCAGTTTTTCACGAGCGTATTAAGCACATTGAGATTGATTGCAACTTTGTACGGGATTTGATTCAATGTGGGTGCATTACTACTTCTTATGTACGTTCCAATGACCAATTGGCGGACATTTTTACCAAGGCCTTAGGCAAACAATAATTTTTGTATCTTCTCTCCAAGTTGGGCATCGAGACTTACATGCTCCAACTTGAGGGGGTTATTCTCGACCCCCCAGATTCCGTTCATACCGAATTCCACTGGGTAGATATTGTGTATCTTAGGATAGTATCTTTTCAATATGTTAATATCCTTTTATATCCTTGTATAGCTTTTTGGCCAAGTCTCTTTTTGACTATATGTTGTAATTTACCAGTTAATGAAAGGCAAGAGGAAATTTTCTATCAATATGCGCCTCTCTAATTTCTTCAGAATGTGACCAATGACTAGCTTGTCAACAATTATAGGATTGGATCACTATTTCACGTGCCAATTTAAGATGGAATTGAAAGATTCATTGTTACATACATCACTTGTGACTTCGCGATTATTGTTATTTATCAAAGAACTTTTAGTATATTAAACAGTTTGTATGTACGTAACGGGCTTACTTTAACGTATAGTTTAGAAACGGCTTCACAACTCCTCGTTCGTTTGCACGGTAAGTCTATAGATCGTTGTTGTTACCTTTTCGTTTGAGGGTATTGTTGCTTTGCTTTTAGATGAAGTCAAAAAAAGGCTATTAATCTCCTGTATAATTACTATTTAGGCCTATTTCAATTCAATAAAACCCTCGAAGTCTTATTTTATTTCAATAAAATCCTGAAGAGTACAACATCCCATGATGTTCGACCAAAAAAATACTGTATATTAATACTATTCAATTCTCCCTTTCTCAAAAACAAAATATAAAATTCAGTTATCTCATACGCATCTTGTTTGAAAAAAAAAAGTGCAGTCGACTGCATACTTAGTCACACACAAAATGCACAGATGTGAATGCAATTTCTAGTGTTTAATCAGAAGCTCTCGTGAATTTTTGTGGCTGCTTTTCACCAAACAAAAAATGACACTTGGTCTAATAAATCCTTTGATACATTCATTCTCTTCTTCACATACAAACTGAAACTGCAAATTAGCAAAATAAACGTATAAGGTGATAGACAACACGCTATCCCCGAACAAACAAGTACAAAAAAAACCATCCATGCTCATACGATTACAACACTTGGCATTGCCAAGCACAGACAGACTTTAATAGTATTCAAATCGATTTTATTCTTTCATTTGCCAAGCTTACCAGACACAAAAGAGGAACAAAGCTGAAAAACAACTTGTTCATATATTACTGGGTCCACCAATGCAGAAAATCCTTCCTCCTGTTGATCTTCTTCTGCAGCTGGAGGATTCCATACAGCAAAGCCTCTGCTGTCGGGGGACAACCTGGAACGTAGATGTCCACCGGGACGATCCTGTCACAGCCTCGGACTACGGAATATGAGTAGTGGTAGTACCCACCACCGTTTGCACAGCTACCCATGGATATAACCCACCTTGGCTCTGGCATTTGATCATACACCCTACACAAATAAAAACGATCAAGTGTTAGTTATACAAAATAATACTCTCCAGTGAATCTATTTGCTTCCTCAAAATGTTATTGAGTTTAGCCAAATACATCAGTTTAATCTCAATTATAAGAATCTATGTGCTAAAACTGAGTAAAAACACAACTTTGCCCCAGAAGCCATCAAAACCTCTTGGATGTGCTCGGTGAAGCTCAACATATTATAGCTTCTTGAGAAAGTTATTCAACAAAAATGAAAACACAATGCCCATAAACCATATGACTTATGGTCATAATTTACCTATTAATATTTCTAACGTTTAATGCAAAAAACTATCAACACTACAGCTAGCAGGAAACATGCTTATGATCACATGAGCATCATTTATCATAAACTCATTGAAGCTCTCAACATAAACTGATTGAAGAAACTAAAAGTAAAAACACTATGCCATATAACTGAGTCTCTTTTGCTCAGAACTATACATTTATCATATGAATAATCACAAATATCCATGTTTCCGGTCATTCAGCATCGTCATTCACAAAGTATTTCAAAACAGAAAAAATTCCATGCAACTCAAATCCATCAATTTATTGGCACAATTAGGTTTCCCCAACATGCTCTCACTCTTAAAAGTATAATATTCCAGCTTTATAGCAGAACAGAAGGTCAAGTTCTAGTGAAGTAATCCAGACCAGAATCCAAGCAACTTAAATCATCCTCATAATGCAGCTGCCAAGCTTTCAGTAGAAGAGATTTTCATTACTAAAAAGCCACAATACAATTCACAATCATCATCTTCACTAATTTACCAACGTAATCAATATCCATACAACTCAGCCCCATGATCTCTTCCCATTAGGACCATTACCAGGTAATTAGATCTCAGCTAGACTCCTTTGAAAACTTTAATACTATTCTTGCCCAAGCCCAGCAGGATTTATCTCCAAAATAGCTTTGGCAGTCACTTTTCAACTCTTTGCAATTCCATCAAAATTCAGCTCGTCACATTCATTCCTATTATGAAAGGAACTCTTAGACCTACTCCCCAATTAATCCAGTTAATTTTCCTCTGGTGCTCAAATTTGTGTATAAAACCCACACACGTTCCCTCTTTCTCACCATGACTTTAGTGTATGCTACATAGATGGGAGAGTTTCTCTTACTAGAGGCGTAGTTACAACAACCAATTAATGGCTTTAATAATAAAGAGTGCTGGTAGCTTATAAAGTTCCCAAAAGCATGAGGAAACGCCCTCTTGACATGCTCGAGGTATGGGTGCGTACATCCCGACCCCCGTGACCTTGCTCATGCAAGAAACACTGGGTAATTGCTGAATTGCTCTAACTTTCATGTTTTTGTATTAAACAGCCACAGGCAGTATTGCGGTCATTAGCTCTCAAGTATGAGCTGTTATGGAATTACTAAGTTAAATTAGAATCTGATTTGTAGTAATTATGTTATTTTTAAAATCTAGTATAGTAGAGCTTTGCTGTTAGAAGCTTGTAAGGTTTTCCATATGCCCAGATATTGCACAAGAAACATAGTCAATTAACTTTTTATCATTCAGCTTGTAAACTCAAAGGAACTTCCAATGACATATTAGATTAAATGACTAGAGTGATACAAGCTACTTATGAATGAAACAGGATAAACCAAATAGGCATCACCATAATACTTGCTACTAGATTGCTTAGAAGAACTCCAGAAAAATTATATTCAAAAGTGTTTGCAAAGGGAAGTCAGAGATTTCAACACCTTACAAGCTATTTAGATGTGTTTAAGGTCAAAAATAAAATACACTTTGACAACCAGCCAACCACTCGAGTTCATGGATAAAGGAACAAAAATGTCACGACGAATGTCAAATTGTCTATTTACCATGTTCATTATCTTGTATGCAGCAATTAAAACATTAACATAATGATTATCAAAAGTTGAAATTTCAAAGAAGAAGAAATTGTCAGACCAGAAATAACATCTTGATTTTTGGTAGTTTATATTTGCCAACATATACTCATGATAAACATTTTCATGCATCAAAGTGTCTGACATTGTCATTTAGAATCAGAGCTCAACATGATATCAAACAATTCCCATATAACTCAAAGGCCACCACGGTCACTACTCACTACATATGGATACTTTCACTTTATCTTCTTAATCTTTGTCCATTTATCAATTGTCTATCTCTCATTTGTTCATAAACACCTCAACACAATCAATCCAGATTTAAAAAAAGCAAAGTCACTTCAATCCTTTGAAATAGGGATGTCATTATCAAACTTCAATCCAAAACCACTATCAACTGAAGTCCAAGGTCCCAAACATACTAGGGTATAAAAGCTAATGAGGCTTCAGCAATCAGTCAATCACAAATATTTCACAAAAGACCACCCTATTGTCTCAGTCCTATCAATGAAATCAACTTCAATTTCAACCCGCTAAATAACAAGAAAACATATTTTTCTGCATATAGAGTTCGAACATCAAAGGGAAACTCACCTTCTCCAAAAAAAAAAAATACAGCTAGAGAGTAGAGAACAGAGACATTTGAGGTATTGAAGTCTAATTAACCGCTCTAGCAAATCTATTAATGAAATTAGCATCACTCAACACAGAATCGCCAAAATTTATAAACACACACAAAAGAAAGATTGTTTCCCCCAATTCAGAATCATCAATTTCAGTTTCCAACAGCCGTACTCCATCCATTTATTAAAAGGAACCCTAATTCATAGATTTTCCATCCAGCACAAGATGAGATTTATCAAAAATCGAAAACCTGCCCTAACTAACAACGAACGGGGGAGAGAAAAAGAGGAGGAGGTTTACTTTCTTAGAGCAGGAGCCATCTTATTGGTGAGCGTACCAGCGACGATCATGCAACCGGACTGGCGAGGGCTGGGCCTGAAGATAACTCCGAATCGGTCGAGATCGTATCGGGAGGCGCCGGTGTGCATCATCTCGACGGCGCAGCAGGCGAGGCCGAAGGTCATGGGCCAGATGGATCCACGGCGGGCCCAGTTCAGCAGATCGTCAACCTTTGAGATGACAAACTCCGCCGCCTTCGACATCCCCAGAACCGGGGCCGCCGGGGGAGGGGCGCCGGCATAAGGAGCCGGTTGAGCGTTGGGCGAGAGGCGGGGGAACGTGGTGTGGATCGAAGCGGCGGAGCGGTAGGCGGCTAGTGCGACCGTGCGCGTTGCAGGGCGGGCGAGCAGAGCCATTTTCGCAGAGAAAGAGGAATTTGTCGGCGTTTGTCTCAGGTGTCCGAGTTTCCTGGTGTTAAAACTTAAAGAGACCGTTTCCTCCTCCACCGCCTATGGCCTATACAGCTAATACGTGTATGTTTAATTTTGGTAGAGCTAATACGTGTACGTTCGTTCACTTGTGTTAGGGGAAATAAATGCAAATTTATTCGCGAAAAGGAAATATGGGAATATCAAATTTTGATTAAATTTGGTTTTTTTTAGTAGTAATTCAAAGCACGAAATTTTATTTATAGGATTCGTAAAAGTACTAGTTGACCCCGTCGTGCCATGCATGACTATGATTCGATATTTTTAGATATACTATAAAAAAGATATTAATAAATAAATATATAATATAAAATTTAATATAAGTAATTTGTTGTCCGTAATATGTATAAAATTATTTTGTTTATTAAATTTTTTAAAAATCAAATAAAAATAAATAAATTTAGATTATTAAGTTTAAAATTGAGAATAAACATAGATTATTAAGATAAAATAATCTACATTACTCATTTTCCTTGACAATATCTCACAAATAGGTTTAATTTAAAAGAAGGAGATAAAATATGAAGAAAATAAAGCAAAAAATATATATTTTAAAAATATGGAAGAGATGAGGTTTTGAAAAATAATAATTAACTTAATAATAATATATGTAATTGAGTATATTTATCTTTTAATATAAGAGAGAGAAAGAAACAACTAAAATGTTAAAAAGATTAAGCATATATATTTTATTTGCTTATAAAGAAAAAAATCAACCATTAGTTATATTTTTTAAGTTAAAATATTATCTCCTATCAAAAATTAAGATATTATCTAAATTTGGGAAATAAATAAATTTTAATTAAGTGGAAAAAATAATTTGCCATGTGGAATATGAAGTGGAAAGAATAATTAATATATAATGTTTATGGAGCAAGGATTAAATGACATGTGGCAAAATTCTATGTGGATTTATAATAGGATGACATGGTCGAAATTCCAACTTTCCAAAATATTAAACAATCAAATGAGTATTTTTTTAATCCAAATCCAATTCAAAAGAAAACAATTATAGATTAAAAGATTTATTAAAAGAAAGTTTTTAATGTATTTTTAAATAAAAACGAATATGATTTGTATGTAAATTGGAAAAAACATTGGTAAAAGAATTCCTAATTTAATTTTCCTCAATTAGAACAATCAAATGAAATAATAAAACAATTTTATAAAATTTTCCATTTGTAGGTGATACAATCAAGTAACCGTAGCTTACTAATAAATTACCAAAAATATCTTGCTGATTTGTAAGTAAATTGCTAAGAAATTGGAATGAATCAAACCAAATGGTACTTTTTTATTTAATGAGATGACAGATAACATTTGTTTGATAGTTTGCAAGTAACCGATAATCAATAATTAATAAAAAAACTTAATTGGTTGTTAAGAGTGGTAAAAACTAATAAATAAAATTAATTAAAAATCATAATAAGATTTAAATCATGCATAAAATATTTTATTTTTTATATATAAAATTTTCAAATGAATCAAACGAATCAAACGAATCAAAACTTTTTGTTTTGTACTAAAATTTGAAAAAATGTAGTAAGAAGATATTTCACTTATAAAAACAAATAATTGTTATTATAAAAATTATGAATTCAATCAAACAAATATACTCTTTTATAATTTCCAATTCGTTCTTTAATTGAAAAGTCGGAAAGAATATATATTGATATGGCTTCATATGGTTGTTGTACATAAATTGCCTAAAATTCTTCTTGATTTTATTATAAATTGCCATATATAATCATTGTAGTTTTTTATTTGAATTATTTATTATTTATTAATTATAGTTAAATATGACATGTTAATGATATGGCAGAATATAATATGACGTGTAAAAAATATAATGACATGGCTTAAGGAAAAGGTGACATGTGGCAAAATCCAAGGTGGCGTATTCTCGAAACGACACGTGGAAAAAGCTGAGGTGGTGCAACGTGGAGGCTCTAAACCTTATTACTTTTATATATGAGAGCGGATCACGTGCGAATGGGCACTAGGGTGCAAAAAGAGAATGTATCTACATCGTTGATCTAGCATGAATTAAAAACAGCGCGTCCAAATAATTCATTAAAAAAAAATAGCGCGTGTAACTAAACGCTCCAAACGTACTTGTCGCCCAAGCTAACCGGAAAGAAAAGACAATTTTTTTTCTCTTTCCAAAAAAAAAACAGCCTGTGTAACTAAAAGATCTTTCTTCCTCTGCGAGAATAAAGTTTCTAAAAAGGATTTGAACACAACGATTTACGATCTTCGAAAGGAGATTTGTTCAGATTTACAAATTTGAAGATCTGACTCATTGCGATTAATGGAACCAGGTAAATAAATGAATTTTTCACTGATTAAACACAACGATTTACGATCATCGAAAAAAAGAGCTTTGTTTAGATTTTTTCCCTGATTAAAACTAATACAACACGATTTTGAAAAGTTTCATTGCATATATCGTCAAAATTTGTTTACGTTTAAGCATTACCAATAGGAAAACTCCCATTTTATGGTTTTGAGGAGCATTGCTATGATTTATTTGAGAATTCTGTACATTAGTTCACATTTGTTCAGAAATATCTCGGATTTGTTCATTGATATTACACATTTGTTAAATCCAAAATTTGTTCATACATATCATGCATTTGTGCATGGCTAACTCTGATTTGTTCATACATATCATGCATTTGTGCATGGCTAACTCTGATTTGTTCATACATATCATGCATTTATTCAATAATATCAATAGTACGTGTAGTGTATACAATTGCGTATTTACATGCTTCTTTTGCCTGTAATGAAGGAAAAATAGAAGTTAAAAAGGAATTAAAGATCGTGATCTCGCCTGGAAACACACATTACTACATACCATTTTGTGATGACAATTTAAGACCTAAAGAGGGGATGTTGTTTAAAACATGGGAACAAGGAGTAAATTTATACAAAGCATACGCATATGCATGTGGTTTCCAAGCACGTGCTGGTACAATTACAAAGTCTTCAGATGGAACTAACACTACAGTTTGGAAATACATGTTGTGTAATAGGGCAGGATTTAAAAACTTAACTCGAAAAGAAGAAGACAAAGAAGATGATGAAGATAATGATGAATAAGATGATGAAGAGAATCATGAGGAAGAAGAACAACAAGGAACAATGAAAAAGCGAAAAAGAGTAACCAAAAGGTGTGGTTGCATTGCTAAACTGGCTATGAGACTTTCTGGAAGAAACGGATATGTTGTTAAGAAATTTGAAGAGCGTCACACCCATGTTGTGTTTTAAGATGGACAAAAACACTTTGCAAAAAGCAATAGGAAACTGACCTCCTTCCATCAAGATTTCATCATGAATTGCATACGAGCAAACATTGGTACAAGCAAGTCATACCAAGTCTACAAGGAGTTTGTTGGTTCATATGCAAGAATTGGTGCAACTATAATTGATTTCAAGAATTTTAAAAGAGATCTGAACTCCTTCATGATTGGGGGTGATGCTCAAATGGTTATTGACAACTTGTTCAAGAAAAAAGAAAGATGTGACGCGTTTTTCTTTGAATACGATGTTGATGAACAACATAAATTAACCAAATTATTCTGGTGTGATCCTATTGCAAGGAAGAACTTCTCATATTTTGAAGATGTTGTCTCAGCTGATGCAACATACAAATCAAAAAGGTATGAAAAAAGTTTATTTCTGATGAACAAATTTAATTCCTTTGATGAACAAATCGTATATACTGATGCACAAAATTAATATTTGCCTTCACGAATTTACAATGAACAAATTAGTTCTTTTGATGAACAAATCGTACATACTGATGAACAAAATCACATATATTGATGAACAAATTTAATTATGTGACTTTCAGGTATGAAATGGTGTTTGTACCATTCACAGGGGTTGACAACAACAAGAAGAGCATTACTTTTGCATTTGGGTTACTTCTAAAAGAAGATATCGAATCTTATGTCTGGCTATTCCAAAGATTCAAAGATGCGATGATGGGCAATGAACCATTTGTCATTCTCACTGATCAAGATCCTGCAGTAAGAGTGGCAATTGAAAAGGTTTTTAAAAAGGTTGTGCATCGTTTCTGCATGTGGCATATCATGTTCAAGGTACCGTCAAAGGTTACAAATGATGTGTATAACAATGATCAATTCAACAAGCTTGTTTGGAGCAATGAAATTAGCCGGGAAGATTTTGAAGAGACTTGGCATTCCATTATTGCTGAATTTGGACTTGAGTCAAACACTTGGTTGCCGCTGATGTTTGAGCTACGTCACTTATGGATCCCTGCATACTTCAATGATGTAAACATGGGTGGGCTTCTTAGAACAACTTCAAGGTCTGAAAGCCAGAACTTTTTCTTCTCGCATTTCATTGGATCCACATCTTCTCTAGTTATCTTCATGATGCAGTTTGAGAGTGCACTTGATTCCCAAAGGCACAATAAGCAGAGGTTAGACTTTGAAACGTCAACAAGCTCTCCCACTCTAATGACACCATTGGATCTAGAGAAACATTGTGCATCTGTTTACACCATAAATGTCTTCTATGACATCCAGACAGAAATTATTGCTTCTGTATTTGAATGTGGTCTAAGCAATTTGTCCAAGGAAGACAACATCCACGAGTATCACATCAACGGGCAGCTTGGGAAGGTACATGTTGTGAAACATGAGCTTCAAAATGAAGAGTTCATTTGCTCGTGCAATAAGTTCATCAATATCGGGATTCCATGCTGCCATATGTTTTTCGTATTCAAAAACATTGGGTTGAGGAAGGTGCCAGCTAAGTACATCAAGAATAGATGGACGAAAACATCAAATCTGACTCCTACTTTTGAGATAGAAGGTTCAACAGTTGAACACTGTGATGTCATGAATGAGAAGAAGCTGTTGATTGCTGATTTATTGGGCGAGGTACATTCTTGCATTAATGCAATAGGGGACAACACCAAACAACTCAAAGAGCTGATATGTTTCTTGAAGGAAAAAACGGAAACATATCTGAGCTTATTGGAAGGAGAATCATCTACATTAACAAGGCAGAGTTCAATCCAAACATTCTTGGGAAGCAAACCGAGTGTTATTGAGATGCACCCTCTTGAACGAGCAATGACAAAAGGCATGAAGAAAGAAGGGCGTATTATGGGAGGTAAAGAGAAGGCAATGAAGAAAGCAAACAAGGAGCAAAGGACTTGTGCAAAATGCAAGAAGCTTGGACACAACAGCAGGACATGCACCTATGTTCCCAATTAGATCTCTCATTAATCATTGATTTCTGATACATAATTGTTGCATAGTATTCTTAATTGTCGCATTATCAATGAACAAATTTGGGTTTTGGATGAACAATTACCAGTTACTAATGAACAAATTTACTACGTAATGAACAAATTTGGGTTTTCGATGAACAATTAGCAGTTAGTAATGAACAAATTTATTACGTAATGAACAAAAAATGAATGAACAAAACCTAATGTTTTGATGAACAAATCTAATTCATGGATGAACAAATCCAAGTTATTGATGAACAAAATATAAACACCATTCTCAATCGATGATCAAATCGAATGTATGATGAACAAATCTAATTTGTTGATGAACAAATCGAATGTATCGATGAACAATTAGCAGTTAGTAATGAACAAATTTACTACGTAATGAACAAAAAATGAATGAACAAAACCTAATGTTTTGATGAACAAATCTAATTCATGGATGAACAAGTCCAAGTTATTGATGAACAAAATATAAACACCATTCTCAATCGATGATCAAATCGAATGTATGATGAACAAATCTAATTTGTTGATGAACAAATCGAATGTATCGATGAATAAATCTTACGTATTGTTGGAAAAATTACTCTTGACACAAAAAGAACCTGAATGACAAATCACATTTTCATTCTTCAAAATAAAAAATTCATTCTCAATCGATGAACAAATCGAATGTGTGAATGAACAAATCGAAGGTATCGATGAACAAATTACAATAAAATACTGTTTTCTAAAATCAAACTGTATAACACAAAAAGAACCTGTTCAATAACCATCATTCACAATGCAAAACTAAAAAAAAAAAGAAAACCAAATGTCTGCACCATTCAAGCCATACGCCACCATAAATTGTATTCTAAACAAACCATACAAAAAACACACAAATCCATTCACAAAACTGTTTTCCAACAATTCAAGCCATACGTCACTTGTTATTCTTTGCCTTCCTTGTAAGAGGAGCACGAGGTGCGACTGTCGGTTTACGAGGGACAAATTCTTGTACAAGCTTTTCAGTTGTTGCCTTGTGCTCATTCAATGGACTCAACACCAACTCATTACAATACCTTATCCTCAAGTCATCAAGTTGATGCTGATCATGTTTATTGAGTCCACACTCCCAACCAGACAAGTCGCTGCCAAAGTATGTTTCCATGTGCCGTATCATAAAAATTCCACAATCAGTCTTGTTTCTGGTATCTCTCCATTTCATCTCAAGACGTTCATATGGAACCCTATCCACATCCTCGAACAAAGAAGCCCTCACATACATCTTGAGAGTCTTCAAAAGATCAACAAAGAGCATTCTCTATAAAAATAAGAAGAATAAAACAAACAAAACTCAATCAATATTAAACACACGTGTAAATGATGAAAACAAAATATTACAAAAAAAAAACATAAAACTCACCAATCTAGCAGGTACATGCTCATACTTTGCTTCCAAGGGCACATCAGTCATTGAGTTATCAATTATGTGGAAACGTGGCACTCTCACATTCAACGCAATACAATAGTAATGTGATTCGATACAGATAGGAAACACAAACTGTAAAAAATGCAGAGAGAAACAATCATGAAAGAAACCTTATAATGAATAAATAACTAATGCCTATGAACAAATAACTAGTACTGATGAACAAATAAAAGAATACCAATGAACAAAAAATGTCATACCAGGCCAATCTTGTGCACATTAATCCACTTGAATTTTTCAAGACTTTCATGAACAACATTTGTGAAAAACAATTTCGCATCCTCATCACTAAAGTCCTTTTTTAGTGGAAAGGCCTGAAAAAATACATATAAGCATAAATTAGATTGAGAAAAATAAAAAGTCATAAAAATAAGACAATGTGAATATAAAAAATCTTTTTCTTACCAAATCCTCAGGATGCATAAAAAACCTCAAGGGTTTTGAGTCACTTTTTCACTGCTCTTGAATATTGAGATAACTACTCCAAAGCCCAATGACATTTGATTCCACTTCAGATTTTACCGCCATTGAAACAAAATCCTTTTTCATAGCGGATACATGCATCATCTTAAAGATTTTAACACTACAAAAAATATCAGAAACATGTAAACAAAAAAATTGATCAATTTTCATAATAAAATCAACTTGAAAAGGTATAAAAATAGCAATATGTAAAAAAAATATACTATTCTACACATTGTTACCCTCTTTGATCAGGAATGTCTTCAATAAGCCAATCGAATAATTTCTTCGCCGCAGGAGATACTTTTTCTGTCAAAACAACACTCCTTCCCATGTAAGGTGACTTCACATAATCAGAAGGCTTAGATATTCTTTTATCGAGTACATCCTCACCAGTAAGTTTAACACCAACGGGAGTGTCAATCGAACTAGAACCAACCTCCTGCGCCTCATTCTTCATCTACAAATGTAAACAAACCAATGAACAAATGTTAGTTTGTGATGAACAATTGTTAGTTTGTGATAAACAAATGTTAGTTTGTGATGAACAAATGTTAGTTTTGTGATGAACAATTTCAAGTTTCTAAATGTTAGTTTGTGATGAACAAATGTTATTTTGTAATGAACAAATCAGAAATATCAATGAACAAACCTCATCCTGAATCCTGTTCAGCTCCCATTCAAGTTTCTTATTTGCTTCATCCTCCTTCATCTTATTTAACTCCTCTTGTTTCTTCTCCAACTCCATTCCAATTCTCGTCAATTCTGCATCCCTTTCCTGTTTCTTCTTCTTTTTCTCCTCTTCCTTTCTCTTCTCTTCATCAATCTTCTTTTTCGCCTCAGCATATTCCTTCTTCCTCTTCTCTTCCTCTTCTTCTTTCCTCTTATTCCTCTCCTCTTGCCTCTTCTTCACCTCCTCCTGCCTTCTCTGTTGTTCAAACTCCTCAATCCTCTTCTTCTCTTTCTCCTCTGCTTCTCTCTTCTTATCTTCCTCTTCCTTGTTCCTCTTCTTCTCTTCCTCATCTTTAAACCTCTTAACCTCTTCTAGACGCCTTTTCTCTTCCTCCTCTTCCCGCTTTTTCTTTTCTTCCTCTTCTCTTTGTAACTTCTCTTCATCCTCAGCTGCTTTTCTTTTTTTCTCTTCCTCCTCTTCCCGCTTCTTCTTCTCCTCCTCTTCTGTTTTCCTCTTCTCTTCCTCCTCTTTCTTTCTCTTCTCCTCCTCTTGTATTAAAGCATCCTCCCTCCTTATGGCTTCCAACTCTTCCTCTTCCTGCTTCCTCTTTTCTTCTACTTCTCTTATCCTCTTGTCCTCGTCATCCTTTTTCAACCTCTCTTCCTCTTCAATCCTTATACGGTCTTCCTCAGCCTTCTTTCTAATTTGTTCATCAGTTAATCCCTTACAAACAAAGGAAATCTTCAAATCCTTCTTCCTTTTTCCATCAACCTTCCTGGCCTCGTCTTCTTGCATCAAAACGCTTTCCCTATCAATGTCTGTAACACCAGCCCAATCATCATCCAGAATAGGTGGAAACACACCCAGTTCAAAAGAAGGTAATTCAAAACGCTTCTTTGCCTTCATTGCAGCCTCAATTTCATCCAAAACCTTTATAGCTTCCTCCCAGAATGAATTTTGGCTTGGAGATTCAGCGTCTTCTTGGGTGCCAGATTGGGATGATGATGAAGCAACCTTCAACCCCAATAGCTTCTCAAAAGCTTCGTTGATCTTGGTGAAAAGTCCATGGCTGGCAATTTCAGTAGGAGCTCTTTGCACATGATCAAGATATTTTTTTAAAGATGATGCAAGCTCCATAGACATCTCAAGATGTTCTTTCAGAAATGACTGCAAAAAGAAGTAATCAATATAAGTACATAAAAGACACAACATTATATGAACAAAAATGTTAGTTTGTGATGAACAAATGTTAGTTACTGATGAACAAATGTTAGTTTGTGATGAACAAATGATATGCCAGTTTTAATGAACAAATAAATATAGATCACAATACTGCAAAAACACATGCAAAAATCAAAAACACATACATCACCGCCATCACCAAGATCAATTCCTTCTTCAATATGTTCAGCAGCAGGGGCTTTCCCTTCATTCTTGCCGTGATCAACACCGGGATAAACAAAATCAGGCAAACCTCGAAACCAACCTTTTCCAAAACCACCCTTCTTTACCTCGAAAGTCTCTCTCTCAATAAAGTAATCATGGTTGAAATGCTTGATAATGGGGAAGGATCTTAGAGTTTCAGGTCGATGGTAGATCAGCATGCAATCACAATATACAATCTCTCATAAAACACAAATTAATGAACAAAATTAGTCTTATTAATGAACAAATATGCAAAAATAAATGAACAAAATAATGATATTAATGAACAAATTAAAAAATCATACCAACAACAATATGATAGATCCTCTGAAAAAACCATTGTTTGTTTTCCTCCATGAATCAACATTCTCAACCAACTTCTCCACAAGATGAGCACACCAATCGTACTCACTTATCTTATCCAAGTCAACCAAATGATCCAAAAACCTTAAATTTACACCACCATTTTGAATGCTCTCTATACAGAGCGTGTAGAACAATATAATGAAGTTCCTCCTAAACCAAGCACCACCGTTATCAGCCTCCTTGATCACTACACTCAAATGTTCAATTTTAATCTTCTCAAACTCCATCAATTTGTTCTTCCCTGTCACCTCATCAATTTCAGGCAACACAAACTGTTCTCTAAAACTATTGTACAAGTCTGAATGCTTGACAGTCTTCGGGACAAAAATTATCCTTGGACCACGAGGTAGACCAAGGTAGAATTGCACAAGCTCAGGTGTTATCCTAACACCTGGTCCATCACCCATCTTCAATGTACAGGATGCAGGATCGAAACAGCTAACAACATAGTAGCACAACTTACTAGGTATATCAGTCACATCCCACTGTATGAGGTGCTCAAAACCCATCTCTTTAAGAGCAGTAAACTTGATCCCCCCCTCAAAACTAGCAATAACTTCACAAAGCAGCTTGGGAGAGTTCCTGTGACTCAACGACAAGTGCCCACGCTTCAACTCTCTCAATGGCACCTTCGCTTTTGACTTTTTCCCACCACCTTGTCCTTTGCCGACAACAATATCAACTTTCCTCTTCTTCCCGACAACTTGTAATTCACTAACGGTAGAATCCATCTTCCTCTCAGATGGTTCATTTATACTCACTCCCTTTCTAGGGGTCATATCAATAAGCAAAACATCATCGGAGGATTCATCAGAGGCAACCTTTTTACCCTTGTCAAGCCGACGTCTCTTATTTGATGGGGAAGACTCAACAACCGGCTTTTGCCTCAATACATGCACTTCAGTCGTGATTGCTTTTGAAACCGGATTTGTAGCCATTGATTTTCTTCTGACATTCTTTTCGCCAATGGAAGAGGCATCACATCCGGATTTGCTCCTTATTTCTATAACAAAAAAGGGATAAAAAAGACAGTGTAAACACATATTTAACCATCTATTTTAAAGGAACAAAAAAAACATATCAAACACAACAATAAACCTCTTCGAATAGCACATATTTCATCTTCTCCGATTGTCATTGTACCAAACCTTAGATGTTTTACTTGTTTATAATTTGCAGAACGTTGTTTAATAGATCCTGGATGAACAAATGCAAGTTACCGATGAACAAATGCAAGTTACCGATGAACAAATGCAATTTACTGATGAACAAATGCAAAGTTTCTTATGAACAAATGCAAGTTTCCGATGAACAAATGCAAGTTACCAATGAACAAATGCAATTTACTGATGAACAAATGCAAGTTTTCGATGAACAAAATGCAAGTTTCTTATGAACAAATGCTAATTTCTGATGAACAAATGCTATGCTAGTTTGAATGAACAAATATGCACAAATGAATGAACAAAATGCAAGTTACTGATGAACAAATGCAATTTACTGATGAATAAATGCAAAGTTTCTTATGAACAAATGCAAGTTTCCGATGAACAAATGCAACTTACCAATGAACAAATGCAATTTACTGATGAACAAATGCAAGTTTCTTATGAACAAATGATAATTTATGATGAACAAATGATATGCTAGTTTGAATGAACAAATATGCACAAATAAATGAACAAAAGTCAAACAAGATCACTACATTTCCCCCCTCATACGTATACCAAATCATTCCATGCAACTAACTAATGCACAATTACCTATTGCAAAACTCAACATCAAAAACCTCGATATAAACATCATATACGCACATGCACACATAATTTGTATTTTATTCAAGTGGAAGACCCAAAAATCGAGTAAATAGAAAGTGACAATTCATGCATTTTTTTATTCAAAAAAGGACAAAAACACCAAAATCGACACAATCTCCTTCAAATAACTCAAAATAATCACTAAAAAACGAAACGAAATTAAACATTTAGAATGAATACACTTGATAAAACGAAGACCTTGATTCTCAACCGCTTCGGAACCTAGGGTTTCAGTAAATTTAAAAGGAGAGATAACAACCTTGAATCTCTTGAGATGAAGTTTGCTTCTCCATTTAGAACTAGATTGAGGTTTCTAATGTCGTTAATGGTGACAATCAGGCTCGAAATCGCTACGACACAGTTTAAATCACACTTGAACTGCTTCAAACCGCTTCGGAACCTGGAAAAACTAAAAAGTGAGTGAGAGAGAAATGGCGAGAGAAGAGAAGATGAAGAAGTTTATAAAAGGCGTGTCTCCTAAACGCTCTATGTCGCGCGTTTCGTTTTTTTACAGTTTTTTTTAAAAAATAAGCAGCAATCTCAACCGTACGTGTGATACGATCGAACGGCCAGGGGGCTTTCGCATTTCCCACATACGCGGGCGTTCGCACACGACTCTATTTCTTTATATATATAGTAGATTTGTTGTGCGTTATGAAGTTGAAATGGTCATTAAAGTTAGAAGCTGAAATTGAAGTTGATATAAGTGAAGATTAAATATATTTGCTAGTTGAATTTTATAACTAAAATTCAAAACATATTACGGTATATAAATTTTTTTAGATATTCGTTACACAAAGATAATTGAAGTTGATTTTCTAATTATTATATAGAACTAATAAAAAATAATATTAAATTAAATTAAATATTTTATTTATAATTTAATGATGATATATGAAAAAGTTTTTCATAAGATTTTGTGAGTTCATTTAAGGTTGTGGGATATGGGCTTGTTTGGCAAGCTAGTTGATGTAGTTGATTTGCACTAATTTTGTACAAAATATCAACTTTGTCAACTATCAAATGGGTGTTCGTTAAAACTGGTTGAAAGTTATTGATGGTGTTGATTGGTGTTGAAATTTGGGCAAAAAATAAGGTGGGGAGGGGGAAATTATGGTGGTGATTTAGAAGTAGTTGATATGATATTACTCTTTCTTTTTTACATCTCTTTTTCCTAAATCTTTCACGTATAAATCTTTCACATGTGACCCGATTTTTGTCCTTAATGATCAATTCACAATAAAATTCAAGTACAATCAACTACTCTTTACCAAACACATTACACATATTAGTTTATTTTTAAAAAAAGTATTTAATTTTAGCTACTAATTTAAACTACTAATTTCACCATCAACACCATCAACATCAACACCATTAACATCAACACGATCAACTACCGCATCAACTTTGTTAAGTTTCGATAACCTTCTATCAAATATGTACATCGAACACTTATACAAGAGCTTATTTGTTTGCAGATTTTGATAAGCTTCCCCCCTTATCTTTTTTTTATCTAGGCTATATGTAAGTTCTATTTAAGTTGCGTTGAACGAACCCTAAATAAAACTTAATTGAGAATTTTTCATAATACCAAAAAACATGTGAGAGTGATTTCTCTCACCATCTCGTGCGGGCTTCACTGTGTCTTATTGTGTGTAACTACTTGGTTTTGTGGGGATGTGACGACTGGGCTAGGGTAAAGGCTTGATATACAGTTAACAAAAGAGGGTTTTCTTGAGATCGATAAGAGTGTTGAAAATGATGGGGCGGTTTCAAGAGTTCCCTAATGTCGGTAGGCTCGTTGATGTCGAACAAGCCTTTCAACTCTTATGCCCTAAAGGCTACAATGAAAGGTGTGTGATGTCATCAAAATCGATTTGTATTTCTAGACTTACAAACATATCTTTTTTGTTCCAATTATATAATCGATTTTGATAATGAAAGGGTAGAGAAGGAGGGGTCTTGGTCTTTCGATAAGGCACTCTTAGCCATGAAGGAACCAGGACTTGAACAACTATCACAAATTGTGAATGATAGAATGCTCTTCTAGGGCCATGTCTACAATTGGCCTTTTGAAGAAATGAACAAGGAGATGGTTGTGGCAATAGGAAAAAGCCTTAGAGGGCTTGAGGATATAGGTGAAGAAGACCCATTGCTATATGACAAGGTTATCTACAACAGAGTTCTGACCGATATTGCGTGCCCTTTTAGGAGGGGAATTATGTTGAAGCTAGGAGTGATCAAGATTTGGGAAGAATTTAAATATGAGAGGTTGCCTAACTTCTATTACTCTTGTGGCCTCATAGGGCATTTGAAATTGGATTGTGAAGAGGATGGAACTCGGGGTTTTCATGAGGGATATGGGGATTGGTTTAGGAGCATCACCTATGAAACCATACAATGATGGAGAGTGGTAGAGAGGAAGTAAGAACTTTTGGTTTTCAAGGGACAAGGTGGAAGAAGCTTAACATATCAAGAAAATAAAGATAAAGATTATAGAGTTCATGATCTTTGGTAGAACTGTTGGAGGATAAGGTAGAAGATGATGGAGAAAAATAAGAAACTGAGAATAAAGGTGGATTGGGGAAAGAACTAAAAGTTTTGGCAATCCAAGGAAAAAGGGTTGATAAAGGAAAAAGTGTAGCGAGGGAGGAGTAAGGGAGTGGGGAGCTTGTAACTAATGGGGAGAGTGTATATGGATCTTGCGTGAAGGGGAAGTTAGGGTTAAGAAAGGAGGGAGACAATAATCTGAAAGTGTCTCATTCTAGTGTGTTGGACTAAGAGGTTATTGAGAAGGGAAAAGAGTGTATGTAAAGAGTGGATGATATAATGGGTGGGATATATAAACAACAAGTAAAATTAGGAAAGAAGTGGAAGTGATTGGCTAGTAAGGGGGAGGGAGTGGGCACAGAGATTGCTACGGTCAATAAGAAAATTTTGAACGAGGAAGAGGTTAATTTAATGGAAGTGGCGGTGTGAGGTGGATGGGAAACCATTAAAGATAATTTCGGAAGCAATGAATACTCAAATATAATTTTCGGTGATTGGGGATAGCCTGAGCAATTAGGAGACTTGTCAATTTGAAAAGATGGGAGGCTTTGAGGGTGATTTTTTTCTCATGGAAACGAAAGGTGAGAAAAAGAAGATGGAGGAAATAAGGTTAAAATTGGTTTTGAGGGGTTGTTTTACGGTACTCTGTTAGAAATTCGGGAGGTATTTGTTTGCGATGGGAAAAGGACGTAGAGGTGGTGATACGATGCTATACAAATTATCACATTGATGCGGATGTAGTCTTTTCTGAAATTTTATGGCAGGGGGGATTAACAAGATTCTATGGTTGGCTAAGAAGGGAAGACAAAGGTATGTCTTTGGCTTTGCTTAAAACACTTAAGGAAGAGGATCATGATGTGTGGGCTTGTGTGGATATTTTAATCGAGTAATCCAAGTGGAAGATATACAAAGCGGTAGGAAATCCTAAATATTTGGAGTTAGATGAAATTTAGAGATGCATTGGAATATTGTGAGCCGAGTGAAATTAATTTTATGAGGACTAAGTTTACATGGGATAATGGGAAAGTGGGAGGAGAATTAATTCAAGAAAGGACAACACATGGGTGTGGCTAATGAGCAGTGGTTTTTTATGTTTTCGAGTGGTGGCATTAGACACTTAGAGAGGGATGGATTAGATCATGTGCCTATTATGATGGAGAATGGAAGTTAATGAATCGGGTAGAAGAGCTAAACATGTGACACCCCTATACCCTATGACGTATGCTTAGTAATAACTTATTTCTTATATAAACAGATAATTCACATATAACAACTATTTACACATAAGCACATATCAGAAAGTAACAACCATATAAGGTTGCACACACACACCCAGAGTTCTATGTTGTTACTTCTCATACTAAAACATATGTCACTCTAACCTATATTACAACTCATATGTCTAAGATGCAAAATAAGGAGGAGAAGGTTGCACAGAGCTTCAGCCGGCCGACTTGTATGAATGTGACCTCTAACTGTATATGGACTCTTATAGTCCCTTTAGCAAAGAAATCCGAAGATTTCCTGAATATTGACTCTTATGGCCTCTTTAGCAAAGAAATTCGAAGATCTCCTGTATGAGCCGTAGGTCTTGTATGATCCGTAGATTTTGTATATGATCACAAAGAAATCCGAAGATTTCCTGAATTACAGCTTCAGGGTAAGACAGTCATAGGTCCTTTTAATCTCATTGCAATATGCTATGTAATCAAGTGCATCATGTAATCATATATCATATGCCATCTACTAACATAATTTTTATGCAAACAACTCTGGAAATTATTAGGGATTGATTTCACCATTTTTAAACGCACCCCTATATTTGGGGAATTATTATGGAGTAGCAAGCTCATTTTTGTAGAATAAAATGAGGAGCCACATACCAAAATGAAATTTTTGATTAATGTTTCAAGACACCGAAGTAGAATAGCTTAGTTTTCTTTCCATTATTTATTGCCAAACGGGTTCTAAATATGATTGCAAATAGAAAGATCAACAAAAGAGGGTAGGTAAACCATTAGGAGCAAAATCTAGCTCAATATAAATTGGATTCCAAGAGAAGGCAAAAATTAGGGCACAACTAAGTTTGATTAAGCTCCTACCAAATTTTGTTTGCCTTTAATGTGTTGAAAGGGTTTCGTGACAACAAATAAATTTATAATCAAGACCCCGCCGTGTATAGAAGAGCCAGGTTCGTCCACAGGAGAAAGTTAGTATCAAGTTTTGTTCTTACTTAGGGTGCAAGTATGAGAGAAAGTTTAGGTTTTTATCAATAAAGGGAGAAAATCTAAGGTTTAGGTGTTCCCACAACAACAATCATGCATACAAACGTTTAATGAAACATAAAGATCATGCCTTTATCACATAAAGTCGTCAACTTTCGTCAACTAAGCAAGTAAATCAATCAACTTTCGTCCTATCAATAAACTTACTATCTATCTCTTCTACTTCAATTAGGATTGATCCACTTTCGTTTCAAAACCCTAAGTTGACAATTCTGATACAAAGTTTTCTCTTTCGCTTCAACAATGAATGAGAAATTCCCTTTCAACTTTCGTTTCAATGCTTAAGAACAAGAGAATAGAATCATGCAATAAAGACAATCAAATCATGATCACAAACAAGCATGTACAACCATGTTGGGTTTAACCCCAACCTTAGAAGGAGAGACTACTCACAATTCATAGTTAAAAACATCTAAATTAATAAAAAGGAAACTTACAAAGCTGAATTCAAAGCAAACTTGTCTTCCAAGTAATCTCCACAAACTTGTCCTCTCTATCTACTCTCTAACACCCCCTCTCTCTTCACTTACATGATAAGAAAACTAAGGCTACACAAGAGACTTTATAGAGAAAACTTATTCTATCTAAAGCTATCTAAAAGGAAATAAATCTCTAAAAGATATATCCTTTAAAACTATCTAAGGACATAAAAGATATAGGATAAAAGTGCATTAAATGCGCCGACTCTGCTGCTCCTACCGACACGGGACCCTCAGTACCGACCCCGTCAGGGTCGGTAGAACTTCCTGAATTTCTTCACTTCCCTTCTTTTGCTGAGCACCTCGTTACCGACCCTGTGTACCTCGTTATCGACCTCTGCAACCTCATTATCGACCCTCACAAGGTCGTTATCGACCCACCTTCAGCCTTGAAAACTGGCTTATAATTGAGAGTAAAACTTCGGTATAGGGTTCGTTACACCTTGTTTTGCCTTGATTCTTTTTCCTTAAGCTTAGTAACGAGTTTCTCTACTTCTTTCTTGGCTCAAACTTGATCATTCACTTCTTTATGGACTTCATTCCTTGAGCTTTACCTTGACTTTGCTCCTCTCTCTAAAACTGCTCCAAACAGCTCCAAAACCTATAAAACACCACCAAAGCTTATTTAGACTCCATATATTAAGAAATACAAAAACCTACACAAACGACTTAAAAAAACACAAAACTAAAGAAAAGGACTCAAACACACAAAAAAACACCCTGAAAACAAGACTAAAAAGGCAGATATCAAAATACCCCATACTTAGACTTGCTTGTCCTCAAGCAATCAACAAGACAAGAATCAAAACCAACATCACATTCTTCAAGTCAATGCCCTTATCAAAAACAACATCATAGCTCAAGTAGAAATAGATAGACAAGTGAATCTAATGCCATCACACATATATGAGCAACCTCAAGCAAAAGCAACTAAAAATCCAACCTCACAAGGGTCAATGTGTTTCTGTCAACTCTCATGTGTTTAGGCTTATAAATACAACTCTCAACTCAATTCTATATGCAAAAACTACATAGTCATTGTTACTTATATCACCAAACTCTCCACCAGAGATGTCAAAACACATAAAAATCATCAAGAGAACTTAGGCTCAATGAAAAACTTCATAGAAGTTTCCATTCGGCCGGGTTGTAATGGGGCTCGGTAATGACAATAAGGCATGGAAATATTTTGGTTCATGGTGCTAAAAATCTGGGAATATAGACTCCTAAACTCTCAAACATACCCAAAACTTCTCAAAAGAATATACCAACCTCTTTAAAACATTATGCACAAAACTTTACTCTCATTAACCCCTTTAATATCCCAACTTAATCTTGCTTATAAAACACTTAGGAAATTTGGCTCATGCACACTTTTACTATTCAACTCTTTTTTTAGCTTTTCTTCTTCCCTTCTGATGTTTCACTGATTTTTTTTCTATGTGAGGTTCGGTACCGAACCTACTAGGGTCGGTAACGATGTCTGCTCATTTCTTCTTTTTTTTATAACAAGTTCATTCAAGGAACCAAACTCCTTTTACATAACAAAGTACAAGATTTATACTTTACCCAACTCATATTACCCCACACTTGAACCAAACAACTCACTCAAAAAAACCATCACAACCAACACTAAGTCCTAATCCCCGGATAGGGTCAAGGTTCATCGGCTAGGAAACAATTTTGTGGAGCTAAAATAAAGGCTTTAAGCTCAATTTGGCTTCAAAAAGAGAGGATAATGCATAATGTAGGTAAAAAGAGAACATAAAAAGTATGGCTAAGAGAATAAGTTCTCCATCATATGATTTCACATGCAATGAACTAATATCTCATAAAGGCCTCAACAAATAGATAACCATATCAATGACAAGAGATAATATGCATAAGGAGAGTAAATCACACAAGAAAAGAAGAGGGATTTTTGATGTTCTCCCTATAAGGCCAAAAACAACTCACAAGGTAGCAATTTTTGTTGGATTAAAGTCACTTTTACCTAAGATCATATATGCTCAATTTCATCACAAGCTAAGTATCCACATAAAAACAAATTTTCAACATGATTCAGGCAAAGCTATCCAAACATTCTAAAGGAATTATATGATCAAGCAAGTTAAAGCATATCATAGGACATCTAAGTGGAATATTATCAATCCTAAAACACAAACAAAGACACAAAATTGAGTTTCCTTTTCCCCATACTCCATACTTAAACCAAACAGTGTTCTCACTGTTTAAAACAAAGACATAAAAACATAAAGAGGATAAGAAAAGGGAACTCACAAAGTAAAACTGAAGCTGTCTGAAAGCATTGATCACTTTGAGTTTGATTTTTTTTCGGTTATCTGTAGAGGTCGGTACCGACAAGGTGGGGGTCGTTACCGAACCATCTGTTTGTACACCGATTGCTCATTGCTTTTGTACGAGTGTCTTGAATTATTTTTCGTCTTCTGTTTAGCACTTCATCTTCTTCTTTGTACCTAAGTCACTTTAGATAAACTTCTATCCCTACTACACTTATCTAACCTAAAAATAAGTCAAAAGAAAGCTAGCAAAAAGATCTAAGAAAGCAAAAACTAAAAAGCGGGTTGCCTCCCGTAAGCGTTATTTTTAACGTTGTTAGCCCGACGAACATACCTTGGCTCTTCAGGGTGGCTTCCATCCAGCTTTGTCGGGATCATGAGAAACCCCATACTTAGACGAAATAGTTTCACAACTTCTCTCTAAAAGATGTGGTCCTCTATCATCCATCATTATGCTTGGTAATCCTACATAAGGGTTAGAAAAATCCGAAAACCAAGGGGATTTTGATAGCTTGCATTTAGGTATAGCTTAGGATACATATTTATGTTTGTGTTTATTGGTTTTAGTTGGTTTTAGCTTAGTTCTTAGGTTTTCAGGTTTTCTAGGAAATTCGGGTTTTGCACTTGTTTTGTTCGGTTATGCAGATCTTTAGATAAACAAGCATGGACGGGACGGAGATTAGATGATTGTGGTGGAGTTTGATGAAGCTTATAGTGATACAAGTGAAGTTTAGAAGAGCTAAGGCCCAAGAGTTTGAGGGATAAAAACGCTTAAACAAGGGCTATGCATTGAAGTTCTTGTTTTGACACCACTTTCTTGTGACACTTCTTTTGGGAGCTATAGTGGTCCGATGGAGCTGAATTGAGTATCAATGGAAAGCTAACTCGAAGAGATACAATTCATGTTTGTACTCCAAGTCCAAATTCTAACTCGAAGGGGGTCAAAACAGCTTCTGAAGTGTCACCTGAATGTTGAACCGAGGGTAAAAGAGTGGGGTAGAAGAAAAAACGCTGCCGCGTAATTATAGGTCAACCCGCGCAATTGGCTTTTTACATGGAGACATTGGGCCGACGATGTTGGGCTGAAGCTTTGGGCCGAGATCTTTATGTTGCCGACTTATTTCTCTTGTATGGCTTATGAGGATATGTTTTCTTGGATATCTTTAGTAGTTTTAAGAGATAAAACTCTTTTTAGTTTCTCTCTTTCATAACTTGGATCATAATTTAGGAGGTTAGGATTTCTTTGGAGAGAGTTTTCTCAAAGAAGCAACATTTGAACCTTTTGTAAGTTTTCTTTAATTCAATCATGCATTGCTAAACTCTTTTGTGTTTGACTAGTTATTGAAATCATAGATTGCATATTATTGTGAGGTTTGATTGATTCTCAACAACATGAATAGGCTTTATTCCCTGTGCCTAAATTGAATCAAAGTTATTCTAGGGTTTTGTTAGATTGGCAACCTAATAGAATTTCTAGGTTAATTTACAACTAATCTGATTAAGTCCCGTTTGGGATTAATTAGATAAAGTAGCAACTATAATTGTTTGGACCTGTTCGGGCTATTCAGTTGTTGAAGGGAATAAACCACAGATAACTTAATTAGCTGTTTGTGTTGAGTATTTGTTTCTATCGATACTTTTAACTTAAAGTTGTCGTTTAATTGAATCTAGATGTTGTTCTAGATTGTTAGATGATTAGGGTTGTTCAGACTGTTAGCTCTTTCGACTAAATATAAAGTTTTGGATAATAATCCACGATAGATTATTCAAGTGAATTGAGAATCAAGATAATCAATAATCAATAAGCATATCTATGATGGATATAACTAGTTGAACACGCTTTCCTCATACTTGTTTAACACAATCATCTTTGCATTCATAGTTAGTTTTAATTTGCATCTTAGATTAGATAAACATTCGCTTAAAACTCCCAACATCTTAGTTACTTGGCACGTAAGTAATTACATAAATACACGAGCCTTTGTGGGATCGACCCTTACTTACCATTCTACTAAGTTTGGTTAAGTTGGATTCTTTGATAGGTAAACGACTGAAAAATACCTCATCAGGTTTCGACTCCTTCACAGTATGCATAGTAGGATCTAATATAGAACAAGAATAGGAGAAGGGATCATGACCAGAATTAATAGGATTAGAGCTAGAAGACTCACCTTTGTCTCGCAGATAGGGGCTCGAAAATGAGGCAATAGGGGACGTGGCTCGATGTCATGCAAGTCAGACTCGGTTGCGGTGTTGGGTTTGGTATCGACCCATGGTGGGTCGGTAGGACCTTCGGTAAGGGTCTTTTCCTTGCATTTTATCATTTCTGTACTCAGAGAAGGGTCGGTATCGAGCCATGGTCGGTAGGACCTTCAGTACTGCATCTAGCGACTTCGCTCACAGCTGTATTGAAGTGAAACTCAACCTTCTCCTCCCCAATATCGAATGTCAAGAGTCCCTTCTTCACATCTACTCGCGCCCCCGCGGTGGCTAAGAATGGTCTTCCAAGTATGATTGGGACCACAGGGTCTTCTGGCATCTCCATCACAATGAAGTTGTTGGGTACAAAAAAATTTCCAACTTGGATAGGAACATCCTCAACAACTCCAGTGGCCTTGACACAAGATCCATTCACCATGTAGAGATTCATATTAACAGGCTCTAGCGGTCCCATGTTGGATTTGGACCATATTGAGAGTGGTAGGAGACTTGCACTATCACCTAGATCACATAAAGCTTTAAACTTATAAGCACCAATACCAATGGTAATAGGAAATTTACCTAGATCTCCAAGCTTTTCTGGAAGCTCTATGGATCGAACCTCATTATTTAGCTCTGATATGGATCTTTTCCTGCTCAAAATCTCTTTCAAAAACTTGGTATAGACAGGCATTTCATGAAGGGCTTCAGTAAAAAGTATAGAAATATTTAAGCCTTGAAGAATTTTAACAAAACGTCTAAACTTTCCTTTTGCGACATCATTAGCTTTCTTGGTCGGGAAAGGCAGAGTTTTGACGTAATCGGGATAGAGAGAAGCCCAGATCGAGGCTCTACCGAGTCGACAAGAGATCCACTGGTGCAGACGACGGGTTGGTAACGACCCTGGGGAGGTCGGCAACGAGCTGAGAATTCGGTTCAAAAGACTTACCTGGCCTGGAGTCGTTAACGACCCGTGTGTGATCGGTACCGAGTGTTTGAGGCTCGATATTGACCTTGCTGGGGTCGGTAACGGGCTTAACTGCGACATTATCTTTGTTGTCGTGCTCTGTACTTGTAGGTTTGGCTGGAACTGGCAACTCCTTGCCACTTCTGAGGTGTATGACAGCAATTTGTCCTCTCGGGTTCTCTTCGGGATGGCCCGGGAGTTGACCTTGAGGTCTTGGAATCCGTGCAGCTAGGTTACCTAATTGGGAATTTACACTTTTTCTCCATGTTTCGATCTCTCCCAATTGTACCTGTACATCTTTTAGATCATCACGGACTCCATCAATCTTGTTGTGAACTCCATTAATACCCTCTTGTAGCCCTTGTACCCATGAAGGTGGCTCTTGATAGCTTGGAGGCCTATAAGGTGGAACCCTTCGTTCTTGCTGAGGAGGTTGGCTCCCTTGGCCATGTGTATAGTTGCCCCATGTGGGCTGATTGTTATTCCTCCCTGCATAAGAATTTTGTGCTTGGTTCCTATAGGGTCCTCTCATATAGTTAGCTTCTTCATATGCCTCAGCAGCACGTACCTGTTGCAAGTTAGTGCAAGCAGAAGTAGCATGAGCTTGAGACCCGCATTCAAGACAAGATGGAGATGATTTAAGATAACTTACCTGCCTTTTCAGGCGGTTGATCTTGTCTTGCAAGAACTGGTGCTTCACCTAGGGGTCTACCTCGTCCTTGTTTGGATTGTAGAGCCTTCGTTGGGGTTGCTGGGCTTGTTGCACTCCATACATTGCATCGTAGTTGGTCAACTTGTCAAGCAATGCCCAAGCATCATCGGGATCCATCTCTATGAAACCGCAAGCAGTGTGCAGGTTGATGCAGTTCTTTGTCTCAGCGTTGATCCCTTGGAAGAAGATTTCTTGGAGTACGTATTATAGTTGCCCATGAGTAGGGCATTTTCTAAGCATCTCCTTCAATCTCTCCCATGTCTCCACAAAGGTCTCATTAGGCAGCTGGTGGTAGGAGGTGATGTGTTTCCTTAACTCCGTAGTCTTGGCGGGTGGGAAGAACTTGGTCAAGAACAAGTCATGCAAAGCTTTCCATTTTCTAACCGACCTAGGAGGTAGGCTCTCTAACCAGCTTAGGGCCTTTCCTGCAAGAGACACCGTCAGCAGAAATAGTGTCACATAAATCAAAAAAGTTTTTAATATGTTCTATTGGACAGTCAGTTAGTTTCCCTTCAAATTGAGATCTTTTAATCAAGGATATGAATTGAGATTTGATCTCAAAAGCTTTCTCTATTTCTGGGAGAACTATTGTAGATTCTGGCACCCTCAGTTTTGGGTGCATATACTGTTTTTCATTCCTTGGGAAGGCATCCAACTGCTCTCGTAGACGGGTATTGTGCTCTCACTCACGATCTCTGTCAGCTTGGAGCCGCTCCATCTATTGTTGGAGGTCGGCCATCTGTTGTGCCATCTCTTCAGGTGTAGCCATTGCTTTGAGTTCTCTTAATCGGCGGTGGAAGGATCGCTCGGATTCAGGGTCAACTACTGGATTAGAGACAACTCGGCATCCTTCAGCTGGCATACACTGTAAGCAAAAACAAAAACAAATACGAAATCAAAAGCAAAACGGGTTCTCAGAGAGGGTCGGTACCGAGGCCTAGGGGGTCGGTACCGATCCTGCAGTGATCTCGTAAAATAAAAACTGAAAGGAAAAACTCAGATCTGTCGACAGGGTCGGTACCGACCTGGATACGGTCGTTACAGACCTGGATAGGGTCGTTACCGACTCGACAATAGTACTGAAAAGGAATAGAAAAAGAAAAGAAAATTGGGTTGCCGACAGGGTCGGTACCGACCCTAGGGGGGACCGTTGCCAACTCGACAGAGTCCCGAAAAACGCTAAAAGAACAAAACTTGGCACAATTGAAATCTCCCGGCAACGACGCCAATTTGTTGAAAGGGTTTCTTGACAACAAATAAATTTATAATCAAGACCCCCGATGTGTATAGAAGAGTCAGGTTCGTCCACAGGAGAAAGTCAGTATCAAGTTTGTTCTTACTTAGGGAGCAAGTAAGAGAGAAAGTTCAGGTTTTTATCAATAAAGGGAGAAAATCTAAGGTTTCGGTGTTCCCGCAACAACAATCATGCATACAAACGTTTAATGAAACATAAAGATCATGCCTTTATCACATAAAGTCATCAACTTTCGTCAACTAAGCAAGTAAATCAATCAACTTTCGTCCTATCAATAAACTTACTATCTATCTCTTCTACTTCAACTAGGATTGATCCACTTTCGTTACAAAACCCTAAGTTGACTATTCTGATGCAAAGTTTTCGCTTTCGCTTCAACAATGAATGAGAAATTCCCTTTCAAATTTCATTTCAATGCTTAAGAACAAGAGAATAGAATCATGTAATAAAGACAATCAAATTATGATCACAAACAAGCATGCACAACCATTGTTGGGTTTAACCCCAACCTTAGAAGGAGAGACTACTCACAATTCATAATTAAAAACATCTAAATTAATAAAAAGGAAACTTATAAAACTGAATACAAAGCAAATTTGTCTTCCAAGTAATCTCCACAAACTTGTCCTCTCTATCTACTCTCTCACACCCCCTCTCTCTTCACTTACAGGATAAGAAAACTAAGGCTAGACAAGAGTATTTATAGAGAAACTTATTCTATCTAAAGCTATCTAAAAGGAAATAAATCTCTAAAAGATATATCCATTAAAACTATCTAAAGACATAAAAGATATAGGATAAAAGTGCATTAAATGTGCCGACTTTGCTGCTCCTACCGACACGGGACCCTCGGTACCGACCCCGTCAGGGTCGGTAGAACTTCCTGAATTTCTTCACTTCTCTTCTTTTGCTGAGCACCTCGTTACCAACCATGTGTACCTCGTTATCGACCTCTGCAGCCTCGTTATCGATCCCCCTTCAGCTTTGAAAACAGGCTTGTAACTGAGAGTAAAACTTCGGTATAGGGTTCGTTACACCTTGTTTTGCCTTGATTCTTTTTCCTTAAGCTTAGTAACGAGTTTTTCTACTTCTTTCTTGGCTCAAACTTGATTCTTCACTTCTTTATGGACTTCATTCCTTGAGCTTTTCCTCGGCTTTGCTCCTCTCTCTAAAACTGCTCCAAAATCTATAAAAACACCACCAAAGCTTATGTAGACTCCATATCTTAAGAAAATACGAAAACCTACACAAACGGCTCAAAAACAAAACACAAAACCAAAGAAAAAGACTCAAACACACAAAAACACACCCTGAAAACAAGACTAAAAAGGCGGATATCATAATGCTTAATGCTTCATGAAACCCAGCCAGATTTAGCCTTATTAAGTTCAAAATTGGCTAACCAACAACTAAAATCTGTCTAGCTAGGATGTGCATGTCTCTTTATTTCAACCATTCTTTAATTTAATCCCTTCATATACTATGTATGCATTGCCTTAGAATTGTGACTTTTCTTTGATTGTCTTTTCAAAGCACTTAGAATTAGAATTATCCAAGAAGTTAATTTCTAGTATCCTCATATATCTTTAATATCACCTTTATTATGATGAAAATATAAGCTTCTCATATTTTAAGATTGTGAAGATTAGGACTACATAGCAGAGTATATAAGTTGGTGGGCTATTTATCCTATTCTCAATTAATTTTAGGATGAATCATACTAGACGTATGTATTGGGCTTATATATGTATGACTCCTAGTTCATCGATCTAAGGAGAGTTAATAAATTAGCTCTTAACAATGCTTATTATCTTTTTTTGGTGAGGGCACTGTTTGAGCCAAAATTTATCAAAGACGAAACTTTGACCTAGATCGGGCCTTGATCGAATAAACTGAGAAGAATATGAACGAAAATGTGTTTGTATTGATGTAGAAATCACAAGAAGTTATGTGTATGGATCCTCCTTTGCCCCTAAGGATTACATCGGTTTTTATAGAACCTTAGACAAATATATCTTGTAACAAATATATCTCGGATCCTCTTTCCTCTAATCGACTTAAACAATCCCGAAGATCTTCCGTAGCTCTAAAATTTGTTGGAGATTTCTTGACTATGGGCTGACGCTTTCCTGCCTAAAATCTGGGCCCAACAGTACCCCTAAATGCAATTTCAAAATTTAAATTTCAAATTTCGAAAATTGAATTTAAGTTGATTAGACGTTTGGAGATGCCTTGGAAAACAGGATTTACTTCTGCTTGCCTATTCTTAATGACCTGAGAGGCTCTTTTCTTTTTACCATCATTTTGCCTTCGTCCTCCTTCCTTCCCAATCTTGCTCCCAACTCTCCAGGTAACGCTCCCTTCCTCTTTTCCTCTGGTTTTATTCTGTTCTATTTCCATGGCCAAACCTTCGCCCTTCACCTCTTCTTTTGCCCTGGGTTCCCAGGATCTTTACCACTGCGAGATGACGCCGGAGGAGATCGCCGATTGGATCTCCTTCGGTGGCTTTCCTGAAGGTACCCGCTTCCATTCCCCGACTGTCGAGCTCATCGACTGGGTTCGGCCGGGGTGGATCTGCTTATTTGATTATCCTTTCACCGTAGGTTTAAAGTTTCCCTTCTCTCCCTTTATTCGAGACTTCATCCAAACCCTAAAAGTTTCTCCTTGCCAAATTCTCCCAAACACCTGGCGCACTCTTGCTCGAATTGATGAGCTTGCCGCAGAGAGGGGTTTAGATATGACCATGGGAGAACTCCTATTGGCGTACAAAATTGTTCCTCAGAGGGCAGGCCGCATCACCTTGCATGCTAGGGACACAAAAAACCCCTTATTCCTAAGCAAAAAATGTCTTCCCGGTGCCAGCAATCCCGCTTCTTCTTTGTTGAGAAAGCGTCTTTAGGCGATCTTGATGATAAAGTGAAAGACGTCTTTCGAGATGAATGGAACACATCTCGTAAGACGATCTGATCTTACCTGTATTTTCTAGAATCTTTGTAGCCCTGACTTCATGTTCTAACCCTTCTTTGTTTTCGTGCTTTTTTGCTTGTGCAGTTCCGGTAGGTATCAATTCCAAGTGCACAGATACAGGCGTGTGTCGCCGTTTGCTGAAGATCAAGGCCGAGAAGCGAAAACCCAAAAAGATTCGACCTGAACCAGAAGGTAGCGGTGAAGACGAAGAAGCTCCACACTCCGACGAACACAAAACCGAGACAGAAGTCACTCCCCTGTCCTCTGATATGGCGAGCTTTACCAAGAAGAAGTCAGGTTCGCAATTTCGCCTTGTTCTCCATTCCTTATGCGATTAATTCCTTTTGTTTTTAAATCCATGTCTTCTTTTTTTTTTAACCTTCCAGGTGCTGGTGTAGACACCTCTATCGCGGCAATGGTTCGCCGATTAAGGTCTAGCGGTCCCAAGCCTCTTGCCTCTCCTCCTCCCACTTACGAAGCCACTAAGTCCCTCGCGCTGAAACGAAAAAGAGTCAAAGATTCTCCCACCTCACCTTTCATCAAGAAGAAAGAGCCCAAAGACCTTCTCAGCACCTTCGGGGATACGCTGTTGTCGAACGTCAAGCTAGATTTCCAGGCTCTAACCCCCGACGCCGCGTTAAGTCATGTGGGCACGACGCTGAGACTGGTAGGTTTGCTCATTCAACTCTTTAGATATTTATTACCGTTTCTTTGGTATTTCTTTGCTGCTCACTTGCTTTTTATCTGGTTTATCCTCATTCCTCCACCTTCCTTTGGTGTAGGCTTTCCAGGAGCTAATGGCCACTAACGGCCGTTGCCAAGAGGAAATGAGGGCATTGGAGGAGAAAGAGAAACAGGCAAGGGAATCGGCCGCCTCATCAGATAGGAAGGCCCGCAAACTCCAATCATCGGTGGACTCCTTGAGGGTTCAGGTGGAGGATCTTCAATCTGAGAAGGCATCGCTTGAGGCAAAGGCGGCCGAGGCCGAAAAGGAGATCAAGAGCTTTTCTCAGGTGGTGGTGAACGTAGCAGCGTACTACACGATGAAGTCTCAAGTGGAGCTGTTGCAGGACTTTGCTGACGGTAAGAGCGACAAGTGGGACTTGAAGACGCGGCTGGAGGTCTTGGAGGCATATTACCCCGCTGGCAATCCCCCTCCCGGCAAGGAGTATCTGGTGGCTGAAGACCAGGAGGAGGATGTTAGTTCTCCGAACAAGGAAAAGGATCAAGCCGATGGTAATGGGGGCCCAACCAACAAGGACGGAGATGGCGAGAAGGCCATGGATACGGAGGAGCCTTCGACCCCAGCTGATGGACAGTAAGCCCCAGGCGTGCTTCTCTTTGATTTCTGTTTGATGAACTTTAAGTAGTACTTTGTTTTTGTTTTTGTTGTGTGGTCTGTTCGAAGACTTGGTAACTCTTTGGCCTAGGGCCTAAAACTTTTACGGCGTCTATTTTAGATGGTTTTGACGCCCCGTGAATGGCGCAACATTATATTTGCTTGCTTATCCGTCTGTGTTTGAAAATAAATGTTGCGTAGTATATTAGCATAAGTAGATTCCTGGAGAATCTCCATGAGTTTGTTGCCCGCGAATGGGGTACGCGTTAGGTTTTAGCGTTCTAAGAGGGAATTTTGGTGCTCCTCTTTTTAGCGAGTTGTTTGTGAATCTCTTGTGGATTTACATTTCGCGTCTTGAGTGTTAATTTTCTGCAAAGGGTCGTGCGTAGTTAGTTACGATTAGGCTTCCTTTGGCCATCGCCAAGGGTCATTAGGTATTGATGCGTTTTTGGGCAATGGATCCTTAAGTTTAGGACTTAGGATGTGCTGTCATCGCGGCGTCCCGCGTATATGGCCATTTTGGGTTATATGCTACAGCTTTCCCCTCCCCGTACTAATCGGATGTTTTGTTGATCGGACTTAGATAGGGGGTAACCATCTTATGGGTTACTTCGTCGACGTTGTGTTCGTGACGACTTCGTCGTTTCTAGACGGTATAACCATGTGTCTAAACAGTGGTGTTTTGTGTGGTAACCATCTTATCGGTTACTTCGTCGACGTTGTATTCGTGACGACCTCATCGTTTCTAGACGGTATAACCATGTGTCTAAACAGTGGTGTTTTGTGTTCAACGTGTTTCATGTTGTGTGCAACGTTGATTAGCGCATATTTGCGTTTTTTGGAGCAATAAGAAAGTATGCAAGAATGGGAGAATATTCTCTCGCAAATCATAATGCAAAAAAGTGTGAAATAACCTTTATGAACTAGGAACTTGAAAACTTTGTTCGACAGCGTGGGCAAGTGCCCCGAGTCGCTTATTGAAAAAGTCAAAAGTTGCCTTAAAGATTCTCTGAGCTAGAGCTAAGAAATGTCTAGAAATAAAACATGATAATAAATCAATTTAGAAGTAATACTTTTTTAGGTGGGTCGCGTTCCAGCTTCGCGGTACTGCCTTCCCATCCTTGGATTCTAGCTGGTAAGCTCCGTTCCCCGCTACTTTGGTGATTTTGTAGGCCCTTTCCCAATTGGGTGCTAGCTTGCCAGCGTTTGCTTCCGCGGTGTTTTGGAAAACCTTTCGCAACACCCAGTCTCCAAGCTGAAAACTCTTTACTCGAACGTTTTTGTTGTAGCTTCTAGCTACTTGCTGTTAGTACTTCACGATCCGAGCGTGGGCAACCTCCCTGAGTTCCTGGATAGTATCCAGATTTGCTTCTAGCTCATTCTTGTTGCTATCTGGGGTAGCGAGTCCATACCTTGCGGTTGGGACTAAGATCTCGGCAGGGATAATGGCTTCACAACCGTGTACCAGTGAGAACGGGGTTTGTCCGGTGGCACCCTTCGGTGTAGCGCGATCAGCCCAGAGTACGTAGGGTAACTCCTCGGCCCACTTCCCCTTGGATTTTATCAGCCGCTTCTTTAGGTTGTTGATGATGACCTTGTTGCTAGCTTCGGCTAGCCCGTTGGCTTGCGGGTACCTGGGAGTGGACATGACTAAGTCGATGTTCCATTCCTTGCAAAAGTCACGCATCTTCTTGCTAATGAATGGCGACCCATTGTCGCAAGTAATCTCCACGGGAACCCCAAATCTGCTCAAGATGTTACGCTTGATGAACGAGATTACTTGCTTGTCCTTGACTTCCTGAAAGGCTTCGGCTTCGATCCACTTAGAGAAGTAGTCTGTCATGGCGAGGAAAAACACCTTTTGCCCTGTGTAAGGGGGTAACTTGCCGACAATGTCCATACTCCATCGCATGAATGGCCAGGGAGTGATTGATGGGTGGAGAATCTCTGGTGGCTGATGTGGGACTGGCGCGTGCCGTTGGCATGCTTCACACGACTGAGCGTACTCGGTGGCATCCTGGCGAATGGTAGACCAAAACCACCCCTGCCTAAGGATCTTGTTAGCAAGACTTCGACCTCCAATATGATTTCCGCAATCTCCGCTGTGTACATCGCGCATGATTTTCTCAGCCTCTTCCTTTTCTACGCACCGCTGTAGGAAGCCTACGGAAGATTTGCGGAAGAGGATCCCATCTAAGATGGCGAATCGTGTTGCTTTCGACCTTAAGGCCTTGGCTTCGATCTTGTCCTTGGGTACTTCGCCGTGTAGGAACCAATCAAGGTATGGCTGGGTCCAATGGTCGCCCGAACCGACCCCTGGACTGGTGGATGCTTGGAGAATGTCTGGGGCGAGTTGCTCTGGTGGTGGTTCAACAGCCTGTGCCGCCGATGTTTCGGTTATAGCCGACTGTAATAAGTGGACTAATGGTATGTTATCATACTCCCTGGGGTCTAAGGTTGAACCTAGACCGGCTAGGGCATCGGCCGGAGCGTTTTGATCCCGAGGAATTTGCTTAAATTGTATATTTTCGAAATTCCCGGATAGTGTTCTAACCACATTGAGGTAGTTAGCCATCCTTTCATCTTTGGCATCGAAGATGCCCAGAATTTGATTGATGATGAGTAAGGAATCAGCGCGTACCTTGATTTTCTTGATGGACAAGTCCCTAGCCAATTCCAGCCCGAAGATGAGGGCTTCATACTCCGACTCGTTATTGGTGGCCTCAAAGTTGCATCTAACTACCTGAGCTATCCTTTCCCCCCTTGTCGACTTTAACACGACGCCTAGACCTACTCCCCTCGCGTTTCAGGCTCCATCGGTGTTTAGTATCCACTCCTCCTGAGATTCGTCGGGGGATGAGGCCAAGATCTCCTCTTTAGCGCTTTCATCAAGAGTTGGGGTAAAGTCGGCAAGGAAGTCAGCCAATACTTGTGACTTGATTGCTCTTCGAGGTTCGTATCTGATGTCATATCCACTTATGTGGATCGCCCATTTTGCCATCCTTCCTGAAAATTCTGGCTTTTGCATGATCTATCGGAGCGGGTAATTCGTCAAGACGATGATGGTGTGTGATTCGAAGTATGGTCGGAGTTTGTTTGAGCACATCACAACCGCCAGGACCAGTTTCTCCGTCGGGGAATAGCGTGTCTCGGCGGACACCATTGTTCTGCTTACGAAATAAACCGGCACTTGTTGGCCGTCTTCCTCTTTGACAACGAATCCGCTGAGGGCGCTTTCCGATACGGCTAGGTAGAGGTGCAGAACCTCCCCCGGGGTCGGTTTAGCCAGTAATAGGGGGTTGGAGAAGTACTCCTTTAGCTCTTGGAAGGCGGCCTCGTGTTTTTCCGACCACTGGAAACTCTTGTTCTTCTTTAGTACCTCGTAAAATAGTCGGCACTTATCTGAGGATTTGGAGATGAACCGATTAAGTGCAGCTATCTTGCCAGTCAGCTTTTGCACGTCCTTTACGCTTCGGGGGGTTTTCAAGGAAGTGATCGCCCGAACTTGGTCTAGGCTAGCCTCAATCCCCCGCTTGGTTACCACGTGCCCCAGAAAAGTCCCAGATTGCACCCCGAAGATGCACTTTTGGGGGTTCAGCTTCATGTTGTATTCTTCAAGGATTCTGAATGCTTCTTCCAAGTGCCCCCTATGTAGGGAAGCGCTTGTGCTTTTCACTACCATATCATCAATATATACCTCCATCGTCTTGCCAATATGATCACGGAACATCCGATTGACTAATCGTTGGTAAGTGGCCCCGGCGTTTCTCAAGCCGAAGGGAATTACATGGTAGCAATACGTGCCCTGCCTTGTGATGAAGGAGGTCTTCTCTTGATCTCCCGGATCCATCTGGACTTGGTGATAACCGCTGAATGCATCCTTGAAGGTAAGGAGTTCGTGACCCGCGGTTGCATCCACCATTGTATCAATGTTGGGGAGAGGGAAAGAATCTTTAGGGCAAGCTTTATTGAGGTCGGTGAAGTCTACGCAAACCCTCCACTTCCCGTTTTTCTTGGGCACCACGACTACGTTAGCTAGCCAGTCGGGGTACTTCACCTCTCTGATCTTACTGGTATCCAGTAATTTTTTGACCTCTTCATCGACCGCTTGTACTCGCTCTGGGGCAAATTTTCGTCTCTTTTGCTTGACTGGAGGGTGCGTAGGATCTATGTTAAGTTTGTGTGTAATGATGGAAGGGTCTATTCCAGTCATGTCTTCGTGACTCCAAGCGAAACAGCTCTTGTGATCTTTCAGGAAAGTGACCAATTCTTCTCTGATTAAGGGTTCTAGATTTTCTCCGATCTTGACAACTTTCCCCTCTTCTAGGGTCACCTCCTCCGCTTTTTCTCCATCTTCAGTTCGCGCCGGTGGATGGGTGACGTTCTGTAATTGCTATGCTTCGGGTCTCAGAGTGGTTGGCTTGAGGGCTGCCTTGTAACACTCTCTAGCCAACCTCTGGTCCCCGCGAATTTCTTCTATTCCCCATGGTGTTGGGAATTTCACCGTCTGGTGGTAAGTGGAAGCTACGGCTTTCATGTCATGTAGCCAAGGTCGTCCCAAGATTACGTTGTAGCATGAAGGGCAGTCCATCACAAGAAAATTGACTTGCATATTTATACCCTTGGCCAAGGTTGGGATTGCAATGTCGCCTACGGTGTGTTTGACTTCGCCGCTGAACCCCACTAAAGGCACCAGGTGTTTGTGGATGTCGTTTTCAGGCAAGCCCATCTCTTTCAAGGCAGTTAGGGTCATGAGATTTGTGGAGCTTCCTGTATCAATCAATACCCTTTTCATCAACACGTTCCCGATGTGTAGGGATATCACAAGACCGTCATGATGCGGCTCGGAAGTGTTCTCTGCATCGGTGTCGTCAAACACGATGGCTTGTCCCGGAGATTCTCTGGCGCGGTGCCTTGATGATTGAGGTCTGCCAAAGCTGCTTTCCCTTGCGTGGCGCTTTGCAGCTGAGTATGATAACCCACAGATGCTTGATCCCCCGGATATCACGTTAACCACCCTGTCAGGAGTCGGAGGATTTCGCCTTTCTTGGTGCTCAGACTGAAGATTATCTAGCAAATCTTTGGGTACTCGAGCGTCTGGAGCTACGTCTCTTATTCTTCCCTTCGCGACTAAGCGGGTCAATTCTTTCCGCAGCATCAGGCAATCACGAGTCCAGTGTCCGTGGTACTCGTGGTAGTCGCACCATTTGGACGTGTCTCTCCCTGAGTGGGGGGCTTTGTCCCTCTTTGGCCACCTCACGAGTTCTCCTTGTTTTGCCATGTTCCGGAGCAGCTTTTCCGTGGATATGTTAAGTTTAAAGGAGTCGAGTGAGGGTGGCATGGGCTCTCGTTCTTTATCATCCATTGATTGTGTCTTGGTCACGTGGACCTGCCCTGAGGTAGGCCGTGGGTAAGGATGAGCACGGCGGTCCCTCCTTTGGTCTGTTGAGCTTCGACGACTGTCTACGGGACCCCTTCTCTCAGTTTTTTCCGTTTCTAAAGACCTCTTCCTCAGGGACCTATCTTCCTCTAACCGGACGTGTGCCAGGGCTCTAGCTTGCACTTCTTCAAAGGTAGCACAAGGGTGTTTGGTTAGTTCCTTGTACAGGCCACCATCGGGGGTGACCCCTTGTCTGAATGCTTCCACCGCGGTCATCACATCGCAAGATGGGATGGATATCTTTTCGCGATTGAAGCGATCCAAAAATTCTCTGGTAGTTTCCTGGTACCGTTGGCGGATCCGGTAAAGGTCGCTAGATTGCTTCTCAAATTTGCGGCTACTCGTGAATTGAGACCGGAAAGTGTCCGAGAGATCTGCGAAGGACCTAATGCTCCCACGTGGGAGGTTGATGAACCATGTTAGGACTGGCCCCGTTAAGGTTGTGCCGAACCCCTTGCACATCACTGCCTCTTTTGAGTGGGACGGGACCGCACTCGTCATCATCTTCTGTTTGTATACGGCCACGTGCTCGTTAGGGTCTATAGTCCCGTTGTACGTGGGCATGCTAGGCACTGAGAACTTCTTTGGAATCTCTACTCGGGCGATTCGACGAGAAAACAGAGATTCATCGAAACCGTCAGGTGCTTCAGGCTCCAAAGGCTGGAAACCTTGGCTGCCCCTCCGGAGTTGGTCGGCGATGACGCTTATTTGTTCAGTCACTTTTCTTCGGATGGCCGCGTCTAAATCGATTGGCTCGCGCCGTTCTCGATCCTCTCCATCGGTGCCATCATCTTCGATCCAGACTTCCTGAGATGGCGCTCGGCGTTGGTTAGCCGCTGACCGGAGATTGATTGGAGTATTATTGTCGTGGAAGACTTCCTCACGGCGGACTCGGCCATGGGCTCCGGAGTCGCATCTCGTTGTGCGGGTGCCTTGTCTCGGGGGTCCGGGTCTGCACCCTTTCCAGAAGTTCCTTCTCCAGCGTTGAAATCTAGCCTCCTTACTATTCCGTCAGTGCGTCGGGTGACGCGGAGGGAGTGACGCCCCGTAGCCAAGACCTCGTATTGTTGCTTGAGTTGGTTGTTTTCGGCAGTGAGGCGTTCTACATGGGCATCATAAAAGCTCTTTTGGTCGCTCAACGCCTTTTGGAGAAATTCCATGCGCTGTCTGAGGTCCGTCATCTCCTCTTCCTGAGACCGCATGCCTTGGTTCTCAAGGTTTTGGTCGTCCTCAATGATCGGAGTTTTAGGGCTTCCTTCCCCGTTTTGAGACATCGTGTTCCTTGATTCGGAAGGAAGTAAAATGCTGATTCTTCTGATGGTTGTATCGATCACGGCCCCACGGTGGGCGCCAAATTGTTTGAGCCAAAATTTATCAAAGACGAAACTTTGACCTAGATCGGGCCTTGATCGAATAAACTGAGAAGAATATGAACGAAAATGTGTTTGTATTGATGTAGAAATCACAAGAAGTTATGTGTATGGATCCTCCTTTGCCCCTAAGGATTACATCGGTTTTTATAGCATCTTAGGGTATATCTTATCTCGACTAAAGATATGATTTTATCTCTAACTAACAAATCTTGACTTATTCCTATCTTATAATGGATACAATCTTAAGAGGAATCTATCTTGTAAAAAATATATCTCGGATCCTCTTTCCTCTAACCGACTTAAACAATCCCGAAGATCTTCCGTAGCTCTAGAGGCGTTGGAGATTTCTTGACTATGGGCTGACACTTTCCTGCCTAAAATCTGGGCCCAACAGGCACTGCCCATAAGAGTCGAACCGGGGACCTCTAGGTACTACTCCTGAGGCTTAACCGTTTGACTAGATGTCCAAAGGTTATAACGCTTATTATCTAATGTAAATGTGTACGATGATATGCTTAAAGACACAATTCATTCTTCCTAAAAACCCGCCATGAAAATTTAGCACTGATTTTTATTGACCTTATTATTCATAAGATGCAGTTGCTACAAGTAGCTTGCGTCATATTAATCTATCTTGATACCGTATAAATGAAAACTTATCTCTTTAGAAAATATTTTGCCACGTGTTTCTTCTATATTTGACATCTTCCCCACTTTCTCAATAGAACTTAATACCAAAAATTTAAATTCAATCAACAATGTTTTGTACTACCACTCTAACAATAGATTGCATTACTTGCAAATGTCTACCACTATGCTATCTCCTCACTATCTTCTCAACTGCTTTTGGAACCACTTATTATGCTCTCGTCACTTTACCTAATTCTTCTCGATTTGTTCTAACTCAATCTTCATACCCACTCACACTTACTGGTAGAGCTGTCAAAAGCTGACCGAACCCGCCAACCCGACCCTAACCGCCCGATAATTTTAGGGTCAAGACCCGAAAATTTGAACCCGAAACCCGAAATCAACCGAACCCGATGGAACCCGAAACCCGTTGTGTTGACCGATTTAGTATATTTATAGAATTTTTAAATTTTATTTTGAAAATTATAATATATTTTATTATTAAAATAAATGAAATAATATATTATAATTAAATATTATTAGTAATTAAAAATTGATTTTAATAATCATAAAAAAAGGATATTTTAGACTCGTTGGTCAACCCGAACCGACCAAAAACCCGCTACAACCCGACCCGATTGACCCGTGACCCATAACGAAACCGAACCCGAAATGACCGAACCCGAACCCGCCCGACCCGACCCGATTGACAGGTCTACTTACTGGTACTTGAATGAGAAAGAAATGTCTCGTACAAAGCTAAAGGTTTGAATTGGGCTAAAGAAATTCAATAACAAAAAAAGAAATTTAAAATCCTTGTAAATTAAAATAAATCGAGGGAGTAAAAAGATAAGCGGTTAAAAGTGATTGATCATTAAAATAATCTATGATACGTGATCAATAGGTTTTGTGAAAAAAATGTGTTTGTGAAAATACCCGAGAGAGTAACATGACAAGTAATAAGTTGAATTTCATGGTCATGTGGTTTTTTTTCCTTTCTTTTTACATGTCTCTTAAAGTGATAACAAAGCTATATATTTGACGAGTAACTTCTCATTTTATATATCTAGCTTTTATATCTAGCTTAAAAAATGAAAATACATTAAAAACGGTTATTTTTTGAGATTCTATTTCTCAACATCTCTAAATGTTGGTATTGTGCAAGACGTGTTTGGTTGCATTTTATTTTATTTTTTTATAGGAAATGCAACAAAACAACACCATTTAGATGTTTAGGATGGCGAAGAGTTGTGTCTTGAAGCACGACCCAAGTGTGTAACAAAGACATGTGGCCATCTTTGCAAGGCATCTTTGAAATGGGACATTCGATCAACTTGCATACAATGGCTAGAAAACTTCACTCGGCGGGTGGAGTTGCATTTAGTTTAGGGCATTTTTCACCCCGGAAAAATAAAATTCGATTCAAATAATATTTATAATTTTTATCTACCCATAGGCACCTATTTTATATAGCTTTTGATTAAAAGAAATTTGGTATAAAGAAGAAATATAAGCAAAATAATTTTAGTGTTTTAGGGGTAATTTATCTTATGTATCATGCAAAATAATATAATAAATATATTATAACGCATTAAGCATGGAAATTCATACATTTTAAGTGTTTAGATCATGAAATTTAATATATTACTACAACATAAGCTACATTATGGTACATTTGATGAAAATTAACATACATGTGAAGCTATTCTTCACTTTAGTTTATTGAAAATTATAAAATAACCGTTTTTAATGTATTTTCATTTTTTCAAAGTTGAAAGAAGTAAAGTGTGTTTTTTGGGGTTTATATTTATTTCAAACTTAATACTAAAATAGTTAATTTATACAAACAATAGTGAAAGTATTTTAATTAAATTTTCAAAAAAAAATTTTTTACCGTAAATAATACCCCAAGTCATCCTAAAATACAAAACTTAAGATGTATATATTCTTTTTATATTATAAATAGTTTTAAGTAGGGTTGAGCATGAATTGGTTCAAACCGAAATTTTAAACTGAACTGACTAAACTGAACCGAAACTGATATTTTTGGTTCGGTTTTTGGTTTAGGAATTTCTCAAATTTCGGTTCGGTTTTGAATTTCCCAGGGCTAACCTTCTATCCATCTCAAACCGAAAAAAACAAAATCGAACCGAAATAATTCGGTTCGGTTTTCGATTCACCTTAAACCAAATTTCAAATTTCGGTTCGGTTTTTGTCGGTTCAATTTGGTTTTGAACCGATGCTCAGTCATAGTTTTAATGGGTAAATGAAGATGGGTTTTTAAATTGGGTTGGGGTTTTATTCATGTGAAGGAGTGAGAAAAGTTGAAAAGTGAATATTCAAGATTGATGTAGGTTTTATTAGTGTGGATATAAAGTAAAATTAAGTATTTAGATGATGTGGAAGATAGGGATGTACAACAAAACCCGTGGAGACGAGGATGCACGGGGATCCGCCCCTAACGGAGCAAGGATTCCTTGATTTGGTAGGGAACAGGGTGAGGACAGGGGTTAATTTTTATCCTCGATTAGAAATGGGGCGGGGACTGGGGAGTAATATCCTCTCTGAATCCCCGATGTATATACCCGATATGTTTTATTTTTTTATTTTTTTATTCATAAACATAAAGAGAATGAGTTTTAAATATAATTGTAGTTTTTAATTTTAAAATATATATATGTCTACAAATTATAAATTATATTTTAATTTTATGTTATTTAATTTGATATTTGTAAATGTTTTTAAAATTTATAATATTGTATTATTAGTTTAAAATAATTTTTTTATAATAAATAGGGCCTCGTTAACCGACAAGGATTCACCGCCCCATTATCCGCTGAGGATTAGACGGAGTGGGGATGGGGGCATAATAATAGGTCGGACGGGGGTGAGGAATGTATTCCCTGTCTAGGGGGCGAGGCTAGATATTCTTTTCCTCAAATCCCTAATGTTATCCCAGAATTTACCAAACATAATATTTCAGGTATGGGTTTTCAACGTCATACCAACCCAACCTGATACCTTATTCTAACCCCATACACAAATTGATATCAAACGTTTCCCGAGTAATATTCGTTATGAAGTTATGGGTTCAAAATTTCTTAAATTTCGGTAGGGCAATATAATATAGAAGTTCTACACCCCCGTTCATAAGCATATGCATTAGGTCCAACACATAAACCCATGGGGTTACATCTTAAAATAATTGGCAGTAGAAGGAGTAAACTAAGAACTTATATACTAAACATTCTTTCTTGAAAATTTCGACGTGGGGAAGTCATATCTTCACATGTCCCTCAAGTGCAACTTCTTGGCCCCACAATATGTCAGTTGTACCTGACGTCATGCCTTAAGGCCAACTAGTAATGCAATTCAAATAGGGGTCAGACCACAAGAGTGTCTAATCTAGGCTCGATGCGCCGAGATCTTCTCTATTGACTATTGAGTAACCTTGGATACATACGAGACCAACGTGATGGTCTCGCGGGCCTCTAATGCTCGCATTGGTGAGGGTTGGGCGAGACATGGAATAGAACAAGGGCATTTGGAAGAGGGTTAGAAGGTTTGGACGTCCGGGCCAAAGGGAGGAGGATCTTGATCCAAGCTTTGGCTCTTTTCATTAAACTTGACATGACAATTAAAGGTTACATGTTTGAGTTTAAATAGAGAAGTAAAGATTCAAAGCTAATGGACTAACCCTCTTAAGCATAAGAAAGCACACAACCATAAATAGAAATAACTGAAAAGGAAATACTAAAACTGAAAATAACATCAAATATAGAAATTACATAATAAATGAACTAAATCCTATGCCAAAGAGGTCGCCATGGTCTAGGACGTCTCGGACTAGTTGGGGTCGGGTCTGGTCCTAGGCAGGGTTGCATCATCCCCCCTAGTTTTGAAGCGTCCCCGCTTCGATTTGGTGAGGAAATTGGAGACCGATATAGCAATGATATAGGCCTCATCATCAACTCGAGTCTTCTCAAATTGTAAAATGAACGAAGTCGATGTAGGCTTAGACTTGTCCTCGGACTTGATTTCGGACTAGGCGTCAGACATCAAGAACAAAGTCATGGCAAACAGCTTGTCCAGCGTCGAAGGTTCGAGTCTTCGAGCTCAAACTCGAGTGTAACAATCAGTAGTGATGGCGGGGTAGTGGGCATTGGCGGGTCCGGGTCGAAGATGAGACCCTGGGCGAAATCTCATGTGTCGGTGTGGTTAGAGCCAAAGGTGTGTGTGCGAAAAGGACTTACCTGAATCTCTGGTGTGGATAGGCAATCTCAATCAAGGGCGCTAGGATTGGATGGTATGTAATAACTGCGGTTTTTAAGGATATTTTTGAATTTTTCTCGGATATCCTTTTAACCTCTTTGTTCGTTTTAACGCTTAATCCGATATTTTTATTGGATATTAAATCCTAGAAAATTCTTGGTGATATCCTAAAATCACAAAGAAATGATTTTATGGATCGGTGTGAATTCTAGGATTTTTCAGTGAAAAAAGAATATTTATTGGATAAGCCGAGTTTTTAATTATGTATTGTAAAGGTTTTAAAATACGAAATGGAAACCTTAAAAATTAAAGGTAGCAAGATAAAATCATGAAAAATTGGTTTTATTGGTCTACATAATTTACGGGACGTTTTGTATTTAATAAGTTTTTCCATTCGAGGTACATAATTTTACCGCTTTAACGCGAGTCCCGTTCCGAGACGGGTTTGGTTTTGTAAACCGCCTCTCATTTTCTTACTAAGGAAAGGAATTGGGTAAATGAATTCTTTCTCCACGGCATATCTTCTGCCTTGTCAAAGTCTATCCACTCATTTCAAATGAAAGGAAGGAACGAGAGAAATCAGGGACGACGGACTCGGGAGCTACTTCACCGCCGGCCACCATCTTCTTCCCCTCTCCATCCTCACCTTCTACCTCATCATCTTCTTCCTCTTTGTGAGTCATTTTTGGGCTGGTTGCTGCTGAAAAAAGGGGACCGAACCAGCCAAAGAATCAGGCGGAGCGACGGGCTCGGGCGAGAGAAAGACGTCTTCACCGCCGGCTATCTTCTTGCCTCGTTATGCCACGCCGCCGGCGACCGTCAGCTCCTCCGACCACCACCCACCTCAAGGGTTGCTCCTGGGCAACGCCCAACCATCCTCGAGCTCGGGGATCGAGCCACTATCGAGCCAAACGAGCCATGGGCTCGAGTGAAGGTATATACAGTCAAAATTAATTAGCGGATTGGTTACGGAACCACCGTAAGGGTCTTTCGGTTCCGCTTTTCTAATTAAATTTATAGTTTTTATAATCTTGACGTTGATAAGGTCCCACATGTTCAAACCGCTCGTGAAACGGACGTCCGGATCTTCAGTTATAGCGAATACAAATTTTGGTTACCGATTGGCAGGTAAAGGACTTCGGATAATTACTCAGGATTCGTTGTTAATCCGTTTGATCCGAGATTTGGTCGCCTTTAAGAACTGTTGCTAATGAACAATTTTTATTTAGAAAATTGTTTCAAAAGTGAAGCGGATAATTAGTTATAATTCCGCCAAGATGGCTCCTTAAAGCATGATAACTAAGGATTTATTATATATCGATATTCAGAAATTAAATCGTTTATCGATTAGGAAGTTGTAGGATTTGAGTATACAACTAAGAAGTGTTCCGTGAGCTCGTTGTTGAGAAATCCTTTTGTTATATTTAGCAGAAGGATGATAAAGATTACTGTTGGAATTGCCAAAGACGTTGAGCACGCCTTCTAAGGCAAGTGGACGGTTCTCTCTTGCATTATGGTTATTAAATGCGGAATTGAATCCCATTTAATGTTTGTGTTGGGAACAACTTGTGTGCTTAATAAAATATGATAGGTCGTTATATTTGTTAGAAATAATGACCATGTTATTTATTCAGTTTCGCGATAGAACTGGATTTAGGTTCGTTATGTGTGACCTTGTATGTTGTCTCATGCTGAGACATTATTATGAAGTAAGTTAGTTTTTCAGGGGTAGGAGCCGAGTCTCCGATGACCTCTTTATAACACAGTCTATGTTGGGAGGTTTAGTTCGCTATCATATCCCAACATTCGGGTTATGACTCATACCTCACTCAACGCTGGAGGAGGTGTTATGCACTCTAGCTAAGTGCAATTGGTACTAGTTGTTCGTCAATGATCATGGATGAAATAATCCCTCTCATCTTGACGTCACATGTACATGTGGATTCTCGGCGATTTCAGTCGATTAAAAGTTACCAACATGTTTGTAAAAAGTAGTGAAAGTAATATAAGATAAGTGCGTTATGCACATTAATGTACCCGGATGGTTAGTCTATTCGATAACCATTCTTACTCCCGGTTATGACTGATTCTTAATCAAACTTTGATTAAGTCAATCTGATTAGTCGATGGAGACTTTTCAAGATGTTATGTGATTAATATGAGTTCCCAACAATTGTTTATGCTTCTTAAAGAAACCACAAGCGGTGGTATTCTCTCTCTTGATTATGCGAGTCTCCTTCTTTTTCTCTATAAGACTGCTAACTGTTGGATCATAATCCGAGTCTAATTGGATTTGGATGCCAATATGTTTAGTTACAACCATAAGAACCAAGTTAGATTCTCCGCTTGCTAGTCTTTCATTAGACTAACCCGTCCATCTTCTTTTCTTTTATATGGGTGGCTGGTGTCCACCGTTGGTTTACGATAGATCAGGTTTTTCTTGGAAGTCGATTCAAGTGGCGGATTCAGATGTTGTAAGCTCCAGAAGTTGAAGAAAGGTTTCCAATGGCTATACTTGAGTGAAGATCATGGTTGAACTACTTCAAAGCGAAGCTGAGTTTCAGAAATAAGAACGTAAGGAAGACTTGATGAACATTTTGTTTAAATAGAAGGTTGTTCTATTTATTTACTAATTCTTTTTAAGTTAAGGCTTGTATAAGACCTTTTATTCTCTTTTCCGCTGTAAAGTTTTACTTAATTTTGTTAGGTTTTAAATGGTTTCATTTACCTTGTTTTTAGTTTATTCAGTCAGTTTAAAGCCTTGGGTAGCTTCGGTTTAGTCTTAATCAGGGTTACTGGCGGTAATACTTCCAGGATAAGGAAGGGGGTGTTACATGGTACACTGCGGGCGTGGCGGAATGGACCATGAACGTGGTTGGATGGATGTGGTCGCGGTTTGCTTGCTTGTATGTGGGCTTGGATTGGTGGTGGGAAAGGCTTGATGGGAGTATTATCGTAATGTCGAGCGACCACCTTAAAGCACAGCTAGGGTGGAGGGTCATCGATCCCATCGTCATAATATTAGCGACGGCGGGCCTGTGAGATGTGGGCTCGACGCTGATGAGGCAAAGTCCGGTCCGGATCTAAAGGGATGTCGCAGTAGGAACGTTGTCATGGTGATGGAGGCTCGCCGTAGTAAGAGGCCCTATTTTGTGGAAGGCGGGGTAGCCTCGCAGAAGTTGGTGGGGTGGTCGATCCCAAGGGAGATACGAGCAAAGTGGCCAAGACATGAAATAAAATAAAATAAATGCCGAATATTTTTTTAACGTTTTGGCTAACAAAAAAAAAGATCTTTTATAAACACAAGATCTTTACAAGAAAAGAAATAAAATCAAAATAATATAAATCAAAGATATTGTACCTAAGATAGCAACCAATTTTCGGATAGAATACTTCGATTGAAAGCCTAGGTTTTCAGAAATAGCAGCGGAGGATCGACGCAACAAGACGAAATATCGTAGGCGTGGTTGGCTGGACCGTGGGCGCAATATTTGCTCAAGAAACTGCATGACGATGGAATTGTTGGTGCATCGAAGGACGAAATCCAACTTGGCCGATGTATCGCCTCGAAGAAGAAGGCGCACTCGAACCGTTTGGACTTTGATACCAGTTGATGCGACCTAATGAGGGATTGGACTGCGAGGGTTCCCGATCTAGCCTCGATGCATCAGGATCTTCTCCATTCAGTAACCTTGGATAAGTACGAGACCAATTATAGGCCATTGAGTAACCGTTTGGACTTTGATACCAGTTGATTTTTTTAAAAACTTAGGAACATATTTAAGTTACAAACTTTGACAAAAAATTCTTTTGCGAAAACTTTATATATTTTTAAAACATTTTTTATATAAAACGAATTCTCCAATCCTAATAATAGGCCAAGAACCATAGTGCTCTAATACCATATTCATAACACCCCCAAATTATCTCGGGAATGTCACACGCCAGTGACCTCAGATTTTAATGTCCGAGGCCACCCAAGGCTTTGCATTAGTTTGAATTTTGTAAAGATATGTTTGATATCATGTAAATAACCAATAGCGGAAGACATTTTCATAGCAAACTCAATTTGTATTCAAACTTTCTTTTACAAATAACAATTCTCAACTGTTTTGGGCAGATTCACCACGTAAACGTGTTACCTACTATAATGAGGGAAACTTAACCAGAAAATGGCTATTACGCGTTATAGTTTTCAAACAAGATGGAACGCGTTACAAAGTGAAGAGTAGAAAATGAAATTAAAGGCATAATGTGCTTATCGAATGATGATAACAAGCTTGGAGTTCCCTTTCCTAATGAACTTGAAAGGAAAAGAAATGAAAGAATTGGCGCGTTGTATTCTTCAAGATAATTGTTTCTTCAGAGCTTTTCAGTCTCGATTTTTCTGTGTCCCCCCAATCTCTTCTCTGATCATCTTTTATAATCTTCTGCTCCTTGTGACCGTTGTGAGCTTCTCTCCCTCCCGTGGATATCGCTATTTTTATTTAATGGCATAGCCGTTTGTTTTGGGAGATCTTCTTCGGCCGAGATTTCCGCCATTACTCCCCCGTTCACCACTCCCCTGCAATTACTCCTTAGTTGGTTTCAATGCTTGATGAGCTGGGCCTAGCTGGTTTCACCACTCTCCCTCCCGTGGATATCGCTATTGTTATTTAATCCCTCCAAAAGACTTTTTAGGGTTTTTGATTCGCGTCTTGGAAGTTGTAGCGCACAGAGCACGTCCCATCGATTGTTATTTATAGCGGTTTTGATGATTTAATGCTGCCCCAATTGTGCTCCTTGGTTACCAAGTACGTCCCCCTTTCTCAATTCTCCGTCTTCTAATTTCTTTTCTTCCTTCTCCATGGCAACCTCTGGTTCTTCTTCAGAATCTCTTTCTCGTTGTTGTGATCCTTCCGATCCTCCTTCCCTAGTTTCATCCAAAATTCTTACTCCTTATCACCAAAGGAATAGCAACTTTGAGGAACCTAAGTCTTTCGCTTTCACCGTCGGGTTCCCTGCCTCTGCGGAAGTGTTTCTTCCTCCCCCCGGCGTTTGTACCGACTTTTATAATGATGATTGGGTATGTTTGTATGAATACACCTTCCGTATCGGACACCGTTTTCCTTTTTCCCCCCTCGTGATCGACTTTCTCGTTACTCTCAATGTGTCCCCTGGGCAAATACTTCCCCAGGTATGGAGATTTCTCTTGTCTGTCGATCTCCATTGTTCTTTTCACGACATCCCGTTCAAAGTTGTTGATTTTCTTCATGATTACCGTCTCTCCAAAGGTGGTCCTAGTCGTTTGACCTTGAAAACCCTCAAAAACAAATATGACCTTATTTATAACATGTCGAAGTCTGACCGAGGCTAGGCTGATAAATTCTTCTTCGTAAAGTTATCTTCTTTGGGAACCGATACCTCTTTTCTGAAACCTCGGTGGCGTTCATCAGGTAGTGTTTTCTCTGTTTGTCTACCTTGCTTTGTCCAGATGTTATTAACCCTTGACTATGCTTGTCTTTGATGCATCGAATTTTGCTTCTCTTCAACCTCGCAAGGTGTCGGCTCAAATCATTTCTCGCATAGAAGCACTTTCATTGGAAGAAAGATCTTATCGTAAGCTTGTGAAGGCGTGTTTTGCTGATTCTGAAGATACTGAGATGTCAAGTAAGTTTTGAGATTTCTTCCCCACACCATATGTCGACGTGTTTTTTTTTTTTTATTCCTGCTTGCATGCATGCTGTTAGGTTGAAGGACCACTTGCTCCACTGCTGCGCTAACTACCATGGAACTGGTAGAGGCGTGGAAGAAGAGGAAGGCTGAAACAACATCAACGGCTGACACGTCTTTGGTGATATCCCTTTCTAAGAAGACGGCCGACGCAAAAGCTCCCCCTTCGAAGGTGAATGCTGCTTCAAACTTGTCTAATCTTCTAGGTACCATGATGTCGCTGGATATGGCGGCGGAGAAGTGTTTAAGTTCTCTGACACCTCTCCATGTAGACTGTCCTCGAGGTGCAGAAAGTCGATCTTCCATGTCGGACTTCTTTGGCGAGATGCTAGCCGCTCAATGGCAGGTATGATTACTTGATTTTTGACAACTAGTTAGGTTTTTTGATTTACGCGTTTTACCCCTTACTCATGACGCAACACTTTTTAACCTGTCCAAAGTTTCCAGCTTACGCTATCAGCTTTCGAGGCTTTTAAGGACCTGCCTAGTCAACTGGCTCAAAGCAAGATCAACGTGCAACTTGAGAAGGACATGAGTACCATCCTGGGGCAAGAGAAGAACGCTTTAGAGAAGAAGGTTAAGGAGCTGTCGGTTGCTCTTGAGAAGGCCTCTAGGAGTTCCAAGGAATGGGAAGAGAAGTTCATCGTCGCATCAAGTAAGGAAGCCGCTCTCGCAAAGGAGATCGAGGATACTGCAGATTACTGGTCATGCAGGGCTCGTGTAGAAATGATGGAAGAGTTTGGCGCGGGGAAGCACACCTTATCGGATGCTGTGAAGGAAAGGGAGTTGTTCGAGATTTTGTTCTCTAATGAAGTAATCACAACCAAGAAGTCTTCAATGGTAGACGACATTGCTCAGGTTGCTAAAGAAGTAGCCCAGGTGGAACTCATGGAAAACCAAAAGGCTTCCGAAGATGTTTCCAAGGAGTAATCTCCTTATTTCTGTTTTTAAACTTTAAGTATTTTGGTACCCCCGGTGTGTCTGGGTTGTAATACATTGATCTGTTTGTATGGCCGCTCGTTTTTAGGGCCGTTTGTATGGACAAATCCTTTAACCCCGCTTTTGCTTTTTAGGGGTGGAGTTGTGAATGCTATTTTGGTATTTGTCTGATCTTCGGTTTGTTTGTCTCTTTTGCAAGTGGTACAGGTTTTTGAAGACCTCGTTCATAGGATAAGGATTGACGCGTTTGGGAAGACGATCGTTAACTGTGTTTGACCAAGTTATGTGGTAGTAGCGCTTTTGTAGAAGATGCTTTAGAAAGAGCGAGACATGTAATAAGATAGAATGTAAAGATGTAAAATACTCGTGTTTTATTAATGAAATTCAAACTGTTTACACAAGTATTTCTGTTGCGTTAGATTCCTCTTGCTCTAGAATCGTTAGCATGTTCTTCTCGTCTCTTGCATCTTGCGACTAGTCGTTGTGTGCACATCGTATGCCTGATTATAAGGCGAGGGCCTATGTTTTGGCTTGTAACATCACAAGGCGTCCCTTGTTAGTTTTTGTAACACTGTTGTTGTTTCATGTTTGTAGGACAAGGTGAAAAATAAATTTAACAAAATGAAGTAATAGTTAAATACCTTGCTGTGACTGTCTTCCCATCATGGGAAACTAACTCGTAGGCTCCTTGTCCGACAACTTTTGTGATCTGGTAGGGTCCTTCCCAGTTGGCACCTAACTTACCAGCATTCAATTCTTGGGTATTTTGGAAGACCTTTCTCAGTACCCAATAACCTACTTGAAATACTTTCACTCTGACACGTTTGTTGTAACTTCGAGCTACCCGTTGTCTATATGTCGCCATACGAATCGACGCTTCATCACGTAACTCGTCAACAGTATCTAAATGGTGGAACAAATTGGACAAATTTGACTCTTCGGTAGTGAGACCATATCGAGCCGTGGGCAAAGTTACTGCGATTGGTAACACGGCGTCACACCCATATACTAGAGAGAAAGGCGTATGCCCTGTAGCAATCTTAGGAGTCGTCCGATCGGACCAGAGGATAAGGGGTAACTCGTCGGCCAATCTTCCTTTGGCCTCTTTAAGGCGTTTCTTCAAATTGTTGATGATTACCTTGTTACTTGCTTCCGCTTGACCATTGGCTTGAGGGTAACGCGGCGTAGACATCACCAACTGAATGTTTTATTGCTGGCAAAATGATCTTGTTTTATCACTGATGAATTGGGACCCGTTGTCACATACTATGGTTGATGGTACTCCGAATCCGCTCAGGATATTTCTTTTTATGAAGGAAATAACATGTGTGTCTTTTACTTACTTGAAGGCTTCGGCTTCGATCCATTTAGAGAAGTAGTCAGTCATGGCTAAGATATAAACACATTGTCCCGAGGTTGGAGGGAGTTTCCCAACGATATCCATTCCCCACTTCATGAATGGCTAAGGGGAAGTTATAGGATGTAACAACTCTGGCGGCTGATGTGGTATAGGTCAGTGACGTTGACACGCGTCATACTTCCGAGCAAACTCCGCTACGTCTTTCTTCATGGTGGGCCAATAGTAGCTCATCCTACCTGCCTTCTTTGCCAAGTTGCGACCCCCTGTGTGATTTTCGCATTCCTCGTCATGTATATCCTACAACACCTTCTGTACTTCTTCCTCCTTCACGCAAACTCCACTATGTCTTTGTTCATGGTGGGCCAATAGTAGCTCATCCTACCTGCCTTCTTTGCCAAGTTGCGACCCCCTGTGTGATTTCCGCATTCCCCGTCATGTATATCCTGCAACACCTTTTGTACTTCTTCCTCCTTCACGCATCGTGCGTACAATCCTGATGACATCCACTTGAACAAGATGTCATCTTTAATGGCGAAAGTAGAAGCTTTTACCTTAAGTCGTCGAGCTTCCTCTTTGTCATCCGATAGAATCCCATGTCGTAACCATCTTAGATAGGGAGTTATCCATGAAGTAGTTGCATCAGGATCCCATACCTCGAACACGTCTGCTTCTTTTTGTTATGGAAGGTGCATCTAGATATGCGAGTGGTATCTTGTTATATTCTCTTGGGTCGATCGCGGATCCGAGATTTGCTAAGGCGTCCGCTTGTGTGTTAGCGTCTCGAGGGACTTGCTTATCTCAAAGTGCTTGAAGTTTTTAATGATTTCTTGGACTTTTTCTAAATACGCCTTCATCTTCGAATCCCTGGCAACATATGAATTTGTGACTTGATTGACAATAAGCAATGAATCACATATTATCTCGATTTCCTGCACATTCAAGTCCTTGGAAATAAGCAACCCTGCTATGAGTGCCTCGTATTCTGCTTCGTTGTTGGTGGCTTTGAACGTGCATCGAATAGCCTGAGCTATCATATCCCCCTGTGGCGACTTTAGGACTACCCCCAGCCCTACATCTACTTGATTCGACGCCCTATCGGTGTGCATCATCCATTTTCCACTGCTCAATGATCTTGCTACCTGTAATATTTCCTGATTTTCTTCTTCTGGCATGGTAGGAGTGAAGTCAGCCACAAAATCCGCAAGGCTTGAGATTTCAACGTTGTTCGTTGCTCGTAAGTGATATCATACCCGTTGAGGTGAATCAACCACCTCATCAGACGATCTGATAACTCTGGTTTTGACATGATACTCTTCATTGGAAAGTTAGTCCTCACAGTAATAGAATGACTTTCAAAATAAGGACGTAATTCTGTAGAAGCCATCACCAGAGATAGTACAAGTTTCTCAACGGGTGAGTACTTGGTTTCCGCATCAAGTAAAGTTTTACTCACATAATAGATGGGTAACTGGTTCCCGTCTTCTTCTCGAATCAAGACGGCGCTTACGGCTGCTTTTGTGACTGCCAAGTATATGTACAACACCTCTCCTGACTTGGGTTTAGAAAGTATCTGAGGGTGGGATAAATAACTCTTTAATTCTTTGAAGGCTTCTTCATGTGCTTCTGTCCATTCGAATGACTTGTTTTTCTTCAAGATGTTGTAGAACAGTTTGTTTCTGTCTAAGGATCGAGATATGAACCGGTTGAGTGTTGCTACTCGTCCTGTCAACTTCTGAACGTCTTTGACACATCTTGGTGATTGTAACTCCATTATCGCCTTGATCTGATTCGGACTTGCCTCAATCCCTCCTTGCATTACTATGTATCCAAGGAATTTACCTGATGTGACCCTAAAGGAACATTTGGTTGGGTTCAACTTCATTTTGTAGCTTTGTAGAATCTGAAACACGTCTTCCAAGTGTTGAATGTGATCTTTCGCCTTCAAAGATTTGACTAGCATGTCATCAATGTACACCTCCAATATATCCCCCAGTTTTTCCTGAAACATCTTATTAACCAATCTATGATAAGTAGAACCTGCGTTTTTTTGTCCGAAAGGCATAACTTTGTAACAACAAGTCCCTAGATTAGTTACGAATGCAGTTTTTTCTTGCTCGTCAGGGTGCATCATGATCTGATGGTATCCACTGAACGCGCCCATGAAAGTTAAAACCTCATGTCCCGCCGTTGCATCCACCATCGCGTCGATATGAGGCAAGGGGAATGAATCTTTAGGACACGCTTTATTTAAATCGGTAAAATCGACGCAAACGCTCCACTTACCATTTTTCTTTTTCACAACAACTACATTCGCTAAGCAGTTAGGGTACTTTACTTCTCTAATTTTACCAGACTCAAGTAAGGATTTTACCTCGTCGTTTATTACCTGATTTCGTTCGGGTGCGAACTTACGCCTTTTTTGCTTGACTGGTGGAACCTTCTGATTGATGTTGAGAGCGTGTGTAATCACGTTAGGGTCAATTCCCACCATATCTTCATTTGACCAAGCGAAACAATCATTGTAGGAGCGTAAGAACTCCACCAATTGCTCTCGTAAAGTGGGCTCCAGATCTACCCCTATATTGATTTGTCTGGACGGATCAAGTGGATCAAGGGCTACTTCTTCGAGTTCTGGTGTTCCCGGCTTCACGTAGTAAGTGGGAGTCTTAAATTCCTTTAATTGCTATTCTGACGACTTCTTTTCTGCCTCAAGCTACGAGTTTTTCGAAGTAGTTGCTTTCATGGTTACAGAGTAGCATTCCTTTGTTATATTTTGTCCCCCTTGATTTCTTGTATCCCCCATGGTGATGGGAATTTTACACATTGATGATAGGTTGCAGGAATGGCCTTCATTCCATGGATCCAGGACCTGCCCAAGATAACATTGAAAGGTGATGGGCAATCAAGTACTTGAAATTTTACCTGGTAGTTTACCCCTCCTGCGATGGTTGGTAATGATATTTCCCCCAATGTGTTGCGCGATTCGCCACTAAAGCCTACCAAAGTCGTAGACTTCTTGATGATGTCGTCCAAGCCTAGGCCTAGACTGTACAAGGCATCCAACATAAGCAAGTTAGTAGAACTTCCATTATCAACTAAAACTCTTTTAACGAGGAAGTTTGCTATTTTTAAAGAAATTATTAAACAATCATGGTGAACTTCCTCTTCTTTGATGTCATCGAAGGTAATGGGCATCACGTCGTGACCCCTTCGAGCTGAGATTTTGGGTTCTTCTCTCCGGGTACTCCTAGCAATCCTCTTATTGCAGAATAGGTTATGCCACAGATTTCGGACCCCCCAGTGATGACGTTGATTACTCATGTATGCTTTGGGGGTGGTGGTGGACTGGGCTTACCTTTGTTGCGTTCTAGTTGCTCCCTTGCTCTTTCTGATATTAAGTCCTTAAGGTATCCTCTGCGTAGTAACTCGCTTACCTCTTTCCTCAACACGATGCACTCGTCCATTCGGTGGCCGTGATCAAAGTGAAAATCACACCATCTGGACTTATCTTTTTGGTGTGAAGGTGTGTTGCTCTTTCTTGGCCATTTGACAGTATCCCCCATGCCATTGAGTGTTCGGACTACTTTCGTCGCGTCTACACGAAAGTTGTAGTGAGATATCTTGGGTGGCAACCTTGGGTCTTCATATCGTTCGTTTTGCCTAGCGAATGTTGCGTTCACAGTTGTCTTGGCAGGAGACGAATTGGGATATGGAACGTATCTGGTCTCTCGCCTCCCTTGCCTACGCTCTAGCCGGTGAGGGCTAGTAGCTTTGACGGTGAAGAGTTCATCCTCTTTTAATCGCACATGTGCCAATGCTTTTACATGTACCTCATCAAAATTCGAGCAAGGATATTTAGTTAATTCACGATAGAGATCAGGATTACCAACCGAGATGCCTCTTCAGAATGCTTCCACAACGATTGCAGCATCGCATCCTTCTATGGTAACCAATTCCTCATTGTACCTGCTAAGAAAAGTTTTCAAGGATTCGCCGGTCTTTTGGACCATGCGATATAAGTCGCTCGAACACTTTTTAGCGTGTCGACTGCTTGTAAATCTTATCCTGAACTTATCGATTAACTCAGCGATGAAATGCTCCCAAGAGGTAAGTGGGAGTGCCAATTAAGCGCGGGCCCAGATAACGTGTTACCGAACCAATGACACATAACAATTTCCTTCATGTCAAAGGAAACTGTGCTGATGTTCATAGCTTGTGTAAATGCATCTACATGTTGGTCCGAATCCGTAATCCCTTCGTACTTAGGTACATCGGGGACATGGTATTTGCGAGAGATGTCTACCCTTGCGATGGCGGGTACAAAGGGGGAATCTGTATATCCATCCCGCCTTTCTACTGCTATCGGTTTGGGTGCCCCTGGGACCTGAGTGATTCGGTCCTCCAAAGCTTTGAGTCGTTCCCGTAATTGGGTAACCTCAACATCTTCTCTAACCGCCCTCAATGAATTACCATTTACCTGATAGCCATTCACTGGCCTAATGTCATCTGGTGTCACAAGATTTGGGTCATCCATGTCCAATCGTCGAGTGACGCCGTCCGTTACTTCAGTAACGCGTTGACGGTTTGGTGCTGATTGTACCTGAGATCGAAGCAAATTACGTTCATTAGTTAAAGTTTTGATTTGTCTCTCGTATACCTCGGTGAATTTGGCATGAGCTTCTTTCTGATTTTCCAAATCTTTTTGTAGAACAATCATGGATGCGCGGAGCTCAACGATGGTATCGGAGTCAACCGCCCCTCCTCGTTCTGCTGCTGTGGAAGTGGTAGGATTGTCATTCCCATTTCTAGAATCTTGCTCGACTCCGTCCACGTTTTCGGTTTGCTGGTTGTCTCCACCCTAATTGATTTCATTATTCTCGGGATCGTCCACATAACTGTAGGTAGCATGAATGCCTTCCATCTTGCGTAGGTAGAGCTCACGGTTCTTGGCGACTTCCTTTTGGCTAAGGCCCCACGGTGGGCGCCAATTGTTTTGGGCAGATTCACCACGTAAACGTGTTACCTGCTATAATGAGGGAAACTTTACCAGAAAATCGCTATTACGCGTTATAGTTTTCAAACAAGATGGAACGTGTTACAAAGTGAAGAGTAGAAAATGAAATTAAAGGCAGAATGTGCTTATCGAATGATGATAACAAGCTTGGAGTTCCCTTTCCTAATGAACTTGAAAGGAAAAGAAATGAAAGAATTGGCGCGTTGTATTCTTCAAGATAATTGTTTCTTCAGAGCTTTTCAGTCTCGGTTTTTCTGTGTACCCCCGATCTCTTCTCTGATCATCTTTTATAATCTTCTGCTCCTTGTGACCATTGTGAGCTTCTCTCCCTCCCGTGGATATCGCTATTGTTATTTAATGGCATAGCCGTTTGTTTTGGGAGATTTTCTTCAGCCGAGATTTCCGCCATTACTCCCCTGTTCACCACTCCCCTGTAGTTACTCTTTAGTTGGTTTCAACGCTTGATGATCTGGGCCTAGTGTTTGGACTAATGCGGTTTTGGGCTAAATTCGGGAAGGCCCAGCATCAACAATATGACGAAATCAGTGGAATATTAACTAGAACTTCATTTTATAAAAATCAAACTTCTTTAATGGAAATAAAATAAAATTACTTATGAAACCTTCTTGTATAGTATCATGGGCTCCATTCATCATCACCTTGAGTGCTCTCGGATTGATGCTAGTTGCTCGCTAATACCTGGTACCACAAGTGGTCAGCCCTCAACGGGGTCAGCTAAATCGACTCCAAAGTTTATTAGATCAAAGTATATAATTAATCAAAATAATTATTATTGCGAATGCACATTTTAAAATGTCTAATGCACTTTACCTTACGTCGAATCTTTCCTAGAAAAACATCACATAAACAAACACACAAAACATCCATCCTCATAATAACTAGAGACTCGAATGATGACCTGTGAAGGGTGCTTTATTCGAGAGATTCAATTTAATGTGTCGCGTGCACATATTTTATATGATTATCACATAAGGGTAACTTTTACTTGATCTCGGATTCCAGAGTTAATTTAACTTTAACAAGGACGTGCCACTCGGCTCGTACCCCATGGCACTAGCTAGGTGCTAAACGACTCTTCCCTTACAGTGGGAGGTAAGCCATGGATCAGATCTAATAATATCATTAATGGTGTAGTAACCATTAATATTGTTATAAAGAAGTATTTACGATGACGTGCCCGTAAATACTCCTACCTTACCACTTCTATATTAGCATCAATGGTGTAAGAACCATCAGTGTTGTTATAAAGAAATATTTACGACAACGATGCTCGTAAATACTCCTATCCTACCACTACTTAAGCATTATTTATTTTATTTTATAATTTCACACATGACAACCAATGCACATATTCACATAAGTTCACCATATCCCTAAGTTATATTATCTAGTGTAACTTAGATTCCAAAAGTCTTATATTGTCATACCATAGCATAAATAACCTAAGATTATCTATTTAAACAAACATATTTCATTTTAAAAGGTCTCCGTTGACTAATTTGGTCTCAACCAACCTCATCGTACTCGGAGCTCCAGGAAATGGGGGGATAGTCACAATGGACAACACCAAGCCCTCCTTGCCATTTTTACACGCTCATTTGACAAGCTCGAGTTTGAATTTAGATTGGAAGGTGACTTACTTAACTAGATGCAGGTTCTTAACATACTTAACTTTGTTAAAACATATTAAGATCGTGCAGTATATTTAGGTGGTTTAATAACATAACCTAAGTGTGTAATTATGAATATAAATTATGATTGCACTTGAGTCTTAGTTTTAAATCTATAAGATCATGTACTTATATATGCAATATTTTTAGGCATGAATTCCACTATAATTTAATATAACTATCAAATATGCAAATAATGTTTATTTAGACTCGACAAACAAGCAAACAATTGATTTAGCCGAGCAAGTATGAGAACTTGCCTTATTAACAACCTCGAAAACTCGGATAGGTTATAGTCGAGATCGTATAACCTTGGATTGAAGAACCGAATGAGATGAGAACGATGGGTTTTTGCTGAACCGGATTTGTAATATCCGTGATTTTTAGGATAAATTTGAAAATTTTCTAGACGATTTTCTAAGACCCGTTTAGCAAAGTCGTTACCTTTGTTGACCGTAAACTAGGAACCAATGTCTAGAAATTTACACATGAAAGAAAGTAATCATGTAAAATAATTTTTCTTAGTTCACATAAATTATAAGACCGCTCGGACAATTTGTAGACCCGCTTTATAGACTCGTTACGCATTACGATCGTATTAATGGACTTTATTTCTAGAAAATTCAAGGTGACAGAGTAAAATCATTCGAGCTGATTTTATTAACCAATATATTATTTAGGGTCACTTCCATGAAAGAAGTAACTTGATCGAGTGAGATACGTTTAACTAATTATGTACTCGTTAAGATAATACTCTGCAACATAAAACCTTGAAATTAAGAGTAACAAATAAAAATCATCTGAGGTGATTTTATTAGTCTACATAATTTTTAGGATCGTTTCTATAAAAGGATATTCTAATCCGGGTTGTATATTTTTACCTTTCTAAATACAAATCCCGATCCAACGCGTGTAATAATACTCAGTACCAACATCAACTGATATCTTATAAAGATATTGCAAGATTTTGTAGAGATCCTTTCACCCAATTAATTACATTCCTCTTTTTATTTTCCCTTTTTGGTTTTGCCTTCATTTCTCCTACCCATTTTGCCTTTAAATACCTAACTCATCCGTTCACAAATTTCACATCTTCCTCCTGCAGCCAAAATTCAAGTTGTTCTTGTTAGGGGAGAAGGCTAGTCGGACCCACCACTTCTCCATTTCTTCATTTGGATAGGAAGAAAAGTCAAACCCACCCATTTCTTTCTTTATAGCCTCCGTTTCATTTTTTTTTCAATCTCCCTCTATTCACAAATTTTGCAGCCAATTATCAGAGACACCAAATTGGTGAGAAGGCCAACCGACCCCCACCTCCCTCTCTGAAAAATTTCTTGACTCCCTCCGTTTAAAAATTCTTCACACCGGCAATTTCTTTCTCGGCCTCGTCTGGTTCGGGAGAAGCTCCGCCGCCGGCCACCAGCCTCCGCCCGCTCGCCTCCCTTTGCAGGCTCGCCGGAGCCGCCCTCTGCTGGTGCTCCTCCTGCTCTGTCTTTCGTCGTTCCTTCCTGTATTCCTCTGGTTCCTTGTCTGCGTAAAAGCAGTAAAAAAGTGGGAAGAAGGGTAATATTTTGGGCTTTTAATTTAACTCCTTTATGGGCTGATTTTATTTTTATTATACATTTAAAATAAGCCCATCTCACTAATCAGATTTCAAAAATCAGATTATAGCATATTTTAAACTTGTACATATTTTAGTAAATAAATAACATACATGTAAGGATTTTTAAAGGGGATTTATTTTTACAAGTTATAAAATAAATTCTAATAAATCCTAGATTTATAAAAATGGCTTCTAACTTGAGAAAATTCTGATTTTTTTTACTTTTAAAAATCTAGACTTATTTCCTTTTTTTTATACAAAAAAAATTCCTTGTTTTATAAAGTATTGACGTGATATTTTTATAAGATAAAATTTCATGCATGAAATCCTCATGTATGTCATATATAAGCATTAGGTTGATTTTATAGGAATTTTGAATATAAATAAGTTTAATAAAAGCAATACATGTTTAACTAATTTATTATTGTTCTTGCATGGAACTTTAAATGAATTTTTAGAAATTATCTTGCATTTTCTTATAAATCTAAGTATAATCTTTCTCTATGAATTTGTGATCAAATAGGAGTTAATAAGAACAAGAAATGTTAAGTAAATTAAAAATGCCTTTCCATGTACTTTTTAAAAGAGTTTTTATAACTTAAAACTCTTTTGCATGTCAACTTTAGCTAAAAGGAATATTGATAAAATAATTTGAACCATCTAGAGTTAAAAATGAACTTCAAAGGGTTTTACTCACTTAAGAATATTTAAATAGTTGTGCATGGTTTTTTTTTATAAAAATCCATGAGAAAAAGAAATCATTTCTTGCATGCAACCTAGTTGTATTCACTAGGTAGAAATAACTATGTATATTTTTCCTCTTGATAAAAGAAAAAAAGGATTTTTCATAATCATACTCTATTTAATTAGTATATTATTTTACATGTGGAAAATAAAGTATTTATAAGGTAATATGTACATGCATGCCAACTATAGATTTTATTATATTTTTATAATTTATTAATCATGACATTTGATATTAATGTTGATCATAATAATAATTTTTACTAAGTAGTTGGTATAAAATTGTGATAGTTGTAAAAAAGAGTTTATTCATAGCTAAAATATGGTTGCATGTCAAATTTGGCTTTGTCACATAAACTTTTGGAATAAAATAAATTTGACTTTAGAAATAATAAAATACATGCAAATAATATTTTAAGTATATTTGTAATTATTGCATATGATTTAAAAGGAATTTCTTTTATATTTAAATAAGACTTTGCATGTGTCTTTAAAATAAATATTTTAAAATCATAAAAAGTATTATCTTGAAAATAATAATAAAGATTATTATTTTCTATTCCTTATCTAAATTGCTAACTAAAATAATTTAGATTTAACTTTCTTTCTCTTAGAAGAGGGAAATAAGAGAAAAGTATAGTTAAGATTAAAATAGGATTTTAATACGTTTCATAAGTCTTTCCTTTCGGTCAAATAGGTCCAAGCGCTCAACGTCTCTAAGAGCTTATAATTCCGAGTTACGAATATTCCGAAAGAAATCCAAGGCAAGTGGACATTCTACTTGAACCTTTCGATAATTCAAATTCCGTTAACTTGTTCAATGTTGGGAACACCTTGCTTGCTAAATAAAAACGAACTTAGGAAATACCGATTGTTAGAAATAATGACCTTGTTAGCATTATTACTATTATTATTGTTAGTAGGATTATTGCTAGACTTGTTGTGTGGCCTTGTTTGTTTAAAAATCTCGTTTTGAGATTTGCTATGAACATTCGCAAGTAGCGTAGTAAGGGGTGCGGGCTAAGCCCGACACCTCTATATAACATCTTAAGTCGTATCGTGAAATACCAACTTTCCTACGACTGTACGGATCATGATCTATTGTCTGCTCCTACTCGGAGGAGGGACGTGTGCACCCTAGCTAGGTGCCAGAACTCAGTTCTCGTAAGTGGTACGTCGGCCCATTCATAGCCCCCCACACTCTTAAAAATCGTAACTAATGTGAAAGTTTTGATCACGAAAGAAAGTAAGAGCTAAAGCACCTCAAAAGAAACCAAAACCGGACCGGTCTCAAATGATCAATCCGGCTCTCGGTCCGCAAGGGCGCAAGAGGTTTTCTAATAACTTGTGTGTAATTAGCGTTCCCAACATTTATTCTATTCTAAGACGTTCTACAATCTAGTAGTTCGTTCTTTCGGTTTAAGAGTTATCTCGTCTTGAGATTTACTCATTCCGTTCTTAATAAACTCCACTTAAAGTATACACTTCTCAAAATACATCTCGAATACCTCGTAATAAGTTCGATATTTTACCAAACTACCTTAAGGATGTCCGTTCTCGCTTGCTTAGTCTCTTTAGACTAATTCTGTTTTTCCGCATTTCTGCCTGGCATTTTCCGCCCTTCGCGCCAAATACCAGGATCCAGGAAACCTCCACCAAATGCGTAAAGGTCGAAGATCAATCAAGTGAAGGAAGGAAGGTCGATTTTAAACCAAGTTTGGCGTTTTACTCACTTTCGGGTCACTCTACTCTTATGCATAGACAATGTTATTTTAATTTCCGCTGCCTAAGTACTCTTAAGGTTTAATGTTTTGCTAAACTAAACCTTGGTATGTAATTAATACTTCTAAATTCTCATATATGAGCAACACTTCAAATTGTAATAATTTATAATTCCGCATGCTTTTATTTAACTTATACCTTATAAAGCCTTGGGTGACTTTGGATGGTAAAATCTGAGGTCACTGGCGGTAACACCTATCGCTGCAAAATAGGGGTGTTACAAATATGGTATCAGAGCCGAACGTTTTGTTTTCAAAACCGAAAACTTTTGAAACCGAAAATCTTCAGAATCAGAATCTTTATCTTCAAACCGAAAATTTTTATTATAAAATCTTCTTTTCTATCTTCCAAAACTTAAGTAATAAGTCCACGAACTTTCATAACTGGGTCATTTTTAATGAAAACTTCCAAAGTTTAATTCATTCTAAGAAAATTTATAACTTAGAAATTTCTTCTAAGTTCAAGGGTTATTTAATCTATTTCAAAAAAAAAAATCTTCTAAGTAACTCCATGAAAAGAAAAGTTCTCTTAACAACATTCTTATGTTTAAATCCTTGTTTAAATTTCCTTACTTCCTTCAAGTATCTTCGTCTTATAGAATCCAAGGACATTCTATATTAACTCCTTTCCTAAAATTATGCCTTAGTACTTGTTCTATACAAATGTTAAATAATTAAAGGAAAGCATTGTATAATTTCAGATGGTGGACACAAGAGGTACTAGCCACCGAAACCGAACTCAAGTTAGAGACGAGAATGAGGAAAGTCAATCCGAAGTTAGAGGATTACCTCGAGTCAATCGTCCTCCTGTACCAAACCCTCCTCTAGTGCTCAATGAAGGCACTATGGAAACCTTTCGGGCCATGTTTCGAGAAATAGTACGAGAGTCGATTCCGCCAGTTGTGCCAGATCCAGTAGTTGCGGAGAATCAAGAGGTAGGACAAGGAGCAGTTGATGCTCGTGGAAAAGAAGTGGAGACAAGCTTTGCAAGCGGCCTTAAGGTCTTCAACGCTATGAAACCAGAATCATATGACGGAAGTGGAGATCCTGCCGGAATTCAGTATTGGTTCTCCCATGTAGAAAGATTGCTAAGGAACGTGCACTGCTCTGAAGCTAACAAGGTGCACATGGCTGCCCTAAGACTTAAGGGCGAAGCCGGAGAGTGGTGGGAGAGCTCGAGCTTGGCTAACCATCCCAAACTAACTTGGAATATGTTCAAGGATAAGATGATGAATCGTTTCTTCACTGCTGCCATGAAAGACGAGAAACTGGACGAGCTGCTTTCGCCAAAGGTCCACGGGCTTAGTGTTCTAGAAAGAGCAAAGAAGTTCAACCATTTGCTGCAATACGCCGAAGAGGAAATAACTACTGAGCGGCAAAAGATCCGACGTTTTCATAATTGGATGAGTGACTCCATCAAACCTTGGATGGTAAACCGTCACTTCGCAACACTCGAGGAGTATGTGGATGCTGCCTACCGAATGGAGACCACTCTAGGTGAACCTGAACGCAGAAAGGACGGTGGTGGAAAGCCTCATCACTCAAATCAAAGTGGGTTTAAGAGACCAGCATCCCCACAAGGTTCATGATGGTCAAACGAGAACAAGAGGAGACCTGAGTCAACTAAGGAAAGGTCCTTCCAAGGATCTGAATCTAAGAAGGGTCCGATAGTCTACCACAACTGTGGGGAACAAGGACACATCAACAGGAATTGCTCTAAAGACGGCAAAACTTGCTACAATTGTGGAAAAGTAGGACATCTCCGCATTTACTGTAGGCAAACGGGAAGCAAATCAGGTCAAGCACGCTCCAACTCGGTATCCCAATACCCTCAGACCTCAAATAGGACTGCCGGAGCTGCTTCGGTACAGTCAACTGCTCATATGAAGGGAAAAGGGCCAATGACATCTCAAAGTCAAGGTCAACAACTCCATGAGATGCACTGCTGTGACGAACCCTTTGCGTCATATGTTCTAGAGGAATAGTTGGGTCCTTCTTTCTATCCAAGTTTAAATTGTCATAATCATGTTAGTCTTGCCTTTAAGGCACTTTTGTATCCCCAAATAGTTGGAAATCTCGAACTATGCCTGTGATACTCCTACTCGTAAGAGTGTCTCATTTTGAATTCTGTAATATGATTTGGGTTATCATATAATACCCTTGCGTGTCAAACCGTAAATCGTTGTCCATCGTTATCTTAATATAGAAAAAGTTTTGAGCCAGTACATGGTTTAACTTTACGACATATTCATCGTATTACGAAGTCACCTCAAAAGTTTACAATTATATCGGAATAAAGTTGTAGTTTTACATTTATAAAAAAAAAATTCAATATAGATTCATGGTGGTGAATAAGAATGGACTTTTACCTCCCATCTTGAATTTCATCAAATTGATTGAGGGTTATGGTAGAAAACTGAATGTGTAACACATATGATTTTACAGAAATGGTTTTAGTTGAGAAACGGATCCGAATTAGACATTTTAAAATCCTCCCCTTTTCATGAATGAAGAACACCTTTGTTTTAAATCCATTTTCCAGAAATTACGAAAACAGCCCATCAAGTTTAGAAAAGTAGCACATGTGCCCTTAAACATTATGTTTTTTATTTAGTTTTTAACTTTTACTTCATAACATAAAAAAATACTTAACTCATTAATAATTTTAAATAATATAATTAACAAAAAAAATAATTTTAATATTCTTGAATCGTTTTCCTATACTTACTTTTATTTCAAGTTATTATATAAGCTTTTGTGACCTTTTGGGTAAAGATAAATAACTTTATAAAAATTATTTGTACACTTTTCATTTCATAAATTCAATTATAATTTATAATAATGTTATATATATCTTATTAAACACCTTAGGAGAAATTACATAATTACCCTTCTAGAAAAATGGGTTATTACAATAGTACCCACTTAAAAAAAGAGTTCCGTCCCCGAAACTAGACGAAGGTATGACATAGAGAATTACTAATGTACCCTACTTTAAAAGAGAGGGTTATTACATGAACGATGTCGGGGTGACGGAGGCTCGCCGTAGTAAGAGGCCTTATTTTGCGGAAGGCGGGGTGGCCTCGCGGAAGTTGTCGGGGTGGCCGATCATAAGGGAGATTCGAGCAAAGTGGCCAAGACATGAAATAAAATAAAATAAATGCCGAATATTTTATAAAAATTTCTTTTAGAAAATAAAAACAAGATCTTTTATAACCACAAATCTCACAAGAAAAGAAATAAAATCAAAATAATATAAATCAAAGATATTGTACCTAATATAGCAATCAATTTTTGGATAGAATCTTTTGATTGATTGCCTAGCATTTTCAGAAATAGCAACAGAGGATCGACGCGGCTGGATGGAATACCGCATGCGCGTCAAAAAGGACATCGGGCACGGTTGGCTGGACTGCGAGTGCGGTTTATGCTCAAGAAACTACACGACGGTGGAATCGTTGGTGCAACGGAGGACCAAATCTGACTTGGCCAATGTTGCACCTCGGAGAAGAAGGCATACTTAAGTCGTTCGGACTTTGATACCAGTTGATGCGACTTGATGAGGGGTCGGGTCGCGAGGGTACCCGATCTAGGTTCGATACATCGGGATCTTCTCCGTTGAGTAACATTGGATTAGTGCGAGACCAACATGATGGTCTCACAAGTATCTAATGGTCGTGTTGGCAAGGGTTGGGCAAGACAAGGACTAGAACAAGGGCGTTTGAAAGAGGGTTGGACGTCCGGGCCAAAGTAGGGAGGATCTCAGCCCAAGTTTTGGCTCTTTTCATTAAATTGGACGTGAGAATTAAAGGTTAAATGCTTGAATTTAAATAGAGAAAGAAAGATGCAAAGCTAAACCTAATGGACCTTATTCTGACTTATAGAATGACCCTCTTAAGCATAAGAAAGTATACGTCCACAAATAGAAATAACTTAAAGGGAAATACTAAAAAGTGAAATAACATCAAATATAGAAAATACATGATAAATTAACTAAGTCCTAGACCACGGCGGTCGCCGTGGTCTAGGGCATCTCGGAGTAGTCGGGGTAGGATCTGACCCTAGGCACGTTTGCATCAACTAGCCTATTAATTGACCAGGATTCCAGGAGTCAGGACCATTCACATATAAGGTAGAGATCCACTTTCTAACCCAAAAGCTTAAGCCAATGGATATAGTTTTACATTCCCTGATATATTAGTGGCATTTGATGTGTTTTTTTGATGTGGGATTGATTTGTTCTCCCAGCACAACCCTCAATTGGTAACTAGCCTAGACTTGTTATCACTTGATATTTTTTTCATGACTAGTCTAGTATTCTCAATCTCTTTATAGTCAGCTTACATTTTTTCTTCTTAAAGGGTTAATAGCATCTCATTCTCTTTTAGCTATATACATACATGTTTTTTACCAGAAAAATCGGTCTCGGATCGAAACTGCTCTAATAAAATGTTAGATTCCGTGGGCGAATACTAACAGATGAGGGACCGTCCGAGCACACATGGGCCTAGCATACAAGCCTAGTGGGGTTCAATACTAAAACCAATTGAAAATAGAGTGCGTAACCCAAGGCCTTATGTACTTGGAAAGTTATGTTCCATTTAGATGTGAAAAACTTTATCTCTACACGCCACTTCAAGTGCAACTCCCTAACCCCGCAAAGCCGCAATATGCCAATTGCACTTTGCGTCATGCCTTTAGGCAACCCATTAATAGACCCAGGACTGAACCGACTCTGATACCAAAATCGGGATTCTAGGATCGGATCGTGATAGACCTTATGGATCAGATTGTAGAATTGTAAGATTTTACATTATGAAATATGAATATTGTAAAAACATTGATAGTAGGTGAAAAAAAAAAGAAAAAAAAGTATGGTTGTTTAATGAAACTTTACATTAATATAAGGTAATAAAATTTTAAAATTGACCATATTTTATTCACAAACCATCTATATATAAGAGAGATGTTTTATAATACTTGAAGATTTGGGTTTTAAAGTGTAAAAATGTAGTATTATTATGAAAAAATCTCAAATTGTGGGTGCGCTTTGTGAAAAATAACTTATATTATTAGTGATTGTGTGAATTTTTTTGATTAATTTTATGAAAAGAATTTAAACTATGAGTGGGTTTGGGTTTGTAAGGGATTTAAGAACATGAAAAATAAAATTAAAATAAGAGTGGCTTTTGTAAGAAAAAAATGTATTTTATTAAAAATAAAGAAACATAAAATAATCACAATGAAATTTTTTCATATCAAATGCAAGATCTAAAAAGTCATAATAGCTTATTTTAGGCCATTTATTTGTTTTTAGAAGAATTGAGCATTCTAGTTGAGTTTTATACCTAAAACCTACAAAATTTTACGATTTTACGATTCTGATACGATTATATTGTGATTCTGATGTAAAACGATTTCTCACACCTGATCTGGATCGTCAACTGAATTTGGATCGTAAAATCGTACGATTTTACGACTTGAATCGCGATTTTAATAACTATGTAGTGAGCCAATATAACGTGGAGGGTTCACACGTCTGTTCATACACATATACACATTAGGCCCAACACGTACATCTATAATATTTTATTCTAAAACTAATCGATAATAAGAATAACAATGAAGTTGAAATTCAAAGCCAACTCTGTATCCCTAATATATACCAAGTCTTACATGGGTACTTTAATAATCGTGTATTGGCAAGGCCTTTCTTGATGCTTATAGAGTATAGTTATAGGCTGGTTCACATAATGGTTTGTGTTTTACATTCTTCGATATACTAACAATTATTTTTCCGGCATTAAAAAGATTGTTTATATGTGTTATCACTCGCGTCTAGCACTAGTTACAAAATGAAAAGATCGGAATTGGTATTGAGCACATAACGTACTTACGAAGTGATATCTTGTAAGCAACCTATTGTATGGTGTACGGTTATGTGTGCTCATGTTAATTCCTAGGCCTATATCACGGCGTCTGCATATGCATATTATGCATGTGGTGGGTCTCTGATCTTCCGTAAGACTCACTCTAGGCACATGTTGTGGGGTTGTATGTGTGTTATGAGTGCTTACATTAGCTGATTGCATAAAAACATAAAACTTGACGAGGAATGAATAACGTACGATTACGACACAAATTCTCTGTTTCACTTTTGGTGTTTAATTTCTATGTTCCACTTAAATTTTAAAAATCAAACTAATATTAAAAAAAATTTAAAGATATATTTATATTATAAATAACTATATACATACATGTCTAAATTTATATCCTATAAATCATATTATATAAATTTTTAAAAATTAAGATAATGATTTCTTTACAAAGTATTACCCTTTTAATTTTTTAAAATAGTATAATACTAGTTTATGACCCGGGCCTTGGCCGGGAACCTTAAAATTATCTTTATAATATATTAATTATATATGAATGTTTGATTAATGATTTAATTGTTGTATATGTATTGACAACATTTTATATTTCTTCTTTTGTTGCAATGTCATGATGGTTTGAAATGATTTTTTTATACTTTGGTAATATCATTCAATATTACTCCCTTAGCATGTTGGCTTGTAGAGTTTTAGATCCATTATTTATGTATGTGATTTTTAAGTAAAGTAATTTGAACACTAAAAGATTGTATTAAAGTAAAAAATATAAAAACGTTTTCTTTATTAAAGAATGGCATAGTGTTAACTAAAGTAAAAAATATAATTTTTTTTACTTATTAAAGAATCGCATAGTGTTAATTAAAGTACAAAATATAAAAATATTTTACTTATTAAAGAACGACATAGTATTAAGTAAGGCATAGAGGATTCATCAATGACATCTTGTATATGCTTATAAACCTACATTAACGAACATCTTTGTCAAATATAACGAACGATGTAACGATCGTTCCATCGTTAACAATCAAAGTAACTTTATACCTGTCATGAAATATAATAATCTAAATGTATATGACATAAACATATTTAATGTATTTTATATACCTTGGAATCACATATTTGACAATACGCTCGCATCCACTACAGTAAAATTCATCATCATATCGTTTTTACCTCTTTTTTTTGCATTGTTTACATTAACTATTGTACCATCCAAAAGAATCATCAATATCCTCTACAATGCCAATAGTAACATATTGAACCTTGTGAAAAAATATAAAAGAAGATTCATTTAATTAATCATTCTTAATGATATTAAGAAATATTCAAACTAAAATGACTAAATTAAATTTGACAAATATATTAGTTTTGAAAAAAATTAATAGATTATCAAGATATAATAAAATATTAATATAAATACCTTTTTTATGTCGAGTATCTCATCAATTGTCTTCTAGAATTTAATATCTAGGAATTGAATAGGAGATGGTGCATTCAAAATAGGAGTTATCTTCTTGAGATTAGATGAATTAAAACAATGTTTTAAAATAATATTAAAATTAAAACATTAATAAATTAATCATTAAAATTAATATCTTAATCAATGTTATAATCAATAAATTTTTACCTATCTTTGAATTCAACAATGTCTGAAATAAGAGGATATTAATAAATTAAAATATAATATAAACTTTAATATAAGTAATTTATTGTTCGTGGAATGTATGCTTTTCTAAAGAAAATATTATATTCTTCATATTTTTATTACTTTTTCATGACCTAAATTTAGAGATTATCAAATATTTCAATATATCTATTAAATATTTTATTATCTATTTTTATTAATTTTAAATATTATAAATATTTATCATTAATTTTTTTGTAAAAGAAAATCACTATATATAAATCATTAAGGTGAGCCAATATAATGTGAGGCACAACCAAAGTTGTTAAGGTGAGTCCAATATAATTTTGATAGCTTAATGATAATTTATTTATGAAAAAATATAAATAAAAATTATTTTAATTAGAATCATTAAATTTTATAAATGTTTTACAAAAATAATTAAAAAGAAAAAAATAATGTAAATTCTTATACTTTTTTTAATCAAATTCAATTCTCTAAAAATCTTTTCAATAAAAAGTTAAAAAGATAATTAATAAGAAAAGATAAAAAAAAATATGAATGAATATAGAATTTTTTTAAAGATAAAAAATATTTTATATTAACATAAATAATCCAAAAAGAAAATTAAGGAAAAGATAATATAATTTTTTTTATCAAAATTTAATTTAGGCAAGTAATTATATACATATCTAAAAATTTTAATTTTTTTTATCTAAATTTGATTTAAGATAAATCTTTTACATAAATAGATAAAAGGATAAAGATAATTTTTTTTTAATTTTTAATTAAAACTCGAATTAATTTTTTCCAAATATAAAATATAGTGTAATGTTAGTTTTAGATAGAAAAAATTAATAGTAAAAATATTTTTCTAGCTTATTATGATAAAAATCTTATATTATATATTAAAAAATCTAATATTTTAGTTTTCCTTTCTTTTAATTTTTATTAAATATATTAGAACATTAGTTTTTATAAAAATTAGATAGATTTTTAGAAAATTTAAAATAAAAATTTAAAAATAATAAGAATACAAAATTACTTTTTAAATATAAGGTGGGGCCTGAATTGTTCTAGTGGCTCAAAAAGGTTAGACTTTAATATATAGTTAATATAGATAGATAGATAGATAGATATGTTAAAGATATTATCATTTATATGGCTATTTTTATTTCAAAGATATATATGTGGCCACATGTACATATTTTTTCTTATATTTGTTTAATTTATCTTTTACAAATATGATAAATATAATGTCCTTTTTTATCTATATTCGTAAAATATACTAATATTATTTTATCTTATGTTTATTTGGAGATAAAATTTTACAAATATTATTTTATCTTATGTTTACTTGAAGATAACTTTTTTGCATAATTAACTATAAAAAACTATTATTTTAATAAAGGGGTGATGTGGCGCAATGTGGTGGCAGAAATTACTTCGGCTTTAGTCATTAGTAATAGATGATTTTTAAGTTAAAAATTTACATATATATATATAGATTTTCGAAATATATATAATTTTTTTAAAATTTAACATTAATTTAATTTTATTTAACTAAGTGACACACAAAAATAAAATAAAAAAATAAATAGAAAATTTACTTTGCGTACCATGACGTTAGTTACTACTACATCATTATCGATATATATATATATTATTGTCAAATGTATATAATGAACGTATTGATTTAATTTCTCGATTTGTTCATTATATATATAGACAAAACAAGAGAAGACGAGTTTCTACCAAAAAAACAAGAGAAGACGAGATGTGATAGTTGCAATCACTTTACCTACAACTACAAAGGAAACTTCGGGATCGTAACTTTAGCTTAGCCAAATCAATCTCATCTACTAGTACAATTGTAAAGGAGAAATCAAGTCTTTAGAAAAAATTTAGCCACGTGGCATAATTTGAAATGAATTGGTCGTATTTTTCTTCCTAAAAAATTGTTTTTAATAATTATGAATATGTTCTCTAAAAAACCTCTAACCCCACATTTCCACTCTCTCAGAACATGTAAACCCCACCTTCCCACTTTCTGATAACTGCTCTATTTTGTGTAATCTAAACACTACTTTCTTAAATTTAGTATTTATATTGACATCATCCTCTCTCTTCTCCAAAAATTCGAAATTTGCATCTTCCAAGCGGATTCATCTCTTCCCCACCGATTCCGTATATTTTGCAGCGTTTCTGCTCTCCAGCTCTCCAATGTTAAGTAAGATAATTAAAGCTTCTATAAAAATAATATTTTTGTAAGTTGTTTCTCAAATTAAGTATAGCACTTAATTGCGTATCCATTTATAATGATGTTAATTGGTAAGAAAGTATTTCTCAAGATTATGTACATTCTTAGGCAAATGACTTGCTCAGCTCTCGAGCACACCAATTCTTACATAGTTCTTACTTAAAATCCTACAAGGAACCACCTATAACCTAATTTATCTTAATTGGAATCTCAAATTAATATTGTGCTCTCCAGTTCTTATTATTTGTTTAAGTATTGCACAAAAATCTTCTATATCAAAGCTAGCCTTTCCTTAACCTCATGATTTGTATTTTAAATTCTCTCAAACATTTACATTCTAAAATTATTGTGCTACTACTACTAATTAATTAATATATTTATTTTTATAATAGCCCGGACATAGTACGAGAATAACACTAGTTGTTGATAATTCCCCACCAATTTTAACAAATCTATCAACAATACCCATTATCGACTTAACAAATTATCATATAATTCAAATTTCTCCAGCAAATTAATAAATTAATTAAATTACAACTTTACAACTTAAAAAATTAATTTTCAAATTGGAAGAAATTGAAATTGGGATTTACTACGGACAGTGGCTCAATTTCCACCCGTCATGAGTTCTGCTTGTGCTTCTTTCGTTGTCAACCGTCAGTCTCGTTGAACTCTTACTCACTAATATCTATCCATTATTGGGTAACGATGGCTAAAGGAAAAACCCTAAAATTCATATTAAAAGTAAAAATTTTTAAAAATAATTCTTACTTTTGTCCCTAATTCGTCTTCTTCATTTATTAAATCGCTGACAAACTTGTACGATCAACCCTCTTATTACATAGAAGTGAATGTTATTGATGAATACATGTATTCAAGCAATTACATATTATCATTTTGATCTTAACATTTGAATCAACTATCATCAAAGCTAGCTAGTACTGTAACACCCCCTCCCTATTGTACTTGAGGTGTTACCGCCAGTAACCCTAATTAGTCCTAATCCAAGGTTACCTAAGGCTTTAAAACTTATAATCGCAACAAGTATTACAACACTTTATTACAAACCATAGTATGACTTCCTTCCATACACAAAATCCTAACCACAACTTGGGCAAAAGTAAAATATTTACAACAGACTTGTTCTTCTTCAAGCGACCACTTTCAAAACCTTTTTACATTCTAAACTCCTTGGCTAGCCTTCTCTTCGCGGATTAACTTCTTTAGTAGCTGATGCGTCGTATACAGACGGTGGGCACCAGCCGGCCATGCAATTGAATAAGGTGGTCGGATTAGTCTAATGAAAGACTAAGCAAGTGGAGAAAATGACTGGTTCCTATGGTAGTGACTAAACATATTGGCATCGAAATCCGAATGACAACCGGTCGATGATCCAACAGTTAGCAGTCCCATAGAGGATAAGAAATGAGACATGCATAATCAAAAGATAGGACACCACAACTTGCGGTTCCATTATGAAATATGAACAATTGTTGGGAACTTATATTAATCACACAGTATTTTTAAAAGCCTTCATCGACTAATCAGATTGACTTAATCAGAGTTTGATTAAGAATCATTCATAACCGGGAGTAAGAATGGTTGCCGGATAAACTAACCATTCGGGTACATTAATGTGCTTAACGCACTTATCTTGTATTACTTTCAACACTTTTCACAACCAAGTTGGTAACTTTTAAGCGGCTAAAACCGCAGAGAATCCACCTGTACATGGAGACGTCAAGATGAGAGGGATGAATTCCATGATCATTGACGAACACCTAGTACCAATTTGCACTTAGCTAGAGTGCACGAACACCTCCTTTGGCGTTGAGCGAGGTATGAGTCATGACCCGAATGTTGGGATATGATAGTAACGAGCTAAACCTCCCAACATAAACTGTGTTATAAAGAGGTCATCGGAGACTCGGCTCCTACCCCTGAAACTAATTTACTTCACAACAATGCCTCAGCATGAGACAACATACAAGGTCGCATATAACGGACGTAAATCCAGTTCTAGCGCAAACTGAATAAACAACATGGTCATTATTTCTAACAATATAACAACCTATCATATTTTATTAAGCATACAAGTTGTTCCCAACACAAATATTAAATGGGATTCAATTCCTCATTTAATAATATTAATGCAAGAGCGAACCGTCCACTTGCCTTATAAGGCGTGCTTTACGCTCTCAGCGATTCCAACAGAAATCTTTATCTGCCTTCTGCCAATTATAACAACAGATTCTTCAACCACAAGCTCATGGATACAATTCTTAGTTGTATAATCCAATTCTACAACTTCCTAATCGATAAACGATTTGATTTCCGAATATCGATATATATATATATATATATATATATATATATATAAATCCTTAGTTTTCATGCTTCAAGGAGCCATCTTGGCGGAATTATAACTAATTATCCGCTTCACTTTTGAAACAATTTTCTAAATAAAAATTGTTCATTAGTAGCAGTTCTACAAGATTACCAAATTTCAGATCAAACGGATTAATGACGAATCCCGAGTAATTATCCAAAGTCCTTTACCTGACAATCGATGTCTAAACTTGTCTTCGCTATAAGTAACGATCCAGACGTCCGTTTCTCGAGCGGTTTGAACCTGTGGAACCGTATTAACGTCAAGATTATAAAAACCATAAATTTACTTAGTAAAGCGGACCCGAAAGGTCCTTTCGGTGGCTCCGTAACCACCCCGCTAATTAATTTCGAACGTTAATACCTTCACTCGAACTTCGAGCTTGTTCGGCTCGATGGTGGTTCGACCCAAGGACCCGAGGGTGGCCGAGTATTGCCCGATAATGGTCCTTGCTGTGGTGGTGGTCGGAGGAGCTGTTGAACGGCCGGTGGCGTCCCAAAACGAGGCGAACAAGAACGGCGGTGATGAGAATTCGAATTCCTTCCAAGTCTGCCGTGTCCTGATTCCTCTCCACTGGTTTTTGGCCTTCAACCAGCAGGCTTCACACAGCAAACAAGAGGGGAAAGATGGGGGTGGAGCTGGGGTGGCTAGCTAGGAGGTGGCAAGCAAAACGCCGACGGTGGACCACCGAATTCAATCGCCCGGAGTGTCGTTCCGTCCGTTCTCTCTTTTGGTTTTCAAAAGTGAAAGTGGAAGATGATGAGATTGGAAAATTCAACAAAAGTTGGCTCCCAAAATCTATCTCCCAGCTCCTTCAACGTTAAGCAAAGACGTCCCGTGTAATTTTCCGTCCCGAAACGGGGCTCGCGTTAAAGCGGTAAAATTATGTACCTCGGGTGGGAAAACTTACTAAACGAAAAACGTCCCGTAAATTATGTAGACCAATAAAATCAATTTTCCATGATTTTATCTTGCTACCTTCAATTTTTAAGGCTTCCGTTTCGTATTTTAAATCCTTTCCGGTACATAATTAAAAAGACGGCTTATCCAATAAATATTCTTTTTCCACTGAAAAATCCTAGAATTCCCACCGATCCATAAAATCATTTCTTTGTGATTTTAGGATGTCACCAACAATTTTCTAGGATTTAATCTCCAACAAAAATATTGGATTAAGCATTAAAACGGACCAAAAAGGTTAAAAGGATATCCGAGAAAAAATCGAAAATATCCATAAAAACAGCAGTTATTACAAGTACGAGTATTCCTTAAATTTTAAAAATCTTTGATAGCTGACATAGAAGTGAATGTTAATGATGAATACATGTATTCAAGCAATTATTTATTATCATTTTGATCTTAACATTTGAATCAACTATCATCAAAGCTAGTATGAGTATTCCTTAAATTTAAAAAATCTTTGATAGCTGACATAGAAGTGAATGTTAATGATGAATAAATGTATTCAAGCAATTACTTATTATCATTTTGATCTTAACATTTGAATCAACTATCATCAAAGCTAGTACAAGTATTCCTTAAATTTTAAAAATCTTTGATAGTTGACATGTGTCGAAAATATTCTGATTTTTTATGGAAACTATGCGCCGTACGAAATCGAAGCACCAATTGCGAAGAAGAAAAAGAAATTCAGGAAGCTTTGGCAGCAGACACGTGTCGAACAAACTATCAGCAACTGTATTGTACTATCTCCGTCCCCTTTTGTTTGTCCACTATTCCTTATCGGGTGTCCCGAAAAGTTTGTCTTACTTTCCATTCTTTACTTTTATAACTACACTTACCCAAAATCATTTTTAGCCACTTTATCCAACTTTTTCATCTACTTTATCTCTTCTTCAACTTTTTTCATCCATTAAATTACAAAACTACCATCACTTAATCTCATTTTTACCCCAATTATCCAACTTTTTCATTTACCAATACTACTTTATACCTTCTCTTAATAAACGTGAAATGTATCCTTAGAGCAAGCCCAACAGATTCCACATAACTTTCTCCAAGATGGAGAACCAACTGCCATATTCTCCAAAACAAATTAAGCCCAACTCTAACAGATTCTCTATTTTGGAGAACAGTGCATTTAATACTTTCATTTTTTACCATATAAATTACAATAACTAATTATATAATATCTTACATAAGAAAATAAAATATTATAGAATCTTAACCTAATAAATGATAAATTATTTGTTATTTGAATTTTAAGGAAATAAAAATATTTTAGAATCTTAATTTAATAAATGATAAATTATTTGTTATTTGACTTATAAGGAATAAAAATATTCTAGAATCTTAACCTAATAAATGATAAGATTTTTTATTCGACTTATTAGGAAATAAAAATATTCCAGAATCGTAATTTAATAATCATAAATTATTTATTATTTGATTAATACGGAAATAAAATAGTTACATTTTTGCATATGAATATCAACATTTTTGTTATATAACATATAGAATAAAAAAATAGGAAATTAAATGCTTTTGGAGATTTGGAAATCACTCCAAATTTTGGAGAATCACTCCAAAATAGGGAAAGAGATGGAGCATCTATTGGACCAATTTTTGGGTCTAAAATGTCCAAAAGCTCACTCCCAAAAAATTTAGGGAAGTTGTTGCAGATGCTCTTATGGACAAACAGATGGGGAGCATGGACCAATTTTTGGATCTAAAATCTCCAAAAGCTCAATCCCGAAGCTTTTGAAGATGCTCTTATGGACAAATAGATGGGGACGGATGGAGTACTAAGAGCATCTCCAACAAATGCTCCATAATTTTTTCCAAAATGGAGATTAAAATCTCATATTCTCTAAATTTTTTATATCCTAACTCCAACAAATTCTCCATTTTGAAGAATCATATTTATATTAATATTAGTAATTTTTATTTATATAATGCTATAAAATCTAATTTAACCAATTAGAAGAAGACATAAATACATATATATATATATATATAATGCATTCTTTAAAATTTTTAGGGAATTTCCTAAATTTAGAGATATCTACTTATATTTTGGAGACTCTCTCCATTTTAAAGAAATAGATGAAAAAATTATTGAATTTAAAAAACACACTAAATTCTTCAAATTCACCATTTTCAAGAAAATAGAGATTTTGTTAGAGATTCTCTAAACTACCCTCAATCGGCTTATTATTTATCTAGAGTTCTAGACGGACATACCTCACAACAGCTCGGCTTTACGGCGCGCTTAGTACCGAATGTGCCCGAAATTTCATTCGTCTTGCGAATGATTCGCTCATGGATTTCTCAATGTCTTCATCGGTGAGGCTTCTCTTGCTATGGAATGATGAATCTTGTTTTCTGTTTTCCAAGTGCTTGCAATGCTGTATGTGCGAAACTGTTATTTTTTCCGGCGCCTGCTTTAATTTTGCGGAATTATGTGGGTTAACTCGATGGAGCAGAGCCAGCGATCCAGATCCTTGACGTTTGGGGAGCGGCTATGTGCCGCATTCATTCCACTCTTTGTAATAGTGGAGACGCTCATCCTCCCCGTCTCTAATTGCTTCCATTGTCTGCATTTCTCCAAAAGCCCTCGGTTCAAGTTCAAAGACCTGGAACGCCTGGCTGACGACTCTCCATGTAAATTCATCTATTCAACTAAGCTTTTTTTTTGTGTGGTAAATTTGATGAGTTTTGTATGATGTTTGATTGGATTGTCGCAGTTACAGTGAACGAGGTGGAGGCGCTCTACCAGTTGTTTAAGAAATTAAGTAGTTCAATCATAGATGATGGCCTAATTCACAAGGTATATAGCACATCTTACAGTTGGTTCCTGAAATGCTTAGCTACTAGCTACCACTCTACCAGCCAACAAGGGACCTGATTTTAGACTTAAATCTCATTTTGTTTCTTTCTTAGGCTTTACTGCTGGTTCTTGAAGATCTACTGCTTTCCTGCTGTTCACTGCCAATTGCATATATCCTTCATGTACTTATTATTAGTATAAGATTATTCATGAGTTGATCACAATTCTGCAGGAGGAGCTTCAATTAGCATTGTTCAAAACTCCCTATGGAGAGAACCTGTTTTTGGATAGGGTGAGTGCAACTTCATATACAGTAGCATATTATTATATGTCCTGTCTTAATAGTACTGTCTCTTACCAACTGTAATTGTATTGCCACTTCTCTTTGCTGATGTTTCTTTTCAGTACAAAACTATGTAAATGTCCACCACCAAGTGGTTACTGCTGTAGATTATAATCACTCGACTTAAATCTCTATGTAAATGTTCACCAGGTGTTTTTATCTTTGCCTTTTATAGACTATAGAAATCTTACAGATTAACAACATATCTTGCTGGTTAAAAATGAAAGCTTGATTGCTTGGATTGAAAAGGAGCATTCCTCCCTTTTAGTTGATGATGTTATTTAGATTGTTTGTGAAAAATAGCTTTGGGGCCTTTTTTTTTGTCCTTCTAATGACTACCAACTATCTTTGCAGGTCTTTGATCTTTTTGATGAAAAGAAGAATGGTGTGATTGAATTCGATGAATTTATTCATGCACTTAGCATCTTTCACCCTTATGCTCCTGTAGATGACAAAATTAATTGTAAGAGCAAGATCAGTTTATACCCTTAAAAGCCGGTGATTTATCACATAATGCCTCTGTTAACTGGTTGCTTCTTGCCTTCTTCTGTGCAGTTACGTTCAGGCTCTATGATCTAGGACAAACGGGATTTATTGAGCGGGAAGAAGTAAGTTTGCTTTATATCTTTTTTTGTTTCCTAAGCAATACAATTAAGGGGTATGGACTTAAATGCATCTCAGGTGAAGCAGATGGTGATTGCTATTCTTTCAGAGTCAGGGCTGAATTTGTCAGATGATCTTCTGGATTCCATTATTGATAAGGCAAGTTCTGTCTGTAGATGAATGTATATAGCCTTAGGTAACTAAAAAGGTACTATAAAAACCATTTAAGCTAATAAGTATGGTGCATGTTGTGAGCATCTGAAGTAGGCTTCTCTTTGAATGTAGTAATTTACCAAAACATGCATAGAAATGTAAGTTCACTTATAAATTTGTTTTCATTTTCTTCAGACATTTGCAGATGCTGATACTGACAATGATGGGAGAATAAGCAAAGATGAATGGGAGTCTTTCGTCCTTCGCAATCCAAATCTCTTAAAGAATATGACTCTTCCTTACTTGAAGTAATCTCTCTCTCTCTCTCTCTCTCTCTCTCTCTCTCTCTCTCCCCCCCTCACACACACACACACTCACCAACATACAACTGATCCTTCTTGGGTTTACTTTGTGGTAAACTGCTCAGGGACATCACTACTGTATTCCCGAGCTTTATGTTCGACACTGAAGTAGAAGATTGAATTCTTAATCATCATCACTTGATGAGCATGATGGATGACCCCGTGAAATAAGAGAAGCCAATTGTGCGCCTTACTCATATCACTTGCCGAATGCAAAGGACCTTTCCATATTCAAGTAGGAGACGATGTTCAAATTGATTTGTGGCTAAGATCATAAGAAAGCATCGTCTTGGATAAGCGAGTTTGTTTGCCCAATAAACTATTGTGCAGAATTGTAGATTGTTTACAAGGAAATTGTTTGAATTTTTGTTTTTTGGAGGGAATTAGATATGCTCAAAGCTTATAAATTGTAAACATGTATTATCAATCAAATCAAATCAAATCAAATCAAACAACCTACAAACGTATGAGTTTGCTCTTGTGAATAGTGCCGTGGTAAAAAAAATTGCTCACCTAAAACTTAAAATCCCGTAATCCACGCCTTGGGTCAGGCAAAGTCAACAAAAAACAACCTGCTTATATTTTTTACCGCCTTTCATGCCTTTCTCGTTCTCTCTCTCAACTCCCCTTGCTCCGTCTCCGCGTCCCCTCTTTCGGTCTTGAATGCAGCGCCTAGCTTAACTTGAGCTCCGAGGTAAATCCCTCTTCCGGCGACTTTTCAGCAGTCCATGGTTAGGGCTTTTTGATTTCGGTCTCATGGTGAGGTCTGTTTGGGTTGCCTAGCTTGGCTATATGCGATTTAGGGTTTCTGAATCTGATTATTCCGCACATTTCATGAATACTTGAAAGGTTGTACACCAAAAAATTGTCTAAATTTAGGGTTTACAATTCATGCATTCAAGATGTTCGATGAAATGCAATCCTAATATAAACTTTGCTCTCTGCTTGAATAATCCTTATAGGCATCAGTATGTCCACGTTGAAGGGAAACCAATTGATATTGAGAAATAGATGGAATACACAAGAAAAGGAATGGGGATAAGCACGTACATTTTATTTGTTGAAAGGGCTAATTGGAAGTCCAAAATCAGCTTAATGGTTAGGAGGTATAATAATAATCACTAAATATCTGAAGGGAGGATGCTTTGTTTAGTAATTAAATGCTTGGTTTTGTTCCTTACTTTGTTTAGTAATCAGTTTAGTGTCCATTTCATAATCCATATGATTTTTGGTGAATTTTTGCTTACTTGTATGTTTTTTTTGTTGAATTATGTTAGCCTTGTTTAGCGCGCTCTTCTTTGTATTTCACCAGATGTAAGAAACTTGTGCTAATCAAGTATACATCATACTGTTTTAGGATCATGTATTTAAGTTAGGTGATAGTTGGTTTTGATAGTTGATTTTTTTGATTTTTTTTGCTGCCGGTGATACGCTGCAAGCCTGGGACCGTGAACATCCATCCACCACTCACACCTTATTAATGAGTTCACATATATCCACCTAAGCATTGTCATATTCAATGTATTCGGAATTTGATTTGTGTATATTGAAGTTATAAATAATGAAACATCGTATTAGTAGCTTGGGAGTTAGTATGATTTTATAAAGTTGGGGGCACTGGACAATACATATAATAAGACTCTCGATTACTGGATTTAACCAAGAAATAAACATATATATTTTGCTAGCATGTATTATAGAAAATGACTATTTGCAAGAAATGTTGTTCAATTTTCTCCTTCACACGATTAGTTGAACTTGTGATCCCATGATTCATGTAACACAGTGATTGATCGATGGGCTGTCTACTGGAGGTCTAAATTATGTATGGGATGTAGTATAGGTGTGTGTAGCGTTTATGAGTCATGACATTTGAATAGTTTCAGATTCATCCAGCAGATTCCTAGGTGTTAGAATATCAAGTTTATACATCAGAAGTTTTAGATTCATTGATCTTAATATGTAAAGGTATTTTGATTGTTTTAAATTTATAAGTTTGGTATGAGATTTACTTAATTCGTACACTACGCTTTATACAAACCTAATATAGCAGCTCACATATTTTGATGGTCATAGTAAGTTATGATCACTTTGATTCAAGTTCATCCAATATTTCCTTTTAACTTGATGCTTTTTTATATGAGATATGTAAGGGTATTTTGATTATTTATAATTTATAAGCTTAGCATGTGACTTAAGATGTCAAGAGGAAAGGAATGGTAAGTATTTTTTTAACTACCTTTAGGAGATATTTGCACGCTGCAGTATGAGTGTTTACACAAATAAAAGTTTACAAGTTGGAAAATGATGGAGTTCCAAAAAGAGATCCAAACTCAAATTGCTCAATTTTAGTGCCTAGATTTTACACTTTTGGTATTGTATTGCCTAAAATATGTCTGTCTACAATTAAATTGGCCTGCTTTCTTTGGAAATGTGCTGAAATCCAAAGGTTTCAAGTTAACAATGTTGTTTTAACCAACCTGTTTTATATTCTCCATCAGAGCTGTTGCAAAAGGAAGTCTTCTCAGTCGAATTGGTAGTTCATCAAAGCCTTGGAGAGAATCAGGTTCTAACTAACCTACTTTTTTTAACTGTACTATATTATTACTATTTATTTAAGCAGCTTAGGCTTAACAACATTATCTTCAAGTAGGAACAATGTTTTCCTACTCTCCCATATATCAATCCAATTTTTTGTTGTAGACACAAGGTCATACTTTATCTATTAAATGAATAATGATGTCTACTATAGATTATATTCTATTTATTAGAACCATTTATTACAACCATCCACTTTAACTTTATCATGAAATATATCTTTACATGTAGGCTGAAGAGTTGTGAACCTGAATTTATAAACACTAACTACAGATATTTGTAAGGAAGAAAGTGAAAGATTAGTATGAAGCTTCTGCTAACTACAGGTTCAATGGGCTGTATCAATCCTTTATTTAATTTGAATCACTAGACAACCAATTCCAAATCCAGGATCTGTAACAAAGAATATCACATAATATCATTCCTAGATGCCTTAAATATACTGGACTACTTTAATATACTGAAAACATGCACATACTTCACCTTCTATAACTTTATAAAAAAGATATACAAAAAAAACAAAAGGTGAGAAAATATGTTTAGAAAGAAATGAAAAACATTTATTTTGAATATGTTCTCCTTCATGAACCAAAGGCACTTGGTACCTGCAGTCTGCAGAGGCTCCTTCATCCTTAAATTCTACTCTTTCAAACTTTTCGACGTAGTTAGTCAAGCTCTATAGTCTGTGCTTGAGTATTACTGTTACATTCTCTTGGCCTCAGTCTCTTCTTATTTACAAATTACAGGTAACTACTGGCAGGGGTTAGGTCCTTTTTCCCTTTCATTTTCTTTCCTTAATTGACATGTGAGCTGCATAAAAAGTGTTGATTTATGTCTTTGTAAGTTTTTATGTAAACTAGCTCAGTTCACTGAGTAACCTGTATGAGAATTGAATGAATTGATAAGGTCATAATTCCCCTCCTCTGTTTATGTAAACTAGCTCAGTTATATTATTGATGTTGTTATATATGGCATAATGGATTTTGTTGCTCTTAAATGTGGTCTGATTACAAATATGGTGTCTTCTATTTTATCTGGTATGTTTGTTGATACGCTTGATGATCTGTAAAATCATTAGCAATTTTCTTGAGGATGGTCCAGCAATTGAATTTTCCCTGGTGTAAGTTAATCTAAATGACTCAATCAGCTAAAGATTTGGTCTTTCCAAGTACCTTTCAGTTGATTCATCATAATTTACATTTTCCAGACAAATGTGAGCAAAGCTTTTTTATTATGATATTCACTCCCTCATTTTCTGGTGAAGGCGTACTTTCATCCTTAGCTAGGTTTTAACATAAATTTGAATCGGACAAGGCTGTTGTTTAGTCAGACACAAAGGTATTCATATGATGGTTGAACCGTGAATAGAAGAGGAAGTAATTAAGAAATGAAATGAGAGGATGAAGTGGGTAGTTGATATGTGTGGGAAGTTGCTCCGTGTGCTGTGGAGTGAATATGAGCTAGGTTACGAGGACATAGATAAAATGAATGTAGCAGATAGAGGGAAGTAGCAATTTTAGAGTGTGATTAGCAGATAGTTGCAGCTAAGAGGAATGTTGAATCTTGTCATTTCAATTATGTATAGAGATTTGTCTATTTTTGTGTTTTCTTCATCACCACTAACACATATATCTTGAGGTTTGAGAGGGAGGAAGAGGGAAATCCTCACCTGCCTTTTAATGTCCCTTAATTATCTAGAAAGCATAGTTGACTGATCATCAGTGTTTTGTAAAGCCTATTGATGGCCAACATTGGTCATGAGATTCCTAAATTATAAACCCATATTGTTCAAATTATTTGTGATTGTTACTCTTGGCTCAGATTTATTGGGATATCCAAGAAGGCAACCAAAATACACCCGGACGCGGCCTAGTGTGTGAAAAATGTAATTGATCGCTTCTGAGATAGGAAAATAAACTAAGAAGCTGTAACACGGACTTTACTTAAAAGTAAAGAGGTTACATTTCAACATGCAAGTTCCTCAAAATCTTTTTGACGATAAATGGCATTGCTGTCGATATTCCGGTCGCAGTCCAAACCCGGAATTTTCCGGGTCGAACCGGATATTTATATTTTTAAAAAATGCGTATCTAAGACTGTGTGAGTCATTATTCAATTAGGTTTTCGCCCACTTCCTTGACACTTGTCTCGACTCTCAGTGTCTCTCTCAATCTCAATCCTCAGTCATCTCTCGGCCCTCTCCAACCTCCTCTGCGGCTTCTCCGCCCTCTCGATCGCAACCGCAGGCGCTCTCCGTCTCCGCCCTCTCGCGATTCACTGGTTCAGTTCGACACCAGGGTATTCAAATTTTTTAATATTGGACTTTCATTGGTTTGAGTTTGTATGTTTCTTACTTTTTACTAATTTCTTCTGATCAATGGATGATGGGTTATGGATTGTTTGCTACTGATGTTTTTGGCTGTTCAGCTGTTCTTGAGGCTTGAATTTTTACTGCTGCTATTTACAAATTTTGTACAACCAAGTTTTTTTCAAAGGTTCGGCCCCAAACCGGGATGGGATCGGGCCGGGTCGGTCTGGTCGAGTTTTACGTTTTTTTTTTAAGTTTAATGGAAAAAAGAAGAAAAATAATTGTCTAAAGGTGACAAAACAGCTCCGTGTGCAGGCACTAGGCAGGCGTGAAGCGCGAGACCGGTTGCGATCTCCCTTGTGTCGAATATTCATGGCGGACAAACCAAGCAAAGCGCTGATTGTCTACGGCGACGGTTTAGCTCCCTTTGTCACCCCATCTCACGCTCACCTTCACACCGTTGCTTCTCGCGGTTGCTGTGGCTTTTTAGCCCTCGACATTTCCGCTTCTTCAGGTTCTCACTTCTCTCCTTTATGTTTTTTTTCTTAAAATATATATAATAAGGGAAGGTTCTATAGTTTCTCAATTATTTACTTTTAGAGGATGAATTGAAATGTTTAATATGCATGAAATTGGTTAAGGTTTATACATGCTTCCGGTGAATTTGTTGGTGGTTATTTGATTACTGGCGAAATTGGAACATATTTCTTCAGGTTTTGTTCTAGTATTGAGTTTTCCTTCGCGATAGGATTATTCGAGACTTCTATCTCTGATCAAAAGCTAATGTGTGACTGTATAACCAAGTGAATTGTCAAGATTAGCTCCTTATGTTTTTTTTGTTGATTGACAATTGTTGTTTGGTTCAATGTGTTTTTTCCTTGCTCTTCAACTGGGTGACCTTATCTTAGTTAACTGGATAACAAACTCTTGAAATGCCTATCAAAGTTAACAAAATGGTTTGTCTCAAAATAGTTTCCGGTGAAAAGCAGGATTCTGTTTACACCAAATGACCATAATTTCTACTATCTTCATATGATCGTTATTGGGAGCATTTTTCAAGTGAGTGGTCATTATGGGAGAAACAAGGTTGCACTTACATCAGTGTATTAAAAGGCGAGGCGCAGGCATGTCCAGCGCCTGCATCAGCAAAGGCGAGGCGATCTAGATGAGGCGACCTAAGCGCCCAGGCGAGGCGCCTCTCTCCTTGGCTGGACTGGATCGCCTCATGCTATTTTCACTGAAATTTGAATTAAGTTCTTATCTTTTCAATTTTCTTATTTTTACAATACACTTTCCTTAATGTAAATATTTATTTTCATCCTTTTTTTTCAAGACAAGATATCTTTTAATGTAATTATATTTCCAAGATGTAGTTTCTATTAATTTGATAGCTTTTTATCCTATATTTATTTCCTTCTGATATGCAAATACACGATCAAATCTCTTTCTCTCCTGACCCTTCAGTCCTCTCCTTTTCTCTCATTCTCTGTTTCTGGTCTTCCTCTGGCTTTCGAGTCAAATGTTCAAGGACACCACTCCTTTTCTCTCGTTCTCTGTTTATGTCTTCCTCTGGCTTTCGAGTTCAATTGTTCAAGAGCACCAAGACTTTATTTTAGTAGTTTGTTACTTTGTTTTGCTATCCAAAACTTCGATTTCGTACTAGTTTATTACATTGTCTTTAAATTTGGTTTTATTACTAATAAAATTTGAGTTTTTTGCTTTATAAATGTTTTTATATTCTAAAATTTCATGAAATGATCTACTTAACATTATATATGTATATTTGTTATTTACTAAACTTTTGTGTATAAGGCTATCGCCTTCGCCTCTAAGGCGCGCCTAGGCAATCTAGGGGGACCATCGCCTCGGGCGTCGCCTCGCCTTTTTAAACACTGACTTACATATTAGATCACTATTTTCCAGCTATGTAGACTTGTCTTCATCAATTTAGATGTTTACTGAGAAATGTTGTTTGCTTGCTTCACATAGCCATTGTTTTGTTTTTTCTTCATCATTTTATTTTTAAGAGAAAGATAATTGATAAAGAAGAAATAAAAATGAATCAATCAGGCTTCAATTTACTTAGCCTAGACAGTGACAACTTCATGTTGGACTTTGACCTTGGGTGTGGAACTATTTTGCATGAATATGTTGGTTCGGCTTCTCTTCAATGTTCTGACATCACAACATATGATAGCATTTCAATGGTGAAAGCCGGTATATCTACTAGCAATTTTTTCTAATGCTATCCAAGACTTTCAATTCTTATATTCTTGAACAATGAAAAAAAATCTTATATTCTTGTTGAGAAGAACATTCATGACAGCACTTGTTTCCTTTTCTACATTTTGCATGTACTATATAAGTTGGATAATCATTTATATAGTGGATGGTGCTGCTAGAAATGGCAGCACAATATGTTTTTGATAAGGCTTGTAGTGAGGAAACAAGAAGAATTTTTATTGACTCTGCATTTTTTAAAATAGTTTGGCCTAGGACCAAAGTTGAAGATTTTCATGTTACATGATTTCACCTTCTACAATATTGTCGATGCTCTAAGTGTGCTTTATTTGATAAGTAGTGCCTTTTGTTTTCTACAGTCGGGTTCTGACTGTAGTTCTTCTTTTGTCGAACTGAATATGCTACAGTGTATGATTGTATGTGCATTTTTAATTAGATAATGAAGGCGAGAGATTATTGAGAGAGTTAGCACTACTGCTGGATGCCCAAGAAGCTGACTACAGAGTAAGATTACCGCTTGTGATATTCAAAGCTAGGCTGCTATTTCACAGGACATCTAACATGTTTAGTTGCATTTTTTCATTCCAGGGTAAAGGAGAAGATTCTGACTTGCAATGCCTGAGACCAGTTCCAACCCTATCAGAAAGGCATGTTCATGCTTCTCTATACCTCTGATTTCTTTCGGCTTTTTAATTGATCTATTGCCATTCATGATGGAAGTATATCTAATCCATATGACCGGCTTCTATAGGTTTATGGGAATGAGAGCAACTTTAGTGACAGATAACCCTGCAGCTAAGAGTTTTGGAGAGAAGCTTGGCATAAAACTCATAGAATTTGACAAACTAAAAGGTGGAAAAAATTTTGAAGCCTCTGATTTGCTGAAGTTATTAGGTTTTGAAGATGGAAAATTATCAGAGACCAGCCAGTTTGATTTAGTCCTTGTCCATGTTGGATCTCATTTAAATGATGCGGATTGTGCCAACAATTTGGTTGGGCAGATATTGGAGAGCGCTCAGCCTGGCTCTGAAGTTAGGTCCCGTCTGTATTTATCCATTATTATGAGCTATGGGCAAGCCTTTGAAGGTGATCTCAAGCAATTACTTCCATCTATGCAAGACCAAAGGAACTCTAATCTTCTTGATCTTGTTCCAAGACAAAGCTATACTCTGAAAGGTGTGAATCCAAGGAATGGTATCAGGTATATAGACCTTGAATTTATGCTTTTAATAAAAATGATTTTCAATTCTGAAATATTGTTCCCTTTGTAGGCATGAATCTCCCATGTTGATAGCCCAATGGCAGGAAGCTGTAACTCGAAAGGACAAGGCAGAGTTGTTTTCTTTCGATGAGTTCAGAAAGGTATATTCATCCAAGAGTACAAAATGTGCTATCAAGGATGTGAGTTTTTTTTATTATTATGGACTTAAAATCCAAATTGATCCAAAATATCCAAACATGTCCAACATGAGTAGAAACTTGATTCAGATTTATTCAAACCAACCCTGTCTGAAATACTTTTGCTTTCTGATAAGAGTTGAACCTTTAATAAATCGAAATTGGTAGTGAAATGATTAAACCTGAAACCAGTCTTAATTCTTACCTGCCCATTTACCAGATCTATTTTCTAACTCTCAATATGCTATTTCTTCCACCAACATCTCTATCCTTTATTGCTACATGACCCCCCTGCATTCAATGCTTGTAAAAAGTAACATTAGTTCATTTTGGCAGAATAGTGGAAACCTTGCCATACCAGCTGACAGGTTTTTGCACGAGATTGCTTTCAAGCTTTGGAAGGCACCGAAGTATGGAGCATGAGCACATCAAATGCACCTCTATGAATTGACATCCGACACTCTTCCAGTCTGGTATATGGAAGGTTTGATCATGTTTGCTTTGGGAGTTGATAATGAATTTGGCTTACAATCAAAGTTGCATCATTAATAGAAGCGAATGCATGCTTTCTTTTTAAATCTCCTTTTATGGTCAAGTAATTTACTATGCGCCACATGTTGATTTTACATTTTTAATCGAGTGATTGTGGGTCACACCCCTTGGTTGTGCCATTGTCACATTTTAACAAGATCACTTCAAAGGTAGATTTGATTAGTAGGGGTTTAAATCATTGGTGGGCCTTTGGAGTCCTTGCCTATTTTTATTGCAATTAATTTATGATTTATAACTTTTGGTATACTTGAAATTGCCCCCCCCCCCCAAGCTGAATATTGCATTGATATACAACAACCCTTCATAATATTACCACATAAAGTTTTTAAATGGTGTGTCTGATAATATAAGTGGATGGGGTTTTTAAATGGTGTGTCTGATAATATAAGTGGATGGTGTAAGTTGTGGGTAAGATTTCATTATCCATTAGCCATTTAGCCTTATAAGAACATAAAAAAAGCAGTGTTTTCGATCGCCAAAACGCCCACCTAAAACTAGCGACATCTTCTTTTGACATAAATGCAAATCCGATGCTAAATGTATTTTCGGTGCAAGTGAAGCCAACCATCTCCAATAAAGGCATGTCGTACCTAAAAAACAACTTATTTTAAAACATTTATAATGGAAAAATACTAATCAAGTTGATTACAAATTAAAATAACGTACCTATTAGTCTTGTATGTGTCTTGTATGTGGAGTCCATAATAACGACATAAGGAAACATCTTCAACATGTGTAGACTCGTAGGGTGGACAAAAAATAAAGCATTCATAGCATCTGAACCCCTTACCCGTTTGGGATGGACAATGTATCATCGGTCTTTCAAGAACTTTAAAGATCATTGTGTCATCGTCAGTTCTCCGCAATCCTCAAGTATTAACTTCTCCCTCATATTAGGGCCTGTTTGGTTCTATACCTAAGGTATAAGGAATCGAGTTGGTAAGACCTATCTCCTTTTTGGCGTTTGGTATGGAACAAGGTTTGGGTATGGCGCATTCCCATTCCATCAAAATACACATAAACTCATACCTTCTCTTTGAGGTGGGTATGAGTGAAACCTATTCCAACCCGATTCCTCATTTCAACCCGATTCCGGGTATAGAAACAAACAAGCCCTTATAGATTTTCTAATTGAGGTCACATTTTCCATGTACCTTGCCCTCAACTCTTGAAGTACCATTTTAGGACTAACTAGATATAAGAACTTCTCTTTTACAAACTCCTTCTGCTCAGTTGTCAATCGGCCCGCATATAGATGGGCTACCAAGCTAATTGGGAGAGCCCATGATTGTGTTGTTCGCATTTTACCGTTAAGACCCATCTTTTTTTCTTCCTTTATTTGCACCTCATTCATTTCAAACGGGGTCATGGTTGGAGTATCGGTGGGTGGCTTATAAATGATCCTATTTTCTGCTCCGGGCAATACCCTCTTGCCACATCTATATTTACCGGCTAGGTCATAAGTGTGTATGACCCTATTTGGAATTGAGTTTTTAATAACTAGGACAAAATTCTTTGACATTGTACTTTGTCTAGCCCAATCAAGCATTTCTCTTCGAACATTCCACCATCCTATACCGGCGTAGTGGAAAGCAATAGAAAAATCTATACCGACGACCTATAATTTGAAAATGTATAAATAGAATGTTATAAATTACACTATCCTAATACTTTAATTTCAAAAGGCCTATGTTATGCACCGCCCCATAGAATTAGTTTGCAACATTTAATTTATTAGAAATTACAAAACTAGTCCAAATATATTTTTTCTCCCTTTTCCACATTCTCTATTGTTTGCAACCCTAATTCAAATCTAAATTTCTTAACAAATGTTGAGAGAAGCCCTGAAGACGAGTTACATAGTTGAGATTCCATGGTATGTTCACCATTCATATAAGCGTTTTTTCTATTTTCGTAATTGTATGTGCACATGCGCCGATTGAATGCAAAAGAGCTATGCACACAATTAACAAATGTGCAAAAAAGCCTTGCACGCCAAGCACTTGTGTGCATAAACAAATTGCACGCATAGCTTTTGTGTGCAAAGAAGCAGTGCACGTGGGATTATTGTGTGGATATTATAAATGCACACCAAATTGTTGGGTGCAATAACTAGACGACGAGACGATGGAGTTTGGAGTGCATGTGCTCGTACAATTGAGGCAGGCCTTCAAGGGTAGTCCGAGGTGGCACGGGGAGGCGATGGAGCGGGGTGTGGACGGAAGTGAAGATGAAGGACCAGGAGAAAGAATCGCCGACTTGGTCGCAAGTGGTGTATTCAAAACAGTCAGGAGAGTAGAGGAAGGAACGAATAGGAGGAGAAGGATTTGGGGGCTTATTTTGTAATATTATGTAAAAAAAGCTGTAAACTAAAATAAGGGTGCGCTGCATAATTGGTATGTTTCAAAATACTACATTCATATTTTTAACTATACTTAGAACTATCTTTACGAAAAATACCTTTTTTGGTTCGCTTGATGCATCAGATTCGGCTCTGTAGTCTTCTCCTGATACATCTTCCTCCTCCTCGTCTATATAACTATCGTTTGATGACGAATCTTCCTACTCGTCGGGATGATAATCGCTCGATGACGTCTCTTCCTCTTTGGACGATATTTTTTATGTAATGATGTGGAATGAAGGTTTGCCAAAAATGAGAATAGAAGTTGGTATTTATAGGGGAAATTTTGACCGTTTTAGTTACTGTTGGAATACGGCGAGTGCAGGATTCGCGTAAACAGTATCACGAATCCAAGACGCGTGTGTCCAATATCTACATTTTTCAAAATGTTGCCGTTGAACAGGCACAAAGGTTGGAATCGCGACCATGAAGCACGAAGACCGGAATCGCACGTGAGCCTTTTCGTGGCTTTTTGTACCGAACTCCGTAATTCTTCTTAAATCCTATTTTATCCCTCAACAAAGGTAATAATCATACAAATCCGGTTTTTTGAAAATTTAAGTGCACTTGCGTACTTTTCTTAGTGTGTAAAGCCGTAAATGAACAACCTATATAATAGAAGCTACAACTTTATTCTAAAAAAAGAGAGTTATCAAAAAAATAAAAAAAAAAGAGATAAGAAAGAACTGGCAGGCGCATAACGGTAAAACGAAATTGACCTCGTCCAGTAGTACTAGTACCTGTGACGTGGAGGCTTGTCGAGGAAGACTTGTTCTTTCTCCTCTTCTTCTCCCCTGTGAAAGGAAAGTAACATTCAAACCCTGAGAGAGAGACGAAAATTCGCATCGACTGCTCGTCACAGGTACCCTCACAACGATGGCGAAGATGAAGCACCTTCTCCGAAAATTCCATATCGGAACCGACCAAAACCCTCACAACAACAACCATGCTGCCGCCACCGCCCTCAGAACCCCACCCAGTCAAACTACATCCTCGCTTTCTCCGTCCTCGTCTCCATCGGAGTCGTCTTCGACGATTTCTTCTTCATCTGCCGGGACGGGAGCATTGTCGCAGGGCCAGGCTACCGATGTGAGTGACCGGTCTTCGAGGGGTTCGTCTCAGGCGACACTGCAAGAGGGCTCGAGCAGTAATGGTAGCCCTGCCGACTTTTCTCTGTATGAGGAGGAGTTTCAAGTTCAGTTGGCGTTGGCATTGAGCGCTTCGGATAATGAAAGGCCGAAGGATCCGGAGTCGGATCAGATCAACGCCGCCAGGCAATTGAGCCTCGGCTGGCCGCTGTCAGTGGCGGACAATCAAAGGCTAGGCGGATTCTTATCTCACAAATACTGGGTGAGCTATAGTATTTTTCTTCTTGATACGTTTTCTTGTTGCACTTTCTCCGATTAGGTTTAGGATATGGGGAGAATACGTTGTTCTGACTCCTTGGGCTTCGGTGATTTTTATGCGCTAACTTTGCTCCGGTAATGTTGATTTGAGTAGTTTGATCAGCAATTCGATTCGTTTAGGGGATGATATTGGTACTTGTGAACTGGTTGATTTTGAATGTACTCACATCGTCAACTGTGATATATTGTTCTAGTTTTTTTTTTTTTCTCTTCTTCACATTTATTATGATGATGATGAACTGGAGACGGCATCTCTATGTTCATGATTCATTCTTCTTCAGTCTGTAAAGATTTCATTGAACTCAATGAGCACACCTTTTGTCTTAAGAATGAATCATGATTGGTAGAAAGTGCTGTAATGACAAGGGTTTTGTATGTCCATATGCTTGGTTCTAGATAAATTGCATGCTAATATTATTGGTTATGCTTAATGTATCTGTTTCTCTATTTTTGGCTAATTAGTTATAATTGAGCCGTTTTTTTTGGCAGAATTATAATGTTGTTCATTATGATGAGAAAGTAGTTGATGGGTTTTATGATGTCTGTGCTACCACATCATCTTTAATCACACACGAGGAAATGCCAGTTCTCGCTGATCTTCAAGCTGTCACCTTTCTGGATACTGCTGATTATGAAGTCATATTTGTAAAACGGGCAATTGATCCTCAACTGCGATCCCTTGAGAATATAGCATATTCTATGTCAACTGAATGTAGAGTTCTGGGACAGAGTATATTTTCTAATGGCTTGATTCAGAAGGTTGCCGATCTTGTTGTTAATAGAATGGGTGGTCCTGTTGCTGATGTAGAAGAAATGACCAAGAGATGGAGAATAAGAAGTGACAAGTTGAGGAATAAATTGAATACAGTAGTCTTCCCGCTCGGTCTACTCGATGTTGGACTTTCACGCCATAGGGCATTGCTATTTAAGGTGAATTTATATCTCATATTGCTACCATATAGCTACCATATAGACATTGTGGATATTGTTAAGTGTCTGCTAATCAATGCAATTTCAATTTTCAGTAGTTCTGTCATCATCTCATTACAGCATAGTTCTCTCTTCATTTCAGTAGTTTATGCAATTTAAAAATTGATAATTTTAAGTGAAGAAAATAAACAATAGAGGCTAATCTACCCCCTGGAGATAATAGAAGAGCTTACAAATATCTCAAATTCAGTCTCTCCTGGATATACAAATGTGTGTAAATTAAGTGGAACATCTGGTTTCAATTTAAGGATTGTTCCATTCTTCTTATTCGAAGTCGAATAGAATTTTTGTTTAACCTTTTTTTTATAGCAAATATCAGTTTTAGGAGTGACTAACTACATAAGGTTTTTCTGTGAATGTGTAGAGTGGAGATATCTGTATGTTTCAGATACTTTCACTAACTAAATGTGAGTTTATAGTTCCTATGACATATTTTTAAAAATCGCCAATATGATTCATATATGTAGCGTAATCTGGATGGAACCAAGTAGTGATGCCGGGTACCATGTTGAACCTATATTATAGACATAGAGATGCCTGCTTTGCATAAATTACGACATATTTTGGTGTTTGTGTAGAACTGTAGATTAACCATTGGTTAAAATTTAATTCATATATGTACGTCATTCTCTTAATATCTATATTTTCAAGTTAGATGTTTGAATCAAAGTAGTCTCTGATATTGGCATCCAAGTTGTACATGGAATCCTTCTGTTGTCTACATCCGAACAATCTGATCCCCGGAACTTTACAACTTCTTTCTTATTCTATCTTTACAATACCAGTTTAATGATCATTATCTCCCCCCCCCCCCCACACACCCACCCCCCACCCACCCCCCCACACACATGCTAACCACAAATGACAAGAACAACAATTTTCATGAAAATAAGGATGAAAACGAAATGAATGCACACAAACTGATGCAAAATTCCCAATGGGTTTCTTGTAGGAGCTGTTTCAAGCTCTGAACTGTCCCCACCCCCTTCGATTATCTATGTTGTCTACCTGGGGCAGATTCAGGCAAGAAACCCTGTTGTGGATGCTCTTAGAAGTTTTGGCGGTGCACATTAAGTTCTTTCATTATAGTTTCACATGAAGTTTATTAGAACCCATTTGTATTTGAGATGTCACAGTAGTTTTTGGCCATTAGTCATTTAAGGACTTGGATGTAATAGAGCAGTTTAATAGCTTACTTGAGGAAGCAAGGCAAACTTTCTTGTAGTGTATTGTGTACTATTCTTCCTCTGTAAGGGTGCTAGGTTTTATGTGCATGCCACTGTGTATTAATGAGAATTTAAATTGGTTTATCACTGGAGGAAGATGAAGTTGTATGTTATTCGAATAACATGAAATTTTCGTGACTTATGTTTGGCAAGGATTTCTCCTTGGATCTTTAGCATTTTTAGAAGCTTATTTTGTCTTCTCAAGAAAAAAGGCAATATCAAAATTTTAACTTTTAAGCTCCCATTTCAGCTTATTGTCCAAATGAAGCTTTAATTTCATGATAGTGTAAGATGGACTTTACATACTTTGTGTATGGTGAAGTTTCAAAGGGAAATTGTGGTGATTTAGGTATCTAACATGTTTGGATCTGCCTATGACTTGCTTTTTGTTTTCTGTTCCATGTCTGCACTGTTTGTCCCATTGTTGGCATATTTTGAATTTCTTGTATTCAATAGTCTTTAATCCTTCTAAGGCAGGTTTCAGAGGCATTATTGATATTTTAAATTTTGTTTTATCAGGTGCTAGCGGACAAGATAAATCTTCCATGCATGCTAGTCAAGGGGAGCTTATATACTGGCAGTGATGATGGAGCTGTAAACTTAGTCAAAACTTGTGATGGAAGGTATTGTATTTTCTCTTGTTTGTTCTTGTCATAGTGCATAGTCCTGCAATAACTCTCTTGGCCCGATATTCATTGGAACGCACAGGCAACTTTATGTTTTTGTCAGTTTATTTTGTTCTTCATTGGAAATAACGCACTTGCATCATGTGAAATAGCTTATAAATTCTCCTGTATACTTGTTCAGATCCCTTCATTAGACCCTTCTGTAATCATTTTTATCTGTTTAAAGTTTTTCTTTTTGAAATGCAATAGGATACATGTCATAGATTTTGTTAAAATGATGCAGTGAATATATCATGGATCTGATGGGTGCTCCTGGAGCTCTAATTCCTGCTGAGATACCTAGCAGTCTTCTCCTAGATGCTGTGGTTGAAACGAAGGGTATTGCAGATTACAGTGAAACTATCAAAGATTTGAGTTTGGTGCTTGACACAGTAGCTGTAACTCAGGAAATTAAACCTCATTTCGAGGAGGTTCCTCTTGTCTGTCGGCCAAGTCTTGAAGCATTCAGCTCTTATGGTGCTCAACCATCTGGAAACGATGAGTTCTTAGATACATTAGCAGCTGAAGATGTTTTTGAGAAGCATGCTTTACATGATGGTGTGAATGTGAATTCATCATCTGTGTCTGAAGAATTGTCGCCAGCTCAGGAAAAGAAGGTTAAAGATGTTTCCAAATATGTTATCAGTGCAGCTAAAAACCCAGAATTTGCACAGAAACTTCATGCAGTTCTGTTGGAAAGTGGTGCATCTCCTCCGCCAGATCTGTTCTCAGATATGAATCGTGGCACTTCGGCTAAAACAAAGTTGGTTGACAAAATACAACCGAAAAAGGGGAGTCCAAGCATTGCTGATATTTATTGGTCAAACAATGAACTCTCTCTTCTTCCTCCGTCTGGAGCACAGCCCTTGAATGCAGCTAGCTGTGATGTTGAACTAGAAAAAAATGCATATGAGAGACCTGCAAGCCCGCAGCTGCAACTGGCTGCGAACCTTGATATCAATCAATCATGTTCAAAACCTACTGGAGAGGGTATTTGTGTTAATGCTGAAGTGAAGAAAGTAATTCCTTCTGGTGGAACAGGTAATGTAGTAGTCCTAGTTTTACATGAAGTCAATGATAGAACTTTCTGTCAGGCTGTAAGTAGTTGAATCTTCAAACCAGATACTAAGAGGTGGATACAAATTTGATGGTAATGCAGGGATGATAAACATTGACAAAGAATGCTGTAAGCCATCTGCTACCGACATGGCAGGTACCGTCAATGGGTGCCTCACTGAACCTAAGAAACATGATGAGAATGCTAGTGTGGTCCATGGGAAGGAATTCAACCCCATGCTTGGTGTGGTGGCAGAATGGCAGATACCATGGGAGGATCTCCACATTGGTGATCGTATCGGCATAGGTAAGATTTTTCTTCTATAGACTACTGTTGTTTGTTCTGGAAGTTAAACAGGTTTTTTCTTCTATAGTCGTCTTTTGCTGACTGAATTTATCCATAATGTGATGATCCAGTGGACTTGGTGCTAGCAAATGTCATGGTAAAGTTTCCCAATGATTTAGTTGCTCAAAAAATAATTGCAAGCCTACAATAACCTTTCTGAAGAAGTCCTTTTTGTTTGTTACTTCCCTTTCTGAAAATTTTATCATGGTAGCCCTGGAATCTTATTAAGAAATATTTGTCATTTTAGAGTTTTAGGTAATAATTTATTCACGAGTTAAGAGGTTTTTTCTTATTGGAAACTGCACATATTAATTCTTTCTACGCAAGTTCTTTTATTCATTGATCATTAATATGTTTTGATTTGTATTATAAAGATTTTTTCAGGTACTGTGGGTTAGAGCTTAGAATAAGAAACCTTGACCTCTCTGTCTGTAGGTTATTTTGCATTGAACAATTCATGCTTCCTTACAACTAGGCGTTTAGCCTACCTCAGTTCTATTTTTGACATACTTATCTGGAGTTAAATGGTTGATTTTTTACGACACGGCATTATATTCAGGATATGCATTTGTTTTTGAGCTGTTTGATAAATTTCCTAAATTCTGATTTCAGGTTCATATGGTGAGGTATACCATGGCGACTGGAATGACACGGTAAGTTCACATGTACCTTCTTATTCATCAGATAGCAATACCATTTGCCATGTTAGTAAACTTTGGGGAGTTTTAAACTAGCAGGAAGGTGAGTATTAGGCCACCTTCTTGTTTAGACCCAAAATGTCATTTTACCTCAAAATTATATTTTAAACGTTTTTAAAATACGCGCAACCTCTCTACTTTTTACGTTTTTCAAGGCAACCAAAATAACTTTTTAACACAAAATGTCATTTTGACTTTAAAGTGAAACACACCCTACAGTTCACCTAACAAAGGATAGAAATGATAGTTAACATTTGTGTGCATCTCATTTAAACTTGTGCTTGGAATATCTAATTGCTATTTCTGTTATGCTAACAAGCACTATAAGGCCAATATATACTATTGCATCCTTTGTTGATGTTGCTTGCATCATTAAAATATGAAATTTTGTTTATTGCAGGAAGTTGCTGTGAAGAAGTTCTTAGTTCAAGACTTCACCAGCGATGTGCTAAATCAGTTTAAGTGTGAAGTAAAGTGCCAATCTGCTACTTGTGTTCATTATGGGCTATAAAATATGCTTGATTATGTTATTCACCATTTCTCAAATTGCCACTATCTTCTCTGTGCAGGCTGAACTGATGATAAGATTAAGACATCCTAATGTCGTTCTTTTCATGGGTGCTGTGACTCGCCCCCCCAATCTTTCAATACTGACGGAGTTTCTTCCCAGGTCATTACCTTATGCTTCAGACTGAAAGTTTTGATGATATACAAGAAGCCTTTTATCTGTGTAGTTTTCTTGCTTGTGCTTTATAAATTGGTTCACATGTGATATTATAATTACTATTTGTATTAAGGTAGGATAAACAATATTATTTCAAGAGAAACCTACTTTTCTTTCTATTGCATTTTGGGATTTAGGACCAAGATCTCTATGAATATTAGAAATTTATTAGATCTGCCATGTTTTTATCTTTCTAAAAGAGTTATCTAGCATGCCATGCTAGCTTCATCTGGTTTTATTTGGTTCTGCTCTTCATTTGTCCAGGGAAAGGAACTGTTGAGCTTTCTCCTTCTTTGCTGTCCTGCTCCATTTTTTGTCTTCAAGATAACAATTGTTGTGAGCATGATTTGGAGTGGTTTACTATGATGGAAGCTGATGAGCTTCTCCCTGTGTAGCAAATTTTTGGAATTTTATTCTCACGCAAATTTGGGTTATAAAATTGTTATGCAGGGGAAGTTTGTACAAGTTATTGCATCGTTCCAATGCTCACATTGATGAAAAGAGGCGAATGAAGATGGCTCTTGATGTGGTATTAATTGGAATTTTCATTGTTCACTATGTTTACTATTCCCAGCTCAATCAAATTTCAGAAAGAATGATGATTCTTACTTTCAGGCAAAGGGAATGAATTACTTGCATACGAGCCATCCTACTATTGTGCATCGAGATCTGAAGACTCCCAATCTTCTTGTTGATAAAAACTGGGTTGTCAAGGTCTGATTTCATTGAATGCTGCAATTTTATATAATTTTAAGATTTAATATTTCATATCTAATTTTGTCTTACCAAACAATAGATATAGGATATGATTGATATCTTTACCATACCAAACGAAGATATGAATATCAAATCCCATACCCATATCCGATACCGATACCGATATCCGATATACTTGAGATATCGATACCAAACGAGCCCTAAAGTGTCTTTTAAGTTCTTTATTTATTTTTATTGATCATGCATTACTAGAAATATGATGATGATGCATTACTAGAAATATGCATTTACTAAGAAATCGTCTTATCGTTTGTTTGGATCGCACAATTTAATGCAAAATAATGTATTAAATTGGACATCCAAATGAACCCTTAGATACTGTCGTTTTACATGCCATTGCTGTTCATTTATGCAGGTTTGTGACTTCGGTTTGTCAAGATTGAAGCACCACACATTTTTGTCCTCCAAGTCCACAGCTGGAACGGTAATGTTTGTTAAAGAGTTCAACTCTGTCATTTAATGATATTATGCTGAATTGCTGACTGACTGACCATCTATAGTTGAATTGCAGCCTGAATGGATGGCGCCTGAAGTTTTAAGGAATGAACCATCCAATGAGAAGTAAGTGAGATATGCCCTAGAATGTGCATTTTGAAATATATTAAGAAACTTCCTTACTGAATTTGGCTTCTTGCAGATGCGACGTCTACAGTTTTGGTGTTATCTTGTGGGAGTTGGCTACACAGCGTATACCATGGACTGGGTTGAATCCTATGCAAGTTGTAGGAGCAGTTGGGTTTCAGAATAAACGACTTGAAGTTCCTAAAGAAGTTGATTCAGCAGTTGCACAGATTATACATGACTGCTGGGAAAAGTTAGTTTTCCTGGACTTGATATCAAATGCTTCTGAAATTTCTCATATTCTTCAAATTTTGCACCTTTGTCTGACCTGTTTTAATGTTTCTTTTTTTTAATAAAAAAAATCTTTTACAGTGACCCAAGTTTGAGGCCATCTTTCTCCCAGCTGATAACTCGTCTCCGAGCCCTTAAATGCCTTGTTCGGAAGACTCTCCAAAAACAAAGACTTTGACAATAGTGTGAAGGCAATCTGTTTATAGTTAATAGGTAATGTTGCTTTGCTCAAAGAGCCAGAGCAGCAGAAGCGGCTGAAGTTGGCTGCTACAAAAGAGAGAGATTATTATGATACTACTATTTAAAGTAAAATGGTACAGATAATTGTTGGATCGGAATTGTGCTGGTTCATTTGAAGTGGGGATTCAGCACAAACCCGGCTCAAAGCAAGTGGTGGAGGTCCTCAAATTGAACAGCTGCTCAAAGGTGCAGGTGAGAGGATGCCATTGGGGTATGTAAATGTAGTTTTTCATGAATTGCATTATAGTAACATATACAGAAATGGTATTTATGCAAGTGGAAAATCACCACAAGGTGGTTCTTGTTTTCCGTTTGCTGTGCTATTGCAAGAATTTTCTGGAAGCAGAAAGAAAGATGAATAAAGAAAAGGACAATAGTTCTCTTTTTTGTGTTTATATGTGCCTGCTTGGCTTTGTTTGCTCAAATTCTTGTCTTGTAAGTTGTAACTTGACCAAAAGTTACCTATATCCTCTTTTACAATTTGTTCTTATTCCAAATACTCGTATAATCAATCAGAGAATCTGAAGTCCTTTTATCTTCCCTAGCAATACTGCATTGTAGCAGGAAGAATGGAACTTAAGATGGAACTACTTCTAGTAGCTATAATGAGTAGCAGCATGTAATTTACAGCAACATGGAAAGAGGCAACGATAATTACATTCTTTTAGTTTGCGAGCTGCAATGTATGTATGTCATTGGCGATAGTAGCAGCTGATCATCAACAAATACAGAGTCGGGAAGACGGAAAATGAAGTGTGTATGCAATTACAGAACCAGAAAGTGAAGAAAGTGACGAGGGTTTTTTGTTTGGACTTGTGAAGAGAACACCTTGATCTTGCTTTTGCTCCCCTTGTAAAAGGCCTTTTCTATCAAGCTGATGCTGCAGCTTGCTCCTCAGCCATCTGGGATGGCGAAAGAAGAGTGCAAATGAGGTTTCTGTCACCATAAACATTGTCGACACGCCCTGTAAACCAAACGAGATATAGATCATATCAGTGATCATGTGAGGAAATGGATTTAATGCAATATAGCGCGTTATAATGCAAGATGATGCATTCCAAACACGCCCCAAACCACCAAGGAAAAAGAGAAGAGTACCAGTAGTAGGCCAGAACTTGGAGGAGCGAAGCCATGACGCAGGGAAAGCTGCATATTCCCGAGTGTAAGGCTTTGTCCATGAGTCTGCCATGAGCAAAGATGGCGGGTGAGGAGCTCCCTGCACAAATTACAATTTCAGTTCTGGCCTTTGGGTAGACTTTATCCAAGGAAGCATTAAGAGTGTAGGTTTTTTTTTTACACACCTTAAGAACATTGTTGTGAAGATCAGCCTTTCCACTCTCAATCTGAGCAATCTCCTCTCTGATGGAGATAAGAGTGTCACAGAACCTGTCTAGCTCGGCCTACAAGAACAAACCAGATCCAAATCTTAAGGAAAACCGACTCCTTTTCTTTCACCTAATAGAAAACCGTAATGAATGAATTTGTTGGAGTGTTATACCTTGCTTTCACTTTCGGTGGGTTCAATCATGAGTGTACCAGGTACAGGCCATGACATCGTGGGTGCGTGGAAACCATAGTCCATGAGACGCTTGGCCACATCTTCTGGCTCGATGCCAGCAGTGTTCTAGAATGACAACATAAACAAGTTTTAGAAACCATATTGGAATGTCATTTAAGCATTTTGGCATTATATAGTTTGGCTTTTATATACTACATTGTCAATCTGAATGCCCAACAATGCATAAGCTCTGTATAATGTATGACATCCAAACAAACCCGATTAGTGTTACCTTGAAACCTCTCAAATCGATAATGAACTCATGAGCAACTGTTCCGTTGACACCACGGAAAAGGACAGGATAGTGGTTCTGCAGTAAACAGAAGATATTAACACAAATCCAAAGTATTCACACATACATTAGGTTTATTAAGTGCATGAAAACGTCGAGCGAAAAATACCTCCAAACGCTTAGCCATGTAGTTTGCATTGAGGATCGCTATCTTGGATGCATCAGTTAGGCCCTTTGACCCCATCATAGCTATATAAGTGTATGAGATTGGCAAGATCAGAGCAGAGCCCCAAGGTGCTGCAGAGATTGTACCCATTGGCTCTAGTTTTTCAGGCGCAGGAATTCCACCCGTTGCCACCTTCAGCACACACACAAACAACAAATAAGCACGACATAAATTCCAAAGGTGGACCCAATGATAGTATGAACCTTTTTTCAAGCCTTGTATATGGTCAATTTGATAACAAGGTCCTGATTGTTAAGCCTTGAATTAGAGCTTACCACAGGGTGTGAAGGCAAGAACGGCGCTAAGTGCTTCTTGACACCAATAGGACCCATACCGGGACCACCTCCACCGTGGGGAATGCAAAATGTCTTGTGCAGGTTAAGATGGCAGACATCTGCTCCAATGAATCCGGGGCTGGTCAGCCCAACCTAGAATAAACAAATCCAATAATTCTCAGGGAGTTTGTTTGTCTGATGAAGATGGAAACAACTGGAAAGTTAATGTTGTTTTCAAGCAACCATTGAAAAGCAGTGAAGCGAATTGAAGACTGAAGAGAATGTAGTAGGCAAAGAAGAAAAACCGGACCTGTGCATTCATGTTTGCACCGTCCATGTAAACTTGGCCACCATTATCATGGATTATTTTGCAGATTTCATCTATCCCTTCCTCATAAACTCCATGGGTTGAAGGATATGTAACCTGAATTTAACATCCCAGTGAACTATCAATGAGTGTCGCAAATGATATAGTTAATATAGTTTTAGTTAGGCTACATGGGTTAATAATACCATGAGAGCTGATAAGTTGTCCTTGTGTTTTTCAGCAGCCTTTCTCAACTCTTCAATGTTGATGTTTCCCTTGGCATCAGTTCCAATAGTAACAATTTTCATCCCGCACATGGCAGCACTAGCTGGATTGGTCCCATGAGCAGAGACAGGGATAATGCAAACATTACGGTGATGGTCTCCTCGGGACTGCAAGAAATTGTCATCATCAAGGAATAGTATTAAAAGATGTCTCAGGAACACATGGATTTCATCTATTGTAACTGATGCCAACAATTAGTTGCTTTTGATAAGAAGGTATTGCCATGATATACTAATTTTAGAGATGAATTCATCAAATCATAGATGTCAACTTATATGAAATTGATAGCACAGAATTTTCCCAAGCAGTAGAACAATCATTAAACTACTTTCCCCTGTAGATTTATTATATCTTACCTAGGTTTCGCATTATTAAAGTATTTAATTATATTTCCATTGAAAAAGCAGGCAACCAAATCAATAGTCAACATACACACCATAAATATTTATATTGACAACTTCATCGTGAAAGATATTTATATTTAAGGTTTCCTTTCAAGTTTAGTCCTTTTGACTTCATGATTCAAGCAGAAAACAGTGATAACACACTTTTGCTGTCTCTATTTTACTTCTAAAGATTAATAAACCAAAGTGGCTCTACATACTACATGAAAGCTTTTCCATGAGGACAATGCAAAAAGATTAAGATACTTTGGCAAGGAGCAATTTTGTTTCAGTTAATGAATATGCCAAACGGATATATTGTGTTACCATGTGATAAGCCCGGATAACCATCAGTCCAGCATACTCTCCAGAAGCACCAGCATTCGGTTGCAAGGAGAAAGAGTCAAACCCTGTAATGGTGCACAAGAGATCTCCCAGATTCTCGAACATTTCCTATACAATTGCACAGAAAACAAAATAAGCATTATTAGATCTAAAACCTGGATTTTACATGATTTCAAATTAGGAAACTACACAGAGAAGTCCAATAAAAACAACACAAGTTTAAAGGATGTACTTGATAACCCTTAGTCTGGTCTACTGGGGCAAAAGGGTGAATCTCTGTGAAGCCAGGCCATGTAACCGGCATCATTTCACTGGTGGCGTTCAACTTCATCGTACAAGATCCTAGAGGAATCATACTGTGACATAATGACAAATCTTTTGCCTGCAACCTATGTAGATACCTAAGAAGCTCATGCTCCGTATGGTACCTAGGAAAGGAAACCAAAATCAGAATTTGTAAATATAGATTAGATTGCAAACTTTCAAATTTCAAATTTTAGATCCTTACGAGTTAAATACAGTGTGTGTCAGGTATGGACTCTGTCTCTCAAGAGAGGCAGGGATTGCATTTCCAACCTCTGAGGCGATAGATGCAGCAGTGAATCCCACCTAAAAATCGTGTTGAAACAGAGCTTTGTCATGTATCCCCAGAGATTTACTGCTATTATAATTTCTGAAGGCATGCATAAGAGTTACAAGCACTCACAGATTTTCCACCAGCAAATAGTTTGAAAAGTGAGTCAACGTCCTCTAAAGTGGTGGTCTCATCGAAAGACACGGTGACCTGTACAAGAAAACCAAAGTTTTAATTACAGTGATTTAAAAAAAAATAATGCACCAAAATGATTCAGAAATCTGCAAACCCCAACTTACAGTAGTCGAATCAACAACTCGCAAGTTCATCTCATTCTTGCAAGCAGCATCTGCAATTGCCTTCGCATCAGCACACTTGATCTTCACAGTGTCAAAGAAGGGAAGATCTTGAACCTCCGCAGTCCCAAGCTTCTTCACACCAGCAGCAAATGTCCCAGCAAGACCATGGACCCTGTGAGCAATAGTCTTAAGACCCTCAGGTCCATGGTAAACAGCATACATAGCAGCCATATTTGCAAGCAAAGCCTGCACAACAACACACAATCCTCAACAAATGAAAACAAAGATATTTATTAATCAAGATGCAATCACAGTTCAACCCTGCGAACTAGAAACAAAGCATTCATCTCTTTTTTGATGGGTAAGTTAGGACTTTATTAGCAAAATAGAAACATTTACAAGCACCATCACAAAAGCTGAGTTTACCTTCTACATACAATAAAGAATTGAAACTAGAGAGATCAGGCATTGGGGTTCTATTACATGGAAGGGTTTTAACTGTATTCACAAAGTAACTACACTGATTTTGTTATGAATCCATGATTCATTTCTAAGCATCCAGATGTGGTAAACTAAGCATTTATTAACCTGCCATAAATTTCACCTTCATATTTTTAAATAAAGAAGAACAACTCTTTAGTTTCATAAAGGTATGAATAAAGGATTGTACCTGAGCAGTACAGATATTGCTAGTAGCCTTATCCCTCCTGATATGTTGCTCCCTTGTCTGCATTGCCATACGGAGAGCAGTCTTCCCAGAAGAATCAACACTAAGGCCAATGATTCTCCCAGGCATCAACCTCTTGTACTCCTGAGAGGTGGCCAAGAAAGCGGCATGGGGACCGCCATAGCCCATTGGTACACCAAATCTCTGAGCAGAACCAACTGCAATATCAACCCCAAGCTCACCAGGTGGCTTCAACACCGTCAAAGCCAATAGATCAGTAGCCATAACAACCTTAACCCCACTAGCATGAGCCTTCTTTACAAACTCTCCATAGTCGAAAACCTCCCCTTCAGTACCCGGATACTGAACCAAAACTCCACAAACATCACCAGACGAGTAATCAATGTCCTTAAGATCAGAAGTAACCACCTTAAGATCAAACCCATCAGCTCTAGTCTTACACACATCAATTGTTTGAGGGTGGCAATTGTTGGCTATGATGAAAGTCTTCCTTTTACCCTTGAGGATATTATTACACATCGCCATGGCCTCAGCAGCTGCAGTTCCCTCATCAAGCAAGGAAGCATTTGACATGGGTAAACCAGTGAGATCAGTAATCATAGTCTGGTAATTCAAGAGCGATTCCAATCGCCCTTGAGAGATTTCGGCTTGGTAGGGGGTGTATTGGGTATACCAGCCAGGGTTTTCCATGATGTTCCTCAAAATGACAGGTGGCACAAAGGTGTTATAGTATCCCATGCCAATGAAGGATTTGAAAATCTTGTTCTTATCAGCCAAGATCTTCATGTGGGAAAACATTTGGGATTCAGTTAAACCTTCATCAAATTTGGAAAACTCCATAGAAGGAAGCCTTATTGATTTGGGGACAGTGGCATCGATCAGGGTATCAAGGCTTTCAAAACCAACAAATTGGGCCATCTTGGATTGCTCATCAGGGGTTGCAGAGTTATGGCGGCGGGGGAAAGTGTCACTGGGTTTTAGTGCATCTACTGAAATGGATCTAGTTTGTACAAAGCTACTAATACCCTTTTTGCCATACCTTCCATTTTCACGGGAAAACACAGGAGAAGAAGAAGAAGAAGCCATAGTTGAGATATACCTTGATTGCAAAAGGAAACCAGAAGAAGCATCTGAGGCGCCATTCTTCTGCTTGGTCTCAGCCAGCAAACGCCTCAGCATTGCCCTGCTAGCAAACCGCCTTGCACGCTCCATTTTCAGATTTTTTTTGGCTCTGAAAACAAGAGTTTGTTTTCAGAGGAAAACAAGAAAATGGAGTAAAGGGTATTATTCAATTTGCAACCTTTATATCAATGGTCCATGGGAGGAAGAGAAGAAGAAAAGTGGTGAGGCTGAATACCAGTAAGGTTGTGTTTATATATATGAGACACACAAAATAATGCAAAGAAACTCTCCTATGAGATCTGGAGTGCCTTAATTAAAATTAAAATAATTGGGTAAAGACAAAACTCTATGGGTGGTGATGGTGGGTTGGTGAATGAAGCAGGGGCCCTTTTCAAGAGTGGGTGAAATAGAGTGATAGAGAGAGTAGGTCAAGTGGGAAGATCGCCCACCATAGAAGGGAAAAAACAGAAGTTTGCTAGCGTGGCAATTGCAGATCACAAGGGAATATACAGCCAGAAAAACAAAATGTTTATCAAGTTGGGGATTTCAAAGGTGATTTGGTTGGAGGGTGTTGTTTCAGAGAGGATTGAGTTTCAATGGATCACATTTACCCAGAAGAAATTGGGTGATTCTGAAAACATCCCAATTATTTGGAAGTGTTGATTTGGGATATTTTTGGAAAGAGTGGATTAGGAAGGTGAAGATGAGAATTGAGGTAATGGTGGAAGATCCTCTTTCACAATTTGCTTATCAATATCTTCTGCCACTCCCGTGGTAATGAAAGGCGAAAACTTTTTGCGGCTTTCACCACCTCAATTCAATCTACTGTATACCCAAAAAGAAAATACTAACTGTAATCGACTTCCACCACAAACATAGCCTCATAGTGTACAGATTGCTGAACAGTGCACATCTACAAACGGAATTTTGTTTTTGTTTTTCCTCGCATAAATCTTTTGGTCGAAATCTAGCTCTGATTTTTGAGTAAGGAATAAGGATACATCGGATTTGGGTCACATACTCACATATCTTTGAATTCCGTTACATTTCGAGTCATGAACCAAGAAATATCACACTAACCTAACTGGTAAAAAATGCTAACTAGAATTTGACTTTTTAATCAATAATAAATTAAAATGATTTAGTGCTTGTTTGGTTAACTAGTAAAATCCCATGATTTGTAAAATCTCAGGAAGTGTCATTTATTATTTGTGTTTGGTTGGAAAAAATTCAGCCAAAAATTCTAGGAAGTCCAATTCCCATGATTTTCAATTCCTACAAAATGGAGGAATTATAATTACCAAGGAAGGGGTGGGTAAGATCTACTTCCACCCTTTTTATTTATAATTATTTTTTCTTTTAAATTTAATTATTTGTAAAATCTCTATTATACCCATGAATCAACTAATCACATTTCATAAATTAGGGTTATGATAGTAACTTTATACAAATTCCCACAATTTTTCAAATCTAAGCAAACAAAATGTAGAAATTTAATTCCTATAAAAATATTTATAACCAAACACTTTTACGCAATTCCTATGAAGTTTAATTCTCGTGATTTAATTTCACATGATTTAATTTCCTAGGAAGTACATTTCCTATGCTTAACCAAACAAGCACTTAATATGCATATATATATATATATATAGTATTATTAGTATATGTTAATTACCAGTGTCTAATAATAAGGAGATAACATACAAGTTATTAATACGCTGAAACGAAGTCGTAGCTACCCGTGGTCCATTGATATGATGGTGACTGATTCCCTTGAAGTTTTACAAACATTTGAGGCGATTGAGTTTAAATATATGCCTCGATTTGGTAATTCTACGGCTGATTGTATCATTAAACTTTGACATCCACTTTCATCCGATCAGTTGAAGACTCATCCAAAACTAAACATTCTCATCCGAAAGGATGCTCTAAGCTAAACTTTCCTGATCTATGCCTAATGTTTTCCTCATAAAAAAACAACAATATATTAATAATTTAAAGTATACCCAGCATAATGAAAATACACATAAAATGTGATAATTAAATTATTTATGGCAATCAAATTATGTTAGGTGTATAACCTTTTTTTTGTTAGCATAGGTATATCAATAGACTAACAATCATTTTTGTTTATATGGATCTAGTAATTTTGATCGAAGCCAAAAATAATGAGAAGCAATAGGATGTATAGTAGTATCTTATTGACTTCACTATTTAATCTGTTTACTCAATATTATACATAATAAAATAGAGGATTTAATATAAGATGGTACTAATAAATTACAAATTCCAGGATTTGACACATAAACTATATAATATATAAAGTCATTGGCATTTATTTCGATTGTAGTTAGGTGGTTAGGACTTTAGATTAGTAGTATGAGATTTCCGTTTTGATTATGATAAACAGTGCAATTGACGAGAAAATAATATATAAACTCATTGAAACTAGATTTTTATGTAATATTAGATTCTTTTAGTACTTTTTTTGTTTGGAAGCTGGAAGCCTCGTATTGAGGCTATATATTTTGTGTGGAAATAGGGTTTTTGGATTTAATCTATGTGCATGGTTGTTGTGGTTAAGAAATCATGTTTGAAAACAAATTAAGGATTCAGGGATGAACAGCCGCGCGCGTAGTTAGTGGAACGAAATTTGATGATGTTATGAATTCTTAGAAGAAAAAGACCCCTAAGATATACTCCTATACTAGCTAATTCATTTTAGTATCTACCTAACACACTCTCTCTTCTATGGTTTCAATTATAAATTTATACTTTTCTTTCTTTTTTTTTTGGTAGAAAAATATATACTTTTGTTGTTGTACGTGTTTAATCCAATCACTTTTTTTTGGTCACTTTATTCTAATCATTTTAGTTTGTGGAAGTGGTCCGAACAAAGTTTAACTTTTGAGTTGGACCAACAAATGTTTATTAATTGGTTATAGAACGTTGAATTCGTGTTTTGATAACTATGAAGTCTTTGTTTAGAGAAAGAGTAGATAGAAAATAGAAATGATCTACCCTCATACATTATAAAGTAAAACTTAAGTCTGTTGTAAAAATTGCGCCACGTGGCATTTTTGAATAAATTAATGTGAAATTATATTTTAATAAATTTTGTAACAACTTATAGTATTCTTGCTATATATACTAAATAGATAACATGTTTATATAATTTTTTATGTTATAATTTTCTATCTATGGATTATTTATTAGTTTACTACAATAGATAAAATATTTATATAATTTTTATATACATAAATTCCTATGAGATGATATTTTCCATATTAATTTAATATTTTTATCTTTTAACAAGATTTAGGGTCTTAATATATTTTTTTTATCTTTTAACAAGACTTGGGCTCCAAGTATAAAATTTATATCTATATAATGATATAATTTAAATAATAATTTTTTTAATGTTGATTTATTTTTATTTTGGGAAAAGATATAATTTTATGTGTAATATTCTCTGTGTAATTTATTCTATATCTATACTATCTATATCTATATCTATACTTCTATATCTATATCTATATCTATATCTATACTACTATAAATGAGTAGCGGATTTTTTAACGCTCAGCCGTCGATAGTGAAGTTTTATAGATTTTAAGCCCCTTGAGCTCATCAACGGTCTACAACTAAAGAGCTCAGCTCGTTACAGCGGCTTCTCTCCTCTCTCCTCTTCTTCTTCCTCTTTCTCCTTTCTCTCATCTTCCGTTGCGCCTTTTCCTAGGACTGTTGCTTCTTTCATCTCTTTTGGCTTGGAGTATCGGTGGTTTTTGATTGTAAGTCGGAATTGAAGTGCTATCATCGTCGGAATTGAAGTGCTGTGAAGATCGGTTCGATTAGTTCTTAAGCTCGGTGGGTTTTGATTGCAATCAATTAGGTTTCGATTTGTGCTTACAATCGGTGGGTTCGAATTGTAGTGGTTCGATTAGTTCTTAAGCTCGGTGGGTTTTGATTGCAATCAATTAGGTTTCGATTTGTGCTTACACTCGGTGGGTTCGAATTGTAGTGGTTCGATTAGTTCTTAAGCTCGGTGGGTTTTGATTGTGATGAATTACTGGCTTGATTTGTTCTTAAGATCAGTGGGTTTTGATTGTGATGATTTAGGTTTTGACGTTTTGAGGCCTGGACGGTTTGAGGTTTCCCCTGATCTCTTGTGTGTTGTTTTGCAACAGGTGGTTAGCGTCTCTTCTTCAAGGTCTGTTATCAATGGCGGGTGGTCCGTCCCTGAGTTTGCAGCATTGTCTGGTTACTGAGTTCCTCGTTGTTGCAATTGGTTCCACTGCTGCTACTGCGCTGTATTTCCTTGAGGTGCTTCCCTTTTGTTGGGCTATTGTTATTGTTCCTGTTTAACTTTGTTGTGTTCTTCGTGTTTGCTCTTTAAAATGTTGTCCTTTGTTGTTCAGGCTTCGGGATGGAGTGTTGAGGATGCATTGGAGCGCTTCTATGCAGGCAGTGGTAGCGGCTCATCTCCTTATTGTTCGATTGGGGTTGAGCGTGATGCTAGGTTGGATTTGACTGGTTCTAGGTATTTAGTTTATGTTTATTACCATCATTGTTGTGGAGCTCGGCTCTGTTGTTTATTGCCGTGTGTCATTCATCTCTGTTGTTATGTTGTAGTTTTGCCTTTGGTTGTTCGTCTCGGTTGGCTGATGCCTCTCTCTGGTCTGAGGAGGTTAGAAGCGTTTATTTCTGGGCATTGTGGCTCTTTTTGTGGCCCTGCATATTTTTTTTTATTTTATGGCGTGTGTTTGGTTGTTGTGCTCCGTTTCTTATCGTCCACCGACTTGTTTCAGAGTTGCGCTGTCGGAAGCTATTTGCCTTGTTCTGCTGTTGCTGACCGGGTTGGTATTGTCGTTTCGCATAAACGAACTATTCATGATGTGGTACCCATTGGAGTCTTTCTTTTACATATCTTACTGTTGTGCTTGTCTTATATTTATGAGGTCATTCCTGTGTATTGCTTTGTTGTTGTCCTTGCTACTGCTCTTTTCTGACAGTCATAATATGTGTGCTTCAGATTGGCACCGCCAATACAGATGCTGTCGGTGCTCGAATGCCTACTGTCGCTCAACCGGTGGAACAAGTTCGTTCTACTATGCTGTTGTTTGCTACTCTGACTGTCTTCATTTGTGTGAGTGTCTCTGACTTACTCTTCTCAGAGCTGTTACATGGCTGTTTCAGATTCCCGCTGAAAATGTCGCTGTTGTGGCTGTTGAAGGGCCTCTTGTTTCTCACTTGATGGAACAGGTTTGGTGTATTCCACTGATTTGAATTTGATCATATGCTTGTTTCTCTGAGAGATTCCTTGTTGGTTGCTTTATATTCTGGGTGCGTTTCGTGTCTTCTGTTTTGTTTGTAGGTTGTGTCCGCGGTAGGCCTTATTCCTTCTGATGGTCCTACGTCTCCTGGGCCTGTTTCATACGTGTTGCCTTTACCAGTCGTACGCCGAAAACGTCGCACTACTGCACAGGTGTTTTATTTGTACTTGTTTTGTCCATGCCTTTGTCTCTTTTGTAATTTGGTCGGTGTACTTTATACAACTTGTTTGTGTGTTTTTTAGATTGTTGTTGATAATGCTGCTGCTGCTTTGCATCGTTTTCCTGTTGTTTCTGGCCCACAGGTCCATATGCGTCTCCTATTATACTTATTATTTCCTTCCTTCTCTGTAGATTATGCGTCTCCTATTATACTTATTATTTCCTTGTTGGTTGCTTTATATTCTGGGTGCGTTTCGTGTCTTCTGTTTTGTTTGCAGGTTGTGTCCGCGGTGGGCCTTATTCCTTCTGATGGTCCTACGTCTTGCCCAGGAGACGTAGGACCATCAGAAGGAATAAGGCCCACCGCGGACACAACCTGCAAACAAAACAGAAGACACGAAACGCACCCAGAATATAAAGCAACCAACAAGGAAATAATAAGTATAAAATTAGACCATAATCTACAGAGTTAACAAAACCCATCTATATCTAGATACATCAAAAGGATGCCAAAGGCATTACAGTCTAATTCCCAAAAGTCTAAACCATATTCACCTACAAATACCCTCACCTGATTATGGCTCTAATATTATACACCAAAATTAGCCCGTAATGTACAGAGTTAACAAAACCCTTTTCTTATAGCATCTACATTACATTTAAGCATATCAAGCTTTAATAAGGTTAGATTGACTTCCCTAAGGAAGCATAAGGCTTTCCACAAAGTCATAACTAATAGACATATAATCTGGTTGCTGGAGTCCGCTCTTCACAATCACAGGAGTCCAGCTGGATGCAGTGTCATAAACAACAAGGTCGCTGCTTGTTGATACTAGAATCCTGTAACATTCTTCCACATCTACCACAACTTTTATTTGACTTATATAAGATGGAAGAGTTATCCCAATGACATGAACCCATGACCCTTGTGTATTTGTGTAAATGTTGCATGTCTTTTCCATATCCAAATACGCAAGTGCAAGACTCCCGCGCCACTTGCAAGGCAGTGGGTGATAATGAAAGTAGCCACCTTGCTTTATAGATGGCGCGGTGTCAATCGTTTCAAATCTTTCGTGTTCAAAGTCAAAGCACACTAAAACCACATCCAAAGCGTCCTCACCAGTTCTATATATATAGGATACCCAGTACGCTTTTGTCGCTATCACTATAGCTGGATTTTGAACTACTGGCTGGCAGTATCGAATCTGGCCCAACGAGATCTCTTTCTAGTGTAGCCCACTTGAAGTGTTAAGATCCGCATAGCCAAATTTGTGATTCGTTATCACCAATTTGAAAATTATAACTTTATACTCTTTGTTGCAGGGGTTTATCCAGAATGCAGAATAGATATTTTCAAATTCATGAGCGTACTCATCTTCCCAATTATAATACGGCTGAGAAAGGATCGAAAACTTATGCATTGAAGGGTTCCATATCAAGATATGAGAATCGTCGTCATAAAGACAAACGAGGCCATGCAGGGTGCCGACAAGGCGAAATTGCTCAGCGTTAAACTCAAGCGGCAAATTCAGAATATCCAAAGAGGGAACACTGTGTGTATCAATAGCTAAAAATTCCGGTTCCTCGTATGCCAGAATGATTCTGGGCTTCTGCAGTGTGAGGTGTTGTTGCATGAAAGAAGGAGAGTCAATCAAGGACTTCCACCATCTGCAAACACTTCGAAATCGCAATAGGGCTTTCACCGGTAAACACTTTAGGATCTCGACCTGAGTTTCTTCGGGAATGTAATCCGACATTTGAGCAAAGATTGACTTAATTTATTGCAACAGTAGAGTAATCGCTTTAGATTTGAGAGGAGGAGAGCAGATACGAGAGGTATTTAGAAAAGGCTAAGAGTTCTGAATTGGGAAGATGGATCTGAGTTTTTTCAGTAATTATACCTTGTCGCAATGAATACAGTGAAATTATAGTACTTTCTCGAAAGACCCTGACATCCATTTTTGACTTGGACAGGCCCGTAACTGGATATAAATTTTATACCTTCTCCTCGACAACCTCAAATCCATTTCTCCCTTGTACAGGCCCATTAATACATAAAAATTGTCGTAATTCAGTAGTTCTCTCCGACACTCCGGATTCTTTTTTTAATTCAATAGGCCCAATAACCGACTTCGGCCCATTACCTGTGGATATAATCTTTCCTTATTATAGATATATTTATAACGCCAATTTTAACTTTGAGATTTGCACCACTTATTATTCTAATTATATAACTATATAATAGCTTTTACCACAAGTTTAAATGCTCTATATACGCATAAATCTAATTTATAAATTCATTTAGGGTAATGATCCATAAGTCAAACGTAAGGCATAATATCATAAATAAATAAATTTACGCTGACATGCATCCCCTTCAAGAATAACATAGATGCTTTTATTAGCCATCATTTAAGAGAACTATTACATCAGAGTATCCCATTTATTTGATAACAACCTTCATTTGCGACTAAAATCTTATGTAGTCGTCTATATATCTCTGCAAGGCTCGATGACATGCCCTTTGTATTTCAGTTCTTCTCCTGCCAGTACTCATTGCTACACCTGTAGCATGTTGTATCAAGTCTTGCAATGGATAAAACTGTTTCTTTTTACCGGACAAAAAGGACAGGTGTACATTTCATCCCGCCTTTTGATCTTCGTTTTACCTACAACAATTTTGTTATACACCTTACTTGCGTACTCCTCAATTTCTGACTCACTGATATCAGTCGCATCTGATTGGTCAGACATCTAAAAACATATAAAACAACCATTATAACTCAGGAGAATGACATGGATGATATAGAAATATATATATACTCTCTTGACCCCTTTGGCCTAGCCACATAGAGCACTACTTTTAACAAGAATATGAGTCTATTTACATACTTTTGCATATAAACTATCATACTAAGGTGTGCATAAGTCGTGACTATGTCACTTGCAAACGTTCTAATGTATAGCTACAACTAAAACAACATATATTTTATACCCTTGTTTGATAACTAATGCCACATACTTTATCGTGAGATACACCTCTTTAGCTGCATCTGCATTCCTTAATAGAGCATAAACACAATCCCGTCATGCCACCCACTATATGTAGTGAATATATGAATGCGACAATTAAATAAAAACACAGATGTTGCTGTATATATAGCGCTTAACCTACCACAGCAAATGCTGCCACGATATGGACACATGTTATGGTCTTAGTAGCATGCAAAACAGACAGATACATATAGAGATTGCATACAATAGCGTACAAATGTACATGTATCCATATCTAATAGCATACAAATGTATGTTCACCAAAACGTCTAGCGTGGTGGAATGCATTTACCTTCTAATATTGTCTTTACTCACCGCCAAATACAAATTGCATTTTGTAGGACTGGGCCGTTCAAACTGTCTGACTGGCCCATAGACTGGAGCCCAAATTCATGTATTTTATCATGTCAATATAGCCCACCAATCCAGTTACAGGAGTTCCAACTTCAGCTCTACCCAACAGCTATAGTCCCAAATTCATAACCTGAGCCCAACTATTATACAAGATTCCAGTACTACGCTTATTGGCCTCAATAATGTTGGTATTTATCCATTTTTTAACGCTGCAAATCTCGCAACTTTTGGTTGAACCCTATCACACAAAGGAAAAAAAATATGGATTCCAAAAGCCATTGAGCGATAGCATCTTCACCGAAGAGGTATGTGCTCCAACATAAAAAAAATTTCTTATGACATGTGCATTTCATCAGTAAACTGTGCTTACAAAGATTCTTATTGTTTCCTTTTGGATCATATTTTTTTTATCTTTTAATTTTGAATTCGTTATTGATTGGGTACTTCACTGTTGATTACAAGACATTAGTATCTGCTTGAGAAGTGCTGTATTTTCTGTATTTCAGGTAAATATGTCATTCATAAAATTAGGGTTATACCTGTTGCTCTCTGTAAACTTATATGTCTATTGCTTCAGGATAAACTATTTAAAGTTTATAAACTCTGACTATAATATCCACAATTACTTTTTCCTCCATCTCTATACACTGGCACTGTACTTAACTACCTTCTTGAGACGACAGTAAAAGCCATTCATTTAACCAAGTCATTACTTTGTTCCAAAACGAATACATTCTGTCTTCCAATACATTTTTTGTATTTTCAATATACAAGAATGACTCAAATTTGTGAAAAAACTTATGATAATTGAGAAAACCATTATAGATTAACACAAATGCTGTATTTATATTTGCATTGTACATGTATTTTCTCATCACTTCTCTTACTGTTGGCCTCATTTCTATATGATTACTAAAATTTATGCAGTCAGATCATTGTCTACTGATGAGTTATATCTTTTACATTTCTACCCTGATTCAAGCTCTCAAACTCATGTAGCTTATAGGTAATGAACCAATTATGCCTTCATGTCAATCACTATTGCATAAAACATTGATAATTGGAAGTGAATACTGAATCAGACTTGAAAACGCAGCTCTTTCCTCTTCAATACAGCACTTCCAAATCCTCAACATCTGTGAAATTGGCTTCTCGATTCCTTCCTTCTCTATGTTCCTCTAATATCTTATTTTTGTATATATGCAATTCCGTCCTTAAGCCTGTTCTTTTCGATTTCCTTCTCAAATTCGGATCTAGGTTAGGTCTTTGTCTTCCCTTCACACAATTTTTTTTCCTGGGTTTCGAATTGTTTGTACAATATTGCCCTTCTGAGTAATTGAACCTTTAGATGTGCTCGTTATTTATTTGTTGCTCATTGAATTATTAGTTCAAAGGGGTTTAATTAAGATGTCTTAAGATCATCTTAATATGAGTTAAATTAGGAGAAGGTGATCTGCTTTATATTTATTATGCGTATATTGTGCTCCAAACAAGTACCACAAGCTGGCAATTTATAATCATTAGTGATTTGTTGAAGTCTTGTGCACATACTCTTTAGTTCAATTTCATTTTTAACTTATAATAGAATGTATTTATTCTTGATCATCTAGGTTTTGAGGTAGGAGCAGGGTTAGTGTAAACAAGATCAAATAAAGGTCTTGAATTACATATTAGGCCTAAAACTGGCAATTAATAATCCTATTACATACCAAGCCCATACCTCGGCCCATTCGGTGTACCAAGCCCATAGATCGGCCCAAAGGATATACGCTGTGGTTATAAGCGCCTTTCATACATTTTCCTTCCTCGATTGAACCGAACTCCAGATCTAGGTTAACTCGATCTCTCGTCCTACAAACTGCTTCAACTCTTCCTATTATTTCTCAAAACAACGACATATCTACAAATTTGACCTCGTTCAATGCAGGCCAGTGTCTAATTACATATTCCGACTGTCTTCATCGCCGTACCGTCTCAACCCTTTTCCCCGACCACTGTGTACACCTTAAAAGGTCAATATTCTTCCTTTCTCTTATATCGCCCTGCATCTACATCTACACTGTGTTCTTTATGGTGTGGACATACATGCCAAGATTAAGCTATTTTACCTATTACTAATTTTATTTACAGATATTCCTACTTTTCCTTAATATTTCATTTGCCTCTTGTTACTGCATAGGTACAAATTATTCATGATTCCATGAATTTTTCCTGTACATGCAAGCACACTCATTCCATGCGAACAGATTATATTGTTTATTTTCTTTTGCTAATCGCTCTTAACTTTGTTATACTACATGGTGTTTTCTTGGATATGACCCAAATTATCCTGTTTTGTTGAAAGAATGACACCTTTATAGCTTTCCTCCTTTACAAAGTTGTACCTTTTTTTGTAAAAATGTTGCACCTGACTATAACACTCTTACCTCTTCGCATGCCTGCACAGCTAAAACATGAATAGTGAATCCGATACAGATAACACCCTAGATTCCGAAATCTCTGATCAGACTACAGACACAGATACAAATTCAGGTTTACAATTTCCAACCCTCACTTTAACATATACACTGGTTATTATGTGAAATGTTTAAATGTACTTACTTCCATTACATATTTTGTGAAAATCATTTATAGAATCAACTGCAAGTGAAGAAGTTGTTGATCTAAGCAGCTCCGATTCTGGTACAACTTAACATATACTTTTATAAATTTATGTATTATAATATGTGACTGTATTTTGTTATCACTTATTAAACACTGATCCTATCTATAGATGACGACATGCTAGATCCGGCCGAAGAGTGTTTCACTCTCGTAATCCAACGAAGAAATCTCCAAGGAATAGGAGGGCTTGTAGGTTTTTTTTACATAAAAATCCAATACTTGATCATAAGATACCATACACATTTACACATTGTTCGTGTTTTTGCAGCGCTTTCCAGCCCACATAGTTCGTCGCCTTTTCTATCCCAGGGTTGGACAGCCGAAAACAGTGCAGTTGTTTGTCAATTGGCAAGCACCAGCCTATGTAATACATTACAAGATTGATAAAAACTTCCGTTACAGAATCGAATTGACTGTTGGCTGGAAGGAGTTTGCCCATACACATGACTTTCATGTTGGTGATTCATTGCAGTTTTGGCTTATAGTTCCCGCAGAGCATATGTACTCTGTCATTATTATCCGGTATGTATTATTCATGTTCCATTCTATGACATGCTTGTGTCATACAACTACCACAGAATAATATTGTATATGCATTGTATTATGGTCTAAGAACTTATTCTTTTTTTCCCAACAAATGTTGTACTACAATTTGTGACACCACCATCGTTTTTCCCTTTGCCATATATAAATTATTGTCCCTCCTATTCTAATTTAGAATGTCGCTAATACTCTCTCACCCAAATTTTTTATTTTGTAGCTCTTAATCTGGACTATTCATATACCTCTGAAGTTGACGATACAGCTAACAATCTCTCACTCTCTACATGAATATGTATTGTACTCATGTGTTTTTACAGTATCTCTTATTTGACTCATTGTCAGGTATCATCTGTGAATAGCTGGTATTACGGTAATCATTACTGCATTACAAAGGCAGACATTTTGGCCTCTACTTCGATAAGCAACATATGCATTTTCAATTTGCAGCTGAGGAGCTCTACTATATGCTTATCGCACTGCACGCTTACTATCACAATATGATTTTGTGCTCTTAGATCTTCTAGACTAATCGATCAAATTGCAGTCATTGTCAAAATCTCCGGAACTCATTCTGTAGCAAATATTATTCGGAAATTATGTCCTCCATGTAACTCTGTATTATGATGGCATTAGTTTCGTATAACTGATATGGCATCGCTCGCCTTTGAAAGCCCCTCAGACTATCCTATAAGACAAAGACATTATATTCACACCATTCAAAAATTAGACCTCGTTCTAGGTTGAGCGTGATGAGGGGCTTAGGTATTTATAATTACTTAGGTTGTTCAGGCCACATTCAAAAATTAGACCTTGCCTGCAATCATAAAATCTTTCCAACACACACACCACACTGCTTTTTTCAACAAATTTCATTATCTTACACATGGAGGATGCATCACACCATTACTTAACAACATTTTAAAAACTCTTGTACAAATACCTACTCCAAAATAAATTTTATCACAAGCATTACAAATTTCAAATTAAATTCCTTAACAAAACTAAAAACAAGATAGACCAGATTTAGATTTTACATTTTACTTGACCATAATTTAAAACTTCCTCTGAAGTATGGTCATAAGCAGCAATTATGATAACAGATTGTCATTCATTTTTTCAAATGAAATTGCTCTTCCTCTATAGGTGGTCCTTCATGGCCTGTTATGTCAAATGATGCTCAAAGAAGTGAGACAGTAAAGGTAAAAAAAATTGATTCTTTCATGCTGCTCATGTACAAAGTTAAAATCATGTGAAAAACAATTAAAATTGAAAACCAAAATTAAAAAGTTCAAGTATAGGACTAATTAAAGAGCAAATTATGTCTTCATCTTTGGCCAAATTCTATTTATACAAACCCAGCTTCTAAAACAACAATCCTTTTATATACCAAGCCCATACCTCGGCCCACTCGGTGTAGAAAGCCCGAAGTTTGGCCCAAAGGAAAGACGAGTGAGTCATCGGTTATCATCTCTTTTAAGTGCTCCAGTTCACCAAAATCAATGCACCGGATTCGGATTCAGCAGTCGGGACATCACTTTTGTTGAGTACGTTTGTTGAATTATCCATGTCTTTGCCTAATTTTTTGTTCTCTATTTCTCTTCCTTTTGTTTTTAAATCATCCTTTATTATTTAATTTTGATTTTGAATTTGTTTTACCTCTTCTATATTCGTAACTTCATTCTTGATTGATTTTGGTGTTTGATTTTCATAATAGAAAGACGGAATCCAATCAAATCGGACAGAGGTCAGGCAGGAGTTTGCACAAGTCGGCGGCGAGAAGTGTTGGTGGAGCTACAGACGAGTAAATAGGAGGAAGAGGCGCACCATATCGTGATCTAAATCGACTCCAATTCTCTTTCGATCATTACTTGGGTAGGGTTATTCATCTTCATCCTGTCTCAAGTCTCGTTTAAAGCTAGACCAGTTTCTTCTCATCTTAGCTTCTTCCTCTTTGTCATTGTTAAACCATTTTCACTATAACTGTGCCCTGCGATGATAGATTTCTTATAGTATTGGTTTTGTGCTATCGTTATTTTCACTGATTTTACCCAATTTACCTCATTCCTGACAAAATATTATACCCAACGTATATCAAACTGTAGCTATTAACAGATACAGGTTGCAATTGTACAATAGTTAAACAAATTTATCAACCAATTTTCAGTCACCCTCAACTCACTCAATTTTAACAGTACATTGAATAATGCATATTACTGTCCTCAAATTGAGCATGGAATAGTGCTTCTCTCAATTAACACAGATTCAATTGTGGACTCATTACACTCAGCGTTACATATCCTTGTTTGGCTTTTCTCTTGCCAGGGTTCATCGTCCATGGCAACATCTTGAGCACTTACTCTTAAAGAGTTCCTAATTACACTGAAATTGAGCCTTACTTTGTTGCAAGGCTGCTTCAATTAAAATTCTTTGGTTCTATTGATTTCTGTTCTGCACTTTGCAGTTTTCATGGGATTTACATTTTGCATTTTTAAGTTATAGATATCAAAAGTTGTAGCAATAATTACAATAATCTACTCTTATTTGCATGATACAAACATAATTAAGTAATGCTAATATTAAGCACGTGTCCTCTGCCAGACTGGGCTCTGCTGTTGTACTGCTTTTTAGCTAATGGATGGACTTCCACACGAGCTTTTCTTACATATTCTATGCCTCATGCCAGCAAAGGATCTCGTAAGGAACCAAATTGTAGCAAAGAAATGGCACTCACTGATCAGGACGTCTTACTTTGCACACCACCATCTTTGCAACTTCCCAGGGAATACAACAGAGGCCAATTTGCTTGTCATACAAGGCTTGGACTTTGAGGCTGTCATTCGTTCATCAACAACCATTGTACGGCTGTCAGAGCCCTTGACTACCCTCGCCTCCCCACATGATAATGGGAACTGGCGATGCCATCAGTCATGTGATGGACTTTTGCTTTTGACCCAATACACTGGTTGGTTTCACACGAACATTAGGCTCAACGTACTATGGAATCCTTCAATAAACAAGACACTACTCCTACCATACCCAACAATACCAACTTCTTACGATACAGTGTCTATACGCCGAGCTGTACTTGGCATCGCATTCGACAAATGCACAAAGTCCTATAAGGTACTGGCACTGCTTTTCCATAAGAGCTTATTGGCACATGACACACTGTTAAACATCGATACTCTTCACTGCATACTTGTTCCACACAAGAGCCATGATATTTGGTGGGTGGATCACCTTCTCTACACAACTGTTGTAGAATATGAGGGGCATCTTATATGTACGTACTATGACAGTGCTACCAAAAAAATACACCTTCTACTTTGCCACGTTACAACTGGTGCTATAAGTATGATGCCATGCCCAGATTTCGACAACAATGCAACAGAAGAACAACATATTTTCAGTGTCATTGTTGTCGACAACGGAACAATGCTGGCAATGACAGATTTTGAGACCTGCCTCTAGATCCTGAGTCCATCAGAAATGCCACTACAATGTCGAACATGGCAAAGCCGCTACATCTTTGCAATGCCACCGGCAAACACAGCTCAGTTCACATTTCACAATGAGCTCATATTACAACAGAGAGACACTTTACCACCTTATGCCATCCCTGTTGGCGACACCTTGGCCGAGTACACAGAAATTGGAAGACGCTGCCATTTTGAAAACAATACGGCCTACAATATCGTCCTACCTTTCCAAGAATATGTTGAGTTTCATTGGATTCTGCCTCATACCGAAAGCCTCACTCTTCTTAACAATACAACGGCTACAAATACTTCTCCCTCTGCTTGTTTCTTCTGATACTCAACTACAATGTATTTCCACGCCATCTGACTCTGAATATTGGGTACTACTGCTCTTATAACACTTGTCAATATTCGTATCTTTCATAAGCCTCTGCTATTATCCCTAACTATTGTCTGGCCAAATTTGCAGTGCAACGCTGATGCAGAGTTTTACAGGACTTACCATATTGCACCGATCCACAGCCTCGCATCTTTTGTTGTTTCTATATGGTTTTTTTTATCCAACTTAACATTGTGTATTATAACATATCATAACATGTTTCTCTCTTTAACTTCCCGTATGAACCAACTATATAAATATTATATATGTGTACCATATCTGTTTTCCTTTTCAATGTCTGACGTATATAACATACCAAAACTACAATTTTGTTCAATCTTAAACCCATTATCAGATACAACTACAAATAAATGAAACAGAGGGAAAAAAGCAACCAACTGATATAAATACACCTATCTCGTATTGGGCCTTAATATTTAAACCTGTATTGTAGCCCAACCATAGGTTACAGTGAAAAAAATCGGTGAATGTGCGCAGTGATTATAAGCGACTTTCATACATTCTCCTTCCTCGGTTCGACCGAACTCCAGATCTAGGTTAACTCAATCTCTCGTCCTACAGACTGCTTCAACTCAACCCTTTTCCCTGGTACTGTTGCGTACACATTAAAGGTCAATATTCAATCTTTCTCTTATACCATCTTGCATAATTTTATATGGAGGCCATAGGTCACGAATTCAGATATAGATATGAGAAAGGCAGACGCAATAGAATCGAAATTACAAACAATTGGGTTGATTTCAGAGATAGCAACAACCTAAAAATTGGGGATGAACTAAAATTTACGCAACTGGCGTCTACAAACCAATGGTACCTCTATCAGATTGCTATGTACGCTTTACTTGGAATTAAGCTTTGCTGTATACTACCTCTTTCAAGTTTCAACCCTAGAGCTAATCCACTATATATTGGACTAATTTTTATCCCATTCTGTTATATACCTGTTAGATTTTCATCAGAAGTCGCGCGCACAGTTACAAGACACGCCGACCTTTATTACTCCTACTTTTGCACTTAATGCGTTTGCACCCGCTATAGTTGCTAACAAAAAGTTGGGCTACTGTGTCGTTGTTTTTTTGCTTTCTTAACTTAGATTACTATTTTGTTGTGTACTGTGATTATTTTCCTACTGCTGTTTCTACTCCTTCTATATACTAATATTTAAATAGTTTATGTTTCCGACTTCATGTTTATTTCCTGACTTCATTATCCTATATTTGCAATTTCACATTTTGATTTTCTCTTATAGCTGTTTATGAGTGCATTAGGAGATTTGGATTAATTAGGTTTCCTCTTTACTCTCGTCCATTCAATTTGCCTAAAGTCAACATATATTGATGACATAAATACAATAAGCAAGGTTATTGTTTTAACTTATAGTTACATAGAGATTATAAAACAACTGAAACAGTGTTCAATTGTTTTACTGTTTAGGCTATTCTATGATACTCTTTTACAGGTTTTGTTAACATCTCCGAAATTCACACTATGTATGCTACAATATCCATTCTTTCCTGCATTAATAGTTGCTCACCTCTCCTTATTTTTCCCCTATATCAGATGACACCACATGAGGTTTATAATCTTTACACTCAAAATTCCGCTGCTCTGCATAACATATCCGACGACATCCTCTCCCACATCCTGAGCTACCTGCCATCAAAGGATCTTCTTAGATGCCAATCTGTTGCCACAAATTGGAAGGAAATAATACGAAGCAGTGAATTTATCGATGCTCACATCCAAAATTTTGAAAACAACGTGAGCGAGGCTGAACTACTCGTACAACAAGAAAGGGAAGAACACTTTGTAGTGCGATCCACCGCAACTCTTTGCCAACAGGAACCACCACTAGATATACTACCACTTCGAAGGCCGTTTCACAGCTGGACAACCTATCAGTCCTCCAAAGGCCTAACCTCAATTGTGCAGTACGCCGGACATAAGCAGAACAGACCCCTTCTACTATGGAATCCTTCAATCCGAAAAACACTCCTCTTACCAGACCTTCCACAGCCTCCAGATACAGACCCAGTCTCTATCACTCATACCGACTTGGGCGTAGCTTACATCAGTGCACAACGCACATACACAATGACAAAGCTTATATTCAACGAAAACCAGCTCTACAAGGTTGCCTACTACAGCCTCAACACGCTACAGTGGGACACTGTCGATCCCGAGATTGAAGGACTCATCTAGGCTGACTCATCTGAAATTACATCCGGGACACCCTATAAAGACCAACTCCTCTGCCTTGTGTATGACTTTCCACTATTCACAGTTCGAATGCTAGCTTGCCACACTACTACTGCAAAAATCGACATCAACCCTTGCCCTGAAGGCGCCTACATGCTAGCGAACGAACCAGCCGATTTCGATCTCGTAATTTTAGATGGACATGTGACAATCGGCCTCTTAGTCTTCCTCACCTCCATATGGACACTAGAACAACAAGACACACCAATAGCACAACACACATGGCTGAAACGATACACCTTCTCACTGTCCTTTAGCCATGCAGTACACATCACACTAGAAAATGACTCATCCTACATCACAGATTCAGAGAGCCCGTGGCCGAAGACACTAACGCTTATATTGAAATAGGAAGACGACATTGCCTTTCCACAAACACCACCTCAATTATCACTGCACCAGCAGCAGCATACAGAAGAATCAGATACATATCCACACACATCCAAAGCATGGCTCTATTGAACAGCAGCAGTGCAAAGACTGCCTCACCAAGCTATTACATCTACCTCAACAGGAACATCACTTATACTGCACGCCAGTAAAACAGTCAGGTTATTTTCAAACCAATCTGTCATGTTATCTGAATTTCCTGGTACACCTTTGTATGGAGTTTTTTAGACGTCACTTTGTATATGCATTGCATTAATGTGTAACAACCTTTTCATTTTTTTTACAAAACAAATGTTGTACTACAATTTGTGACACCGCAATCACTTTTTCCCTCTGACATATATAAATTATTGTCCCTTCTATTCTAATTTACAATGCAGCTAATACTCTCTCACCCAACTTTTTAGTTTTGTAGTTCTTAATCTGCAGTATTCATATATACCTCCGAAGGTGACAATGCAGCTAACACTCTCTCACTCCTTATATGAATATGTATTGTACTCATATGTGTTTACGATATCTCATATTTGACTCATTATCAGGTATCATATGTGAATAGCTGGTGTTATGGTGATGATTAGTACATTACAAAGGCTTTTTTGGCCTCTGCTTCCATAAGCAACATATGCACTTTCAATTTGCAGCTGAAGAGCTCTTCTATATGCCTATAGCACTACACGCTTACTATCTCAATATGATTTTGTACTCTTAAATCTTCTAGACTACTAAATCAAATTGCAGTCATTGTCAAAATCTCCCTAAGTCATTTTGTACCAAATATTATGCGGAAATAATATCCTCCATGTAACAATTGTATACAACTTCAACTCTATATTATCATAGCTTTAGTTTCGTATAACTGATGCTTCCTCAGACTCTCTTAAACATATTTTCTTATTTTTATTATATTAAAACTGAGACTGCCTTTGCTGACAATCTAAACAAAGATTGTGTCAACAATAGAATGGATAAGATGTTCCTCTATAAGTGGTCTTTCATGACCTGTTACATCAGCTGATGCTGAACAAAAATAACATTCAAAATAAAAAATATTGATTCTTTCATGCTGCTCGGCCTTATATCTACACACTCAGTATTTTCAGCAACATATGTACTCGTGTTTCTATACTAATCACATTTCGTAAGTAAATTATGTAAACGGAACCAAGATGCGCGCCGCAGCATACGGAGAATTTCAGGCCTTACACCAGACATTCCTATACGCCATTCTAAAGGAAAGATGAATATATGAAATACATAATGCTAAAGTCCTGCCGGTCCCTGCTTGCTATGATGCATATCCACAGGAAATACGTTTCTCAATTTGGAAATTCAAGTCATGTAACTCCACAGGACAACTAAGCAATCACAAACCTTCAAATTGGAGAAACACAATGTTAATATAATTAAACAATCATGTTCACAAAACAGAATACATGCATTTGTTAGCAGGTAAGTACCGCTATGATATTTAATGTTACATATTAATAAAAATACTTGAACTGCCATTTAATATAGCTACTTAAATAATAGGATGTAATAGAAAATAGCCTAAAAGTTATGCTTCTCATGTTCCTTTCAGAGTCTGCAAGTTTTACCATGATTGGATCCATGAAAAGGTGTCCTTCCTTTGAATCTCAGATCAAGCCTATGCATCTATTTTATGAAACTCCAATTGTCCAAATGATCAAACCCAATTCAGTGCCAACTCACGAGGGAAATCCACATAAGAACCCCTATAATCAGAAAAAAAATTTCACTGGAATATGATCTTTACATGTTTTGTCTTTAGCTGGAAGCAAACCACCAAAAAAACCAAGAAGGACATAATCTAGGCTTTTGCACGAAGAATTTACATGACTCATCAAGTGTGCATCTAAATCGTGCAATAGGGCCTACAAATGTTAAGGGAAACAATCAAATAAGTTGATGTAAGAGTAATTAAATTGAATACAAATCAATAGAAAAATGACAGCTTACTTAATTTGGATATTACAATCTTTAAAATGCTTTAACACAAAAGGTTAGGTGCTACGTAATTCTGAACAACACAAAAGTCTAGCACACAACAAAGTATCTAATTTCAGTCAACAAATCCATCTCAAAATGTGAGGCAACAGGCTAAATTCTCTTTTGGGCTTTTTATCAAACACCTTAAGTGCAGTAATAACAGAATACTAATCACTATGTAGATTAATAATTTGTACTAACTGACCCAAAAAAATTCAATACTCATTCACCAGTTGAGTAGAAGAGTAAGAAGTTCTCATTCCTTCAACAGGAAGTTCACAATTATACATCAATATTATAATTGTAACGTTTGAAGCACCATAAACCATGGAGATTCGAAGACATTAACAATGCAAAACTTTGGCTACAAACCTGAATCTTGGCATATTGATTTAGTGTTGCAAAAGATTAATTTTCTCATATCAAGACAAAATAGTTATTAATTTAAAATGACCAAAATCTCTTTCAGACATTTAATCAAACACCTTGGCTTCATTACAAATTTCATATGCCACATAACAACACAAAAGCTCAAGTAGTAGAAGAAAGAAACACATCAATTGAAATAAAAACCATAATAAATTAGATTCAAAAGCTGAAACAGATATAGATTTTGATGTAAAAGAAAATCTCCCCAAAGTAAAATTCAAGACAAGCCCATCACATACACCCAATGACCCACCTGAACAATCGATGAAACCAACAATTGCTTTAGGGTTCATTTTGTTTCTCAATTCTACAGATAGCTTTTCATTGTTGTGCTGGTGCCTTCATCAAGAAGATGAATGTTCAACTTTTTTTGGGTCGAAGAAGACGAATGTTCAACTTGCATTAACATTGCTCTGCCTATACCAATTCTCTGTTTAGTGCACTATAGATCTATTATTGCATTGCCACGCGATTCCAAAATTAAACTTAAGTACATTATATATACCAACATAAGAGATTGAAAACACATTCTATTCCATGATTATATTGCCTCAACAAAATGTCGACAACATCAGACTCACAATTGGAAAAACAAACATGTAAATAACACTGCAAGATCAGGATATACATTTTAAATCAAGTGAGAGAGCAATAATAGAGACGCCAATACCTTTTCGCAGACCACTTAAGTTAATACCCAACACACGAACTGTAATAGCTGCGGTTTTTAAGGATATTTTCGAATTTTTCTCGGATATCTTTTTAACCTTTTTGTCCGTTTTAACGCTTAATCCAATATTTTTGTTGGAGATTAAATCCTAGAAAATTCTTGGTGATATCCTAAAATCACAAAGAAATGATTTTATGGATCGGTGTGAATTCTAGGATTTTTCAGTGGAAAAAGAATATTTATTGGATAAGCCGTCTTTTTAATTATGTACCGGAAGGAATGTAAAATACGAAACGGAAGCCTTAAAAATTGAGGGTAGCAAGATAAAATCATGGAAAATTGGTTTTATTGGTCTACATAAATTACGGGACGTTTTTCGTTTAGTGAGTTTTTCCACCCGAGGTACATAATTTTACCGCTTTAACGCGAGTCCCGTTCCGGGACGGAAAATTTCACTTGACCGTCTCTTGCTTAACAACTACGTATGGGAGATTGGATTTATACAAGCTCATCTCCTTGACTTTTCAAAGTCTATCTTCTTCCCTTCTTTGCAAATCAAAACCGTGAGAGTCGTTCGGGACGACGAACTCGGGCGAACGAATTCGAACCTCCATCGCCACCACCTTACCACCACCTTGTCAGCCACCACCTTCCTCTCCTCCTCTTGTGTGTGTGCAGCCAGCAGCTGAACCAGGGAGAAGAATCAGGACGGAACGGATTCGGGAGAAGGGATGCCCTTCGTCTTCGACTTCTTCTTCGCCTAGTTTGGGACGCCGCCGGCGAACAGCAGCTCGCCGACCACCACCCACCACCAGGGGTTGCCACCGGACACCACACCGCCACCCTCGGGTCCTTGGGTCGAGCCGCCATCGAGCCGAACAAACTTGAAGTTCGAAGAAAGGTACAAAGCTCGAAATTAATTAGCGGGGTGGTTACGGAGCCACCGAAAGAACCTTTCGGTTCCGCTTTACGAAGTAAATTTTTAGTTTTTATAATCTTGACGTTGATACGGTTCCACAGGTTCAAACCGCTCGAGAAACGGACGTCTGGATTATTACTTATAGCGAAGACAAGTTTAAACATCGATTGTCAGGTAAAGGACTTCGGATAATTACTCAGGATTCGTTGTTAATCCGTTTGATCTGAGATTTTGTAATCTTGTAGAACTACTACTAATGAACAATTTTTATTTAGAAAATTGTTTCAAAAGTGAAGCGGATAATTAGTTATAATTCCGCCAAGATGGCTCCTTGAAGCATGAAAACTAAAGATTTATATATATATATATATATATATCGATATTCGGAAATCAAATCGTTTATCGATTAGGAAGTTGTAGAATTGGATTATACAACTAAGAATTGTATCCATGAGCTTGTGGTTGAAGAATCTGTTGTTATAATTGACAGAAGGCAGATAAAGATTTCTTTTGGACTCGCTGAGAGCGTAAAGCACGCCTTACAAGGCAAGTGGACGGTTCATTCTTGCATTATTGTTATTAAATGAGGAATTGAATCCCATTTAATATTTGTGTTGGGAACAACTTGTATGCTTAATAAAATATGATAGGTTGTTATATTGTTAGAAATAATGACCATGTTGTTTATTCAGTTTGCGCTAGAACTGGATTTAGGTCCGTTATGTGCGACCTTGTTTGTTGTCTCTCGCTGAGACATTGTTGTGATTCAGATAGTCCAGGGAGTGGTTTTATATCCTCTCTTTATAACAATATTACATTAGGAGGGGCCTAATCCTAATGGTGAGTCATGACTCTTTTCCCCTACTCTTCGTGTGAGAGGGTTGATAGGCACTCTAGCTAAGTGCAGGTTCGGCACGGTGTAGTGTAGACGACATGGTAATAGGCCTCTGTGATCTCTACCTCACCATATGCAAATGAAAGATCAAGGATAGCTGAAGTTCTGTGATCTTGGGTACAGAGTAGATGACATGGATGAAATACTCCGATGATCTCTACAATACCACGATATTTCGGCAGTAGTTCGAGCCGATTAAAAGCCACCAACTTGTTTGTGAAAAGTTTTGAAAGTAATATAAGATAAGTGCGTTAGGCACACTAAAATACCTGAATGGTTCGTCCAGTCGGGAAGCCATTCTTGCTTTTAGAATGTTATGTGATTAATATGAGTTCCCAACAATTGTTCATGTTTCATAATGGAACCGCAAGTTGTGGTGTCCTATCTTTTGATTTTGCATGCCTCATTTCTTTTCCTCTATGGGACTGCTAACTGTTGGATCATCGACCGGTTGTCATTCGGATTTCGATGCCAATATGTTTAGTCACTATCATAGGAACCAGTCATTTTCTCCACTTGCTTAGTCTTTCATTAGACTAATCCGACCACCTTATTCAATTGCATGGCCGGCTGGTGCCCACCGTCTGTATACGACGCATCAGCTGCTAAAGAAGTTAATCCGCGAAGAGAAGGCTAGCCAAGGAGTTTAGAATGTAAAAAGGTTTTGAAAGTGGTCGCTTGAAGAAGAATAGGTCTGTTGTAAATATTTTACTTTTGCCCAAGTTGTGGTTAGGATTTTGTGTATGGAAGGAAGTCATACTATGGTTTGTAATAAAGTGTTGTAATACTTGTTGTGATTATAAGTTTTAAAGCCTTGGGTAACCTTGGATTAGGACTAATTAGGGTTACTGGCGGTAACACCTCAAGTACAATAGGGAGGGGGTGTTACAGAAGTGGTATCAGAGTCGAAGGTTCTCTAAAAATAGATTACCAGTTGATATCTTTTAAACCTTGGAAATAGGTTTGGAGTTTTGATGGATAGAATTGTGGAGATTCTAAATTCTTTTGCTTGTTCTTTTTCCAAGGAAATGAAGAGGAACCAAGGGCAGCATAGTAATGATGAGCTCGGAAAAAGAGCGAAGAATGGAGCACCCACTGCTGATGAAGCAGAGTCTTCTCGAGTAAATTCAATCAAAGGGTTTCCAGCTTCACCAAGAATGGAAATTGAATATGTAGACATACCTAGCGATGAGGAATTGGGTGTGGGAGTGAACCCTATAATCATCTCGAGTGAAGAAGAAGACCCTGAGGAAGAAGAGGCTCCACAATCAGAGCAGATACGGTATTCGAATTCCAGTCAATCTTCGTTATCTTCGCATGAGTCTGGAGTGTATACTTCATCTCAACGGTTTTCCCCTTCTATGGATAACTATCCTCAGCAGATAGTAGGGTCGGCAGGTCCTAGTTCTTCTGGTAAAGATCAGGTTCAGGAAACTGAAGGTGGAAATCCTATGATGATACAGTCTTGGGAGGATTGGATATCCTCTGGGAGAACTCAATTTGTGAAATTTGAGGTAAAGACAGAAAGGTTAATGAATGCCGTGCAAGCCTGGAAACGAGAATTGGAACCTTATGAAGATCTTTTTATCTGGGGCATTGCGGGACTGCATTTAAGCCCTCCGCGTAGAAACCTCTTCTATAGGAAACTGGAGCAAGGGGAATCACTCCTATACGATCAGAATGCCTTAAAAGATCCTTTGCAGTTTGATGCTGACTTTTTATATAACTTCTGTCATCCTCCCTCGATGTAGTGAGGAATGGATAAGGGCATGAACGAGTCGAGATGGATAAGTTGGTTTTGTAGGTTTTCTTAGATGTAAATTAAGGTTTGCTGTAAGGTTTAAGAAGTTATGGTTTTAAGTGTGCCCTTATAGAATGTAAATAATGGTTGATAGAATGATTTGTGGAAGTACAAGTCCCTTTATGTAAATAAGTTGGTTTTAACTTTGTTTGCAGAACAGAGTTGTAAAATAGAGTTGGTGTATGATGTGATATAAATAAATGGAAGTTTTGTGTATATATGCCTCTCTGATTTCTTATCTTTGATGTGGAATAAAGGAAGTTTTGTCTTCTGTTGTTTCATTCAGATGGTAAACACAGGAAGATCTGAGCAAGGGGATGGTTCAGATAGGAATTCTAAGGAGAGAGGAGAGTCTCAAAATCCTGCAAATCAACCTGATCCGAAGGTTAGAAGGAATATAGTTTTCGATGAGGAAACTATGGAGACTTTGAAGAATTTAATGCTTCAAACTATTCAGTCTGTTCTCCCAGCTGCTCAAAATGTTGCACCTGAAGTTGAAGAAAGTGGACATGGGGGAAATATAGAAGTGGAATACCCTCAAAAGCTTCCACCTGTTCAAAGTATGAATTTTTCTCGGGCCTTGAAAACTTTCCTGTCCATGAAGCCCGACAGCTACGATGGAACAGGTGAACCTGTTAAAATAGCATATTGGTTTTCCCACATCGAACAGTTGATGGAAAATATCTCATGTACAGAGTCTGAGAAGGTACGTATCGCTGCTTTACAGCTTAAGGAAGGTGCGACTGAATGGTGGAAAAGTACTGGTTTGTCTAGGCACCCAAAACTGAGTTGGAGAATGTTTAAAGATAAGATGTTAGATAGGTTCTTTTCTGCTGCTATGAGGAAAGAAAAAGAAAGAGAATTTTTGTACCCGCAAGTTGAGGGTATGAAAATACCTGAGATGGCTGCCAAATTTAATCATCTTTTACAGTATGCTGGATCTGAAATCTCTACAGAAGAGCAAAAAATTGAGAGATTCTATGAATGGCTAAATCCGAAGATGAAGCCACTAATGGTCCATGTAAAGTGTTCAACTTTGGAACAGTATGTTGATGCAGCCTACCGCTTAGAAGATTCTTTGGAAAGGTCTGATCAGGAAGCAAAGAAAGGGGAACAAGTATCTCAGCAACGTTCACAATTTAGTGGATTCAAGAGACCGACACCCTTTCAGAAGTTTGAAAAGTCAAATCGGGCTAAAACTGAGTCTGGTTCAACTAGGTCCTTCCAATCTGGACAAAAGAAGGGTCGGACGGTTTGTTATAATTGTGGAGAAACAGGTCACATTAATAAGTTTTGTCCTAAGATTCAAAGGAAGTGCTTTCAGTGTGGAAAGGAAGGACACATGCGGATTTATTGTCCACAGAATAAAGATGGTTCAACACAGTCGCGTCAAACCTCTGTTGCTCAGAATAGCCGTGTTCCGACTGAAGCTGCCAAATCAGCCTCTGTTCAGTCTACTGCTCAGAATAAGGGAAAATCGACAATGACATCAACGAAGCAAGGTCAGCGTCTATATGAGATGAGGCGTAGTGATGAACCAGAAGCTCATGTATGCCAAGGTATTTTATATGTTCAGTCAACTGCTGTTTTCTTGTTGTTTGATTCAGGAGCAACACATTCTTTCATATCTGAGAATTGTGTAGAGCAATTAGGACTAAAATGCACTAATTCATGTGAACCTTTTGTGGTGAACCTACCAAACAAAGAAAAGATCGTAGGAACCAAACAACTTAATAATTTTCCCATTAGCTTTCAAGGTCGGAAGTTTAAAGCCAACCTTATATGCATTCCAATGGCTCCTTACGACATCATCTTAGGCATGGATTGGTTATTACAACATGGAGCTATAATAGACTTTAGTTCCCGAACGGTAACCATCCAGGAAGAAGGAAAATGTGTGTCGTTTCAAAGGAAAAGGTGATGCAGAAAATGGGAAGCTGATCAATTCTATGAAGGCTGCTAAATTGCTACGTCAAGGATGTGTTGGCTATCTGTGTTTTCTTGAAGAGTCTGATGAAAAGAAGGTAGATATTGAAGGAATTCCTGTGGTTTGAGAATTTACTGATGTTTTTCCCGAGGAACTCCCAGGTTTACCTCCAAAGCGTATTGTTGAATTTACAATTACGTTGGAACCTGGAACGGCACCAATTTCTAAAGCACCTTATAGAATGGCTCCTATCGAGATGAAGGAATTGAAGAAACAACTCGATGAGTTGCTGGAAAAGGGATATATAAGACCGAGTGCTTCACCCTGGGGCGCTCCGGTACTTTTTGTAAAGAAGAAGGATGGAACCTTCCGGTTATGTATTGATTACCGTGAGCTGAATAAGGTCACCATTAAGAATAAGTATCCCTTACCAAGGATTGATGATTTGTTAGACCAGCTAAGGGGTGCAAAGATCTTCTCTAAGATTGATTTAAGGTCAGGATACCATCAGCTCAGAGTATGTGAAAAAGATATTCCAAAAACAGCTTTTCGAACTCGTTATGATCATTATGAGTTCTTGGTAATGCCTTTTGGATTGACAAATGCACCTGCAGTTTTCATGGATTTAATGCATAGATGTTTTCATGAATATCTCGACAAGTTTGTAGTGGTATTCATTGATGACATTTTGATCTACTCAAGAGATGAAGTTGAGCATGAAGAGCATCTTCGGATAATTTTTGAAATACTTAGGTATCATGAACTTTATGCTAAGTTATCTAAGTGTGCTTTCTGGTTAAAGGAAGTGGCTTTCTTGGGACACATTATCAATCAAGATGGAGTAATGGTAGATCCTCAAAAGGTCAAGGCAGTCGCTGAATGGAAACAACCTCAGAATGTTAAGGAGGTAAGAAGTTTCTTAGGACTTGCCGGGTATTATCGACGTTTTGTAGAAGGATTCTCGAAAATATCTTTACCTATGACAGGATTACTTCGTAAGGTGAATAAAAAGTTTATGTGGGATGACAAATGTGAAGCAAGTTTTCAAGAACTCAAAAGACGACTTACCAGTGCCCCAATTTTGACTCTGCCAGATGGGAATGAAGGGTATGTAGTCTACAGTGATGCTTCTAAACAGGGGTTGGGTTGTGTGTTAATGCAGCATGGTAAGGTTATTGCATATGCATCTCGACAACTTAAGGTTTATGAGGTGAATTATCCGACTCATGATTTAGAACTTGCAGCCGTGGTCTTTGCTTTGAAAATTTGGCGACATTATCTCTATGGTGTCAAGTGCCAAATCTTTACTGACCACAAGAGTTTAAAATATGTGTTTACTCAAAAGGAGTTGAATATGAGACAGAGAAGATGGTTGGAATTGTTGAAAGATTATGATATTGAGCTGCTATATCATCCAGGTAAAGCCAATGTGGTGGCAGATGCTTTAAGCAGAAAAACTGCGCAAGAAGCTATAATAGCAATGTTGACAGTTCAACCAAGGCTACAACAGGAATTGATACAAACAGAAACTGAAATTTGGTTTGAAAGGCAACAAGGTTGTTTGAGTACCTTAGAGATTCAAGCTACTCTGCTAGATCAAATCAGGGAAAAACAAGCAGAAGATGTTGTTTTGATTAAGATTAGCGGAGAAGTGCAAGAAGGAAAAGCACCGGGATTTATTATTCAGGATGATGGATCTCTGTGGTTTCGGGATAGGATCTGTGTACCTGCAATTGAAGACTTAAGAAAGATGATTTTGAGGGAAGCTCATTCCTCTGCATATTCCATTCACCCAGGTTCTAGCAAGATGTTCAAAGATCTACGCCGAAATTTCTGGTGGCCCAACATGAAGAATGATGTGGCAGAATTTGTGGCTAGATGCATGGTATGCCAGAAAGTAAAGATTGAACATAGAAGACCAGGAGGAATATTACAACCACTTCCAGTACCTGAGTGGAAATGGGAAGACATTGCCATGGACTTCGTCACAGGATTGCCTAAGACACTAGGGCAGAAAGATGCTATCTGGGTTATTATTGACCGACTCACAAAGAGTGCACATTTCATAGCAATCAAGATAGCATGGGTAATCCAAAAGTTGGCCAAGGTCTTTATTCATGAAATTGTTCGTCTTCATGGTACTCCTAAAACTATAATCTCTGATCGAGATGGAAGGTATATGTCAAGATTCTGGAAGAATTTGCATAAGGCTTTGGGAACTGAATTGTGTTTCAGCACTGCTTTTCATCCTCAAACTGACGGGCAATCTGAGAGAACAATTCAAACTCTTGAGGATATGCTTCGTGCTTGTGTACTTGATCGAACGACCAGTTGGGATACCAGTTTAAGTTTGATAGAATTCACTTATAATAATAGCTGGCATTCTACGATTAAAATGGCACCGTTTGAGGCTCTTTATGGTCGTAAGTGTCGATCACCGATATGTTGGGATGAAGGTGCTGATAAGATTCTTCTTGGACCCGAGTTGATTGAGAAGACTACAACTGATATAGCTTTGATCAGGAAGAGAATGTTAACAGCTCAGAGTCGTCAAAAGTCTTATGCTGACTTGAAAAGAAGAGATATTGAGTTTGCAGTTGGTGACAAAGTTTTTGTGAGAGTATCTCCATCTAAAGGAGTATTTCGTTTTGGTAAACGAGGTAAGCTCAATCCTCGATACGTTGGACCCTTTCAGATTTTAGAAAAAGTGGGTAAGTTAGCTTATCGACTTGCCTTACCTCCGGCAACACACCCCGTGCATGATGTTTTTCATGTGTCCTTGTTAAGACAATATGTGCCGGATGAATCTCATGTCCTTAGTTATGATGATATTGAAGTTCAACCAAATGGTACTTATGAGGAGAAACCAATCAAAATTCTGGAACGTCGTGTGAAGATGCTTCGTAGCAAAGAAATACCTTTGGTAAGAATTTTATGGTCTAAGAATGGTGGAGAGGGGACAACTTGGGAAACATGGGAAACAGAGCAAGAAATGCTAAGTCGTTATCCTGAGTTGGTATCCACCTAGTGTGAATCTTTAAGGGGGTACTACCAGCTTTGCAGTTTTGTTCATGTAACTGTGTACATCGGTATCTTTTGTTTCTTGTAACTTGATTTTTCTGGTTTCGGGGTCGAAACCATTTTTAAGGGGGTACTAATGTAATAGCTGCGGTTTTTAAGGATATTTTCGAATTTTTCTCGGATATCTTTTTAACCTTTTTGTCCGTTTTAACGCTTAATCCAATATTTTTGTTGGAGATTAAATCCTAGAAAATTCTTGGTGATATCCTAAAATCACAAAGAAATGATTTTATGGATCGGTGTGAATTCTAGGATTTTTCAGTGGAAAAAGAATATTTATTGGATAAGCCGTCTTTTTAATTATGTACCGGAAGGAATGTAAAATACGAAACGGAAGCCTTAAAAATTGAGGGTAGCAAGATAAAATCATGGAAAATTGGTTTTATTGGTCTACATAAATTACGGGACGTTTTTCGTTTAGTGAGTTTTTCCACCCGAGGTACATAATTTTACCGCTTTAACGCGAGTCCCGTTCCGGGACGGAAAATTTCACTTGACCGTCTCTTGCTTAACAACTACGTATGGGAGATTGGATTTATACAAGCTCATCTCCTTGACTTTTCAAAGTCTATCTTCTTCCCTTCTTTGCAAATCAAAACCGTGAGAGAGTCGTTCGGGACGACGAACTCGGGCGAACGAATTCGAACCTCCATCGCCACCACCTTACCACCACCTTGTCAGCCACCACCTTCCTCTCCTCCTCTTGTGTGTGTGCAGCCAGCAGCTGAACCAGGGAGAAGAATCAGGACGGAACGGATTCGGGAGAAGGGACGCCCTTCGTCTTCGGCTTCTTCTTTGCCTAGTTTGGGACGCCGCCGGTGAACAGCAGCTCGCCGACCACCACCCACCACCAGGGGTTGCCACCGGACACCACACCGCCACCCTCGGGTCCTTGGGTCGAGCCGCCATCGAGCCGAACAAACTTGAAGTTCGAAGAAAGGTACAAAGCTCGAAATTAATTAGCGGGGTGGTTACGGAGCCACCGAAAGAACCTTTCGGATCCGCTTTACGAAGTAAATTTTTGGTTTTTATAATCTTGACGTTGATACGGTTCCACAGGTTCAAACCGCTCGAGAAACGGACGTCTGGATTATTACTTATAGCGAAGACAAGTTTAAACATCGATTGTCAGGTAAAGGACTTCGGATAATTACTCAGGATTCGTTGTTAATCCGTTTGATCTGAGATTTTGTAATCTTGTAGAACTACTACTAATGAACAATTTTTATTTAGAAAATTGTTTCAAAAGTGAAGCGGATAATTAGTTATAATTCCGCCAAGATGGCTCCTTGAAGCATGAAAACTAAAGATTTATATATATATATATATATATATATATATATATATATATATATATATATATATATATATCGATATTCGGAAATCAAATCGTTTATCGATTAGGAAGTCGTAGAATTGGATTATACAACTAAGAATTGTATCCATGAGCTTGTGGTTGAAGAATCTGTTGTTATAATTGGCAGAAGGCAGATAAAGATTTCTGTTGGACTCGCTGAGAGCGTAAAGCACGCCTTACAAGGCAAGTGGACGGTTCGTTCTTGCATTATTGTTATTAAATGAGGAATTGAATCCCATTTAATATTTGTGTTGGGAACAACTTGTATGCTTAATAAAATATGATAGGTTGTTATATTGTTAGAAATAATGACCGTGTTGTTTATTCAGTTTGCGCTAGAACTGGATTTAGGTCCGTTATGTGCGACCTTGTTTGTTGTCTCTCGCTGAGACATTGTTGTGATTCAGATAGTCCAGGGAGTGGTTTTATATCCTCTCTTTATAACAATATTACATTAGGAGGGGCCTAATCCTAATGGTGAGTCATGACTCTTTTCCCCTACTCTTCGTGTGAGAGGGTTGATAGGCACTCTAGCTAAGTGCAGGTTCGGCACGGTGTAGTGTAGACGACATGGTAATAGGCCTCTGTGATCTCTACCTCACCATATGCAAATGAAAGATCAAGGATAGCTGAAGTCCTGTGATCTTGGGTACAGAGTAGATGACATGGATGAAATACTCCGATGATCTCTACAATACCACGATATTTCGGCAGTAGTTCGAGCCGATTAAAAGCCACCAACTTGTTTGTGAAAAGTTTTGAAAGTAATATAAGATAAGTGCGTTAGGCACACTAAAATACCTGAATGGTTCGTCTAGTCGGGAAGCCATTCTTGCTTTTAGAATGTTATGTGATTAATATGAGTTCCTAACAATTGTTCATGTTTCATAATGGAACCGCAAGTTGTGGTGTCCTATCTTTTGATTATGCATGCCTCATTTCTTTTCCTCTATGGGACTGCTAACTGTTGGATCATCGACCGGTTGTCATTCGGATTTCGATGCCAATATGTTTAGTCACTATCATAGGAACCAGTCATTTTCTCCACTTGCTTAGTCTTTCATTAGACTAATCCGACCACCTTATTCAATTGCATGGCCGGCTGGTGCCCACCGTCTGTATACGACGCATCAGCTGCTAAAGAAGTTAATCCGCGAAGAGAAGGCTAGCCAAGGAGTTTAGAATGTAAAAAGGTTTTGAAAGTGGTCGCTTGAAGAAGAATAGGTCTGTTGTAAATATTTTACTTTTGCCCAAGTTGTGGTTAGGATTTTGTGTATGGAAGGAAGTCATACTATGGTTTGTAATAAAGTGTTGTAATACTTGTTGTGATTATAAGTTTTAAAGCCTTGGGTAACCTTGGATTAGGACTAATTAGGGTTACTGGCGGTAACACCTCAAGTACAATAGGGAGGGGGTGTTACACGAACACACTATATATAGGATAGGCAAAACGTGTCAGAGTTACATTCAAACCATGCGACTTCACTTACAATTATTGATGACGCGCAAATCAAAACACTGGGATAGTTGAACAGCCCGATCCATTGCATGCATCCATGTCGGCAACCCTAGACTCTTCGTTTGTCCCGCGTGGTTTTAATTCCAACTCCACTATAAAATAAACTGAAAGTCCCTCAATCCTCTCACCGTTGCCAACAACGAGTTTCCCCTCTGAAAATTTCTATCTATCTCATTATCCTCTCGTCTAATACCAATGGGAAAGCCTTCTACAAAAATAGCAAAGACAGCAATAACAAAGGCAAAAAAAAAACTGCCTTCTGAAAAGGAAGAAACCTAATTTCTTACAGACTCCACCCCACGAAATTATCGTTGAAATTGTCTCTAAACTCGCATCTTCATCCGTACCTGGTTTAAGCAGTTGCAAACTCAGGTAAATTAGCATTGCATATTTTGTTACATCTTTTCGTAGTAATTACGGTTTAAACAACTAAATTCATATGTTTCCCCTTTTAATTGGTTATTCAGTTGCAAAGCTCTACGGGATATTGGCAACGACAAATTTGTGCTTCGCAACGTCGACATAGAAAACTTCGTTATCCGCCACCCCTATCATTATCGGAACATGCAATCCGCCTTGGACTACATACAACACTGTGCCGACTCAGACAATCCTGGCGCATTATTCCACCAAGGAATGGTATGGAAGTAGCGATCTTCCAGTTTTTTCCCTGCAACTATTTCGGATATAATGGCTTTATCTAATCTTTTGTTCTTCTATGCAGAATCAATACTTTTGGGAAATGCAGGAACAAATAGGACTCAAATACCTTCGCAGGGCCGCAAACTTAGGCCACAGAACTGCTTCCTATGTCTTGGGCCTCATCATACTATGCTCCAGGTCTGAAACTGAGAAACACAAAGGCGTACAACTAATATGGGAAGTGAAAGAATACACTGGGAAACAAATTTTTCTCCATCGTAGAAAAGTCAACGAATATATCTACCACGTATGGCGAACCCCTGACCTCTGCAATCGATTCGAACAGATTCGGTTTAACAAGGACCAACCTCAAAATCATACAAACTGCAGGAGGAAGTGTGGTTGGGTGGAAAACGCCTACTTAGTCGAAAATGAAGATGATGGACTCTTTTGCAAAAACTGCACTTCTGAATATGAATCACGCTTCTTCTGTAGCTATTTCATATGATTCTGTATTTGTTATTTTCCTATTTTTCAAATTCCGTTTATGTAATTTAAAAAAAAATATTAAAAAAAAATTTCTTTTCTGCCGCAATTACAACATCCAGATTTCATATTTATACAAATCGATACAATAAAATTAAAGATAAATTATTACCATTTTAACGGATTATATTTACAACTACATATAAAGGCCCAGTCCAACTTCTTCCAACGGGCCCGGTCCAACTTCTTCCAACGGGCCCGGTCCACCTTCTACCTCTTAATGATCTACGCTATCGGCCTCTCCACTCGCCTATAATTTCGACATCAGCAGCCGCATTATTGCTCCGTCGCTTCCCACATTCTACTCTCACCTCCATCCTATCGCCGACGAATTTAGCCTTTTTGATCTCCCTTGAACAGGCCCATTAATACATAGAATTATAGTAGTTCAGTAGTTTTCTCCGATAGTCCGGATTCTTTTTCTGAATTCAACAGACTTAATAACCGAGTTTGACCCATTACCTGTGAATATAAGCTTTGGTAATTATAGATATATTTATAATGACAATGTTGAATTTAAGATTTGCACCATTTATTATTCTACTTATATAGGGCCTGTCCATTAAATTAGTACAAAAAAGATTGTATTAGAAGTCTCAAAGTCCATCTTTATAAGAATCGTCGTCATAAAGACAAACAACACCATGTAGGGTGCCGGGTCGAGTGATCAAGTCGGTTGACCGGGTCGGGTGATCGGGTCAGGTGATCGGGCCGGGTCTGGCCGGGTCTGGCCGGGTGAGGCAATACCTAAAACCGTACCCCCTCCATCACCCGCTCACCCGTCACCCATTTTTCACCCGTTTTTAATCGTGTTTTTTCGGTTTTATTCGGATCGGTTTTTCGGGTACCAATTGGGTGCGAGTGAAATTGCCAAGTCTACATTTACCTTTTAATATTGTCTTTACTTACCACCATACACAGATTGCATTTTGTAGCACCGGGCCATCCAAACTGCCTGCCTGGCCCATAGACCGAAGCCCAAATTCATGTATTTCTTCATGTCAATATGGCCCACTACTCCAGGTACAGAAGTTCCACCTTCGGCTCTACCCAACAGCTATAACCTTAGATTCATAACTTCAGCCCAACTATTATACAAGATCACAGTTTTACACTTATTGGACTCAATAATGTTGGTATTTATCCATATTTTTATGCTGTAAATCTCGGGAATTTTACTTCAACCCTATCGCACAAAAAAAAACTGGATTCCAAAAGCCATTGAGCGATAGCATCTTCGTAGAAGAGGTATGCGCTCCGCCACAAACTCATTTCTTATGCCCTATTCTAATCACTTAGTATGACCTTTGTTTTGTTTATAGCAGCTGTACATTTCATGGTTAAACTGTGCATACAAAGGTTCTTATTGTTTCACTGGATCATAGATTTTTTTATTATCTTTTAAATTCATATTTGTTATTAGGCACTTCGCTGTTGATTACAAGACATTAGTATCTGCTTAAGAAGTGCTATATTTCCTCAATTTCAGGTCAATATGGAATTCATAAAATTAGGGTTATACCTGTTGTCGTCTGTGAACTTATATGTCTATTGATTCAGCATAAAAGGTTTGGTCATATATTTTATCCATACTAACTTCAAATATTTTGATGGTAAATTGAACATATTTAAAGTTTATAAGAATGCCTGAGTTTAGTAGTGTATAGTACCATGTAACGGCTAAAACAACTAAATTGTCAAATACTGCAGAACTATTTGTTTGAAGCTACATAGGTGAAAGCCTTTTTTTGTGTACAACTAAAACAACATAAATATAAGTTATACAGATGGAGATATGTTTTGTTATTCAAATCAGTGTCATCACTACCTAATGTTGTCCTTTTATGAATTGCATATGTACAACAGTGCATAATATAACCGACGACGCCTCACCCATGGAATACATACCGGATCCCATCATAACCCATATTCTCAGTTACCTTAGCCCTACGGATCTCATCAAATATCAACTTGTTGCTCACAGCTGGCAACACATAATTCTAAGCCGTCACTTTCGTCACCTTCACAAAAAGGCATACACAGACTCATACCACCATGACAGTGTCATGGTAGTACAAGGACCACAGCAAGAGTGTGTAGAGAGGTCCAAACTGACACTGCATAAGAAGGGCCTTCCTATAATTACATTAGGCAATACTCACCTCCCATAGGGCTGGAGCTACCACCAATCTGCTCATGGGCTTCACCTGCTCACACATTACACAAGATCTTCCCGTGGGTATTACAAACCAGAACCCAACAGACTAATGTTATGGAACCCATCCACAAGAAGACAAGTTTTGCTGCCAAATATAGCCCTCCCAAAGCACCTGCTTCCAATAAAATTCATTGTCAATTTGGGTGTTGGATATGTAGAATCACTACACACATATAGGGTTGTAGTTTTAATTTTTCACCGTCGTCCTTTGTACACAGTTGCATTCTTCACCCTTAGCACAATGACCTGGACAAAGTTCCTTTACAATGGGCCAGAGCTACTATGGACAACTGATCTCATAAATAAATCTGGCCTGGAACACAACGGGATGCTGTATTTTGTCAACTACAATAGAATACAATACACAGTAGAATTAGTCTCAGTACACCTAGAAACCGGAGCCTTGGAGAAATTCCCGTGTCCTCCAGAGGTGTACACATCAAAGGCACCTGTGCAGTACTACAGACCAGTACAACTCAAGAACAGATCCACGCTGGGCATTTCTGATTTCATTACCTATGTGTGGACCTTAGAAACCCACAAGATTACACTTGAGGCACCAATCTGGCACAAAACCTACACATTCAATCTGCCCTTTACAAGCCGCAACAATCTGCTTGTGGATGACAATATACTCATACATCGTGCCCGTAGGCGTCGTAGAAGTCAGACGCTTGCACAAAGGGATCTCATTCAACACAAAGAAATTGCCATACGTCACAACCTTTCCACATGCATAACTTCAAAGATCCTCGTTCCTTATGCAAGCTACAACTACTTCTACCACATAACTCCATATGTCCCGAATTTAGCTCTTCTGGATGCCCCACCATCACCATATCCTTGAGGTATTATATTTTACTACAGTAATAAAGTACACGCTATCAGCTTAGGCTATGAAAAAGGAGTCATTTTTTTGCCTTGCATATGACAAATGTATTCTACACATTTCACTTCAGTATGTTATTGTGATCATGTCATCTGGCATTATAATTTGATCTTTTTTCCACAACTGAAGACCATAAACCAAACAACAATCTGCTGTTGAATACGATCATCCTGCAAATTGGTAAGCGTTTAAATTTTGCCATTGCTGACCTTTTAGTATGTTACATACAATAGCTGCCTGAATTAACTTTATCACCCATACTATTTTGACCCTTCTTCCCTGGTTATCAATATTACATATTTCTGTTCCCCATATAATATGAATAACTTGCGATACAATTTATAGCGATCATTTTGAAGACTACTACCTAAGTAGTACTCACACGTCCACTTCTGGTACTTGGCTATGATGCCAGCAACTATGGAAGCTACTATGTCCATATACCTTTTTCCATGCACCTAATGAAGCTTATCAATCTTGAACGTCTTCTTCCTGCCTGTGCAATAACATGGCCAACTACAGTACTATAATCGGTTGTTCTTAAGTATGGACTCACAACTTGTTTTTGCAGACAATATATATTGCTCAGCCTTACACCTAGACTGAGTACATCGCTGTCAAATTTTAATGCCCCATTTTGTTGTTGTCTGTGACAACATTGTAGAACACTATGTAGCAATTAGATTATAAATATGGCCAGTATTGCTTATGTTGTCTAACTCTGCCTATAATATCCATATTCACTTTTTCCGCCATCTCTGTACACTGGCACGTTATTTAACTACCTTCTTGAGACGACAGTAAAAGCCATTCCTTTAATCAAGTCATTACTTTGTTCTAGAACGAATACATTCTGTTTGCCAATAACTTTTCGCATTTTCAATATACAGGAATGACTCAAATTTCCGAAAAACCTTATGATACTTGAGACAACCATCATAGATTAACACAAATGCTGTATTCTATTTCCGTCGTACAGGTCTTTTCTCGTCATTTTTGTTACTGGTGACCTAATTTCTATATGATTAATAGAATTTATTCAGTCAGATCATTGTCTAATGATGAGTTATATCTTTTACATTTATGCCCTGATTCAAGCTCTCAAACTCATGTAGCTTATATGTAATGAACCAATTACGCCTTCATGTCAATCGCTATTGCATAAAACATTGACAGTTGGAAGTAAATGTTGAATAGAACTAAAAGGGCATTTATACTACAACACCGTAAAATCATAAATAACTTCTTCCTCCAACTTGCTGATCTATAAGTATACATTGGACAGACCAATTAGAACATATTGAATCGTAATTATACGCGGCCACCTTCTTAAATAACAATCCGTTTACATAACAAGCCCATACCTCGGCCCAATAGGTGTAGCAAGCCCATAAATCGATATTTTTCTTACTTGTGTTTTTAAATCATCCTTTATTAATTCATTTTGCTTTTGATTTTTTTAACTCCTTCTGCATTTGTAACTTCAATCTTAATTGATTTTGGTGTTTCACTTTCGTAAGAGGAAGAGGGAATCCAACCAAATCAGAGAGAGAGGAGAGAGGAGTTTGGATAAGCCTGCGGTGAACAGTGTTGGTGGAGCTACAAGCGAGCGAGTTGGTGAAAGAGGACCACCATATGTTATGTACTCATATGTGTTTACAATATCTCATATTTGACTCATTGTCAGGTATCATATGTGAATAGCTGGTGTTATGGTGATGATTAGTCCATTACAAAGGCAAACATTTTGACCTCTGCTTCCATAAGCAACATATGCACTTTCAATTTGTAGCTGAGGAGCTGTACTATATGCCTATAGCACTGCACGCTTACTATCTCAATATGATTTTGTGCTCTTAAATCTTCTAGACTACTAAATCAAATTGCAATCGTTGTCAAAATCTCCCTAACTCATTTTGTACCAGATATTATGCGGAAATTATATCCTCCATGTAACGTTTGTGTACAACTTCAACTCTATATTATGATGGCTTTAGTTTCGTATAACTGATATGGCATCACACACCTTTGAAAGCCCCTCAGACTAACCTATAAGACAGACACCTCACCTTACTTATTTGCATTTTCGTACTCTATCAAGAATTCGACAGAATAAACCAGCATTATGCATATCTAAAACTAATAAGTACATATCAAGCATTTGTGTAAAGAACATATGAATAGCAGTAGAGAGCATTATACTGTAAACCTATTCGTTGTAATTAAATGTAGGAATAGTTTGTTATTTTTAACCTAAGACTCAAGTGAATGAAAATATATTAAAGAGTTAACTCATTTTGCCCAGCCAACAAAGTATTGCTAAAATGGTAACAAACTCTACAGGACAACGCAAGTTTTGGTGGGTGATTGCCACAAGGAAGAAGATTTCCACACAAATTATCACACGAAAAATCTGGTGTTGTGGAACATACCATCTGAAAGAAATATTTAACAAGGTACAATTTTTTTACAGAATAAATCACTCTGAGGAAGTATGACAGATGTTTAAAGAGGTAAAAAGAATATAATTGCATCAAAGGCGGTTAAAAAAACGACCATTCTATCAGCTCCAACATGTTGGCCACGACTTGACCTCCAAACAAGTTCTGCACATGGAGGGCATGGTGTACATGGTGTTGGTTCACTCTGGTAATTTGATTTCTTCTTCTTTGGCTAAAGTGTGTACTTTAAATTAGGAGGAGATCTAGGACCATGGCACCTGCATTTAGAAAAATATGATCCTTGATAAAAAAAAAAAGGAAAAACAATGGATCAAAAGTAGTATCATGCGATTGACAGACTTGTTTGATGAAGAGATTGAAAGAGGAATAGCAAGACGAATTAGCCTTGATTTGGTAGAGGAGGAAGAATGAGGTCACCTGCCACAATGCACATCAAATATCAATCAAAGACTACGTGGATCAGAGTCTTCAGAATGCAGCATTTTCCAACCAAACTTTACAAGATGTCCGAGAGTACCTCTGCTCTCAAGCATCCTCAACAAATGAGGCAGCATGGTAAGTTTATCCTGCACAGATGCAGAACTTGATACCAAAACATTCAAGTATGTGTCAAAAGAATATTACGACAGGAATTTTCCAAACAAAATTAGAGAACTAATCATTAAAGTAAGTGAATGCTGCACAATCAATAGAACTCACCGAAGGAAGCTGGCACCGACCATTTACAAGCTGGAACAAAAAGATATTGTTGCTTCAGCTCATCCACATTGAAATATTTTGATGCTGCTTCAATCTACAAACAAAATTAAGAAATCAAATACTATGGGCAAAAGCTACATTTGAAAGCTACATAGGCTAAAATCAACTGTCTTACGGAAACAATGTACACCTTATACTATGAGGCAAAAAGGAGAAGGCCTTTTAGAACTCACTTCTAGACTCTTGCAAATTTCGTAATGAAGCCGAGAGACCCTCTGAATTTCAAAATTCAAGTCGTGTTCCTCCATAGGCCAACTAAGCAATCACAGACCTTTAAATTGGAGAAACACAATGTTAATATAACTAGACAATCATGTTCACATAACAGAGTATATGCATTTGTTAGCAAATAAGTACTACTATGATATTTAATGTTACAGATTAGTAGAAGTACTTGAACTGACATTTCATGTAGCTACTTAAATAAGAGGATGCAGTAGAAAACAGCATAAAAGTACACACTAAAGGCACAGTCATGAGAAGGAGTCCTTCCTTTGAATCTCAGATCAAGCCTATACATGTATTTTATGCAACTCCAGTTATCCAAATGATCAAACTCAATTCAGTGCCAACTCCCGAGGAAAATCCACATAAGAACCTCTATAATCACAAAAAGAAATAAAGTTACTGTAATATGATCCTTACATGTTTTGTCTTTTGCTGGAAGCAAACCACCAAAACCCCCAAGAAGGATATAAACTCAGCTTTAGCACAGAGAATTTACATGGCTTATCAAGTGTCCATCTGAATTGTGCAATAGCGCCTACAAATGTTAAGGGGAACAATGAAATAAGTTGATGTAAGAGTAATTAAATTGAATACAAATCAATAGAAAAATGACAGCCTACCTAATTTGGATATTACAATCTTTAGAATGCTTTAACACAAGAGGTTAGCTACTACATAATTGTGAACAACACAAAAGTCTAGCACACAACAAAGTATCTCATTTTACTCAACAAATCCATCTCAAAATGTGAGGAAACAGGCTAAATCTCTTTTGGGCTTTTTATCAAACATCTTAAATGCAACAGTCAAAATTATAATTAGTTCATATATGTGAACATTAAAAATTTAGTTTATGTATCGGTTTAATTTGCTTGTACTACTCATCATATTTTTGTAACGTTTCAAGCACCATAAACCATGGACGTTCGAAGACATTAACGATGCAAAACTTTGGCTAAAAACCTGAATGTTGGCATACTGATTTAATGTTCGACAAGATTAGTTTTCTGATATCAGAACAGAGTAGTTGTTATTTTAGATTGACCTAAATCTCTTTCAGGCATTTAATCAAACACCTTGACTTCATTACAAATTTCATATACCACATAATGACACAAAAGCTCAAGTAGTAGAAGAAAGAAACACATCAAATGAAATAAAAACCGCAATAAATTAGATTCAAAAGCTTAAACAAACAGATATTTTGATATAAAAGAAGATCTCCCCCAAGGTAAAATTCAAGACAACCCCATCACATACACCCAGTGACCCACCTGAACAATCGATGGAACCAACTATTGCTTTAGGGTTGAATTTCTTTCTCAATTCTACACATAGCTTTTCGATGTTGTACTGGTGCCTTCGTCAAGAAGATGAATGTTCATCTTGCATTACCATTCCTCTGCCTATGGCAATTCTATGTTTAATATCACCTGAACAAAATGTCGACAACATCAAACTCGCAATCGGAAAAACAAACATGTAAATGACACTGCAAGATCAAGATTAACATTTTAAATCAAGTGAGAGAGCATTATAGGGACGCCAATACCTTTTAGCAGACCACTTAAATTAATACCCTGCACACGAACACACTATATATAGGATAGGTAAAACGTGGCAGAGTTACATTCAAACCATGCGACTTCACTTACAATTATTGATGACGCGCAAATCGAAACACTGGGATAATTGAATAGCCCGATCCATTGCATGCATTCATGTCGGCAACCACAGACTCTTCGTTTGTCCCGTGTGGTTTTAATTCCAACTCCACTATAAAATAAACTGAAAGTCCCCCAATCCTGTCACCATTGCCAACAACGAGTTTCCCCTCTCAAAATTTCTATCTGTCTCATCTATCCTCTCGCCTAATACCAATGGCAAAGACTTCTACAAAAATAGCAAAGAAAGCAATAACAAAGGCCAAAAAAATCTGCCTTCGGAAAAGGAAGAAACCTAATTTCTTACAGACTCTGCCCCGCGAAATTATCGTTGAAATTGTCTCTAAACTCGCATCTTCATCCGTACCTGATTTAAACAGTTGCAAACTCACGTAAATTAGCATTCCATATTTCGTTACATCTTTTCATAGGGATTACGGTTTAAACAACTAAATTCATATGTTTCCCCTTTTAATTCGTTATACAGTTGCAAAGCTCTGTGTGATATTGGCAACGACAAATCCTTGCTTTGTCACGTCGACATAGAAAACTTCGTTATGACCCACCCCTATTGTTATCGGAACTTGCAATCCGCCTTGGACTACATACAACACTGTGCCGACTCAGACAATCCTGGCGCATTATTCCACCAAGGAATGGTATGGAAGTAGCGATCTTCCCGGTTCTTTCCCTGCGACTATTTCACATATAACGCCTTTATCTAATCTTTTGTTCTTCTATGCAGAATCAATACTTTTGGGAAATGCAGGAACAGGTAGGACTCACATACCTTCGCAAGGCAGCAAACTTAGGCCACATAACTGCTTCCTATGTCTTGGGTGTGATCATACTGTGCTCCAAATCTGAAACTGAGAAGGACAAAGGCGTACAACTAATATGGGAAGTGAAAGCATGCACTGGGAAACAAATTGTTGTCCATCGTAGAAAAGTTAACGCATATCTCTACCGCATATGGCGAATCCCTGACCTCTGCAACAGATTCGAACAGATTCGGTTTAACAAGGACCAACCTCAAAAACATACAAACTGCAGGAGGAAGTGTGGTTGGGTGGAAAACGCCTACTTAGTCGAAAACGAAGATGATGGACTCTTTTGCAGAAACTACACTTCTGAATATGAATCACGTTTCTTCTGTAGCTTTTTCAAATGATTATGTATTTGTTACTTTCTTATTTTTCAAATTCCGCCTATGTAATTTACAAAAAATAACAATTTTTTTTTATTGCGGCAATTACACCATCCAGATTCCAGATTTATGCAAATCGATACAATAAAAATAAATACAGATTATTAGCATTTTAACGGATTATATTTACAACTACATATCAAGGCCCAGTCCAACTTCTTCCAACATGCCCAGTCCACCTTCTACCTCTTAATGAGCTACGCTATCGGCCTCTCCACTTGCCTATAATTTCGACAGCATCACAACATCAGTAGCCGCCTTATTGCTCCGTCGCTTCCCGCATTCTACCTGCCTCCTCCTTCCTATCGCCGACGAATTTAGCCTTCTTGATCTCCCAGATAGGCCACCTTCTGTATTCTTCTTCTGCGGCACTTCGACAGGCAAATACTCTACGTAACCCTGGTCAATTTTGGACTCTTTGGCCCCCGTAGACTTAACACGCGACTCTAGGGTTTAAATCTTTCTGCCGCTTTACCTGTTAAATAACTGCACCACGGACGGAGTGAATATAACTATGTTTCGTAAGGCAAATACTATAGGTAAATTTCACATAAATTATGTACACTTTGGCGTTGGGTATTCTTTTATCGCCTGTAGTAAATTTCTACATATCATCGCCTCACTTATTTGTTGTGTTTCATTAGGAAGCTACCATCTAGAAAAAAAAATCATGAAGGGGTACAATGGCTTCATATTTACGGTCATAGTTTGCTATTTTTTTTATATCAAAATCTACATTCTTTCAGCTGCACAATCAATTTACTTGTAAACATACATTCAAATGCCAGTAAACTTTGGTATTATGATTCTATCAAAGTACAACAAACCATAACAGTAGCTCACCTGCGTGGTTTTCTACTCTGTTAATCGATATACAATTTCTGTGTTTCAGCAAAAAAAATGAATCGCCTTCCGGACTATACACTGCTGCATATCCTGGGCCTACTCCCGGTCAGAAATTTGATTAGAATTCAACTTGTTGCAAAGTCATGGCAGCGCATCATTTGCAGCACAAAATTCAAACATCAGCACCTGACAGCCTTTGCAGGAAACCGAATAGAGTCAAAGCTGTTAATTATACAGGGAAAGAGCCACACTGTTGTTCTCCGTTCATCAACCACATTATCAGAATCGACAGAACCTTTACATACCCTAGGCCTACCTTATCACACAGGAAACTGGCGATTCCACCATCAATGCGATGGACTCCTACTACTCATTCAATACACTGAGAATCTACATGTGCATCCCCTGCTGCTCTGGAATCCGTCGCTACATAAAACCCTATTGTTGTCTGACATGCCTCTTCAACCTTACATTAACATCGATGCACTCACATATGCAGACCTTGGTCTAGCCTATATCCGTTCAGACGAAACACACATACTGGTCAGACTGGTATTCTACAACCGCCATCTGTATAACATAGCTTTTTTTTCACTCAGCACAAAAAAATGGACTACAAAACGACATCTGGGCCCCTTTGTTCACTGGGATGCTTCACTTGCAGTTAGGACAGGCACACTGTACCAACAACTCCTCATTTGCATGTACTACAACACAATCGACGACAATCTTTGCTTACTTGCCTGTCACACCGAGACCGGCGCAGTCACCCTCATACACTGCCCACAAATAACCTATGAAGCTATCCAGCAACGTCGTTACTTTTCAGTTGTTCTACTAGAGAGCAACACAACCCTTGCCATAACAGATTTTCAAACGTGCATTTGGACATTGGAGCCAAACACCGCGCCCTTGGACCTACGCTCATGGAACCTGAAATATACCTTTGCACTTTCTCGCCCTTATGCAGCACACTTGATTGGGAACAATACAATCATTCAACAGCCACGAGCCACTGTATCTCCATGTCACATTCCACAGGACAACAAACTCATTCAATATACGGAGATTGCACAACGTTACAGTCTGGAAACAGAGAAAACGCTTAGCATAATGCATCCCACTGCATCATATGCAGAATTCATATATATTGCACCTCACATTCAAAGCCTATTCCTACTAGATGCCCCCTCCTCAGATCCGAATTGCCCAACCACACTTTTGAAAAACGGCATTTCGCAGAACTAGAATTACTAGATCCTTATTCCACAGACTACTGTTTGTTTGTCTCGGTATTTCTCGTTGTGTTAACATATACCTACTTATGTTTATTGTTATGTGTCTTGGATTTTATATTTCATTGCACAACACTTGTTGCTGTTTTGTCTCAAAAGCTATAGGTGGTAATCTCTTGCTATTTATGATATAAAATATATCTTCATCTCTGACAAAATTAAAATTATACGAGGCCCGCTTCTAAAATAACAATCATTTTCAGAACCAAGCCCATACCTCGGCCCACTAAACATCCCTATGATTACTCAAATTTATGCAATCAGATCATTGTGTAATAATGGGTTATATCTTTTGCATTTCTGTCCTGATCCAATCTCTCACACTCATTTACAAAAAAAACAAAAAATCATACTCCAGCCTCGTAATTTTTCATTATAAAATAGACAGACCCATTAGCACATATTGAACCATAATTAACATAAGTTTTTTCATTCACTGAGCCCATCTTTGAACACGGCCCTTTTTAATATAATCGCCAGGCTTGATTTTTGACTATAGGCCCATTTAATATACATTGTTTCATTGTGTGGTATAACTGGATATGTTGCGACTTGCAACTTATTCGACTACTGAGCTGCTTCATAATAATTCTTTTAAACTTTTAGGTATGTGAATATGCCTAGCCTACACGTGTGGAGCTGCATGCGAAATAGGTCCGCCACATATTGCAGATGCCTGCATTATGTGCTTGCCACATACGTTGAACTTTAAAGTTGCTTACAGCTGCTTTTTGTGAGTTACTTTACCTAATTTTAGGGTCTCGTTTACTAGATCAGCCACTTTTTTTTCCTACTTCTCCACATTAGCGTTTATCGGTATATGTGATCGACACGTTCATCACCGTCCTCTTCTTCTATCAAATAAACACCAGGTTATATCTTGTTTTTCCTTCATATCTGTATAATATCTCTCCGCCTGTTTAAAAACTGTAATTCTCATTTAAAATGGAGAATGCTGATGTCCTTTAGAAATCTGTTTCAGAACTTCAGTCTAATGTAATAGTGTTCGATGCATATGCATAGAATTCGTAATACATCTGGTAACATGGGCAGAATGGGTGAGTTTTACACTACCTAAATAAATGTCTGTTATTTATGAGTGTTGAAGATGAGAGAAATCACTAAATTTGGTTTCTTTGATCCACTCAATAATATAGGCTGTATATTAAAATTTGTGGTCGTCCGTGTCATTTACAGAAGATTCCAACATGGTAGACTTACTTTCTGAAGAACAAAAAAGGATAATAGTCGATGCTTTTCTTGAGGTGGCTATCGGTGCGACGGTTGATAGTGCTACTGCTTTTTTGGAAGTAAGTTATCCATAAATATATGTATTAATTTATGTCGGAGTCTACATAATAGAATTTAATACGCAGTATTAAAATACCTTGTAATGAATTACATAAATTTTATTGGTATACACAGGATACAAATTGGCAAGTTGACGCTGCTGTGAAATGTTTTAATTTATCAAAATCTCAGATTGATCTTGCTTGTCAGACTTCTTCAACCCAAAAATCCCTTAGCCTAAAATCCTCCAAACTCAGGTCAACACTATCACTGTTTCTACATGTTCTCCATTATTAGTTATCATATATTGTGTGGTTATGAAAAGTCGTTTCCCTTTTCGGCATCCTACTCTAATGAAAATGAGTACGCACCGTGTATATAAATTACTATTAACAACAGAGTAAATGAATACAGGAAGGTGTCCAACAAAACATTTCTTAATGGACTTATTGGGAGCTCTAGATACATGAAAGAGACGCTGTTACTCAAGCTTCTACTAAAACCAGATACAGCCTCTTCAACAACAAATCATGATTTCCCAGCTTACACATTTGTGGATGAAGAGGTTATAAATATTGTGCATTGCAAACCATTATGATACCTCCACACTAAACATCCTATTGCCTCTTTTAATTACTTATTTTGTACAGGGGACTAAAAGACGTGCTACCGTCTTTGTCAAGCAGCAACTATTATTTGATCGCATTTTTAACCAGGCTCAAACGTACGAAATTACAAATGCTAAGGCTGTACAAGTACCTTCCCGCAATGCCATATATCCACGAGAAGTACAACTACGTTTTACAAGCAAGACAGTGGTTACTGTGCCACAGACAACCATTCCACCACCGCTTTTTATAGAGAAGTTCCTTCGGCTTACAGATCTCAAACAAATGGTTGATAAAGAGCCATATGGTATACACTGCTTACATACTGCTCTCCACATACATATACCCTATAACAGATCTCCTATAGCCTTACTGTTTACTGTAGATTTTGTTGCTATTGTTGTTCGTGTTGATCCTCTTCGCCAGGCGCCTATTGAGCTGGCAGGTCATAGTGATGACTACTGTGATATCTATGTCACAGATGACAGGTTACTTTAGTATTCGTATGACATCTACATATTTATAACCTCAACCCCATACGATTCCAAATTTTTTTTGTACGACCAGCATCAATGATATTGTGCAGATTACTGCTTGGAGAGAAACCGCTCATCATTGTCAACAGATACAAGCTGCAGATACTGACATAAATATTGTTCTCTTCACCTATATGATTACACATGAATACCTAGGTGAATATAAAATTGTTATATACTTTCTCTTCTTATTTATAACTACACAATATATGCCTTGTCATACACACAATACAGCTATTAATATAGTGCTTTCCTCAATGTCATTCTCCTTTAGCTGGACATGTTATTGGTACTACCGACCGTTCTCATATTCAGCCGACTTCTGATGATCCTTGTTCATCTTCTTTAAGGCTTTGGTATGAATTACCTCTCATAAGCATATTAAATGTGGATCACCCTTATGTTTATTTCCTAGCTCAATGTGTACAGGTACAGCTCCCATCTGCAGGAAATAGCTGACAGACAAATAAGATTTGTTGAGAGACAGCCTCTCAAAGAGGAGCCTCCATAAGACTTGTTCAAAGAACCCCTCTCACAAAGGAGCCTCCATAAAACGGCTATCTGATCTTTATCAACCTAATCCATGTTTACAAACATCTACCTTTTAATTGCTGCTTTTGTTATGTAAGATTGTACAGTCGCCATAAAGACAGACTTCTGTAACATTTTATCTCCTATGTATGTTCAACTACTTGTGTAGACCAACAATATAAATATTATATATATGTAACTTATGTGTTTTCTTTTTAGTGTGTGTCTTATCTGTTCCCAGACTACTTCAACCCCAATCAATATCAAATGCACCAAAACATGAACCCTTCAATGGTAAAGCCTAGACAACACATACAGATGTTCCTTCTTAAATATTGAAATGTCCTATTTGTTCCTTCTTGAATGAACTTCCATGGTAAAGCCCAAATAACACATACAAATGTTTCCCCTTTTAATTGGTTTTTCAGTTGCAAACCTTTACGTGATATTAGCAGCGACAAATCAGTGCTTCGTAAAGTCAAAATACACATCTTTTTCGTACTACATTTGCACAAACTGAATGAGGACTTATAGGTGCTAATCTCTTGCTATATATGATATAAAATATAGGAGAAATTACTCAAAATAATATTTCAATCTCTTGCTCTTCCACTCGAAAGCAAATTCATATTTCAATTGCTTGTTCACTCACCCTCAACTTAATCAATTAAGCCAATACATTAAGTAATTTATACTATTTTGCCCAAATTGAGTATTGAATAGTGGTTCTCTAAGTTGCTACCAGTTCAAATTGTACACAATTACACTAAGGAGTTAGTTTGTTTGTTTCGCTTCTATCTTTCCAAGGTTCATCGACAGTGTCCACGTCTTGAGCCCTATCTCTTTAATGATTTGATGACTAACCTGAAATTTAGGTTTACTTTTTTTTGGGGTTGGTTCGAGTAAAATTCTTTGCTTTGATGTGTTTCTGTAAGACACTTAGAGTTTTTTTTGAACTCTGCATTTCAGGTTTAAAACTATACAAAACAAAATTTTAGCAATCGTTACAACAATCTGCTCTTATTTGCATGATACAAGCACAATTAAGTAATGCTAATATTAAGCAGGTATCCTTTGCCGGACTGGGCTCTGCTGTTGTACGGCCTTTTAGCCAATGGATCGACTTCCAGATGAGCTTTTCTTACATATTCTATGCCTCATTCCAGCAAAGGATCTCGTAAGGAACCAAACTGTAGCAAAGAAATGGCACTCACTGATCAGGACATCTTACTTTGCACACCACCATCTTCACAACTTCCGAGGGAATACAGCAGAGGCCAATTTGCTTGTCATACAAGGCTTGGACTTTGAGGCTGTCATTCGTTCACCAGCAACCCTTGTACAGCTGTCACAACCCTTGACTGCCCTCACCTCCCCACACGATACTGGGAGCTGGCGATGCCATCAGTCCTTGGACAGACTTCTGCTTTTGACCCAATACAGTGGTTTATTTCAGACCAGAATTAGGCTCGTCGTAATCTGGAATCCTTCAATTAACAAGACACTACTCTTACCATATCCACCAATACCAACGTCTTACGATGCAGGCTCTGTACGCCGAGCTGTCCTTGGACTCACATTCGACAACTGCGCAAAGTCCTATAAGGTATTGACACTTCTTTTCCATAAGAGCTTATTGGCACATGTCGCGCTGTTTAACGTCGATACTCTCCAGTGCATACTTCTTCCACACAACATCCATGATATTTGGTGGGTAGACCACCTTCTGTACACAATTGTTGTGGCATATCACGAGCATCTTATATGTACGTACTATGACAGTGCCACCAGAAACATACACCTTCTGCTTTGCAACATTACAACCGGTGCTACAAGTATGATGCCATGCCCAAATACCGTCAACGATGCAGCACAACAACAACGTATTTTCAGTGTCATTGTTCTCGACAAGGGAGCGACACTGGAAATGACGAATTTTCAGACTTGCCTCTGGACCCTGACTCCATCAGAAATGCCACTACAATGTCAAACAGGGCAATGCCGCTACATATTTGCAATGCCACCATCAAACGCAGCTCACTTCACGTCTCATAACGAGCTCATCTTACAAGAGAAATACCATTTACCCCTGTATGCCATCCCTGTAGGCGACTCCTTGGTCCAGTACACCGAAATTGGAAAACGCTACCACTTTGACCACAATACAACCTACAATATTATCCTACCTTTTAGAGAATATGTTTAGTTTCATTGGATTTTGACTCACATCGAAAGTCTGACTCTTCTTAACAATACAACGGCTACAAATACTTCTCCCTCTGCTTGCTCCATGTGACACTCAACTACCATGAACTGTAGCACCATGTGACTGATAATATTCAGTGCCACTGCCTCCATAACACACGCCCATATCCTTACCTTTTATAAGCCTCTGCAATCATTCCTAACTACTGTCTGTCAAATCTGCAGTGCAACGCTAATGCAAAGTTTGACACAGACTACAATATTGAACCAGTCCACAGCCTCTCAACTTTTGTTGCTCCTATATTGTTTTTGTTATCCCACTTAACGGTATGTATTATAACAATATCATAACATGTGCCTCTATCCAACTCCCTTTATGAACCAATTGTATAAATACTATATATATATGTAACTTATCTGTTTTCCTTTTCAGTATGCATCTTATATAATATACAAATTTTAGAAATTTGTTCAATCTAAAATCTATTGTCATATACAACTGCAAAGATGTTCAACACAGCCACAAAAGCAATCAACTGATGTGGACACAAATTATATCCAATTTTTTGTATCGGGTTATACCTTTGTGAAAGTGGGAATTAATTAGTTATTTTATCTACTCATGCGCATACAACCATTCACTTTAACGGCCCAAATTACAAAGAAAATACAAGATATGGGCTCGGCCCAAACTTCATCGACCACATCCATCGCATACTTCTACTGTTACCTCTGGCCTCGTCATTCTCTGCATTTGTTAATCGCACTCTAGGTTTTCAACGGCTGCTTACACCGCTCAGAAATAAATCCCTTCAATACAAACACACCTCTGATAAAAAACAACTGACGGCGATTCTCAGCCGATTTCAGCAATCCACAAGCCCACAGTACCTTCTCCACCGCCTGCATCCACGCTCCTAACCTCCCCAGAGGTGGCCCTGGCATAACAAGTAAGATGAACACCTCAAATTCGACAAAACTAATTACGTCTGTTTTCAGCTTAAAAACCCTAGATGCTTACTTTAGACCATATATAAATTGTTGCTGCTTGAACTTGAATCTAGACTAACTCAGGTGCTTCATATGCTCACACATTGTTCAGTTCCTGCTTTCTATGGCATTCATCTCATCTTCCAACTACTTTAACAGACTCTGGCCGCTTATCTACGGTCTCATATTAATTTAATACATAAACCACACAAGTATTAATTACATATGTTGAATTCTATGCTAACCACTACAACAGAAGTACATTACCCAATATGCAACACATATCAGAGCAAATCTTGGCTCACATACTGCTCAATTTTCCAATCAAAGAACTGATCCGCCACCAACTCATTTGCAAGAGATGGAAATATATTATACGCAGCCCCCAATTCTGTAGAATACATCTGCAAAACTTCCCTGCCAACAGCACAGAGGAACTCCTATTTATAGTACAAGGTCATGACCAGCACTGTGTACTCCATTCATCAACAACTCTTCGTCAAATGACAATTCACCTGCCCACCCTAGGCCCATCACACGTACCCAACCACTGGTCATATCACAGCTCATGCGAAGGCCTAATTCTACTGCAACAACAAACCTTATTCCCCGGATCAAAACCTCTTTGCCTCTGGAACCCCTCCATGAACAAACCAGTGCTTCTACAAAACACAAATTTACCTCCCCACAGCCATGCAATTAACACAGAGTACGCAGACTTTGGAGTCGGCTATACACACCTTGCAACATCATACAGGGTCGCTAAACTCCTGTTCTGCAATAGCCACCTCCAATCAACGACCCTCTACACCATGCAAACCCAATCCTGGCACACTGTTCCTCACCAAGGTTTCAAATTCCCATTTACTCATCATGTCCGCAACACAAGAGGGACACCTTATAACGGAGATCTGGCTGCTGTTTTTTACAACCACATCGAATCCTGTGCTCAACTCATTCGCTGCAATTTATATACATGAATTGTTACTTCAACACCATGCCCATCAGGCATATATGACACTCAAAATGAATTCAAGACATACACTGCCGTAGTCATGGATGAGGGACACACTCTAGCCATATCTGACTTCGAAACTTGCGTTTGGACACTACACACTGAGGACAACACGTGGTCAAAGAGATATGCATTCAACCTTCCCTTTGCAACTGCAAAGCACATGAAGCTATCAAATGAACTGGTCTTGCAGACGTGGCAATAATCACAGGCTTGCAGCGTCCCCCACAACGAGTCCCTCATTGAACATAAAGAGATTGCAGTACGAGCACACCTGCCGACAGAAACAATCTATAGAATCTATATGCCAACAAATGAATTCAACTACTTTCAAGCAATATGCCCCTACATGCAGAATCTGTCAATGCTAACGCTGTCTTCCAACATTCAGATATGATCTGGAATTTGTGAGTACATGCCTCATATACTACGTCGTAGTAAACTGGCAATCTGAACACTCTTCTACATCCTTACTTTAGTTGTTCATACGCCTCACATTTTGTATGACTATGCGCCTATGAACATGCCTACATTTACAATCAGTGTAATATATATGTTTTATTTATCTCTGTATTTGCTCCGCTATGTTCACATCATCTCTACCTCTGTGTATATATGCAATCATAGTACTGTGTTTTTCACTCACGCACTGTTATATACCATAATTAATATATATGACTTTCATATGAAGTGTGCATTTATCGGTGCCATTCACACTGGATTCATTAGTATCCCACATGCTCACTTACCTGTCTTGTAAACACATTAAAAGGTTTCACTTAATAAGTCCTGGCAACAGCTTATCTTACATACTGCATTCTCCAATCGCCACTTCGTACATTTGCAATACAATAATCTCATTCAAGATATCGTTATATAACGCATGCAACAAGATTGTGTCATACGCTCTTAAAATCAACAATATAATTTGTAAACATACTTACCTATTAAATTTCAAAATCTTCTATGTCCATTGGCAACACCAACTATGCAAAACTATTTTACATTTAACTGACGTGAAATTAAAATACCTTATCTGTTATAACCATAACGTTCAATTCAAGTCCATATAGAAAAAGCCCATAAATCATACTAGCCCGTTACAGAGTAGGGTCCAAAAAAGGACTTATATTTATAGCCACAAACTACAACTCCACGCAGCACAGTCCGCTCACCTCATTGTTGTTCTCCGATCCACCTACTCCTACCTTCTCCCTCCTCCCAAAGTCAAAAATAGGTGAGTTGTACTTGCTCTGTTGTTCCAATTGCTTGTATTATCCGTGATTAATTTGTGAAGATGTTTCTAAAGACAAAATGTCCTTTTCCGATTCAATTGTTTGCAGGCCAACTGACTCAACATGACCAGCCGCCGCCTCCAAAAAAAAACCAGGTACAAATCTAAACACAATATCCGTTAAATTTCAAAAGGTTACCAACTCAGCACCATCACCTATTATGAGTACATATTGATCTTGCCATTCGATTCCATTGCATGTCAGTAAAAACTTCCTTAAATACACGGCATAGTAGATTGTTATTTATAGATCTTGTCCTACGCCTTATAATTTACCAGTTACAAATCCATAGAGTTCCACATACCTTGATTTTTCCATCTCTCTGACTTCAATGTCCTAAAACACCCAAAAAAAATGCACAAACTAGCATAGACCTAATCAAATACCTGCTCTATGTTCAAGTTCAAGGATACAAGGGCTATGATCCAGCTGCAAATTCGCATTGGAATCAAAGCTTTGAACTTGTGGTACAGAGGAGAAATATTGACAAATTCAAGGGACCGGTAAGCTCATAATATATTTAGCCGACCAATGTGCGAATGTCTACAAAACAGGCAAGTCCTTTAACAAAATAAACAATTGCAGCGCTTTCCAGGTGACTTTGTTCGCAACTACATGCATCCCTTCAATCGGCAAAGACAATTGCACTTATTAATGGGAGATAATTCTGTGGAACTAGATGTATCGTATCATTTAGAAAAGGGAAAGATGCGCGAAGAGTTGGGCACACAATGGAAATCCATTGTTGACATGTTTAATGTGCACATTGGCGATTACCTCTACTTCGAGCTACTGGATCCAGTAGACCAGGTTTATTTCCTCGACATCGTTCCAAAGTAAGTACAATCCCTATTACCTTCTATGTTAAAATACAACAATAAAAGTATTTAGCCTTTTACAACATTTTTGTTTGTTCTTTGTTGTACTTTCTATGCCACTTAACCATAAGTGACTTTGTGAATTTTGTATTCCGAAACTATGTTGTTCTACATTTTGAATTATAGCAGATGTACATACATTCCTTGTCAACTTTCTCTACAAAACATACACCAACACACCTTCAAAATAAGCCTCTGTATATGCAACCAATCATATTATAGTCCTTTCTTGTAATATACAATATCACATGCCATATTCACCTGAACCCATCAATATGTCATTGTATCTAACCAACACACCATAATGTTCTTTCTACTGGTTAAAGTGAATGTGACGACAAAAAAAAAAAACAAATCCCAACTACGGATATATAAGAGCCAATAGTAAATGTTTTTACATGCAGAGATTTCACAGTTAGCAGCCCTTACCACTAGCTCTAAAGCAATTACGGGAACCTGTTGCAATCATTCTAGCGCTAGATTTGTACTGTCAACTATCTAAGCCTATTTTGTCTGGCTATTAATATCATGCCACTAACAATCAATGTAATATACATGTTTTTATCTAACTCTATTTTCACTCATTTATGTTTACATAAACTTCAGATATATATATGCACTCCCATAATTTCTATGCCATGCCTTAACAATCAACAAGACATGTAAATGCACTCTGCTATTATAAATCCTCACATTACTAATGCTGGACTTACATATCCAAACTTAACTTCGAACTTGTCATCTATACATCTAACCCCCGTCCATGGGACGGGGCACTCAACTAGTATACCATAAAAATTCTTCATTGTCATTCAATATTAACGTGTTTAGCTTTCGCCCTCCTTTGGATCAAAAGAACGTGTTTTTACTTTGAATTCAGGTTAGTTAAACTTCTTTATTTTGTGATGAATTTTTTTAATTGTGAATGCCTTGAACCTTTATTGGAATGGTCAACCAGCTATATGTCTTGACTTACTCTTACTATATGATGTACAAAATATTTTAATGATTGTTTGCATGGCATCTATGGTGAGAAAATAGATGTTTAGTCTGGGACGACTTGCCTGCTAGAACTTGCATGTGTAGATGATTAATGATTAATGATTTATGAATGTTTCTGGCGCTCTCAAGTAGATTTTCTACTTCCGATGTTAATATAAAAGATTTGATTTGTTCTTTCTCTAATTTGCAATCTCTTTGTATAGGAAATTAGGAATAAATTTTCCGATTTTTTAGGAAGTTGGGAAGTAACCTTCATAATCTTTAGCTATTTATTTTAATTATTTGTGTATTTGTTATAGACTTATTTTGCATTGAAGACGGAGTCCATATATGATGATATCGTCAACATCGATGGAAGCAAACAAACATGAAAAATTCGATGTCGAATTATTCGTCAATGGAGCACATCATATTACTCCGCTGGGATAGATGAAATCCAAATGGTGTTGATGGATGAAAATGTATATTTTCTCAATTTGCTATCTTTACATATATGTATATAAATATATTCTTCTATTCTTCTATTTTTCTAATGAGTGAATATATTTTAATTTTCAGGGTTAAAGAATTGAAGCAAAAATACACTCTTAAATATTTTTTTTATAATTTACATAATTTTATTACAATCTTATATACAAGTGTTTTAAATTTTATATTAATATCATAATATTGTATAAACTTTAGTAAAATTATCCCGTGAGTATCACAGGGATTCAACTAGTTTGTAATTATATTGATGTCAGTGTAAGCCCAACAACTTCCCTATAATTTTCTCTAAAATAGAGAACTTAAAGTCAAATTCTCTAAAAAAAATATATGCTTCAACTCTAACAGTTTCCTCATTTTGAAGAACCTAGCATTTATTATTTTTATTTTATATATATGAAATATTTTACAAAATACAATAAAATTAAAATGACCAATTACAAGTTAACATGTGTAACATTTACATTTAATTCATTCACTACACCATTATGCAGATTTAGCGACCATATTTTAGCGACCACAAAATATGGTCACTAAGTAGCGACCATATAGACGCCAATAGTCGCTAATGTGGACGTCAAAATGGGAAAAAATAAAATAAAACCACATTAGCGACCACGTGGTCACTAAAAAGGGTGTCCACGTGGTCGTCGAGCCTATATAGTTGCAATAAGTGCACGGGGATTTTTCCCGCCAGCATTCAGCGACCACCTGGTCACTGACTATAGCGACCGTGTGGTCGCTATATATGGAACCCATATCCGCGACCATGTGGTCGCTATCTGTAGTGACCATGTGATCTCCATCACTTTTGCGACCACATGGTCGCAACATACATCGACCATGTGGTCGCTGACATGGATCAGATTAGTTGGCGGGCAACATCAATTTTGGCGGGTAATTTCCCGCGTTTTTTGCGACCACTTGGTCGCTAAAAACAGTATTTGGTAAAATTGCCGCCATTTCAGCATATATGCCTAGGCTGTAAAAACTTCACTCTCATTCCGCTACATTCACACGATCTCATACATATATAGCTATCTTCCAAAATATTCACAAAAGAAAGAAACAATCAATCACAAATCTAAATTGATTGTAGGAAGGAATTCCGTCAATTTTTACCAACAACTTCACTAAAGGTATGTATTTAAAACTTATTCCTAATATTTCATTCCGTCATTATCTTGTTTTAGACAAATATTGTCGGTAGAAAGTTTTCCTTTATATAATTATAAGAGATTGTGTTACAGAATCGTTAAATTCATATAGTATATAGCAATTGGTTATGTTATATATATATATATATATATATTCTGATATACTGTATGTGGCGACCATATGGACGCTAATTAGCGACCATATGGTCGCGAAATACATAGTAGCGACCATATGGTCGCTAATTAGCGTCCATATGGTCGCCACATACAGGCTAATATGAACTTGAATTGATTTAATTATACTCTTATATTGAAATGCAGGAAGGAAAAATGTGTGAGTGGATGTATGTGCGTAATATAGATGGTTTTTTGAACAACGAGTTTTTAGCTGGCGTAGAGCAATTTCTCGAATTCTGCAAATCTATGCCGTCCTATGACCCATCCGAATTAAGGTGTCCGTGTCGGAGGTGCAAGAATAAGAAACTGAAATCTGTAGATGATGTGCATTATCACCTTGTTAAGGAAGGTTTTGTTCCTAACTATTACCATTGGGTTTCGCACGGGGAGACAACTGAAATGTTCGCTGCATTGTTGGCCGAGTCGAGACAGCATGAAGGCTGTAGCAGTACTGATCCAGCACCAACAATAAATGGTGGGAATGATAATCGAATGGAACAGATGGTATATGATGGTTTTAATGCCCGAAGTCATTACACTGTTGAGGATCCCGTGCAGAATGAGGATATAAGGCATGAGCAAGGGGAGCAATATTATCATGAAGCGCCCAATCCCAATGCACAACGTATGTACGACATGTTATCGACCGCAATAGGCCGTTGTGGCCTGGATGTGATATGACCCAGTTGGAGGCTGCGACTGAGCTACTTACCCTAAAGTCTAAGCTAAGGATGACGCAATACGGATATGACATGATCTCGGATTTTTGCGGACGCATTTCTCACCCGGAGACGACATTACCAGCCACGTTTTATGACACGAAAAAACTGGTTGAGGGTCTCGGTCTTCCGTACGAGGCCATTGATTGTTTTCCGAACTCTTGCATGATATATTGGGGTGCAGATGCAGAATACGCGGCCTGCAAGATATGTGACTATCCTAGATGGAAACAAGGCAAGTCAAAGCTCATTCCCTATTCTCGTATGTTTTACTTGCCAATAATCCCACAGTTGCAGAGGTTGTACGCATGTGTGGTGACTGCCGAACACATGAGATGGCATGCAGAGCACGTACAAGATGGGGTGATGAGACATCCGTCAGATGCAGAGGCATGGAGGCACTTCAATGCTGTGTGGCCAGATTTTGCATCAGAAATACGAAATGTGAGACTAGGCTTGTACACGGGCGGTTTCAATCCGTTCGGGGCGTTCGGGCGCAGGTACTCATGTTGGCCTATGATTCTGACACCCTACAACATTCCGCCGTCGATGTGTATGCGAGAAGAGGTTTTGTTTTTGACGGTTATTGTACCTGGACCGAAGAGTCCGAAGCAAAAAGTTGGATGTCTACTTGCAGCCGTTGATAGCCAAGCTAAAGGATCTGTGGCTTAATGGGGTGTACACATACGATTCTTGGAGGAAGCAGAATTTTGTGTTGCGTGCTGCTGTAATATGGACTATTAGTGACTTCCCGGCATATTCGATGTTGTCAGGTATGTTGTTGATTTTACGTAGGCTAATGAGTTTGAAACTATTATGTATAATAATCATGCATATATGATTTGTGAAATTTAATGTGTGATACAAAATATATGTTTGTAGGATGGAGCACTTCTGGGAAATACGCGTGTCCTTATTGCATGGAGGACACCGATGCATTTTATCTAACACATGGACACAAAATGTGCTGGTTCGATTGTCACAAGAGGTTTACAGAAAATGATCATCGCTTCCGAAACAATAAGACTGATTTCAAGAAAGGTCGACGGGAACGTCGTGGTACTCCGTGACGGATACGAGATATTAGACCAAATAAACAATATGGGGTTGATGAAGATAATTGAAGTGGGAGCTGAGGAGTACAATGCCGCGGTCAGTAGAGGTTCGGGTTGGAAGAAGAAAAGCATTTTCTGGGACCTACCTTACTGGCCAGTCTGCTGGTAAGACATAATTTAGGTGTCATGCACATTGAAAAGAATGTCTTCGATAATGTTTTCTTCACCATTCTCGATGTTCTGGGGAAGTCGAAAGACAGGTGGTCGGCCAGAAAGGATATAAAGGAATTGTGCAAGCGTCCGAAGTTAGAACCTGATGAGGAGGACAATAGGTACCCAAAGGCTTGCTATGCACTAGATCGACATGAAAAATAAGTGCTTCTAGATTGGTTGAGATCCGTAAAATTCCCGGATGGCTACGTGTCCAACTTGAGCCGCTGCATTGACTTGCACAAGCTTAGACTCTTTGGGATGAAGAGCCATGATTGTCATGTGTCCATGTAAAGGTTGATGCCTGTTGCTTTTCGACCATTTCTTGATGACAAAGTCTGGGAGCCCATTGCTCAACTAAGTGCGTTCTTCAGGGACCTGACGTGTTACGAGCTAAAGCCTGAGGTGGTTATGCAATTGCCTAAGGAAATACAATAATTTTGTGCAAGTTGGAGTGCATCTTTCCCCCCGCGTTATTTGATTCAATGGAGCACTTGCCTATTCATCTGCCACGGGAAGCTTCATTTTGTGGCCCTGTCAATTATAGATGGATGTATCCAGAAGAAAGGTGCGTACAATTATATGCAGTTGTAAGATTTTCGATTTATATAATTAACTTGTATAAGAAATGGTCTTCCATGTATATTGTAGGCTCCTAAAAAGGCTGAAGGCCTCAGTTGGCAACAAAGCCCACGTTGAGGGGTCAATTTGTACTGCCTATCTCGTTAAGGAGACGTCCATATTTTGCTCCTATTATTTTAGCTCACATGTCGCGAGTAATCATATGGATATCACCCGCAACGTGAGCTGCACACTTTCAGTTGGGGTTGATCCAGGCGATTTGTCTATTTTCACAACACCTGGTTGAACCTTGTGTATCAAATCAAGTGGTTGTGTCCTTATTGATGATGAATTCCATGTGATCCAAACTTACATACTCATGAACTGCGTCGAAGTGGAACCCTATATTGAGTACGTTTCTATAATCTCAACTAATTAATATTATATATATGTTGATTTGAATAAAGTAGGGGTTTAATATATATAAGTACGTATTTCATTCAATTACTCTTTCGTAGGTACTATTTGACAAACTTCGTGCGACCGTCAAATCCAACAATAACCGATGCTGAAGAGCAAAACATTTTGGAAAGACACTTTCGCCTCTGGTTCTACTCCCATGTAAGGATTTCCTAAATTAATTTCAATTTTATTTGAAATTGTATATATGTTGATTTCCAAATTGTATATATTATATATATGTTGATTTAAAATCGCAGGCTGACAGTCCGGCAGTTACAGATCCTAACATTGCAAAACTTGCTCGCGGACCCTCTAAAAAAGTGAGGACATATCCTGGTTATTTTGTGAATGGTTACCGATTCCACACGAGGGCACACGCATCAACCAGAGCCACTGACAATAGTGGAGTTTGTGTTCTAGGACAAAGCTTCGGCACCGACGAGGAGGACTTCTATGGTGTGCTATAGGAAATCATTGAGCTGAATTACATATCTCCAACCGTAAAGCGCCCTATTGTCTTTAATTGTACGTGGTTTGACACTAGAAGTCGTGGAGGAACACGCATTCATCTTTGCCTAAAGCTTGTTGATGTTCATCGACATAAAATATTGAGAACAAAAGATCGTTACATATTAGCACATCAAGCCACTCAAGTTTATTTCCTCGATTACCCAAAGATGAGGCGTGAAGATGCTGAATGGAGAGCGGCCTGTAAAGTGAAGTCACGTGTGTGGCCCGATGAAGGTACGTGCGTAGACCCTCATGAGAGTGGTTCCAGGGGCGTTGCCGTTGAAGAGGCATTTCAACATGATTCTTCCCTTCCACGAGTTATCGACGACACACAAGATAATTATTCACTTGGTCCGCTAAATGACCCAGACGGAGAGGATCATGTCGTTGAGGAACAAGCTGATACGTCTAGTGAAACGTCCGAGGGGGAGTTTGAGACTTAGACGGATACAGATGAGGAAGATATGTAATCAGGATACTATAATTGTATTTTCATTGACTTTTCTGATAACATTATTATCATTTACTATTCCGATTTACCGTTTTCTATCACTATGCTCATAATACTATTAGATAATACTATTCGGATTTACTATTTCTTATTACTATACTGATAATACTATTCGATAATACTATTCAGATTCACTATTTCCTATTACTATATATGCTGATAATACCATTCAATTCGGACACTATTACCATTTACTAGCTAGATTGATGACAAGAGGCATGCATGCACATCACAAGTCTTCCATCCTCATCTCCATTTCCAACTATAAAAGGAGACTTCATATCCTCATTTCCAACATGCATTAGTCTTCCATCCTGCTCATCTCCAACTCCAAAATCAATCCCTCACCTAAAGCTTCGATTCCATCTCCAATTCATCCGATCAATGGCTCATCAAAGGAGAGCGTGTTCCAGGCGCACTACCACCTTTGCTCCAGAACTGATCCATTTCTCAACCGTGCATGTGCGTGGGGATAAGGAGATCAACAGAACGAAATGGAGCACTAGACCATATCGCCCATTAAGAGTTGCGATCGCTTGTTGGAGGTCATCTGGCGGGGGAGCACCACCGAGATTTTGCCCTTTTTTCTTGAATGGCGAAGACATCACAGACCGCATTGAGGCTAGCGAAACGGCTGCGCAGCTTCGCGTGCTAGAAGGAGCTGAGATTAGGGCTGTTGCTTCTTAAAAATAAATGATTTATTTGTCATCTAATTTATAATTCAGTAAGTTGTTTGTTGATGTATTAGTTTTCCAAGAAGCAAGTGTTATTCGTACGTAAGTTGTAATGAAGTTGTTTGTAACTTGCTTTTGTGGAAGCAATGAACTCGTTCGTTTCGTCCCATTTGAGTCCTCGAACCAAATATTGTTGGTAGAAAGTGTTTATTTACATATAATGTATCCACAATAGCGACCATATGGTAGCTATATTGGAGATCGCGACCATATGGTCGCTACTAATGGCGACCACGTGGTCGCAAATGAACGACAGATTGTGCACTTTTCACTGCACGATCGTGCGCTTTCCTCTCAGAGAAAGGCTAGGGTCGTGTGTTCTTTTATTGATTTTAGCGACCATATGGTCGCTAACTTTAAAATTTTAGCTCAGAATTGCAATTTTTAGCGCGTAGTTCAATTTTTTTCGGTTTAGCAACCATATGGTCGCTAAACCGAAATTTATGGCGCGCTTCTGAAATAATTGGGAGGAAATCTGAAATTTCGGCTCTTGATCCAAAATTTTGGGTTCGCGACCACATGGTCGCTATTTGGCGACCATATGGTCGCTAATGTTGTCGCATGGCCCACTTCTAGATAAATTAAATATAGCGACCATATGGTCGCTAAACCTAAATAAGAAGGAGAACGCCATCTCCTTCCTTCCTCCACCGCCTTTCGACTTCCTTTCTCCTCTCTTCGACTTCCTTTCGCTTTCCTTTCGCCTCCACCGCGCCTCCTCCACCACCACCTCACTCCCTTCACCACGCCTCCTCCTCCACCACCTTACTCCCTCCACCGCGCCTCCTCCTCCACCAGATCTCGCCTCCTCCACCGGATCTCCGCGCCTCCTCCTCGCCAGCGGCGCCAGAACCCTAAACCTCCACCTCGCCAGATCCGCCTCCTCCACCTCTCCAGTGCCGAGCCCGCCAGATCTCACCCGAGCCGAGCCCCCCTGCTCGCCGCGCCCACCCTAGCGCCGAGCCCGCCTCCTCGCCGCGCCCGCCCCAGCGTTGAGCCCGCCTCCTTGCCGCGCATACCCCAGCGCCAAGCTCGCCTCCTCGCCGCGCCCGCCCCAGCACCGCCGTGTCCGAGCCTGCTCCTCCCCAGCGCCGCCTCTCCGAGCCTCGTCCCCGCGCCTCCGAGCCCGCCATTTCCATGTAAGTTGATTTTTGTTGATTTGTTGTTTATTTTAGTTGTTGTTGATTTTGGTATTGATTTTAGTTGTTGTTGAATTTGTTAATGAGTTGATTTTAGTTGAATTTGTTGTTGATTTTAGTTGAATTTGTTCAAGGAGTTGTTGTTGATGTTGTTGTTTGAAGGAGTTGGTGTTGTTGTTGTTGTTTGAAGGAGTTGGTGTTGTTGTTATTTGAAAGAATTGTTGTTGTTGTGGTTGTTGATGTTGTAGTTGTGTTGTTGAATTCTGATGAGAATTGTTGTTGTTCTTGTTTAAGTTGTTCATGATAATAATGTTGTTGTTGCTCTTGTTGTTGATCTTGTTCTTGTTGTTATTGTTTGAAGGAATTTGTTGTTGTTGTTGTTGATTTTGTTGTTGAATTTGAAAAATTTGGAAAAAATTGATTGAGAAATTTGGATTGAAATAGAATAAAATTGTTGTTGTTGTTGATTTTGTTGTTGTTGTTGGTTGGTTTGGTTGTTGTTGATTTGGTTGTTGTTGATGGTATTGTTGTTGTGTTGTTGATGGTATTGTTATTATTGTTGTTGTTGATTTGTTGTTGTTGATGATGTGCTTGTTGTTGTTGTTGTTGTTATTATGATTGAGAAATTTGGAAAAAATGATTGAGAAATTTGTATTGAATTGGAGAAATTTGAATTGAAGTGAAAGTTGTTTGTTGTTGTTGAATAAATATAATTGTTGTTGTTGATTTGGTTGATCTTGTTGTTGTTGTTGTTTATGTTATTATTATTGTGATTGTTGTTTTTAGTTGTGTTATTATGGCCGGATCACGTCGACATGCACGAGCTCCTCATCCGGACGAGCCGAGCTCGTCCGAGATACCGAACGAGGAGAACTCGTCCGAGGCGACCCACACGGACACACCACGCTTGTCCGAGGACGACGGGGCCCGTCATCCTAATACAGAGGAGCCGGGCCCCCTAGCGGAGGAGTCCATGGCCGCTACGCCCGCGTCCTCGTCGGGATCGAGTCGAGGGCTCGATCCCAATCGCGTTTGGGATCTTTCCATTACCGGCGGGTGGTACGTACAAATCCTTTTTACCATATATTGTTTTAGATTCTTATGGTATCTTTAAATATGTTATAACATTTTTTTCGAAATTTCGTTGCTTGCAGCCGTCGAGCATTGTGTCGCGGTAGTCGACACAGATCATTTAAGGCCAACCCGACGATAAGGCGTCGGAGTTCGACTTTGCCTCCGCCGCATCGAAGACTTGTTGGTTTGAGTCTTGGAGGGTAAATTTTAATTAATTTGTATTTATTTTTACAAATTCCGTATTAATTAATTACTATTTTTAAATAATCATTTTGTCGGATTTAATTAGACGCACTTCCAATAGGATCCCTCCCAGCCGGATATGGACGTCGAGTCCATCCGGTTGTTGTGGGATAAGAGAGCCAAGAAGAGATACGACGTCTTGATCGGGAAGCACCGTCGGGCCAGGACGAAGCCGAATTTATTCCAATCCGCCACTTGGGAGAACTAGAAAACGACGCTGATGAAACCCAAAATAAAACGTCGCTAAAAGACAAGAAACGAGATTCTATTAATTATTCGATTGTGCAAACGCTTGCTCTTTATTTATTGTTTTCTCACAGCGAGGTTACAAACAAACGAGGTTTACAAGCCAACAAGGTTTACAAGCAGAGGTTTACACCTTAGACCTCCTAAGAGTATTTGAGATCTCGATCTAACAGGGTTCGAGATCTCCTAATCACTACGCGATTCTACTATCCACAGGCCGCTTGACGGACTCTGGTAGCGAGGTTGAGCTTCGAGTTCGAGTGTGGTGATGATGGCTTGCGAGATGGAGCAACGAGGTCTTTGGTGTGAGCGAAAGCTCTCTGTGTGACTTGAAGTCGTTTTGTGGACTTCACTTGTCTATAGCGAGGTCTTTTGACGATGTTTCAACACGTCGATCTTCAACGAGCAAGATAGTTCTTGAGTTCAAGATGTTTTTCGACCCCCTTCCACTTACGAGGTTCTTCTCTTTTTATAGAGAATTGAGGAGCCGAGTTTTGGCTATTGCTCGATGTGGGACGCCCGAGATCGGGGCTTCTGATTGGTCCGGAGGTGAGGCAGCAGATGATTGGTTGGGAGGAACGACAACAGCTGAGTCGTTCAAGCGGGTGGGGATGTCGGCTAGTCGGCAACGAGGTTTGGACCTCGTTCCCGAGGTTCAGACCTCGTGTGGATAGGGATTTTGTTAAAATAAAAAGAGGGGCCTGGTTGTGGGCCCCGGAATCCACCTTGGGAATCCCGTCGGGCCCGCTTGTTCCTTGTACCCCGGGCCCACTTCCTGTTCTACTATTTTGAGCACCATCACAACCCCATGACATGGGGACCTCGTCCCGAGGATTGTAGGTCATAAACACGAGGTGTAGTTGGTTCATTGAACCCGGGGTGCGGGGTTCATGCTTCCTAGGATTTATGAGGTGCGAGGTTTGGGGGCTGGGTGGACCCATTGCGAGGAACTCTCTTGCGAAGTCTGACACTTAGTGGGCCGTCGATGCGTTCGATGCGTGCGAGGTTTGGGGGCTTTTCTCTCGTTCATGCGTGCGATGCTTCCTGGGCCTGCTCCCCCGTATTTCGCTTAATGGGCCGTCGAGGTAGACCAGGCCCAATAAACTTTTCGGGAGCGGGGAGAGGCCCAAGTTCGTTCTTTATAAGAGGCGTCTCTCGCACGCCTCATCCCCATCTTCTTCCTTCAACATTTTCTCTCTCTTTTTTTCTTGCCTTTCCAGTTTCCGACGAGCAGTTTTCGAGACGGTTACCGACGATCTTCCGACACTCCAGGAGCGCCACCGCACCATCCGCGTCAATCTTCAAGCAAGTAAGCGTCTCGACCCTCCCCTTTTCGTGTCTTTGATGCTCTTCGTTTTATGCCCTAGTGGGCGACGGTTGCCCTCCGGCGTTTCGTGCCGGTGTTATGGCGGCGAAACGGTGGGGGTCAGGGCGGCGCTAGCGTCTGAGCGACGCTCTTGACCCTCTTCTTCTCGCTTCTCTTTCATGGTTTCGTGCCCTAGTGGGCGATGGTGACCTTTCGGCGGCTCGTGCCAGTGTTACGGGGGCGAAAAGGTGGGGCGAAGGTGGCGACCGCCATGCCCTCGAACCTTTCATTCGCCAACCGACGGTTGGGTTTCTGCAAACGCTTTGCTGTTTCGGAATTCGAATTCCTCGGAAACCCAAACGTCATGATGCCCGACTGACGGGACATTTGAGTTTCCACCGCCGGCTTCCATTCGCCTTCTCTCTCCTCTTTTTGGCACTTCAAATTCTTCCCTAGCCGTCCTATCTGTCAGAGTAGCCCTAGGGTGCCACGTGTTTTCTTCCCGTCTTTACCTCGCGTATTCTTTTTGTGGCTTGGCTCGATGTCTCAACACTCTTCTTTTCTAGGTGTTTGCCTCTCGTGGCCTGGACGTCGCGCTTTCATGCCTAGAGGAGCTTCTTTGAGCCCCCACCAGGCTTCGTGTTCAAGGTTCAAGAGAGATTCTACGAGGAGGATTCCGAGACCGTAGGGAGCGTAGAGACTAGTGACTCTCAGAACCCGAGGTCTCCCTCGCTGATTTTTAGTGAGCCCTCTTCCAGTGATTCCGACGTCTCCGTCAACTCGCGCTTCTCCCGACTTCGCGCTTCGTCTAGTGTTGAAATGGCCTCGTCCTCGATTTATGATGAGGAAGTGGCTGGTGTTATTGCGAGGTCGTCCGACTCCAACGACCTGGCGAGCTTTTTTGCGGAGCATATCACCGACGCCGTGTCCAGCATGCTGCCGGTCCTCGAGGAGCGGATTCCTATGTACCCGGACTCGAAAGGGACCTTTCTATCCGAGAGGCATCCTACGATCCTAGAGCCGAAAGACCTCGCGAAGATCGCCAAGGATTTCGCCTGGCCCGAGGGGGTTGAGCTAGCGCTCCCCGAAGGAGAGGGTTGCTCCTTGGCGGCCTACGACAGATGCGTGGTTGTGCACCAGCCCAACCTCCAGGCCGGCTTCAGGCTACCCTTGGCCACGCACATCGTCAGCTTCTTGTGGGCCATGCATGTCTGCCCTGCGCAGCTTTTTCCAAATGCGTGGAGGCTTCTGTATGCCTACACCCTTCGCAGGCACGAGCTCGGGGATGGACCCGACCTCGACACCATGTCGAGCCTGTTTCTAGCGAGGAGGAAACACGAGTCTTGCCTCGTCAACCTCAGCTTGCCCGGCCTTAAGATCACCATGGTTCTTGGTCCGGGACCCTACCGGGAGGTATCTTAACTTCCCCACGGCCCCGGACAACTTCGTTCGGCCCAAGGGCACACAAAAGGCCGACGAGATCAAGAAACGATACGTTCTTGAGCGCTAGGAACCGTTCCAAGAATACCTGGCACATGACCGGCTTGAGCGGGCCGTCTTGAGTCTCACCCTTCCATCCTGTGAGGGCGAAGAGGGTACTGACTTTCCCTTTTGTTGCTTGTTTTTGTTACTTGCTTTTGGTTCTGGGCAACGCATGGCCCCGAGGGAATACCTCGCTTGTTTAGTGCTGACCACGAGCCTCGCTCAGGTCATAATGCCTTGATTGTTTGTGATATCTCGCTTCTTGTCTTTTATCTAACTTATTATTATTTTTTTAAACATGTTTTTTGTGTTTTTGACAGTGGATCTCTTCAACGCTCTGACCTCGAGGGCGCAGGGAAAGCAACCTGCTACCTCCACCTCCACCTCCCAGGTCCCACGAGGTTCTAAGGGCCTCGTCATAAAGGAACCAGCCCCCCAAGCGAGGCCACCGACCTCGCATCCGAAGGCAACACCCCCGCCGGCGAAGGCGCCCGGAGTGAAGATTACCGAGGGGGCCTCGTCTAGGGGGGACGTTGCGAGAACGTCCTCCCAAGTGTCGCGAGGATCTGGCGATGGAGCCGGATCCAACAGAAAAGAGTCCGAGGGTCCCCCCGCCAGGACAAGAAGAAGAAACAGAAGGGGGATAGCCAGAGGGGAACCTCGGGAGGGGAGACGGCCCACCGCCCCGGCCCCCTGAGCCGGGTTGTGTCCGCCGACGGGCTCCCCACGGAGAAGTTCCATTGTCCCGGACCCGCCCGGGGTGTGTCCAGGGACTGGGACCGGGCAGATTGGAAGGAGGAGGTTGCTTGGGCAAACAATCTCTCGGAGGCCGCCCTTAAAGACGAGATCCTCCGCTACTCGGCGATGGTATGCCTTACTTCTACGAGGTTGTCCTTTTGTTGCTTTTATTATTATTATCATTTTTTACACCACGTTTCTTTTTGGTTTTTCAGGGTCACTTCTTCGAAAATTACACTTGCAGCCGCATCACCTTCCTCCATAAGAACATGGATAGGATGGAGGCGCAGCTAAAGGCCCGCGACGCTGAGGTTGAGAAGAAGGACAAGGACCTCGCTGTGGCCGAGAAACGGGTTCGAGCCGCGGAGGTTGCGGCGGCAGACGAGGCCAAGGAAGCCGCCAGGGCCAAGGAAGAGGCGAGGAAGGCTAAGGAGGAGGCGAAGAAGGCCAAGGAGGAGGCGGGGAAGGTTAAGGGGGAGGCGGAGAAGGTTAAGGGCCATGTTGGGGATCTCAAGGCCGAGGTCGAGGAGCTCCAAGGAAAACTGTCCACGGAGCACAAATTTTTTAGGGAGAAGGAAGCGGAGCTCCAGAAGGCCGAGGAGGAGATCAACAACCTCCGTCAGCGCGTTAGCGAGCTCAACGAGGAAGTGGAGTTTGCGGGGCCCAAGTATGTGGAGTCTGCGGAGTACAAGGAAGAGTTGGTGGGCAGCGTGAAAAAGATGTTCCGCCAGGCCGTCCGCATGGGGTCAAGCAGGCGGTTGCCAAGTATGGGCACATCGACCCCCGTATTGCCTTCTTCAACCCCAACTACACGTTGACTATGGGGGAAGAGACTGGGGAGGAGCCCGAGGGAGAATGCGAGTTCTTCCTCAAAGAGGATGGGACCGTGGCTTCCCAGGCAGCCCTCGCGGAGGACCTCGGCCAGGGAAGCCCGAAACCCGTCGTCGCAGATTCTCATCCCGCGACCGACGTGCCGAGCTCCCAGCCCGTTGTGATCTCTAACTCGGCCGTCCGCCAAATTCCCATGGAGGAACCCGCCGCCGAGGCCCCGAAGGAATGAAGGATGCCCCTGACTCTTTAATGTGTTTTTTTTATATTTTCGTTGTTTTGGTGGCCCCACCGGGGTCTGTAATTTTGACATTTCGGCCCTTGTGGCCTTATTTTATGTAACTTCTTTTTATGGTTGTGATTCGTGTCTCTTTTTTCCTTAGCCCACTTGTTGGAACGATGTTGGGACCTCTGGTTCTAAACATCGGAACAACGATACAGTTCTCCGAGTTTTGATAATGACAAACGCTATAAGGGAACTAATGTGCTTCGATCAAGTATTTCTAAGGAACACAGGTTGAGCAAAGAACTTCCACGAATGACCAAAGAACACAGGAGCACACAATGAAGAGTTCCCATCAAGGGAACTCTGAAGAGAAAAAGTTCCCATGAAATGAGAACTCCCAGGAATGACCAGAGAACAAAAGCTTACACGATGAAGAGTTTCTCTCAAAGGAACTTAGAAGAGGACAGTTCCCACGATATGGGAACTCACATGTGAGGACAAGGACCGATCAGCGCATATCACGGGATCCTGTCTTAGACAGGATGAAGGCACAGTCTGAGGAGCAGACTGTCACGATTGATCCAACGGTCCGATCAATTCATGAAGTTGACCTAGTTCAAATTGAAGTCACATGTGAAGAAAGTACAACTTGGGCATCAAGCAAAGGGCATTTCGGACACAAATGAAAGATGCGATTGAAGCCCAAGTTCACTCGAGTATAAAGCCAAATGAATAGTGCTCGGATTGAGCACTTCTCCCAGAACTCACAAATACCCACAACAGAGAAAGAGAAAGAAGAAGAGAAGTCCCCGGCGGCGAAGTGTCAGATCTCGACGACGGTGAAGGTGAAGTTCCCAAGAGCAAGGGAACTGAATTGTAAGGTTTAAGGTTTGACTATCTTGTTTTAATTGAGTAGTTCGCTTAGGAACTCAGTTGAGAAGGTTCATTAGTGTTGCTAGAGTTAGGTAGAACTCTTAGGAACAGAGAAGTTTGAACCTGGCTGATTGTAACTAAGGAACAAGCAATAAAATAAGAAAGTCATTCAAAATCCTCCAAGCGGAGGTAGAGGTTTACCCACACAACTAGTTGGTTGTCGTGGGGTTCCTCTATAAGGAACTGTGTTCTTTCAGCGTTTTAATTACTTGCGATATTATTCCTTCCGCTGCCTTGGGAACAACTTAACAGCCAGTTCCCAAGCTCTTGCTAACTCGTTCACGATCCTACAATTGGTATCAGAGCGAGGCTGCTCTAGATTTGTGTTAGCATCGCAGTTTTCAAACATGGCTCACGAACTCACCCAAGTCGGTCACAACAACAGCAAGCCACCAAGGCTCATCACTGGTAGATTCGAAGTCTGGCAACGCGACATGAAGAACTGGATACGCAGCCAGGACTACCAAGCTTGGTGCGTCATAGAGAAAGGGAACTTCAAAATTGATCCAGCGATTGAGAATGACCTTTCAAAATGGGGACCTAATGAGTACAAGTGCATGGAGGCCAACTTCAAAGCCATCCAGTACCTCAAGAATGCCATGTCGGTGCAAGACTACGACAGAGTGGCAAACCTAGACAAGGCAAAGGAAGTGTGGGAAGCCATTCAGCAAATGCACATTGGGAACTCAGACCTCCGAGAAGATCTTCAGATGAACGCAAGGAGGGAGTTCTTCACCTTCCAGATGGAGATAGGAGAATCCGTTGATAGCTACCAATCCCGTTTTGAGGGACTTTGCACCAAGATGACTGGTCTTGGGATCACTAAAGAGGAAGTCACCGACAAAATGAAGGTTCAACAACTCTTCAATGGGTTGACTGGAGAATGGACAAATGAAAGAACGATGTTCAAAGAATCCCGAAAACAGAGCTCTTATGCTCCACCAGGTTTTTGGAAAACTGGTGGGATATGAGAAGAGAAAGATAGATGACAGGGAGCAAAAGCGAGCACATCAGGGGATAGCTCTCAAACTTGAAAAGGTGATCAAGGCAGTACAAGAGCAACATGAAGAATCTGAAGACGATGAGGATGAAGAGCTAATCCTTGTAACAAAAGCTCTTCGATCTTTTAACAAAGGGAAGTTCAAGAAGAATTATGGGAACTCAGGAAAAGGACAGAGTTCCCAAAGAAAATCTGCTGAAAAGGAACTCTCGGATGTAACGTGCTACAAGTGTTACAAGAAGGGACACTTTGCCAAGGAGTGCCCTCAGGGAACGGACAACCGAGGAAAAGGGAAAAAGGCCTACATAGCCACATGGAGTGACGATGAAGACGAGGAGCCTGAATCATGGGCTCAACCTGACATGTGCGCCATGGCCTTAGGAGAAACCACTGGGGAACAACCCAGTGAGGTAACCCCCGAATCCGTTCTTTCTTCTTTGTCAAATTATGAGAAACCTGAACTGCTTAAAATTCTCACAAGTCTTGTCAAAGATAACATTAAATTGCAAAGGAAGCTAGAAAAGTCAGAACAAACTAATGCTGAGTTAGTTGGTCTTGAGCCATGTCCCACCTGTGTGCCCCTATTAGACAAGGTTCAATCGTATGTGTCCCACATTGTAGAGTTAGAGGATGAAATTAGGACCCTAGAAAGTGACAAGAATATCTTTCTGCAAAAACTAAGTGAAAAGGTTGAAAGCCCTAAAGCTTCTTGTTCCCAGACCAAATTTGTGCCAGCCAAACACGGCATAGGGTATGAGTCAGAGAGCCCTAATAAAGGGAAGTCCCCCTTGAGTGAACAAGAGATTAATGAATGTAGGGCCTTAGAACTTCAGTGCGAGAAAAGGAAAAATACTCACTTGGAATAAAAGATACGTGTTCTGGAAAGTGGAGTGAATGGAGAAGTAGAATATTACACTGGGAACACTGGACACAAGCTATATGTCCAGATAGCCAAAGGGAACGGGTCTAGAGTGGTTAACAAAGAAACTATGGATAGGAACAGGATACAGAGACCACATCCTAAGTACTACCTAGGAGAATACTACAAGACCTGCTGGAACTGTGGTGCTCATGGGCACTACAAGGAAGGCTGTCCAAAAGCTAGGGCCCAAACTCAAAAGAACAATGAATACTGGAAAAGGCAAAATCACAGATCCAACCCTGATAGAGTTCCCACTCGTAGAAACACACATAGGAACTCTGCCCTTAACTCTAGGGATCATTGTGACGTTAATATTGCTGATTACATGTTGTTCGAGAATGTCATCCCTTGCAAGGGACCAGGCAAGAGTCATCTTGCCTGGGTCCTCAAAAACTAAATTCTCTTGTAGGTGGAAGTGAGGGGGAATAGCACATGGGTCATTGATAGTGGATGCTCTAACCACATGACCGGAAACAAAGACAACCTCACCTCACTCCACCCAAAGGCCGAAGGAGGTCACGTATCCTTTGGCAACAAAAACAAAGGGGAGATTATAGGAACAGGGGAAGTGCTACTCAACAAATCAATCAAGATCAGCAACGTTAACCTGGTGAAAGATCTGGGTTTCAATCTCTTAAGTGTGTCTCAAATATGTGATCAAGGGAACAACATTGTCACCTTTGATTCAAAAGAGTGTCTGGTGATCAACAAGAAGACCAACAAAATTATCCTAAAGGGAAGAAGGTCCAACAACATTTATGTGGTGGATACAGAATTTGAGCCGCCAAGGAAACTGTGCTTGGCAAGTTCCCTTGATGAAACGGAACTTTGGCACCGAAGGTTAGGACACGCAGGTATGAACCAAATCTTGAAGCTCTATCTACAAGATCTCGTCGTCGGTCTCCCACGAATCAACCTTGAAGGAGTCAAGATGTGTGAAGCCTGTGTTCGAGGAAAGCAAACAAGGACCTCCTTCAAGCCCAAAAGGATGGTGAGCACGACCAGGCCCTTAGAGCTAATTCATATGGATCTGTGCGGTCCCATGCACACCGAAAGCTATGAAGGAAAGAGGTACATGTATGTTTTAATCGACGATTTTTCACGATTCACATGGGTGCTATTCTTGAGATCAAAATCAGATACCTTCAAGGAATTCGAAGTCCTAATCACAAGAATGGAGGTCAGCATGGGACTCAAACTCAAAGCTCTCAGATCTGATCATGGAACAGAGTTTGAAAACTCACAGTTCCTAAGATACTGTGACAAACATGGGATCTCTCATAACTTCTCGGCCCCTCGCACTCCTCAGCAAAACGGAGTTGTCGAAAGGAAGAACAGGACCTTGGAAGACATGGCTAGAACTATGTTGTTTGAAAGTGGAATTCCAGAGTACTTTTGGGCTGAAGCTATCTCCACAGCTACTTACATCTTGAATCGAGCCATGATCAGACCCTTGATCAAGAAGACATCCTATGAGCTCATCAAAGGGAGAAAGCCAAATATCGCTCATCTAAGGACCTTCGGATGCAAATGCTTCGTCCACAACAATGGGAAAGACAACCTTGGCAAATTTGATCCCAGGAGCGATGAAGGGATATTCCTAGGATACTCTTCTCATAGCAAGGCGTACAGGGTCTATAACAAGAGGACCAAGAAGATAGAGGAAAGCATCCACGTCATCTTCGACAAGAAATCTGTAAAGATGGGAACAGAGGTTCAAGGAAAGGGAACTCTGTTCAAGCTGGTCAGACAAGAAGAAGAAGAAGACGAGGATGAACCAAGAAAGAGAGATGAAGACTATCCAAGTGGGAACAATGCCCCACAATCAGGGAACAATGAAGGAGATCAAAACTCCACAGATCAAAGCTCCTTTGAAGTTCCCTCCTCAACAGAAGAACCACAAGATGCTTCGAACTCTCTTGTTTCCCAAAATGAAAATGCACCAGAATCTAGTGTTCAGGGGGAAAAACGAGGGAACTCCGAAGAGAATCCTGACGAAAGTCCCAGCGAAGAAGCTGAACATAACTGTTCTCCTGAGGAAGAGGAGACTCAAGACACAGATGGAGAAGAGTCAAGGGAACAGGTTGACGTCTCACACATTCTAACAAGAAACTACCACCAAAAGAGAGATCATCCCATCGACAACATCATCACTCCATATGAAAAAGGTGTTCTAACTCGCTCTTCTCTCAATAATTTTTGTGCTTTTAATGCCTTTGTTTCAATGGTGGAACCAAAAAGCATCAAAGAAGCTCTAAAGGACCCAGACTGGATCCAAGCTATGCAAGAAGAACTACACCAATTTGAGACGAACAAGGTGTGGAAGCTAGTTCCTAGGCCCAAAAACAAGAACATCATAGGAACTCGATGGGTCTTTCGGAACAAACTAGATGATACTGGGGACGTAGCTAGGAACAAGGCTCGTTTGGTTGCTCAAGGCTATAGACAAGAAGAAGGAATCGACTATGACGAGACCTTCGCACCAGTTGCAAGGATCGAGGCCATCCGTCTTCTCATAGCCTATGCAGACCACAAAGGATTCAAGCTATACCAGATGGATGTGAAGACGGCATTTCTAAATGGGCATCTCAAAGAAGAAGTATACGTAGCTCAACCCCCAGGATTCGAAGATGAGAAGCTACCCAACCACGTCTACTTCTTGGAGAGGGCCCTCTACGGACTCAAACAAGCTCCTCGAGCATGGTATGACAGGTTTGCTCAGTTCCTTCTGTCTCATGGATACCTTCGAGGTTCCATAGACAAAACTCTTTTTCTTAAGAAAGAGTCTAAGGATATCTTGATTGTTCAAGTTTATGTTTATGACATTGTTTTTGGAGCAACTAACGAAACTCTTGTAGAGAAGTTTAAGGACCTCATGAGCAGTGAGTTTGAGATGAGTCTCATAGGGGAACTCACGTTCTTCCTAGGACTCCAGATATCTCAGACAAAAGAGGGAACAAGGATTCATCAACAAAAATACATCAGAGAAATGCTAGTCAAGTATGGGATGGACCACTCAAGGCCCATCGACACTCCCATCTCACCAAACTCCAGGCTAAATGCCGATGAAACAGGGGTAAGTATCGATCAAAGGAACTTCAGAGGTATGATTGGCTCTCTCCTATACTTAACTGCTAGTAGGCCTGACATCATGTTCTCAGTGTGCTTATGTGCACGTTTTAGAGCTAACCCCAAAGAATCACACCTGAAAGAGGTGAAGAGGATTTTCAGGTACCTCAAAGGGAACGACAACTTGTGCCTCTGGTATCCAAGGAACAGTTTCCTTGAGCTTATTGCTTATACAGATGCAGATTTTGCTGGGCACCTAGTTGATCGAAAGAGCACATCAGGAATGGCCCAGTTCCTTGGGTCATGCCTAGTCTCATGGGGATCCAAGAAGCAAAATTCAGTGGCACTCTCCACAGCTGAAGCAGAATACGTGGCTGCCGCATCATGCTGTTCCCAAGTACTATGGCTCAAGTCCCAACTTCAGGATTACGGTATGTCATTTGGCTCAGTTCCTATACTCTGTGATAATACTAGTGCCATTAACATTTCTAAAAATCCTGTGCATCATTCTAGGACTAAGCACATAGACATTAGGCATCATTTTCTACGTGACAATGTTGAAACTGGGAACATTTCCATGCAACACTGTAGAACGGAAGAGCAAATTGCGGACATTCTCACCAAAGCTTTAGACAGACGTCCCTACCAGCGTTTTCGAATGCTTCTAGGGATGATAACTCTAAACTAAACAAGTCCCTGTTTGTCTCTCCCTCAATGCTTGACTAGTCTAACTGGAAAAACATGCTAGGGAACTGTAGGGCTCATTGCTTTCATTTTGCCATATTACTAGTCTAGAGCTTGATTTGTATGAAGGAACACTATTTCTTTTGTCCGAAAATGATCAACCAGAGTTCCCTCTAACCCTCTTTACACGCCACTATGACGGTTGATCATAAAACCTACCTTCAGCTAAGGACCAGACAAACGTTTCTCATGAACCAAACTCTTTATCCCAAAATCGAGTTGCAATTGTCTGGTTCTCTTTTGAGTTCCTCAGCCTCACAAAGAAAATTGAGTGTCAGTTCCCTTAACCTCTCCACTCAATATGACCTTTCCAAAGATCATGGGAACTGATAGGCAAAAGCAAGGGAACACTGGATCTAAAAAGATGACGCTTCACTAGGGAAACGGGAAATTGTGTCAGACTCTGAAGCGTTTGGGGCCAATTATTCAAAAATCAAAAGGACTTCCCAGGAAAGAAAACGACGCGTGTCAGAGGCGTGCTAAGGAAGTTGAAACGCCCCTCCGATTTCATTGGCCAACGGTTATCGAGAATACCAACTTCCCTTTCTACCCTCGTCTCTCTCTCTCACATAAAACCCTACTTTACCACTTTTGGGTTCCTTCCTCCTCATCCTTCCCTGTCATTCTCCTCCTCTGCAACTTTGCCTCCTCCCTCTTTCGAGAAAACTTCCAAAAACTCTCTCTTTCCCAAACCTTTCTCAAATGGCTCCAGCCCATTCTTATGCCGAGATGAAGGCATGGATTCAAAACAACCCTAAAGCCCTTTTCCTCACCATGATGGCGGACGTCGAGAAGGAGCAAAATGAAGCTCTTCGCGATGTTCTCATCGAGGGACTTTATGTAAGTCCCTTTCTTCCTCCTCCCTCGGCGGCGCAACCTCCAGCACCGCCGATCTCCACTCTTCCACCTCCCTCTTCCTCCGAAATTCGCATCGTCGACAGTTTCGGATCCGAACCCCCTTCCAAATACGAAAAACCCAAACAATCCAAACACAAACACTCTTCCAAAGACCCCTCCAAATCCAAACACCACTCCTCAAAATCCAAACACAAATCCTCCAAACGCAAACACTCACAAATCTCCACTTCTTCATCCCCCTCTCTCCCCATGCCAAAGAAGAAATCCCTCCTCAACATGGAGGAGGTCCTTAATCTGTCCAAACCCGACGCCTATGCCGTCGTTCACCCATCCGAGGTCGAGAAGTTCTTTCTCCCTCGTCCCCAATCAATCTCTGAGACCTCAGGTCCCAGGGACTCCACGATAATCTCTTCCTCCCCTGTTCCCATGGTTGAGGGAACTACTAACCCTCCTCCATCCTCTTCCTCCCCCAGAGTTCCCCCACCCACCTCACCCATTCCCACATCCCCCATCACTTCAAAATCTGCCTCTGGGACCTCCAGTCCCAAGGCTCGCACTCCTACTCCTCCTCCTTCCACTCCCAAGGTCCCAACTCCACAAAATTCTCCTCTACCTCCCTCTTCTCCCACCACACTAAAACTCCCTTCCCCACCTTCTTCGGCCCAGAAAACCATAGACCTCGACTCCGACGAGGATAATCTCCCCATCGGAGTCCTTGCTCGCCAGAAGGCCAATGCACCCATCGTGATGGGAACTGCTGAAGAGGAAGCCCAACTAAAGGCCCTCGAGGAAGAATTCGAAGGCGCACTCAAAGGGCCTTCCGAAAACCAAGGGGGCAAAGCCCAAGAAGAAGGGAACCCAACACCAACTGACGGTGTTGAGACAAGCAGTCGTCGTCAGGAACACGAGGAGGAAACAGAGCTGACCTCCTCCAATGATGAAGGGACCTCCAGTGATGACGCTGAAGAGGAAGAAGAGGCCCCCACTTACAAAGAGCTTGCCAGCATCCCTGCTCCTGAACAACAAATGGTGGTGTCGGCACAGGTCCCAGAGGAAAGGACCCGCCCACTGCTGATTGAAGCGACTGACCCCCCTCAGCAAAAAGGAAAGACTACGGTCTCTAGGGGGAACTTCAAGAAGAAAGGGAAAGGAACTGTGCCCAAGAAAGTCCATATCTCTAAGAATCGCAAGCTCCTTCCCCCACTCATCCTCTCTGAAAGACAGCTCGTCGATGAAGGGCTAGGGCAACTATGGGACCTGATCAAAGCCCAAGGACTGGACATCTCTATGGTCCACAAAATGCGGCACTCTGAGCCAGTGGAGGAACAAGAAAGGCTGCCATCTGGTGAAGGCACTCAGGATGGGAACACTCAAGTGTTGGTGCACATTGCCAACACTCTCGACAAGATAGCCAGGGAACAAGAAAATATGGCACGAGACCAAGAACAAATTGCTAAAGGCCAAGAAAAGCTTGTAAACGTCTTGACACGGCTTTGTGATGCCCTGTTCCCACCAAGCCCATGATCTTTTCCTTCTTTTTCCTATCCTCAATGTTCCCACAAATATTCTCGTGTGTTCCTATGTACATGTTTTTGCTTAAGTAATGAATGGTTTTTAGTATGATTGCGTGTTCTTTTCCTTCCTTATCTATGCGTTTACTTGTTTTCGATGATGTCAAAAGGGGGAAAGACAAAAAATGCGAGATGAGTTAAGTTGAAAAGATATCACAGAATACGCTATAGCTAAGGGGGAACAATTGCATAAAAAGCTAAGTACGAACTCAGTGATTCACAAGAAGTGGCTCCCTAGGAATACGCATAGGAACTCATTTGCATATCATGCTTTGAAATACTTGCTGATTTTTTTGATAGGTTTGTCATCATCAAAAAGGGGGAAATTGTTGGAACGATGTTGGGACCTTTGGTTCTAAACATCGGAACAACGATAAAGTTCTCCGAGTTTTGATAATGACAAACGCTATAAGGGAACTAATGTGCTTCGATCAAGTATTTCTAAGGAACACAGGTTGAGCAAAGAACTTCCACGAATGACCAAAGACCATAGGAGCACACAATGAAGAGTTCCCATCAAGGGAACTCTGAAGAGAAAAAGTTCCCATGAAATGAGAACTCCTAGGAATGACCAGAGAACAAAAGCTTACACGATGAAGAGTTTGTCTCAAAGGAACTCAAAAGAGGACAGTTCCCACGATATGGGAACTCACATGTGAGGACAAGGACCGATCAACGCATATCACGGGATCCTGTCTTGGACAGGATGAAGGCACAGTCTGAGGAGCAGACTGTCACGATTGATCCAACGGTCCGATCAATTCAAGAAGTTGACCTAGTTCAAATTGAAGTCACATGTGAAGAAAGTACAACTTGGGCATCAAGCAAAGGGCATTTCGGACACAAATGAAAGATGTGATTGAAGCCCAAGTTCACTCGAGTATAAAGCCAAATGAATAGTGCTCGGATTTAGCACTTCTCCCAGAACTCACAAATACCCACAACAGAGAAAGAGAAAGAAGAAGAGAAGTCCCCGGCGGCGAAGTGTCAGATCTCGACGACGGTGAAGGTGAAGTTCCCAAGAGCAAGGGAACTGAATTGTAAGGTGTAAGGTTTGACTATCTTGTTTTAATTGAGTAGTTCGCTTAGGAACTCAGTTGAGAAGGTTCATTAGTGTTGCTAGAGTTAGGTAGAACTCTTAGGAACAGAGAAGTTTGAACCTGGCTGATTGTAACTAAGGAACAAGCAATAAAATAAGAAAGTCATTCAAAATCCTCCAAGCGGAGGTAGAGGTTTACCCACACAACTAGTTGGTTGTCGTGGGGTTCCTCTATAAGGAACTGTGTTCTTTCAGCGTTTTAATTACTTGCGATATTATTCCTTCCGCTGCCTTGGGAAAAGCTTAACAGCCAGTTCCCAAGCTCTTGCTAACTCGTTCACGATCCTACCCACTGCACATATGTCCCGATCCAACCCCATGGCCCGAGTGTCATAATATTTGTGGCACCCTCGGGACACATCGGGCGCTGGTTTTATGCCGCGATCACGAGCCTCACTCGGATCTCGCGTGATGATTATGCCAAGATCACGAGCCTCGCTCGGATCTCGCATGATCATTATTATGTCGAGATCGCGAGCCTCGCTCGGATCTCGCATGATGGTTATTATGCCGAGATCACGAGTCTCGCACGGATCTTGCATGATGATTATTATGTCGAGATCGCGAGCCTCGCTCGGATCTCGCATGATGGTTATTATGCCGAGATCATGAGCCTCGCTCGGTTCTCGCATGATGGTTGATTGTTTCCAACCCCAAACGGGAAGCGAGGGGTGGACTTAAAACTCAAAAAACTGAATCTCCAACCCCAAGCGGGAAGCGAGGGGAGGACTTAAAACCAAGAATCCCCAACCCCAAGCGGGAAGCGAAGGGAGGTCTTAAAACCGAGAATCCCCAACCCCAAGCGGGAAGCGAGGGGTGGGCGTAAAACCGAGAATCTCCAACCCCAAGCGGGAAGCGAGGGGTGGACTTAAAATCGAGAATCCCCAACCCCAAGCGGGAAGCGACGGGTGGACTTCACAGCATAAAACCGACAATCTCCAACCCCAAGCGGGGAGCGAGGGGAGGACTTCGCATCATAAAACCGAGAATCTCCAACCCCAAGCGGGAAGCGAGGGGTGGACTTAAAACCGAGAATCCCCAACCCCAAGCGGGAAGCGAGGGGAGGACTTAAAACTGAGAATCCCCAACCCCAAGAGGGAAGCGAGGGGTGGGCGTAAAACCGAGAATCTCCAACCCCAAGCGGGAAGCGAGGGGTGGACTTAAAACCGAGAATCCCCAACCCCAAGCGGGAAGCGAGGGGTGGGCGTAAAACCGAGAATCTCCAACCCCAAGCGGGAAGCGAGGGGTGGACTTAAAACCGAGAATCCCCAACCCCAAGCGGGAAGCGAGGGGTGGACTTCACAACATAAAACCGAGAATCTCCAACCCCAAGCGGGAAGCGAGGGGAGGACTTAAAACTGAGAATCCCCAACCCCAAGCGGGAAGCGAGGGGTGGGCGTAAAACCGAGAATCTCCAACCCCAAGCAGGAAGTGAGGGGTGGGCGTAAAACCGAGAATCCCCAACCCCAAGCGGGAAGCGAGGGGAGGACTTAAAACTGAGAATCCCCAACCCCAAGCGGGAAGCGAGGGGTGGGCGTAAAACCGAGAATCTCCAACCCCAAGCGGGAAGCGAGGGGTGGACTTAAAACCGAGAATCCCCAACCCCAAGCGGGAAGCGAGGGGTGGACTTCACAACATAAAACCGAGAATCTCCAACCCCAAGGGGGGAGCGAGGGGAGGAATTCGCATAATAAACCCGAGAATCTCCAACCCCAAGCGGGAAGCGAGGGGTGGACTTCGCATCATAGAACCGAGAATCTCCAACCCCAAGCGGGAAGCGAGGGGTGGACTTCGCAATAAAAAACCGAGAATCTCCAACCCCAAGCGGGAAGCGAGGGGAGGACTTCGCATCATAAAACCGAGAATCTCCAACCCCAATCGGGAAGCGAGGGGAGGACGTCGCATCATAAAACCAAGAATCTCCAACCCCAAGCGGGGAGCGAGGGGTGGACTTCGCATCATAAAACCGAGAATCTCCAACCCCAAGCGGGAAGCGAGGGGTGGACTTCGCACAAAATTTGTATTTTTGAGACAGATTTGAAAATTCCACAACCCTCTATTCACAAAATTTGTAGGAAATAGCGGAGTTTGGAGAGTTTACACATAATATTTTTTGAGCCGATCGTTGTTTCATGTTTTGCTCAGGGTACGTCCCTCGCTGTCTTTGAGCTTGAAAGCTCCAGGCGCGACCTCCTCCCCGAGGAGGTATGGTCCCTCCCAATTAGGGTTCAGCTTGGCACCCTCGGTACGCCTCAAGACGAGGCTACCCGTGGCCAGGAACCTGGGTCTGACCTTCTTGTCGTGATATACCGCTACGCGCCGTTTATATTCTCTAGAGCGCAGGTCGGCCACCTCGTGCAGCTCGTCCCCAAATAGTAGCTCGACCCTGAGGTTGGCCTCGTTCTCTTTTTCATCGAAATAAAAAACTCTCGCCGAAGGGACCAGGGTCTTTACTGGGACTAGTGCTTCCGACCCGTAAGTTCGAGCGAAAGGCGCTTCTCCCATTGTGCGACGCGCGGTGGTGCGATATGTCCATAGGACGAGTGGGAGAAGCTCCGCCCAGCGACCTTGCGCCATGCCTAGGCGCTTCTTCAGATCGGTCAAGATGCGGGAATTGACGTTCTCCACCTGGCCGTTGGACTGAGGGTGGGCCACGGAGGAAAACTTGAGGGTTATGCCCAGGTCGGAGCAGAAGGTCCAAGTCTCCTCGCAATCAAATTGGGGGCCATGGTCAGTCGTGATGGTCATGGGAACGCCAAAGAGACAAACGAGGTTCTTCCACAGGAAGTCGGAGACCTTTGTCCCCGTGATCTTTGCCATTGCTTGTGCCTCGACCCACTTCGTGAAATAGTCGACGATGACCAAGATATACCGCACCTGGCCAACAACCTTGGGGAAGGGGCCGAGGATGTCCATCCCCCACATCGCGAAGGGGCATGGCACGTGGATGGATCAAAGACGCGAGGTCGGGGTGTGTTGGAGGTTACCATGCTTCTGACACCCGTCACATCGCTGGACATAGGCCCTCGCGTCTTGCCGGAGAGTGGCCCAAAAGTATCCCAAATGGGTGATTTTATGTGATAGGGATCGCCACCCTGGGTGGCCGCCACAGACCCCCTCATGTGCCTCATAGAGGATATGCTCCGTAGACTCGGTCGGCACACACAACAAGTTGGGCTCCGCATAACCTCGGCGATAGAGCCGGCCGCCAATGACGCAATAGCGCGCCGCCTACATTTTCAACTTCCGGGCCTCCCCGGGGTCCTCGGGGAGGACGCCTCTTTCCACATATCACGTGATCGGGATCCTCCAGTCCCTAGTTGTAACGGAGAGAACCTCGCTGGTTACACTCCGCGAGAGTTTTCTTTCCACCATCACGCGGTTCCCTACCTCCAAGGGGAGGGCAGAGCCCAACCTCGCGAGAGCATCTGCCTTCGTATTCGAGGTTCGTGGGATGGACTCTACCGCAAAGGTTTCTAGGCACGACACCAAGGCCTTAACTTTCTCTCGGTACGCAGGCAGGAACCCCGTCTGGGTGTCGTATTGCCCGTTGAGTTGACGCACAACCAGCTCGGAGTCGGTGTAGACCCTGATTTTGCGGGCTCCACTGAGGAGCGCCATCTCTATCCCGGCGATCATAGCCTCATACTCGGCCTCGTTGTTGGTGGCATCGAAGGCAAAGTTAAGGGCATACTCCGCCTCATTTGAGGGACCGGCGAGGAATACGCCAGCCCCGCCACCGGCATCACACCGTGAACCATCAACGAATACCTTCCACTCCTCCGAGCTTGCGTCCGTTTCGGGGAAGGTGACCTCCACCATGAAGTCAGCGAGGGCCTGCCCCTTCATGGCGGTCCTAGGGAGGTAACTGATGTCGAACTCGGAGAGCTCGACTGCCCACTTCGTCATGCACCCGAAGAGGGCGGGCTGGTGGAGTATTTGTCGAAGTGGGAGGTCAGAGAGGACCTGAATGGGGTGCGCGTGGAAGTAAGGGCGCAGGCGCCTGGCGGCGGTCATGACGGCCAGTGCCATCTTCTCCGCCAGGGAGTACCGCTGCTTCGCAGGCTGGAGCACGCGGCTTATGAAGTAGACTGGGTGCGTGGCCTTTTTGGTCAGCACCGCGCTGACCGTCTCCGGGCTTACTGCCACATACAGTTGCAAGTCCTCGCCTGCCATTGGAGGTGACAACGTAGGGAGCTTTGATAGGAAGGCCTTTAACTCGAAGAAAGCGAGCTCTAGCCCCTCGTCCCAAACAAACTTGTCGTTCTTCTTGAGGGCAGTGAAAAAGGGCAGAGACTTGTCTGCCAAGCGGGAGCAAAACCTCCCCAAATAGTTCACGGCGCCGTTGAGCCGTTGTACCTTGGTGCGGGATCGTGGTGACCTCATTGAGAGGATTGATTCGACCTTGGCGGGGTTGACGTCGATACCGTGCTCGTTGATCATGACGCCTAGGAACTTCCCAGATGACACGCCGAAGACGCACTTCTCGGGGTTCAGGCTGAGACGATTGTGCCTGAGGGTCACGAAGACCTCGTGGAGGTCGGTCAGATGTTCTTCAAGGCTTTTGCTCCGCACCACGATGTCGTCGACGTAGGCCGACACGTTCCTCCCCAAATGGTTTTTGAAAACCCGGTCAATGAGACGCTGGAAGGTTGCCCCTGCGTTTTTAAGGCCGAAGGGCATGACCTTGTAGCAGTACGTACCCCGCTGCGGGATGAAGGATGTCTCCTGCTCGTCACGCGGACTCATCGAGATCTGATTGTATCCTGAATACGCGTCGAGGAAACTTAAGACCCCGTGCTCCGCGGTTGAATCAACTAGTTCGTCGATCGAGGGCAGGGGGTAGCTGTCTTTGGGGCACGCCTTGTTGAGGTCTTTGAGGTCCACGCACATCCTCCACTTGTCGTTGCCTTTTTGACCAGCACGACGTTGGACAACCATTTCGGGTACTGGACCTCGCGGATAAACCCCGCGGCCAGCAGCTTAGCCACCTCTTCATTTGCGGCGTTTGCCCTTTCCTCGTTCATCTTCCTCCGTCGTTGCACAATAGGGCGGGTGGTGACGTCGACGTTCAAGGAGTGTTGGGCCATGGTGCGCGGGACGTCGCGGAGGTCCTTGGCGGTCCAGGCGAACGCATCGCGAAATCTGGACAGCAGGGCCTCCAGCGACTCCGCCGATTTCCCGGAGAGACACTTCCCCAAGTAGATTTTCTCGGACTTATTCCCGAAGGGGGTAACCACCCTTCTTTCGGCCCCGGGGATGGGGACCAGGAAGTCCCGAACTTCAAGGTCGGCCTCGTCGGGGGACTCCACCATGAACACCGGACATTTTTGTTTTGCCGAGGTTGCATAGAAAACGCGACCCTCCTCCTGGTTGCCCTTTACCTCTTCAACCCCGCCGTCAACGGGGAATTTCATCTTCAGGTGATAGATGGAGACTACCGCCTGGAATTTCATCAGGGATACCCTCTCGATGATTGCATTCCATACCGAAGGCAAGTGTACCACGGTGAACTCCACCATCTCGGTCCTCCTCGTGGAGCCGGTGCCTAACGTCATCTAAAGGTCTACGAGACCTGCCACGTCGACCTCGTCTCCCGAGAAGGAGGTGAGCTTCCCAGCGTAGGGCTTCAAAGATGTTTCGGAGATGCCCAACTGCTCGAAGGCGTCGTAGTACATGATGTCCACGGAGGACCCCGTGTCCACCAGTACTCGCTTCACCATTTTTTAGCCCACTTGAGCGTGCACCACCAAGGGGTCGGAGTGCGGCATGTGGAGTCCCTCAGCATCTTCAGAGGTGAAGGCCAAGCCTACGTGAGACCGCGAGGTCTGGGCGACGCTAAACACCGAGGGCTCATGATGGCTTGCCCTCACGTACCTCTTTCTTTCTGCCTGACTTGATCCAGCCAGCGATGTTCCACCCGAGATGGTATGGATATACCCATCGGATGATGTTGTCTGCCCAGACCGTGCCTACTTCGCGGGAGCCTGCTGCTCGACGTTGTTGGCTGTAGCTTGACTCGGGTCCCGTGGTACGGTGTTGGCGCCTGACGCGTGGTTGGCACACCCCTTTTCGTTTGGGTTGTACAAAGGGCCGCCCTTGCCCCTATAGCCTCGTTGCTTTCCACCGAAGCAATTCCAATTGCCACCGCGGTTGTTGTTACGGTCGGCGTCGTTCCCGTTATTATTGTTGTTGCTTCGGTTGTTGTTGTTGTAGTTCCTGTTGTTGTTGTTGTTGACAAGGTTTTGGGCCTGCGTTACATACGCATCCCTCGCGGGTGGTGCGGCCACCTTCGCCTTTCCTTTAGCCTCAGCGATGATTTCCTTGTCAGTCTTCGGTCGCGAGCTCTGGTTTGCGGCATACACCTGGGACGTGATCCGGGTGCACAAGATGTCGTACGTCGTTGGGCATTTCAAGAAAATGTAAGTCTTGAAAGGCACAGGTTTCCCATGAGGGTATCTCGCACCGATGATTCGTCGATGTGTGCGATCTCCGCTACTACGGTGGTGAACCTCGTGAAGAAGGTGCCCAACAACTCGCCCTCTCCCTGCTCAATACCGCGGAGATCCCGCATGTTCTTCTTGCGCTTCCTCGAGCCGATGAAGTGTGAGACAAAGGATTCACACAGCTGAGCGAACGAGGCCACATACCCTATCTTGAGGCTTATGAACCACGTCATCGCGGCCTTGTCCAGGGTGGTTGGGAAGATGCGGCAGAATATGGCGTCATTGTAGAAGTTGACATTCATTTGGACGGCAAAGTGCTTCACGTGCTCCTCCGGGTCAGTCGTGTCGTCGTAGAGTCCCATTTGTGGCCAATGGAAACCTTTGGGCATGGACGCGCCCTGAATATCGTCCACGAAGGGGGAGGTGCACCCGGTCTCGACGGGCTGTCGGCGCGACCTCGATTTCAGAGGGTGCATCGACATCGTTGGCCTTGATTTGGCGGATGCAGAGCACTCCCCGCTGTTTCGGACAACTCCGTGTCCTACATTCTCGAACGTCGTGATCGAGATCGCGAGATCTGCATGGGATCCCAGGGAGATCTCTCCGTTGACGAGCCGTTGGTGGACGTCTCGTGTCCCGGCACATGCCCAGGGACGTACGCGGGAACGTATTCGGAGTGGGGTTGGCCTGGGGCGGGGACGGGGACGTATGAGGGGGTGAAGCCCTACTGGTACTGTCCATAGCCCTGGTAGGGATATAGGTTCGGGGGTGCACCACCCAGCTCGTACCCCTGGAACGGGTAGGGGTTTTGTGGGGCGGTGTACGTCCAACCCGGAGGGACCACTGATACGCTCTATTTAGTATAGGTTAACTCTTGTATTTTAGGTATGATTTGAGTGTGTTTAGGTTAGTTTTGAGCATAATTGTCATATGAAGACCGAAGACACGATTTGAAGAATTGCAAGAGTTTTGAAGACAAGTGTTGATTTGGAGTTGTTTCGACACCACTTTCTTGTAACGCTTATTCCGGGAGCTACGGTGATCGTATGAAGCTGAATTTGGTATCATTGGAAAGCTAACTCGAAGAGCTACAATTCATCTTTTTACGGCGAGTTCAAATTCCAATTCTAAGTGGGTCAAAACCACCTCCGAAGTTGACACCAGAATGTTGAAACGCAGGATCCGCGCTCGCGGATCGAGGGGATTCCGTTCCCGCGGAAAATTTCCGCGCTCGCGGATCGTTGAGCATCCGCGGCCGAGGGTAGAGGATTGATCCGCGCCCGCGGATTATTTCCGCGCTCGCGGATTTTGGCTTTTCAGCGCCGCCTTCGTTTCTTTTATTCTATCTTTTTAGTATTTTTCTATCTTAGGGTCTCGGATATTTTTCTACTATTTAAGCTTAGTTTCGTTTTCAGTTTAGGGACACAATTTAGAGACACAATTCTAGCATACTTTTACTTTTAGGTTTTTATTTCAGTATTATGGAGAACTAATTTCCCATTGGAGTTTGTTTAATCAAGGAAGCCTTTTTATGTATTTCGTGAGATTCTGGTAACTTTTCTATCCCTTGGTTAATATCAAAACTCTTGTGCTTAATTTCATGATTATCAATTGATTTCTCTTGGTGCGCAACTTGTTGAATTTGATTGATATTCTACTGTTTGGATTAGTTTGATTGTTGTTTGTGCAATCTTATTTATCCTTGAAACAACTCTTTTCTAGGACCGTGGACTAGAATTGAGAAAGAGTGTTTGATTGTTATTTTATGCATGAGACTCGTAGCTTGATTGCATGATTTAATATCCTTCTATCCTTAAACTTTGCATGATTTGAATTAAGCGTTCTTGTTCATATCATCCTTTCGCTTGGACCGTGGACAAGCGGATATCTTTTATAAGGATTGGAATTAACTAGGGAATAAATAGAAAAGTGGATGAATCAATGATCGAATGATTAAAAAGGTGGAATTGATTGAATGAACTCTGCTTTCCTTCACTTGATTTAATCTCAATAATATTTGCTTATTTGTTTGTTTGCCTGAACTCCAAAACCCCTGTCTTTACTCTCTGCTAATTGATCAGAATCCCGATTCTCTTGGGTTCGACCCCTTGCTTACTTGCTATACTAGTTAGTAGTTTAGGGTTATTTATCTTTGATCTTGGCAACAACGATTTTAGCCGAGTCAAATTTTGGCGTCGTTGCTGGGGAATCGGTTTTTAATTTTCTGTTTAATCGGCGTTTCTGACGAAACCGCGCCCTCGGAATTTTTCCGCGACCTCGGAATTTTTCCGCGCCCTCGAAAATTTTCCGTGCCCGCGGATCGGTTCGTCCAGAATCCCCGAATCTGTGTAGACCTATCTTACGGTCTACACTTGTATATACTAATGTCTACGTTTAGTCTTGTTCAGTTGCAGGATGAACACTTTCATGAGTACTTCACTAGGTGCCAGGGAATCTTGTATGATCTCTCTGTTTGGGGGTTACACATAGGGCTTGATGATGCTTGCTATCACATCTTTATGGGGATGACTCTTGAGTCCCAACTAAGGATGTACCGCGAGAGCGATGCAAAATACGTCCTTTGGAAACCCATTGACCGATGGGATTTCTTTTGTTATATCTGAGCCAAAGAGATCGAGATGCAGAAATTGGAGAACCAAATTGCTGAACAAAGAAAATTAGAGGAGGTGTTGGCCATCAAGACGGAAATTCTTGAAGAACCAACAGATCTCCCTGAAGAGCCAGTTCCATCCTCTCTAGAGGCACTCAGAGACCCTTCATTGGATGAAGAGATGGATGATCATAGTAATGTAATGACGGAGGAGGAATATTTCCTTAAGTTTGATAGCTCTAGGAGTGATAACGATGAGCCTGATGATTCGAAGAAGGAGCTAGATGATGATATGGAGAATTTCATTCCACCTGAGGAGATGTCTATGTCTCCTGCCGTGGAGCCCTTTGTTGTGATCGATCATGATCCATGTATCCTTCCCTCTTCTCCCTTACTTTCTCTTGATATCTGTTTGCCTGATATTTCTGCAAAAGGTCTTGAGCATTATAGTTTACCTAGTGATTTCTCAAATTTTAAGGGTGGTAGTGCTAACATGAAAATCATTAATCTTGATTTATATTTTGAAAAACTACCTCGTCCTTTTAACTGGTTCTATCCTAAACCGACTAATCCTGATTTCTCTAGTGGGTTTGATATACTGAAACGGTGTCTGAATGCTATATTATTTAGTTTCAAGTTATCATTGTGCTATATATGCCTACATGAGAGTTGTTCGCAGGATTTTGACAAATTGCTTAGGACTTTGACAATGTCCGAGTCTTGAGATAATAGGTTGACGTCGGGCCATACGACGTTAAACAAAGGCGCTGCTCGAGAGGCAACCCGAGGTAAGTTTTTTTTCTTTTCTTTTCTTTTTATTTTTTATTTTTTATTTTTTATTTTTAGCTTCGTTTTAGTTTTAGTATTCGTTTTGGTTTTGTCGGGCTAACTTGCAGGAATAATTTATCCAATTTTCGAAGAAAGCAAAACCTGAGTGGAAAATCCGCGCCCTCGGAATTTTTCCGCGCCCTCGGAATTTTTCCGCGCTCGCGGATCAGCCTGGCGGAATTAAAATTTTATTAAAAAAAAATTTTAAAAATAAAAGGTTTTCGGGTGAAACCCCCGAAATAAAAGGCTTTCAGGTGTAACCCCTGAAATAAAAGGTTTTCGAGTGAAACCCCCGAGATACGTTAGAAAAAAAAAAGAGTGTTCTTCCATATTCTACCATCACCCATCAATCCATTTTTCTATATCTTTCCATGTCTAGTTCCTTGGAATTGTTCAAGTATGGGGGTGCTACCGTCGTCAGAGTTTTATTATTTTGAGGAATCCAGTTCATTCTCATTGGAGACGTCCTATGGTGTGGATTTGGTTGCTGAGTTGTGAAGATGACGTTCGTGGTTTGTTCCCAAACGAATCAGTTTGTTCCTGAGTTTGGTGCTTATAATTCCGGGAGTTCATTCCATCTCTTCTTTCGTATGTGAGTCTTCTGATTTTCCTCTTCTATGCTTAATTCCTTTCTGTTTACTTCATTGAGGACAATGAAGGATTTAAGTATGGGGGAGGAAGTACTCACTACGTCTATCTTAGATAGTTGCATTTCAGTTTATTTTTCGTTATTTTTATGGGATATTTGTTCCATGTTTTGTATAGAGAAAATTTAAAAAAATAAAATAAAATAAAAAAAGCCATAAAAAATATAAAAAAGGCATAAAAATCCTGGGATGAGCCGAAAACCCGAAAGGGCGACTCAGGTAATAAGCAGGTAACCCGGACCAGCATTAGGCTGGGGTAATATGAGGTTTATAAGAGATGTGAGTATATGTGAGCACACCTAAGAAAAATGAAAAGAGTGATTAGGTGAAAACCCGAAAGGGCGCCTAAGTAGAATGAGTGGTAAAATCAGAGTGATTAGGATTATATTCTACTTTGGGGCTTGGGGATTACACTTTAGATGTTGGGTAGATCCTAGGTTGCTCTACACTTTTTAGAGCTTGAGTGTTATATCTTGTATCTGTGAGGTGTGTGTTTGAGCTTTCATGTCTTTGCTCATTATTTCTCTATTTTGGGTTCGGGTTGGTGAGGTGATTTATTTTTGTCTTCCCTTGTACTATGCTGTAAACCTTGATAGGATTTATTGTTAGATTTATTTTGAGCTTACTCGAGGACGAGCAAGGTGTAAGTATGGGGGAATTTGATACGCTCTATTTAGTATAGGTTAACTCTTGTATTTTAGGTATGATTTGAGTGTGTTTAGGTTAGTTTTGAGCATAATTGTCATATGAAGACCGAAGACACGATTTGAAGAATTGCAAGAGTTTTGAAGACAAGTGTTGATTTGGAGTTGTTTCGATACCACTTTCTTGTAACGCTTATTCCGGGAGCTACGGTGATCGTATGAAGCTGAATTTGGTATCATTGGAAAGCTAACTCGAAGAGCTACAATTCAGCTTTGTACGGCGAGTTCAAATTCCAACTCTAAGTGGGTCAAAACCACCTCCGAAGTTGACACCAGAATGTTGAAACGCAGGATCCGCGCTCGCGGATCGAGGGGATTCCGTGCCCGCGGAAAATTTCCGCGCTCGCGGATCATTGAGCATCCGCGGCCGAGGGTAGAGGATTGATCCGCGCCCGCGGATTATTTCCGTGCTCGCGGATTTTGGCTTTTCAGCGCCGCCTTCGTTTCTTTTATTCTATCTTTTTAGTATTTTTCTATCTTAGGGTCTCGGATATTTTTCTACTATTTAAGCTTAGTTTCGTTTTCAGTTTAGGGACACAATTTAGAGACACAATTCTAGCATACTTTTACTTTTAGGTTTTTATTTTCAGTATTATGGAGAACTAATTTCCCATTGGAGTTTGTTTAATCAAGGAAGCCTTTCTATGTATTTCGTGAGATTCTGATAACTTTTCTATCCCTTGGTTAATATCAAAACTCTTGTGCTTAATTTCATCGGATTAAGCGTTAAAACGGACAAAGAGGTTAAAAGGATATCCGAGAAAAACTCAAAAATATCCTTAAAAACCGCAGTTATTACATTAGTACCCCCTTAAAAATGGTTTCGTCCTCGAAACCAAGGAGAACTCGGATCACAAGGAAGGATAGCACAAGCACACACACACAACCACTACAAACCTATACAGAAGTTTGTAGTACCCCCTTAAAAAAGGCATGTTGTTACTTCTGCACTAGGCGCAAAACAACCATTGCTTAGTTACCAAACTTCTTCTTTACAACGTTCATTAACTTTGGAAAATGGCTCAGCATTTCCTGTCTAGTCTCAAGTCTTTTCTTCACCTCCATTTTTAGGCCAAGGTAGCCTAACCAAAGGTATTTTTTTTATTCACGATTCAACCTGAGCTTTCTTCATAGGTGTCATTTGGTTGAATATCCATCTTACTATTGCTGAGTACAAGAGATATATTGAACGCATACTATTTCAGAAGAAACACAAGGAAGACATTATGGATAGGAAGCATTGAAGGTGGCAATGCCAACCAATAAACAAACTTATCAGTTCTTTCCAGTATCTCGAAAAATCCAACATAGCGAGCATTTACGTTGTCTCGCTTTCCCCAGCGGAATATGCCTTTCAAGGCGGATACTATAAACAAAACGTTGTTCTCTGCAGTGAACTCAACATGCTCACAAATTAAAACAACACACGACTGTTGTCGATTTGAGCAGTTTAGCACCCTTGGTCGTGTTAGTGCGATATCAACTGTTGTTCTTTTGGCCAAATCTGGCCCATGAAGAACCTTGTTAGTGTTGTCATTCCAACAAATTGACAACCAACACTTCTGGCTTTATAAAACCTTAAAAGAGTCATTTTCTTTATCGTGAAATCAAAATTCTTGTATGTGATTTCACTCAACCTCAAACTACCATTCCAGTTCACTCCATAAAGCTTGTTGTCACTCCCTTCAAAACTTTGGCATGAACCATCCATCTCAATTAGAGCTAATAATCTTTGGAGTTTTATAAAGATGAAATCCTTCATGCATGAACACCTCAACTAACTTCTGTACTCTTTAAGTCATCTTAATTGCATTAAAAAGAACACTCTAGATGAGTTTCTTAACAACCTCCGTATTGCATTCTTCTTTCATTAAGTCTTGAACGACTAATGACAAGAATCCATTGTAACATCTTTTCACTTCCATTCTGAAATAGAAAGAGACTATAATATTTCATCTGCTCTTCTATGCTCAATTAGGACTTCCAGACAAACCAAATATATCAAAACGCACTTGGTGCCATTTCGCTTCATGTCAGTTCATCAAAAGCTTTATCTTAAATCCTTATACATTTACTTGTTCCAGGATGAACCAATTAAGCAAATAAATATGCTTCCTTTGAAATAAGCTTTCAAAGCTCATCAACAACAGATACACATGAACAGTTTTGAAACCAAGCAATCCATAATCTTAAATAACAAATCACGGTGTCTTACCTTCTTGATCTTCTCCATTGATCTTAAATACTATTACATTCCCATACATCTTTTCCTTGATCTGGTCAACAGATTTTGAATAAAATCCTAGGGTATTCACACAACCTTGTTGTCATCCAAACTAAACCTTTAGTCCTTCTCAAATTATTTTCTTTACAAGGATTACTTAAAATCCTTACTCAATTTTCTTTTTGAGATAAAATCTCAGTAGTACTTGAACCAAGAATATGAGATTTATCCAACACATGACAAGATAATAATCTATCTTGTCAATCCTTTACATTCTTTTCTCAACCAAAACTCAGCTTGGGCATATTGACATTCAAAAGTAGTTATCTTACTCAACCACTTCAAACTAAACTCTTATGCATTACTATACCAACATATTGGACAATAATACCTTTAGTCCAATAATTTCCAACAAAATTGTCTCCATTGACAATTTTCAGTCTTTTTCATCAAAGAACTGTTTAGACTTCACTTAACATTCTGACTTGTTGAGCAACCTAACTCTTAGATTAAAAACATATCCTCGTGTGTCCACTCTATATCCAACAACTTATCAGACTGAGATTGAATATCAATACTAATTTACATATGCAAACTCCAGACCCATTGGAGTTCTGCTTAAAGTCCTCACTTGACTATCTTATCTCAAAGAGATTTAAGTTTTCAAGGCAACATGAAAACAAATAACAGCTAATAGAGTAATTACTAGTACATCCTTTATTCCAAAGAAAGGATTACTACCATATCATTCCTTAGAAAGGGTTCCGTTCCAAGAGTCCATATCAACTTACTTTCAAAGACAATTCCACTAAAAAGGCAATGACTTTCTTAGGTCATGACGTCAACCAAGATGAACTACTAGCAAACTGCTTAGAGAATTCCAGTAATCGTTGATTGAAAACAATCCCAAATTTTCAGAGAAGTAAAAAGTTACTCCATGCTCTTCAGAGACCAACATAGATTTGTAAAGAATCTTACCAAATTTCTTTACTTATAATCGAACTGTTTTGGGAAGTTTGACCATACTCCTTAAATGGTATAGGATACCAAGAATGTACTAACTCAAAGGAGTTTTACAAGATACTAGATATAGAAATTGCTATAATGCAAAAGAAAGCTTGCATCTTTTCATCTCAACCAACTACACTTGCAAAACTCATATAATTGCAAAACTTATATGATTGCCAAATCATACTAGAAACGTTTCATTCTTTACGACCCAAGTGAAATCACTTATCAAATGGTTATTTCCAAATTCCCATCACAACCTTTGTGTAATCATTCCAACCTTGACAAGAAATGTAACTTCTACAAATTTCTTATTTTGAACTTAAACCTGAGGAATTATGTGATCTAATTCCACCATGAACCTAACCAACTAGTCAATGAACACTCATTTTATCTCTCCATAAACACTGTAAGGGCATACGTCAATCTAAACGACATCACTACACCTTTATAATGATCATATCTTCCTCAAAAAGTCATCATAGGAATATCTTTTCTTCAACTAATGATAACCCGATCTCAATTCCACAAGTCATCATTATAGGACAATGTGTTCTTGTTCATAATAATCACTTAATTCAACTTTCAATAATCAATACACCATCATAGGAAATATCCTTCCTCGAGTCTATACGACTCAGAACTTTCGATATTGGTCTCATTCCCAACTCCACTTCACTATTATAATCTGCCCCACTCTAAGGTGGTAATCCTTAAAGCTTATCCTGTAATAACATTCACTCACAACTTACAAACATCAGGTATATTCTAGATGTGTAGTCTTTCCTTGTCCTCTTGAAAGGCAGATCACTAGTATCCCACATATCCATCATTGTACAACTTGGCAGTCTTTGCCACACTCCTTACTAACCTAAACCCTTTGACCCTACTTCTTTGACATACAGTCAACTACCTTCGATCTCGGTTGCCTCTGCAATTCCCCAAACTAACCCAGATGCTCTGCAACAGCATTTTGATTAGGCACGACTCCCGTGCCCCTCAAATTCAGAAGAAATCCCACCTAGACGGCTCGAATAACATTAACAATATCTAGTGGTACTTCAAACTATGGCACCAGTACTGGTCCACAAACTCTTCCTCCAATAGAAGCATCTTTATCCTAGAGTTTTTACATCTTCCACTCCCCACATTAGCACACACAATGTCATTCCTTTATTGATATATCTATAAAGTTGTCTCAACTTGTTAGTTAGCCACTTTGACAAAGATGTTTCCAATACTAGTTCATGCCCTAGACCATACTGAGCCCTTCCTCTTCTACCTTTCCTTGAACGACTTTGCAGCAAATGACATCGAAGTTAACACTTACATTATCTTAATCATGTTGTCCATGTATGCAATCACTATATAGCTTAACATTGTCAAGTCTTTAACCGAATCACATCTCATAATCTTCCTATAATCAATTCCAAAGAAGTTTAACTACTTCTCTTCCTATTCTTCACCATGCATTCTCAATTCATTTCCTAAAACAATGCTCACGTTTTCTCAAGTCGAACATCATTCATCTTCAATTGAATCTTCAATCTAAATTGCTCTATTGCTTCTTCGATCATTAAGCAATAACTCCATTCGACAACAATCGTCGTAGATACACCTCCCGTTATAACAATTGAATGCATTGACTGCCGAATCCCGATTTTTAAAACGGGTTCTCCATTGGAATTGTCCACCTTGATTGATGTTTTCAATGCATTCTAGATTTCCAACATTGGAGAACACCTGACTCAAGACTTCATAAGAGATCAAATACTCTTCAAGGTGGACCTTGGCCAAAATCACACCACCATCCAGTTGCAATTCAAAAATTTCAGATTGGGAGATTGTGGATTTCAATTCTCCGAGAACTTGGGTCGCATCTGCAATTGGAGTTTGGATATAACTCGATCTTCCGCTACTTCGGCCACCTAAACACAATTCTAACCGACTGCACCCGTCGTATATACACCTTCCATCATAACATTCAAGCGCTTTGATAGCTGAATCCCGATCCCTAAAACGGATTCTCGAATAAAATTGAGATCTAGAATCCAATTTTTCTATGCTTTCTAAATTTTCAATTCCAGAAAATACTTGATTTAGTACTTCACAAGAAATTAGGTAATCCTCATAATGTATCTTGACGAGAAGCACTCGTACTTGGCTGAAGATGCCTTCGAACTCATACCCAACCTACTTTTCAATAAGCTTGTCAAAGGTACCGCTGATGGTAGCTCATACCCCCAAATCGTGCCGAGCTCTTCATTTCATGTTTCTTTTCTAAGTAACCTCTGCAATGTCTGTTGTGAAGGTCAACCTCTACTATTTGTCTATCACAATGGTATTATCTCCGCTTAGGCCTTCAAAATAAGGTCCAAGATTACTTCCACAACATTATCCTAAGGCTCACTTTTCTTGTATTGTAACTTGTAAGTCAGGTCTAACATAGCCTTCCTTAGAAAGCTAATGTAAATCATACTTAATTACTCCATTAGTTGTATCGGCTTTCTTTAACCAAGCATTGATTCAGGTTTAACGCTATCACATCTTCATTCTTCATAGTGTCTACCAGTTCCTTCTCTTGTAGAGGCAATAACATTCCTTGTTATGCCATGCTCGAGAACAATTAATATCTACTTTAATTAAACATACATATCTTATATTCCTCATTAGTATTTTTAACTTGAGCTCAAGAGCAATTCCTTTACTCCTTCCTCACAGTCAATCTTTACTTATTTTACTTATCAAGACTAATATCCATTAAAACAATCAGTTGCTTGGATTTCTACAAACAACTACTTCTAATAAACAAACAAAATGTTTATGGAGATCCACTTGTATAATGATGACGTCTCGACGTGTCTTTCTATCCCAAATGCACTATGCCCCAAAATCAAGTTTTTGTATAAAAGGAACTCTAAGTTGGACCTCATGTGCTCTATTGTTAGGACCTTGTGCCCTTGTTGTCAACCTTGGCTCTGATACCAATCTGTAACACCCCATCTTATAATCCAAGTTGTTACCTGGTTGTGGACCACAACTGGGTCCACCAAAACAAGCCTGACAACAAATTCACGAACATTGGACCTTGCAACAAAGGCACAGCAAGAAAAGCCAAGAAAACATCCAACTTATCATTTTAAAAATGACTCGAAAACCAATGTGAATACAACCGACTGCTAGCACTAAAGCCAACCTACTGGCTACCAACATTAACTCAATATTACTATTAACTACACTGTCCTTGCAACTATGGACTCAAGCCCTCAAATCCCACAAAGACACGTCACGTCGAGATCGAGCATCATTGTCCAAGAAGTGATCTCTTGGAACATTTCCCATACAAGGATGTTTACCTAAAACATTGGAAGTGGAACACATTAGCTAACAATCCTGGTATGGGCCAAACAAGCAAATCAAACATGTAGTTCGAACAAAACATAGATTATCAAAATAACGCACTTAGTCATTCATATACATAACAAACTAATATGCATACCAAAACACGTCATATAGTTATATAGACTAGCATATCAATTTCCAAACCAACACTCAATTCCACAATAACAAATAAGCACGAGATTAATCAATGTAATGCTCATGCAACATATATCATAACAACCAGCAACAATTCCTCCATAATCCAACCATAATCATTCTCCAGTTCAGGCAACCCAGACCTGCCTTTGAAACATGGTACACGGCTAGCGCGCACGCTAAACTCATGCCCATTTTCTTTCCCATCACCCTTCTTTCCCCGGCTAAGCCTCTACTAGAGCACTCGCCAAAACAATCAATTTTTGAAGGTGATCTCCACACGCCGCATGACTATGTCCGGGGTCTCTTCTCCACCGACTTGTCCGTGTCCATAATCACACCCGCAGAGATCAAGTTGCACACAATAAAAATTATTGAACTATTCCAATAGCTTTCCAATATGAAAATATAGTATGGAATAATATTCCAAAATAGAGTTCCACACATTCAATTTACTAGTTTAACACATAACATGATCGCAAGCTAAGTAAGTCTAGAAGACTTACCTTGAAGACGAATTCTCTAGGCCAACAAACAATAACTATCACGCAAAGTGGTCCCCTGTCTAAAACGTATAGTTTGTCTCTTCCCCTCGTCTCTGGTCACGACCTAAGGCCACGCTCATATATACATATATATACCCCTCTGTCAAATATAACAAAAGATTTCTCAACAACGAGCTCACGGAAACACTTATTAGTTGTATACTCAAATTCTACAACCTCCTAATCGATAAACGATTTAATTTCCGAATATCGACATATAACAAATCCTTAGTTATCATGCTTTAAGGAGCCATCTTGGCGAAATTATAACTAATTATCCGCTTCACTTTTGAAACAACTTTCTAAACAAAAAGTGTTCCTCAGTAACAGTTCTTAAAGGTGACCCAATCTCGGATCAAACAGATTAACAACGAATCCTGAGTAATTATCCGAAGTCCTTTACCTGCCAATCGATGTCAAAACTTGTATACGCTATAACGGAAGATATGGACGTCCGTTTCTCGAACGGTTTGAACCTACGGGACCGTATCAACGTCAAGATTATAAAAACCATAATTTAATTAGCAAAGCGGAACCGAAAGGCTCTTACGGTGGCTCCGCAATCAACCCGCTAATTAATTTCAATCGTATATACCTTCACTCGAGCCCATGGCTCGTTTGGCTCGATAGTGGATCGATCCCCGAGTCCGAGGTTGGTCGAGTATTGCCCGGCGGCAGCTCTTGTTGTGGGCGGTGGTCGGACAAGCTACCGATCGCCGGCGACGATGTACGGCGAGGCGAGAAGCTAGCCGACGGTGACGTATTCTTCTCCCGTGTGCGTCGATCCGCTTGATTCTTCCCGCTGGTTCAGCCTTCTTCTTGCAGCAGCTCAAACCAACAAGAACCGAAGAGAAGGTGGAGGAGCAGAGGAAGGCGGAGGTGGAAGAAGATGGTGGTCGGCGGTGTTGAGGTGTTTGATAGTCCGAGTCCGTCGTTGTCCTCATCCTCTTCCTCTCTTTCTTTCTTTTATACTTTTGGAGACAAAAACGTAGACTTTGATAAGGCATAATGATATGTCAGTGGATAGAATTCTATCCCTTTGATTCCTTCCTAATTAAGACAAGAAAGGTCGGTTTAAAAACTAAACCCGTCTCTGAACGGGACTCGCGTTAAAGCGGTAAAATTATGTACCTCGGGTGGAAAAACTTACTAAATACAAAACGTCCCGTAAATTATGTAGACTAATAAAATCAATTTTCCATGATTTTATCACGCTACCTTCAACTTTTAATGCTTCCGTTTCGTATTTTCAATCCTTTACAGTACATAATTAAAAAGACGGCTTATCCAATAAAAATTCTTTTTCCACTGAAAAATTCTATTCACACCGATCCATAAAATCATTTCTCTGTGATTTTAGGATATCACAAAGAATTTTCTAGGATTTAATCTCCAACAAAAATATCGGATTAAGCGTTAAAACGGACAAAGAGGTTAAAAGGATATCCGAGAAAAATTCAAAAATATCCTTAAAAACCTCAGTTATTACAATATTAAATCGTAATTACTTTTTTTAAAAAACAAATAAATTGACGACCAAGTGGTCGCTAATTGCAAACATGATCGTGCACTCCTAGGCGCACGATCGTGCGCTTTGCAACCAGATAAAGGCTAGGGCCGTGCGTTCTTTTTGTGCTTTTAGCGACCATTTGGTCGCCCATTCGCAACCAGTCGTCGTTTAGTGACCAACTGGTCGCCATTTTTTGGCCCCTATTAGCGACCAAATGGTCGCTAATGGTCGCTAATAATGGCGACCATGTGGTCGCTAATAATGGCGACCATGTGGTCGCTATGGTCGCAAAATGGTCGCCATATTGTTGGTGACCATGGGCAACCATGGTCACTAGATGGCGACCATATGGTCGCTAAATGCAACGACCATATGGTCGCCATGGTCGCTATATTATGCGACCACATGGTCGCCAGGTGGTTAGCGACCGACCTTTTAGTGACCATATTTTGCATTTAGCGACCAGAAATATGGTCGCTAAATTCACTTTTTTTTTGTAGTGATTCTCCAAATGCATTTGGAGAATTCCCTAAATTTAGAGAAAACGCTTCACTTTTCCCCCTCCATCCCTATTTTGAAGAATGTGTTAGAGAATCTGTTGGGCTAAAAAAAGTCTAGCATTCTCCAAAAACACAGATATCAATGTATATGGGGAATCTCTTGGAGTTTCTCTCACAGCAAGAGTTTAGGGCTTGTAGGAGAGGTGTTCGGGTGCCTATTAATGTAAGAGTAAATTATGAGCAATTGTGCTCCATCAAAGTAGAAGAAATGAATGGTGTGATCAAGACAAAGTCGGTTCAGGTAAAATGAAAAGATAGGGTGGTTCATTTTTGATGGCACAGAGTGTAATTTTTCTAAATTTTGAATGAAAAGACATATATACACTCACATATATTACCCTAAAATATGTATTCTTTTGGGAAAACAAAGGCAACTCATCTTCAACCTCTCAATCCACCACAAAATCCCACCATGACCTCGAAATCTCGCCCTTTAGCTCAATCCATTCCGATTGTCGCCTTAGCATCGCGAGTCTTTGACGCCAACCACCTTCTTTATGTACTCGAAAATGGCAAAACCAAAATCCTAATTAACCTGAACGTTATGATGATGCTATAAGAGCATATATTGACACCGAACTAGACAAAATCAATGGTAATTCTTGTAACATTTGTGATGGGAACCATCCCGCCAAGGCCTAGCTGAGCCTATCGGTGTCTATCTTTGTATTTGTTTAATTATAATATGGTCCTTATTATTTTAATATTGGGTGTGTGCCTTTCTTATACTTAAGAAGGTCGGCCATTAAGCTAGCATAAGGCCCCTTAGGTGTAGATTGCTATTAGGGTTTCCTAGGTCTTTAAATAGGTTTATCTTGTAATGTTATTATTATGCCAAGTCTAAGTCGATAGAGTTTCCTCCTCCATTTGGGTTCGGCATCGCCGAGGGCCATTGGCCCTCACCCCTATCTCCTTCTCACCTCTTTCCCCGCGCCAACACTACAGCACCGCTCGATCCGTTAGCCCTATCCGACTCATCTGAGTCTCTACTTGACGCGTCATCTCATGTTGGGTCGCGTCATTGGCGCTTGTTGAATAGCGTTCCGATCTATTTGTTCTCCGTTGTTTGTGCGACTTATCTACGAGACTGGATCCTTGGAGAATCATTACCCGATTCACTCGGGTTGCTATCAATTTGCAAACTTTCTAATCTACAAAGTTCCTACTTTTCCCAATTATTTATATACCTTTTTATCAATGGTTGAATCCCCTTTTTCGGATGCAGAAAGTCACGGAATCAACAAGAGACAAAACAACAATCCGTCTTTCATATCTTAAGAAGAGAAGAAATTGGCGTCCTTTGATGGGAATGGTTTGTTTGGGATTTGCAATATTCTCTCTTCATTGTTTTTCGATAATATTGCATAAAATGTAATTGATCACTTGAATGTGTATGTGTGAATTGATTGATGTTGCTACATATTGTAATTGGTTCACTTATGCTTTAGTAGCTTAGTGAAATTCGTGTTATCTTATTCTACTCTAGCACTTAATTGTATTTTAGAGTGCATATGAGAACAAATAATTGTTTCAAATAGGGTCTCACCAGGCAACTTTATTGAGTGATAACATAACATTAAGGATTTATAAGTCTCACCAAAATGTTCAACTAATTGTTCTATTCGATTATTATTTTGTATGCTTAGGTTTATAACAAGTGTCAATACAATTTATATCATTATTAACCTATTAGCTCAAATGGTAGAGCAATGTTCTTGTACACATAGATGTGTGTTTAAATCTCACATAGGCTAATACTACTTACAATTGGTTCATTATAGTTCTTTTAGTTCATGTTTTTGTAAGCTCAGGTACATAATAGTTTATTTCATAATTCATGTCTTTAAAGTATACTAATTATTTTGGTTCATGTCTTTTGGCTCATAACATTTTATTTTTTAGTTCATATATTTATAAGCACACACTCATAATATTTCATCTTAAATATTATTATGTTATTTTGTGTCATGTATTATAGTTCATAAATAGTATTTTGTTGATTTATGTCTTTATATGGTTAGGTTCATAATAATAATCAATAAAGTTCATGAAATTTAATCCATAATACTCGTTGTTTGTGTCATGTATCTTATTTCATAAATGATAAGTTTCATGAAATTTAATTCTAATAAGTGTGCTTACAATTCATGAATTTCTTACTCGTAGCAGTTAGTGTCATGACTTTAATTGCAATTTGAACACATGAAATATCAATATGGTTCATGTCATTTTATCAAAGAAGAAGTAATAAAGTTAGAGAAAAATTTAGAATGTAAAAAGTGGGCAAAATTCTAAAGTTTATCATTTGGGCATTTTATCAAATACATAGTGGGCAATTAGATGGGCACTGACCATTAGCCTTTATTTTCAATCTAAAACTTCAAATTTGGAATGCAAAACATGCACAATCTTCATAGATTTGAGTAAAATCAACAAAAATAAGTGTAAACAACGCAAGATAATGACAAGATATTTATAATTTGAAGAGCTAACATCCTAACTTTGAAAAACCCCTAAATGTGATATTGAAACCATTTAAAAACAACCTATACAAATATCAATGAAGAGATAACGAAAATTGAGGACAAAATCAACAAAAAATCGATTTAGAATAAAAGAAGGAAGGTGCAAACGAAATGGAGAAGGTTGCACATTCAAATGGAAGAAAATGACGCAAATACACAATTTCTAATTTGGAGGGGGAAAGGACCAATACACCCCTCAGTGACAAACAATAGGAGAGTAAGCGCGCCTCTTTATGACCATTGATTTCTTAGATCCAACACACTAGATTTGTTCACATTTTACACCTTAGATTAATTTACATATTATCTCAAGTCTGTATAGTAGTTGCTAATATAAAGTTAGTTTTTACCCCTCCAATTACCATCTAACAACAAAAATATCTTGCTTTTGTATGGTGAAGTTGTATAAGGCAAAAGACATAAGTCATTTTCATATTAAGGCTATGTTCTCACTAAAAAAAACTAGTTGGAGTTGCAAAAATTAGACGTAAAAGTAGTTGGAATTTTAATATATATATGTATATATAAACAATGTTTGGTAATTTTCAAATCGTTTATTATAGCTAGTAATAATTTTAAATTTCACTTTATACTAGAGTTATTCTTATTTAGGAAACAATTAATTTTTTAATTTAAAAAACTACTACAAACTTCTCTAAAAGATTTAAAACGAACTTTCTAAACAACTAGTTATACAACTAGTTACATATTTTTATACATCAAACAAATGATAATTATATAAGTTTGAACAACTAGTTGAACAACAGGTGGATGTCTCGGTGCACCATGTCAGATTTAATGTATAATATTGAACGGGGGGAGTGTCCTGAGAAAATTTGGTGCATGGAATGAAACCCGGACAAAATCAATGCAACAAGTGCAAGCGCGTTTCGCGCGCGTGCATTTGAACAAAACGCAGTGTTTCACTCCCAAAATCACTGAAGCTCCGCGTTTGAGCATTTTTATGCCGAAAAAATAATAAGAGCGCCACGCATTGCACTCGCATTGGGTGAGCGTGGCCCGCTCAGCGGGCGACGCGTGGCGATGGGGGCAATTAAATTGCCCCTTTGTTTAATTTAATATCTCGAACGTTATTTGTTGTGTGTTTTCTTACGTTGTTTTTTTTTATGTTGAGATTTACTTTGTTCAAGCTTTGAATTGCATTATCTATCTAATTATGATGTTCATTTTCTTTAATTTTATATATCAGTATCCGGTTAATTAAGAATAATATAGTATATGAAATTCTTATTAAACCTACAATGACTTAAAACGAATATTATGATTTTTAAAAATTTTGCAATATAATTTTTATTTATTAATTACATCATTATAGTCAAACTATAACAAAAAATTTTATAACGAGGGGTATATATGTAATTTTTATTAGAGAAAGGGGTATACTTGTAATTGTATATGGAGATAAAAAAATATTGAAAATGGGAAAAGTAGGGGTGAATGGATGTAGAAATAAATTGTAATGGGATGCATAATTGATGTGGCAGAGAGAGAAATGGAAAAAGTAGGGGTGCATGACACTGTAGTTGGAGCATGATTATGGATAATTAATTTTTGATACCTAACAAAAATAGCGTAAAAGAAAATCAGACCACAAAATATGAGTCCACTTCACAATTTTTTTTCTTTTTAATTTTGGGGTATTTATTGTCTTTTGTTTATCACATCCCAACTTTTAAAATTGGTGTGTTTTAACAAACTATATTTATAATAAAATAATTATATATACAGAACACTTGTTTTAAAGTACAAAATCATCATCTTGTATAATGTGATTTGATAGCATAAGACTTGTTTTTACATAAAGTTTTACATCATCTTGATAGAAAGATCCTTTTGTTTATATTTATTATAGTAAGAAATTTTAAAAAAATCATCCTTAACTTATGTTGCTTTTCTCACAACTTCCCATAATATTTTCATGCTCCTTAAATTACCACGCAATACCATCTTAAATTATTTGTTTTTTTTTTTCATTTTGTGATGGTTCAATTTGTGTCAGGCAGGCATATTAAGGGGATAAAACACTCTCTCACAAAATTTAAAATTGTTCTATTCTCAATGCTCGAATTCAAGACCTCTGGTTAAGAGAGTGAGTCTCTTACCAACTTCACTTAGCTCTTGTAGGTATCATAAAGTATTTGCTAATAATTAATTTAGTAATACACATGATAAAATATTGACAAAATTTTCAATATTAATGATCTAAATTTAAGATGAATGTAGAATACAAAATATTCTACAACTTCTAATTGTGAAGTTACATTTTTTTTGACGAGGGACCCACCTTTGGTGGTAAGCCTCAAATTCATGAACTAACCAACAAACACATAAACCTGGTAAACTAGCTTGTGCCGACCTGCTCAACCTAGTGGAAGAAAGAATTGTGAGACTTGATTTTTCATCCAAGTAAATGAATGGAGGTAATGGTCAAACCCGGGACCTTCCAACGTCCCCACATGCCTCCTCCTACTAGGCCACCTCATGATCCAAATTGATATTTTTAAAAATATTAGAGACTTTTAAGTACTTTGGCTTTGTTATAGTTTTTTTAGAAAAGTACTTTTTGGTAAAAAAAATATTGTTTTTTGTCTTGAAATATATACAAAAACAATTAAATTTTTACGCTTTACAAGGTAAAAAGGCAATACTTTTTACAAAATAAAAGTATTTTTTAAAAGAATTATAACAAGGCCCTTAAGTGATCTCTATCATACATTTATGCCTTTTTAACTCATCAAAGTTTAGGTTCAACAAAAAAAGTTTGATTTTTTATATAATTAATCTATTTATTACATAATCACATCCTCCACCTAACTCTTTCTGCAATGGATTTGCATACAATTGCCCTATTGCCCTTTGGCTGAATTTTGTGGTTGGATTTGCAACACTATTTCCTCTACTCAATGGACCTTGAGAGATTAGAATTCAGCCTCTTTAAGAATTATGGTTTCCAAATCCCTATGATAAAGTCACAAATTGAAGAGTATATATGTGAAGAGTGCATGCTAACTTTAGAAAAAAAAGATATTGATTTATCTTTTTGGCCTTTAATCAACAAAACTGCATGTAAACCACAATCGTTTCCAAGCTTCCTGCTTGTGGTTGAAAACAATTAAGTTATGAGAGTGCGATTATTTGAGAGGGATCCTAAATGATCGACATAATCAATCATTCCCAAGCTTTCCGATTGGGGTTGGAAACAATCAATTTATGAGAGTGTGATCATTTGGGAGGGATCCTAATTAATCGACACAATCAATCTTTTCCAAGATTCCCATTTATGATTGGAAACAATCGAGTTATGAGAGCGCGATCATTTGGGAGAGATCTTGAATGATCAGCATAATCAATCATTTGGAAACAATCGGTTATGCAAAAGAATCTAAACTAACTTAAAATCGTAGTCTTTAGGAAGTCCGGGTCGAATCCACAGGGAGACAGATTGATCATTTTGTATGAATTTTGTGTCAAACAAGTAACAAGGGGTTTTTGTATTGTAACTAAGAATGCAAAACTAACAAATTAACAAGTTTGTGAATAACAATATTTGGAAAGATAGCTTAGGCAAACAAATATCCACAATCATATGACAAGTTGATCCTTGATTTCACCTCAATATCACACGCAATGGATTTTCCAATTCCTTTTCAATTCTAACTAACAACACAACCAGATACTATTAGTTCTAACTAATTAAACAACCATGAAACCATCAATGATTCAGTTTAATAGTAGCAGTAAGGATATGAATATAATAAGATACAATTCTAGCATAAAACAACCAGCTTTTACCCTAAAATGTAAATAAAATCTCTTCTGTATAAGACTAGCACAACCAGATACTAGTACGATGCAATTGCTACTTCAATCTAGAGATGCTCAACCAGTAACACTCTAGATCTAACAATAGATCCAATAACAACAAACCCTAGTTGATCAGTTTAGAAATTGTTGAAATAAATCATAAACATTCAAGCAAGAGAGAAAATTAAATCCAAGCAATAGATAAGGAATTAGAAATCTCACAACTTTTATCAAAAGGATGCTTCAATTGTCTAATTAGAAATCTCCATAGAAATTATGTAAAACTTAGAATGAAAAGTATGAGAATGACAATTAGATAAGATGAGTGTAACTTTCTAAAACCTAATATAGCAAACTAGGTCTCCAAAAGTATATCAAAAAATACATAATTCGGAATAAAGTTGATATTACTAATACCAATCAGAATACAACATGTGGCGAACAATAGATCTCGCGCTGTCAGAGGCGGCGGGTGCCGTCGGACAGGCGGCAGGCACCGCTAGGAACTTGGTTCAGAATTCAGGTAAGACTTCAGGGACTGTTTTGGCTCCTTTCACACTTGTTCACTTTAAGACATGTAAAACAACATAGAACAAGTGCAAAAACCCAAAACTCCTAGACACTCTAAGATACTAAAGAAACTAACTAAAACTACCTAAAAACAACGCAAAAGAAACGGAAACATGCATCATAAACACTACCTATATGCAAGCTATCACATATATTCGTTGGCATAGTGTTTTTTTTTATTATGCGCATAGCAACTTTGTTAGAGTTATCTATAGAAGTAATGTAACATCATTTATATCACTAGTTTGAAAGGCTATAAGTACAAACATTCATAGCACTTTTTTTTTTGTAAAAAAAGCGTTATATTTTATTTTCTTTTTTTACAATATAATTTAAAAAACACTCATAATATCTTTTAATGAAAAACGCTATGCTTGTTCTTCCAAATGAGGATCAAGATACCTAAGCTACTCCTTCATTATCTCCTCAATTTGATCGTGTGTGTACGAGTCTGTTGAGCCCGAAAAGTACTATACATGAATGCATAAATTGAATTTTTAGAGATTCATAAATTGAACACCTTAAAATATTAAAAAAATTAGGTATATTGATTCCGGAATATCGTTGGCACCTCGTTGAATAATGTCTCTCATCATCCAACATATGAAAAAACCACATAGCACAATGTCCGTATGAAGAGGACACTCTTGTTGATAGGGATTTACTTAACAACAAATAAAATTTGTAGTCAAGACCCCGATGTGTATAGCGAAGTCAGGTTCGTCCACGAGAGATAGTCAGTATCAAGTTTTGTTCTTATTTAGAGTGCAAGTAAGAGAGAAAAAAAAGGATTTTTATCAAAGGAAAGAGATTTCTAAGGTTTAGGGTATCCCCACAACAACAATTATGCATGCCAAACGCTAATGAAACACATAGATCATGCTTTTATCACATAAAGGTGTCAACTTTCGTCAACCTAAGCAAGTAAATCAACTAACTTTCGTTCAATCAATAAACTTACTATCTAATCTCTTCTACTTCAACTATGATAGATCCGCTTTCGCTTCAAAACCCTAAATTGACTATTCTAATTCAATGTCTCCGCTTTCGCTTCAACTATGAATGAGAAATTCCCTTCAACTTTCGTTTCAAGGATTAAGAGTAAGAGAATAGATTCATGCAATAAAAACAATCAAGACATGATCACAAACAAGCATGCATAACCATTGTTGGGTTTAAGCCCAACCTTAGAGAGGAAGACTACTCACTATTCATAATTAAAAATAACTAAATTAAATTAAAGAGAAAGCTTACAACTTTGAATCAAAAACTTGTCTTCCAAGCAATCTCCAATCTCTACTCTATCTATACCCCCTCACGCCCCTCTCTCTCTTTCTCCTCAATCATGTGTTGTGTCTCATCCCCCTAAAACAAGTGCTAGAGAAAGGTATTTATAGAGAAACTATCCTATCTAAAAAGCTATCTATAAGGAAATAAATCTTCTAATAAGATATATTCCTTCTATCTATCTAATAACATAAAAGGAAATAAGATAAAAGTACATTTAAATGCGCCGACTCGGTCTTCGCTACACCTCGGTACCGACCTAAGAGCCTCGGTACCGACCCTGTTCAGCATCGAAAAACAGCCTTGAGTAAAACTTGTGTAGAGGGCTCGTTACAACTTCGTTTGACTCGATTCTTTTTCCTATGTCTTTGTAACGAATTTCTCTACTCTTTTCCAAGCTCAAACTTGATCTTCAATGTCTTTATGAACTTCATTCCTTGAGCTTTTCCTTAAGCGTTTCTCCTCGGTTTTGCTCTTTTCCTCAAAAGTGCTCCAAATAGCTTCTAAAAACCTACAAAACACCACCAAAGCTTATGTAGACTCCATATCTTAAATAAATACGAAAACCTATACAAATGACTCAAAACAAAACACAAAACTAAAGAAAAAGACTCAAACACACCCTAAAAACACAACTAAAAAGGCGGACATCAAAATACCCTATACTTAGACTTGCTTGTCCTCAAGCAATAAACAAGACATCAATCACAACTATCAACACATATATCAAGTCAATGCCTTTATCAAAAAGCAACATCAAAGCTCAAGTAGAAATAAATAGACAAGTGAATCTAACATCATCACACATATATGAGCAACCTCAAGCTAAAGCAACTAAGAATCCAACCTCACAAGGGTAATGTGTTTCTCTCAACTCTCAAGTGTTTAGGCTTATAATAACAACTCTCAACTCAATCCAATATGCAAAAATCAACACAGTTATTGTTACTTATATCACAAAACTCTCTACCAGAGATGTCAAAACACACAAAAATCATCAAGAGAACTTAGGCTCAATGAAAAACTTCATATAAGCTTCCATTCAGCCGGGTTGTAATGGGGCTTGGTAATAACAATAAGGCATGGAAAATTTTGGCTATGTGGTGCTAATAATATCCAGGAATAAAGACTCCAATAAACTCACAAACACCAAAACTTCTCAAAAGAACATACCAAACTCTCTCAACATTATGCACACTCTCATTAACCCTCTTTTATATCCCAACTTAATCTTGCTTACAAACAACAAGGAAATTTTGGCTCATGCACACTTATACTGTACTCAACTTCTCTCTTTCGGACTTTCTTTTTCCCTTCTGATTTTTACTGATTTTTTCTTCTCTGCGAGAAGCTCGGTACCGACCCTACCAGGGTTGGTAACGATGTCTGCTCATTTTTTCTTTCATTCTTTCTCTTAACTTTCCACTTCTTTTGTAAGTGCATTCAGGGAACCAAACTCCTTTTACATGACAAACTACAAGACTTTCACTTTACCCAACCCATATTACCCCACACTTGAACCAAACATCTCACTCAACAAAATTATCACAATAACCAACACTAAGTCCTAATCCCCGGATAGGGTCAAGCTATATTGGCTAGGGAAATATTTTTGTGGAGCTAAAAAATAAAAGGCTTAAGGCTCAAATTGGATTCAAAAAGAGGATAATGATAAGGTAGGTAAAAAGAGAAGGATAAAAAGTGGCTAAAACAAATAAGTTCTCCATCATATGACATCACATGCAATGAACTAATATCTCATAAAGGCTTCAAGAAATAGATAACCATATCAATGACAAGAGATAATATGCATAAGGAGAGTAAATCACACAAGAAAAGAAGAGGGATTTTTGATGTTCTCCCTATAAGCCCAAAAACAACTCACAAGGTAGAAATTTTTGTTGGATTAAAGTCACTTCTACCTAAGATCATATGTGCTCAATTTCATCACATGCTATATATCCACATAAAATCAAATTTTCAACATGATTCAGGCAAAGCTATCCAAACATGCTATGGAATTACATGATCAAGCAAGTTAAAGCATATCATAGGACATCTAAGTGGAATATTATTAATCCTAAAAACACAAACAAAAGACACAAAAACTGACACAAAACTGAGTTACCTTTTCCCATACCCCATACTTAAACCAAACAGTGTCCTCACTGTTTAAAACATAAAAAATAAATAAAGAGGATAAGAAAAGGGAACTCACAAAATAAAACTGAAGCTGCTTGGAACCAATGATCACTGAGGAATTGATTTCTTCGGTTCTGTAGAGGTCGGTACCGGCCCTGTGGAGGTCGGTAACGAGCTTGTTGTACACCAATTTCTTCGTTGTTGCTCTTGCACCGAGTATGTTGCTTCTTTGTGTAGCACTTCTTCCACATCTTTGTACCTGAGTCACTTTAGAAAAACTTCTATCCCTACTATACTAAGATAACCTAAAAACAAGTCAAAAGAAAGCTAGCAAAAAGATCTAAGAAAGCAAAAACTAAAAGCGAAAACAAAAGCGGGTTGCCTCCCGTAAGCGCTATGTTTAACGTCGTTAGCCCGACGAACGTACCTCGATGGATCAGGGCGGCTTCCATCCAGCTATGTCGGGTTCAAGAAAAACCCCATACTTAGCCAAAACAGCATCAAAGCCCCTTTCTAAGACATTCGGTCCTCTATCATCAATAAGTATACTTGGTAATCCTACAACAGGGTTAGTAAAATCCAAAAACCAAGGAGGTTTTGACTCCTTCACAGAACTAACAGTAGGATTTAATATAGAACGAGGATAGGAGAAGGTATCATGACCGGAATCAATCAACTCAGAAAATGAAGACTTACCTTGATCAAGCAGAAAAGGGCTCGTTACCGAGGCTATGTGGGTCGTTAACGACCCTACTAGATCTGGAAGTGGCTCGATGTCGTGCTTGGATCCACCTCCCACCTTGTTTTCCTTCAGATAAGGGTCATTACCGACCCATGGGGGTCGATAGGGTCTTTAATAGGCGTGTTCCCATCGATTTTTCCCGTTTCTGTACTCAGAGAAGGATCGGTACCGAACCATGGTGGGTCGGTAGGTCCCTCAGTACTACAACTAGCAACCTCGCTTACGGGCGAATTGAAACGAAATTCGACCTTCTCTTCTCCAATATCAAACGTGAGAAGTCCTTTTCTGACATCTACACGTGCCCCAGCGGTAGCTAAGAATGGTCTGCCTAGAATGATTGGCACCACAGGGTCCTCAGGCATATCTAGAACAATGAAGTCGTTGGGAACAAAGAATTTTTCAACTTGAATAGGGACATCATCAACGACCCCAGTTGCTTTTATAGAAGATCCATCCGCCATGTAGAGATTCATATCAACAGGCTCCAGTGGTCCCATGTTAGCCTTGGTCTAGATGGATAATGGTAATGAACTAGCACTGGCACCTAGATCACATAAAGCTTTAAAACGGTGAGTCCCAATACCAATTGAAATTGCAAACTTACCTGGATCACAGAGTTTCTCAGGGAGCTTTATAGATTGGACTTCACTTGACAGCTCTGAGATTGATCTTTTCCTGCTCAAAATCTCTTTCAAAACTTTAGTGTAGGCAGACATTTCATTAAGGGCATCAGTAAATGGAATTGAAATATTTAACCCTTGAAGAATTTTAACAAAACGTCTAAACTTTCCTTCAGTGACATCATTAGACTTCTTAATCGGGAAAGGAAGAGTTTTAGACGGACTCGGGATAGAGAGAGACTCGAGTCGAGGCCCTACCGATTCGACAAGAGGGTCGATCGGTGTAGATGGGTCGGTACCGACCCTTTGGGGTCGATATCGACTTTAGAACTGAGAGTGGGGCGTGGTTTAGAAGACTTACCTGGCCTGGAGGGCTCGGTATCGAGCTGGGGAGCCTCGGTACCGAGGTCTTGAAGCTCGGTATCGACCTTGGCCGGGGCATTTTCTTTGTTGCCGTGCTCTGTATCTTTTGGCTTGGCTCGATCTGGCAACTCCTTGCCACTTATGAGGTGTACGGCTACAATTTGTCCTCTCGGGTTCTCTTCGGGACGGCCCGGGAGTTGACCTTGAGGTCTTGGAATCCGTGCAGCTAGGTTGCCAAGTTGGGAGTTTACACTTTTTCTCCATGTATCTATCTCTCCCAACTGTACTTGTACACCTCTTAGGTCAGAACGGACTCCACTGATTTCATTTTTCACTCCATTGATCCCTTCATGGAGTCCATTCACCCATGGTGGCGTCTCTTGATAGCTCGGGGGTCTGTAAGGAGGAACCCTTTGTTCTTCCTGAGGAGGTTGGCTCCCTTGGCCATAGTTGCCCTAGGTGGGCTGATTGTTATTCCTCCCTGCATAAAAAGTATTACCTTGGTTCCTATATGGACCCCTCATGTAGTTAGCTTCTTCATATGCCTCAGCAGCACGAACCTGTTGCAAGTTAGTGCAGACGGAAGTAGCATGGGATTGAGACCCACATTCTTGACAAGAAGGAGATGATTTAAGATAACTTACCTGCTTCTTCAGGCGGTTGACCTCATCTTGCAAGAACTGGTGCTTCACCTCAAGGTCTACCTCGTCCCTGTTCGGTGTATAGAGCCTTCGTTGGGGCTGCTGGGCTTGTTGTACTCCATACATTGCATCGTAGTTGGTCAACTTGTCGAGCAACGCCCACGCCTCATCGGGATCCATCTCAATGAAACCGCAAGCAGTGTGAAGATTGATGCGGTTTTTCGTCTCGGCATTGATCCCTTGGAAGAAGATTTCTTGGAGTACATATTATGGTTGCCCATGGGCAGGGCACTGTCTAAGCATCTCTTTGAATCTCTCCCATGTCTCTACAAAGGTCTCATTAGGCAGTTGGTGGTAGGAGGTGATGTGTTTCCTTAACTCTGTAGTCTTGGCAGGTGGAAAGAACTTTGTCATGAACAAATCATGCAGAGTTTCCCACTTCTTTATTGACTTGGGAGGTATTCTCTCTAACCAGCTCAGGGCCTTTCCTGCAAGAGACCATTTAAAAGCTTTCAACATAACATATTCTAAAGAGATACCGTTAGTAGCAATAGTGTCACATAAATCAAGGAAATTTCTAATATGTTCTATTGGGAACTCAGTGGGTTTTCCCTCAAACTGAGCCCTTTTGATCAAGGATATGAATTGGGGTTTGATCTCAAAGGACTTCTCTATCTCATGAAGCTCAATGGCGGACTCTGGCACCCTCAGTTCTGGATGCATATACTGTTTAGCATTCCTTGGATATGCATTGAGTTGCTCCTGTAGAGCGGTTTTTTCAAGTTGTGTGGCTTCGATCTGCCTTTGGAGTGCAACCATCTGTTGTGCCATTTCTTCAGGTGTCATGGTCATGGCTTTGCGTTTTCTTAATCGTCGGTGGAAGGATCGCTCGGGTTCAGGGTAAACTACTAGATTAGAGACAACTCGACGTCCTTCAGCTGGCATAAACTGAAAGCAAAAACAAAAACAAAAAGAAAGCAAAAAGCAAAAAGGGGTCTCGGAGAGGGTCGGTACCGAGGCCCAGAGGGTCGGTATCGAGCCTGTAGTGATCCCGAAAAACAAAAACTGAAAAGAAAGAAGCAACTACCTGTCGACAGGGTCAGTACCGACCTGGATAGGGTCGGAACGACTCAACAGTGACCTAGAAAATAAACAGAAAAAGCACAGAAACTAGGTTGCCCAGCAGGGTCGGTACCGACCCTGGGGGGGTCGTTACCGACTAGGCTAAGCCCAAAAAACGCTCAAAGAACAACAAAACTTGGCACTATTGAAATCTCCCCGGCAACGGCGCCAATTTGTTGATAGGGATTTACTTAACAACAAATAAAATTTGTAGTCAAGACCTCGTTGTGTATAGCGAAGTCAGGTTCGCCCACGAGAGATAGTCGGTATCAAGTTTTGTTCTTACTTAGAGCGCAAGTAAGAGAGAAAAGCAAGGATTTTTATCAAAGGAAAGAGATTTCTAAGGTTTAGGGTATCCCCACAACAACAATTATACATGCCAAACGCTAATGAAACACACAGATCATGCTTTTATCATATAAAGGTGTCAACTTTCGTCAACCTAAGCAAGTAAATCAACTAACTTTCGTTCAATCAATAAACTTACTATCTAATCTCTTCTACTTCAACTAGGATAGATCCGCTTTCGCTTCAAAACCCTAAATTGACTATTCTGATTCAAAGTCTCCGCTTTCGCTTCAACTATGAATGAGAAATTCCCTTCAACTTTCGTTTCAAGGATTAAGAGTAAGAGAATAGATTCTTGCAATAAAAACAATCAAGACATGATCACAAACAAGCATGCACAACCATTGTTCGGTTTAACCCCAACCTTAGAGAGGAAGACTACTCACTATTCATAATTAAAAATAACTAAATTAAATTAAAGAGAAAGCTTACAACTTTGAATCAAAAACTTGTCTTCCAAGCAATCTCCAATCTCTACTCTATCTATACCCCCTCACGCCCCTCTCTCTCTTTCTCCTCAATCGTGTGTTGTGTCTCGTCCCCCTAAAACCAGAGCTAGAGAAGGGTATTTATAGAGAAACTATCCTATCTAAAAAGCTATCTATAAGGAAATAAATCTTCTAATAAGATATATTCCTTCTATCTATCTAATAACATAATAGAAAATAGGATAAAAGTACATTTAAATGCGCCGACTCAGTCTTCGCTACACCTCGGTACCGACCTGAGAGCCTCGGTACCGACCCTGTTCAGCATCGAAAAATAGCCTTGAGTAAAACTTGCGTAGAGGGCTCGTTACAACTCCGTTTGACTCGATTCTTTTTCCTATGTCTTCGTAACGAATTTCTCTAGTCTTTTCCAAGCTCAAACTTGATCTTCAATGTCTTTATGATCTTCATTCCTTGAGCTTTTCCTTAAGCGTTTCTCCTCGGTTTTGCTCTTTTCCTCAAAAGTGCTCCTAATAGCTTCTAAAAACCTACAAAACACCACCAAAGCTTATGTAGACTCCATATCTTAAAAAAATACGAAAACCTACACAAATGACTCAAAATAAAACACAAAACTAAAGAAAAAGACTCAAACACACTAAAAACACACCCTAAAAACACAACTAAAAAGGCAAACATAATGAAAACTAATACTATTATATTCTTTTACTTATCTTTTGTAGGAGTTGATTAGCATAATATAGTAATAACAGTTATTAATATATTATGCTAATTATAGATATTTGAAAACCAACTTAATAAAATTCAAGCAAAAATACTTATGTTGTACACATTGTAACAAAATCTGTTGGATGTGCTCCTCTCAAAGGATCTAACCAATAAACCTTAAGTATTTGTAGATTGATCATAATGACATCCAATGATTCCTACAAAAAAAACACAACATGATACAATTTATCTAAAGTAGCTTTTCACAAATTATAACATTAAATTCTCAGCTTGACACAAGATAGCCGGTACAGAAAAGGAATAAGCTTGGTTTAAGAAAGTTCATAACTTCTATAGGCTTGGTTTTTTTAACTTATTTTTCATATCCACATTACATGCATGCATAATTTAAAACTTGGAAATTTGAGAAGCAAAAATCACAGAATATAATCCAAACAATAAATATTAAATTCCATCTACAATATACTCAAAAACTTATCCTCCATTGTATGGAGCAAGTCATAGACGTTGAGATGCATTTGGTTGACAAATTGAAGAGGTCATATATATTGCTCTCATATCAAAAATTTCATCTTTGAGTTGAACAATGTTTTTTTAATCTCAAATAGTACCCAATCGTGATGGACAAAGAAATGAATGTGAGCTCGGTTGTAGATATCATACAAGAACATGTCATATTTCATATGCAAAGTTATCATACAAGAACATGTCATATTTCATCTTTAAATGCAATAAGAAATATACATACTTCATATAGAAGCTAATATGTACTACTTCAAGCTTGTGATGTCAATATAAATGGCTCATCCTTATGTCCCAGCCTATTCAAATTAAATTGAGTGAAGCCTAGATCATCAATATGTATGCCATTAGTAATATTAAATCACCCATAACAAAAAACAAGCATCTTGATGTCGATGTAATTCATCACTCATATGCTCTCAATAACTCCATAGTATGGCATGTTTGCCTGAATGAGATTTCTATCTTTTGCACTATATATAAGCATTGATTGAGCAACTAAAGTTACACCACTATTCTGATTCGTGCTTTTTTCATCACGAAACTTATGTAAAAAGTATAACCTTTGATTTGATATCATGAGAAGGATGAAACCTAAAAGAGAGGTCCATGTGATATGTAGAAGAAACTGACTTAGCTGAACTTGTGCATTTCTCAATTATTTGATAACGAAGCCATTGAATAAATAAGCGATTGTGCTCATCTTTTATCCACTTTTCACTCTTAGTTCTCCTCTACATAAGGTCCAACTTCAATATTGTTGTGAAGAGCGTATAAGTGAGCTGTCACATTTTTCTCGAGATTTTCTCAACCTTGTACCCTGTTGTACCTCTTCCTTCTATTATATCTACCTTAAGTGTCCTAGGAAGGCCTATGACTTCAATACCAGATAAATATTCATTGCAAAACTTTACAGCTTCTTCAACAATATAACATTCAAAACCACAACCTTCTGACCGAGATCGGTTTTTCACATATTCGTTGAGTACTTTCATAATCTCTCAAAAGGAGACATCCATCTCAAGTACACTATCCTATAAAATCTGATCTCTAAAACCAAATGAATTGTCAAGTGAACCATTATATCAAAAAATGATGGAGGAAAATACATTTAAAGTTGACATATTGTGAGCACAATATCACTTTGTAACTTCTCCAATTCATGGACATCGATCACTTTGCTACATATTATTTTGAAATAGAAGCAAAAATCTAGTAATGGCATTCAAACGTCCTTGGGTAAAATGCCACGAATAGCAATTGGCAAAAATTCTTGCATTATAATATGAAAATCGAGAGATTTCATTCTTTGAAGTTTTGCTTTTTTTCATATTAACTGAAAATCTAGAAGGAACTTTAATCTTGCTGAAGAAATTACAAATTTTATCTCTTTTCTTTTTTGAGAGTGTATAGCTTGCAGACGGAAGATATGTGCATTCTTCTCTTTTTTGCGATTTCAGTTTTGCTCTAATTTTCATTAAACTTGTGTCTAGTGTAGCCTTCTTCTTGTCTTCGGTCTTTCTTGGAACATTCAACAAGGCGCCCAACAGACTATCATAAATATTTTTCTCAATCCAAGCAATGTCTTACGTATAAGCATCCTGACCATCTCCATCCTGCACTGGGTATGGAGCCCTCTCAATGAATCTTTAATCTCCCATCTCCCAAATCACGACCATCTCCTTCTTCTTGATGGTTGTATTAGCGGCGGATGTCGGTCCCTTCCTGGCCATCGTCTCCGGCGTGTGCAAGGTAAAGCCATTGGATCTCTAATACTCACCTCCCATCTCCCATCTCTTTTGATTTGAATTGGGCCCAAAACCCTAATTTTTGCTTCTCGCTCTTCTTGAGGTTTATTTCAGGGCTAGGGTTCAATTAGGGCGTCAATTGGACAACTGCTTATGAGTTCATTGTAGATTTGAGAGGCTTCAAGGTAATATTTTTTTTGCCACTGAATGGAATATCTCTAAATGAAAATCACTTTTTTCTTACATAAACCGACATTTTTGTATGTTGTCATTGCAGAATACAATCGGAATAGATCCAGAAGACGTGGCAAAGTGACTCATGTACTATGGATTCCACGCACCCACCATGTCGTGGCATGTGCCTGGTACACTCATGATTGAAGCCACAGAAAGTGAAAGTAAGGTATGTACACTCATGGATTTCAATCCTTTTTCTCTATTTGTTCATCACTTTCTGGACTTAAGGAGATCGATTCATTTTGAGATGTGAAAACATTATAAATTTCCAGCATGTTATGATGTCTAATTTCCCGAGTTTGGGATTGAGTTTCCACTGATTTATAAATTCCCACTGATTTTCCAGTATTCTGGAAATGTGATTACTTACCAGCTACTTCTGATCCTTCGTGCTCATTAATTTCATCCATTTAATCTCGTTTTAAGTATAAATATCGCCTTTTTAAGTATTATATCCGTTTGATTTTCCCTCCTATGATGATTGTTGTGAAATGGTAGAGTTGTGTTTTTGCTTGACTGAGTGTGCCGAGCACTTATATCTGTTGTTGTGGCATGATTCATTCTTCTTAATTTTTTTTGTTTCAATGCCTGCAGGAGTCAATCCCATGCTAGCTTAAGTATGAAATATTTAACCTTGGTTGTTAAGGAACACATGGTAGCATTGAATAACCGTGATTTTGCTGGGTTTATTTCTTGTAGTATGCTAAAACCCTAGATGAGTTGCCTTGTCTTTACTTGAAAGAGTCCTAAAACTATGCCCAAAATTGTAGGGAAAGTTATCCCTTGTATTTCTTTTCCTGTGGTTTATTTCAACCGAGAGATGAGATCAACAAAGGTCTGCTCCTCACAAGGAATTGTGAGGCCTCCCATGGGGTGATTGAATCCCATGAGATGAGATCAACATACACAGTCTATGGATTAAGCATGCTCGATATATAATGTACAAGTAACAAAGGTTCCTTACCTTAAAAGAATACAAAGGTTCTGGAATAATATCATGATTTATCTTGATTAGCTCATTACAATTTGTTCAATTCATTCATTATTTGAACTTGTATTTTCAAGTGGGGGACTTAATATATACTTGAAATAGATCATTTGTAGATCTGGAATAATATCATTTATATGGAACCTCTCTTTCTTCTGTTGGGTGTATGGTCTTATGAGAGAAAACAATCATTGTTTTAAGTTATATTTGTTGTTATATTACTCATTTTTTCCTAGCATGGAGGGTTAAATTTTATTTAATAAAGACCAATATTGATGGTTCAAATAATGGAGCTCTCATAATTGTGCTTTAAAGTTTAGCGTTGGGAGACTTGATTTTTGTCATGGTTGTAAGACTACAAGTCTTTTTAAGTAAAGTAGCTTGGATAAGGTTTCAAATACAATTTTTTTGGGTTCTTTCATTAAAACTCTATCCCCATCATAAATCAATTTCCTTGTAGGGAATTTTGCTTGATTGCCTTCCTTGATTCTACATTGGATATAGGAGCAACAAACATGTATTTTTGATACGGAATTGATGAGCTCGTGCACGTCGTTTCAATTTGTTTTTCAGGTCCCAATCTTTTCAGCTTTAATACTCTTTTTCTTTTACTAGCAAGACTTGAACTTTGAATAAGAAGACTCAAACTTTAAGTTTCTCAATCACTCCCTTGGATTGCAAAGCAACATGGTTTGTAAATTGATTGCTTAAAGAACAAGAACGACTCAATTGAATGTGTTTGGAGATTGATTTGTGTTTGGAGAATTGAATTGAATGAATGATGCAAGAGAATTTGAAATTGTATGGTGTTTATGTAATATCCGCTAAATTTTTAAATAAAATAAAATAGATAATTATCCCAATAAATTTTTTTTTTAGAATAGAGGATTTAATAAACTTTATAATTTCATGTTATATTATGAAAGGTTACAAAAGTTTACTACAATGACAATGAAGAATTTAATTAAATATATTATGCAAGTCGGATATCCATTTTCTCTTGAAAAGAGAGTTTAAGTATTTTATAATAATTGTCTTAATAAATTATAAAAGTATTATAAAGGTAATATCCACAATATTCCAAAGTTTTAAAACCATTAATAATCCTTTTTCTCTTAAACAAGAGAATTTAAATAATTTAAATAAATAAATTCAAGAATATATTATAAAGGGTTATCGAGGCATAAAAAGCATTTAAATAAAAATAATGCTTTATAATTTTCGGAATTTTTATTAAATAAAAAGGGGTACATTAGACTATTAATAACACAATAAAAATTCAGTAAAAAGGATGCAAGAGCCGGGACTTGAACCCGAGACCTCTTGCAACCCCTCTCACACGCCCAACCCCTTCAAATCCGCTAGACCATTTGCAATTTCTTACTCAACCCCCCACCTTTTTTATTTTATATCAACTATTTCTTCTTCTTCTTCCTAGACATCAGAATGATGTCTGATTGATTGACGTAAGTTCAATCTGAGCCATTGCATGCTCTTCTTTCCCCAACTTTGCTTGCAAGACCAACCCTAGTGAAATCACTCCTTACATCATCATCAAACAAACACAAACCTCACCAATCCCCTTCAATCTTCTTCTTCCTCAATGGTCAAAACAAGTTCCCATGGATCACTAGAGCTCACCAATTTGCCTATTTAAAGGCTGAGAATTCCATGGTTTCACTCACACAAACATCTAATCTTCCTTCTCTTACAAATTCACACCAATTTTAGTTGATTTTCAGCCCAAGAAACCATTAATTTGCTTGTTGTTTTTTTTTACAAAAACACCACCAAAATCCCTAATTCCTTCACTGGACCACCACCAGACCACCCTAGCTACCGCCCCCTGTCGCGCGCGCTGCCCCGGAGCCACGCCGGACCACCACCTGGCCACCGCCGGACCTACAGCCCGCCTTCGCTGGTGTGCGTCCGCCCTGGGCGTCTCTTCTGTAGAACAGGCGTCTTTTTATTTTGTACAAAAAGGTTTAATTTCTTTTTCTTTTACTTTGTTTAATCCCTTATTAATTTAACTAGTAAAAATTGGTTAAGATCCTATATTTTAGTAAAGAGATAAATTTTGTTAGAATGAATAAAAATCAAAAGTTATCTATTTGCATTTATAATTATTATTATACATAAAAGGAGATTAAATGGCTTGCATGATTATTCCATATAAAATAAATCTTATAGATAAGGAATCTTTTTGGTGAATAAATTTACGTAACCAAAATATGAGATATGCTTGTCAAAATATAACATAAATAATATTACATCATTTAGAGTTTATTTTGATAAATAAAGAAACAAGAGTAAGTTGAGGATAAAATATTATCTTAAGGCCATTTTATTAAAGTAGATAGTTTGCATGTCATTTAAAATTAATAAAAGATTTTATATAATAATAATAACCTAATTTAAATAAAGATATGAGATCTTGTTAGTTAGACAAGATAAGAATAAAACAAAAAATATTAATAAAAAGGTCAATTATAAATAAGGCAATAATAATATGTTACTCTTAATATTAGAAATTCTACCTTTTGTCATAAATTTGGTTATAAGTAAAATATGGAGAATTGTCAATATTATATACTTATATTAATGAGTTTTATGATAAGAAAACTAATTGAAGATATTATGATATAAAAGACACTTATTATTGAACAAAGATATATTAAGAAGATATTCTATAATAATAAGAAAGTTATTATTGAAGATCTTGTTAGTTGAAAAATAAAAAGAAACTAAATAAAGTATGGAGAAATTCTTTTATGATATTAAAGTATATTGTGCAAGACATGTTTATATTCATAATATTAAAGGAGTCTTATAAAAAGTTATTTTATAAAATTGCTAGCATATGAAATAGAGTTTTTAATATTAAAAATATCACCTTCATAAAAGAATGAAGTTTACATAAAAATAATGATATTGCTTATCACTAGTATAAAGAGGTTGTAGATATATGAGATTATTTATAATAATAGAAATAAAATTATTTAAAGTTACCTTGTCTCTAGGTGTAGAGAATTGCCATAGATATAGTTTTATTTATAAAATATGGTAGTGGTGATAAAATTCCTATGACATATTATAATAATAATAATTCTAAATAAATTGAAGAGAACTCTTATAGAAATATTGTTATAAAAGTTGTAACCATGGACTATAGTTTGTTACTAAATACTACTTTTATAAAAAGGATAATGTTAATAATAGTTATATTACTAAAGTTACTATTTAAGAAAAATATTAGTTTAATATATCTCTAAGGGTAGAGATTTCTTACAAGACATAAGTTCTAAATTAAGTATAAGAAAAATTATGATACTATATTGATCTTATGATATTATATAGTTAGGTGGTTTACTTGCATAAAAAGGAAATAATTAAAATATGGCAAAGATATTCTTTTGTCACCTAAGATATTATGTCTATAAGTAAAGTAAGATATCTATTAAGCCATGATCATGTTTTTATAAACCCTATGATATGAAAAGAATTATGGGAATAAAATAAATGAGATTACTTTAAAATATGTTGATTTTAGGAAAATTACTTTATAAAGTAAATAAGAAAATCCTAATAATGGAAATTTCCAAGAAAATGGATAATAATTATTCTATTTTTATGTGATATGTTTTATATAGTTAAATAAGATCTTATTAATAGAATATTATTAATAAAATATTCTTGGTGGGAAAATAATACTTTAAATCCCTTAATGAACCCTTTTGAAAATAAAAAGGTAATATTGTAATTAAAATAAGTTGTAAATTGGTTAAAAGAAATTCTTTATAATTTAAAGAAAGTATGTATACTTAAAAATATCTTTTAGGTCAAGTATGTTATTAAATATTTTTATGAAATTATACTTGCTTAATTATATTAAGAATTTAGCAAGTGAAAATAAAAGAAATTATTTTAATAATATTAAATAAGGATTTTTAAGGAATAAAAAGGATATTACAAGATCAAAATAATAATAAGGGAATATTATTATTATAAATAATCATCTAAATTATTATCATAATAATTTAGAATTCCACTTCTCTTATATAAATATATAAGAGAGAATCCAAACGTTAGGAGGTTTCGTATTTAAAGTTCGCTCGTAATTTTCGTATCGATAGGTTGGGATTCTCGCTCGAGGTTGCGAATCAAATATTTCCGTCAAGCTCGATAATAGACGCGTAAAAGCTAAGGCAAGTGGAATTTCCCCTTGTGACCTCTTATACTTCGCCTACATGAAAATTCTCGATGTTGGGAACAACTTGTATGCTTAAATAAAAATGAACCCAGGAAATATCGATTGCTAGAAATAACGACTATTGTTAGCATAGTATACTTTATATTACTTTGTTAGGATTACTTATGCTAGTGTGGTTGTTATCTTGTTTGTTTACGATCTCGCTCAGAGATCAATGTCGAACGAACTAGTGAGGGTCGTGGAATAGCCGACGCCTCTTTATAACCTTACTAAGTCGTACGTCCATACGACTTTCGGGATCATGATCTCCATCCGCTCCGATTGCAAGGAGGGATTGTGCGCACTCTAGCTAAGTGCCGGGGAATTGAAGTTCTCCCTCGAGTGGCTCGGATTATCCGTGTCCCACCACTCTCTATTAAAAATCGTTAACAAAGTCGAATATCTTTCGTCACTATATAAGATAAGTGCGAATGCACATTTAAGATACCAAAACCGGACCGGTCTCAAATGATCGATCCGGCTCTCGGTCCGCTCAGGGCGCGAGAGGTTTTTACTTGTATGAATTAATAAACGTTCCCAACACACTTCCGAAATCCTAAAGAAGTCTACAATCTAGTAGTTCTTCTATCGCTTTTCGAGTTATCTTCGTCTAAGATATACTCTTCTTTGAACCATTTAAGCTCCACATAAACAAGCCTTATCATATAGCCCCTTCGTAAACACAACCCTAATATCTCTTTCGATAATACTTGAAATTACCAAAAATACCCTCGGGAAGTTCCCTTCCCGCTTGCTTAGTCTCCTAGACTAATTCTTCTTTTCCGCATGTTTGCCTGACATTCTCTCGCCCCTCGCGAATTATGTTAGAATCTAGGAATCCCAACAAGGCGTGAAGTGAAGTGAAGATGAAGGAAAAACAAGGATTTTCAAGATGTACCTTTCTATCATTTTGCTTTAGTTTCATTACGTTTCAAGGACAAGCAGGTTTTGCATTTCAATTCCGAACAACTTTATGTTTGAAAACAATGTAAGATGTTTTGTAAGAACCAAGTCTCCCTCGGGAGCACCTTTTCTCATTATGTATTATGTTTCATTCCGCATTTTAATTGTTCTATATCATTCTAAAAGCCTTGGGTGACTTTGGACAGTAAAGTCTGAGGTCACTGGCGGTAACATCCAATGTTGTAAAATAGGGGTGTTATAGTTTAGTGTTGGACGAAATTCAATAGGAAGCAAGAGATAGTTTTGGGTTGAAGGTCCTTGGAATAAGAAACAAGGTTTCTATTCCAAAGATTTAATTCAACATGTCATGAAAAGAATGATTACAAGGGTTTAAATAGACATAGATATCCAACTATCCTATGCTATTCTTAAAGTATATTGTTTCCTAATATAAAAACTACCTTAATTAAAAGATATTATTGCAAGACAACTAATAACTTAGGCTCCAAGTAAGATCCATATTACTTTCCAAATTTGTCCCACCAATCTTGCATGGTCCAAATTGATAAAATAATATGTTTCCTAACTTGAAAAACCATAAGCCCACATATTATGGCCCCATAACACATGATCCATATATTTAGAAAATTCTATTAAAAATAAAAGCATATTTAGAAAGCACTATAAATAGTAAGTCTAGGATAAGCATGCAAACAACTCTTGTATGTGAGTGTGTAAATAACGCACGCATGCGATCTTCATTTTCCAATGTCGACTTCACAATTGTTAAGAGGGTTTCTTGACAACAAATAAATTTATAATCAAGACCCCATTGTGTATAGCGAAGTCAGGTTCGTCCACGGGAAGTGAGGTTTGTGTTTAATTTCTATCTAAAGTGCAAAAGGAACAGCAAACAGAAGCAAAACAAAGCAAACAAACACACTGAAAGGGATCGATACCAACCTTGTCAGGGTCGATAACGAGGTGCAAACGAAGACGAGAAACTAAGTAAACAACGAGACAAACAAGAAATCTACAGCTCGGTACCGACCTGTATGAGCTCGGTAACGAGGTATTTGGGTTATGAGATTGACTCACAAGCGAGAGAAAGATCTAGTACTAGAGTCTTACCACAACATAGTCATGCAATCTAAACAATAGGAATCATAAAAATCATGCCTTTGAACACAAGTAATCGACTTTCGTTGAATAAATAAGCAAGTCAATCAACTTTCATAAATCAATTCACTTTATCTACTTGTTTTGATCTAAAGTTCTCAACTTTCGTTTCAGACTTTTATCTCTATTCAAGTTCACAACTTTCTCTTTCAATCAAGTCACGAACATGAATTACTTCAACTCTCGTCAAAGCATAAGCACAAGCAAGTAGAAAAATAGATAAAAGGCATTCAATTCATTCAATCACATCATCATACATGCACAACTATGTTGGGTTTCTAAACCCAACCCTAGAATAAAAGACTACTCACTCATGGTGGAGAAAGAACAAACAAAAAGATTGAAAGAAAACATACTTGAATAAAACTAAAAGCTTACTTGAATTCAAATACAAAACTCGTTCTCAAAGCAAACTTAGAACACAAGAAAACTCCAACAATTCTCTTCCTTGTGCTCCAAGCAACTACTTTGTCTCCAAATCCTAACTTGCATACGTGAAAACTAAAACTAGGGAGAGGGAGCTCAAACTTGTCTAAACAAGGGTATTTATAATAAAACATCTATATAAAGTTTCCTTAAAGATAAAAACTTCTAAACATAAAAGATCTCGGAATAATATCATTAAATGCACTAAGTCGGTCACGTCCTACCGACATCGGGACCTCGGTACCGACCCCATCAGGGTCGGTAGGACTAAAATTTCTTCTTGAATGTCTCGATACCGACCCATAGAGGGTCGATAACGAGCCTGGATTGACTTGTTCTCTTCTTATTTTTCACTCTTCACTTGGACTTCTTGGGATTTCTTCTAATGCCTTCTTCTCTTCCTCCTCTTAGCTTGCTTCTCTCTTTCAATGTCCTCGAATGCTCCAAATCCGCTACAAAACACACAAAACTAGCGTAGTTTCCATACTTTTCACAAAATATGCAAACCATACTAAAAAGACACACAACTCACACAAAACACAACTAAGCAAGTCCTAAAAATGTAGAAAAACATACTAAAACAAGGCTAAAAACACGGACATCAAAAATGGATGGAAGACACAATGTAGATTCTTCAAGACCATTTTATACTTGAAAGCTCTTGATCTCTTGAATGGTCTTGACCTAATATGGCCTCTTGTCCTCTTCAATGACTCCTTGGTTTTGATCTTATCTTGATCCATATCACTCTCCTCCACTTGCCCTCGAATCGTCCTCGATTCGACATTGTGTCTAGGTATGAAAGGAGAAGAAGAAATATTAGTAGACAAATGAATTTGAAAAGAGACAAGAAGGTTACCCTTTGCAACATCTTTCCACTTGGAAGGAAAGTTATTCTTCAAGAGCTCAACTTGTTTCGGCAAAAAAGAATGTAGAACATAGATTGTTGCTTGAAATGATGGCCATGATTGATGAAATTGCTTGGGCAAGACACTACACTTTGTAACGTCTTCTAATTGACCATCACCATACTCGGGATGGTAATGAGTGACCAACTTGGACTCATAACATTCAAGAGAATGCACATGGACATCACGTCGATGAAGTGGAAGGTAAGGCGCAATGATTAACTTTGAAGTGTTGTTGTTCCATTGAGGAGTGTCATGACTCTTGTCGGAGTAGGCTCGAGTCAAAATGGGGTGTCTTAGAGGCCAAAGAAGGAGTTCACGGGTCGAGACGGAACGCTCATGGTTTGCAGAGAAAGAGTCACGAGTCGTATCTGGTGTAATGGAGCCAAAAGCCTGATCGTGAGGGTGGTCACGGGTCGTGACAAGGGTGTCACGACTCGTGCTGGGGTCGTGAGCTGTCTCACGGGTCGTGAGCGACCAGCTAAGAGGTGCAAATGGCTCATCACGAGTCGTGACGGGTGGGTCACGATCGTGACCGGCCAGTTGAGGGCTTGTTTGCGTCGTTGGCCCTTGTTTTGGCGTCGGGAATGGCTTGTCCTTCTTTTGTTGGGCTTCTTGAATTATCCCTTCCGACTTGTCATTGTACTCGATCTCCTCCTCAACTTGAGGAGAGCCTACATCTTCAGAGTTCTGAGAAGGTGCCTTGGTGATGTTGGCAACATCCCGTGGTGGAGAAGAAGAAGATGTATTAGTAGAAACCGAATTGGAAGAGTAAGAGTTGTACCTTATGTTGCGGGAATGTGCCAAAGCTTCTTCCATTCGTTGGAGTTTGTACTTGTATCTTTGTACAAGTCGTACCAAAGTATCAACATCAGTGGCATGTTGGCCATCAAGATATTCTTTGATCGATGGTTCCAATCCATCTAGGAAGTGACTACAAAGACGACTTGGTAATAAAGGAACTCCAGTAGTATCCATCAATTCTTCAAGCTCCATAAAGAAATCGAGTGGAGAACGAGATCCTTGCCTACAATTTGCCATTTTATTCAAACGCTCTTGATGCTCATATGGAACAAATGTACGACGCATCGTGAATCTCAATTGAGGCCTGAGGCAATTTGTGAAAGGCCTTTTTCCCATCGGTCTCTTTGAAGTTTGACCAACCAAGTATGAGCAGCTCCCACAAAGCGGCACGCCACTAGATACAATCGCTCTTTTTCGGTGTGGTAAGAATATCTAGGAAAGATGTTGTGGATTCTTCCTACTTAAAATACCGTTTAGGGCCAGTGATCCCATTAAAAATCTCTAATTGGTGTGGAATATATGGTTTAGCCACCCTGCATACTCAAAAAGGAAAACGAGCATCACTAACGAGCAAAAGTGTAATCAAGGGACGAACACCTTAGTTTAGCAAGGAGCTAATCAATTCACAAGCATAAATCAGTTAGTGAAACCTATTAGGCAAGTGATCGAATGAAAGGTTTAGTCCTAAAAGATCAAGTAGAATTTCATCCTCAAAGAATATAGAAAGGACGATGCAAGTCGACAAGCAAGCAAGTTCCTTTAAGCAAGCCAAATACTTTAAACAAGTAGTGGGTACCAATAATTCAACGTAAAAGCAAGCAATCAAGACACACAAGGCTAAAATTTCATATTTTGGCTAGTAAAGTGCACAAATTGATGAAGCGAATTACTAAGTCGCAAGTGCACGACAAGAAGAGACAAGGGTGCATGTAAGTTCCAATTTTAGGCACAACAATGCAATACACAAAGGGTTCTTTTGTGATGCTTCAACTAAGTAGGGTGTTAGTCTGAGCAAAGCAAGCACAACTTATATGACAATGTGCGCAAGGCAAAGCAAGAAGCATGCAAACTACTATAATGCAAGATGATATTTTTGGTGATCCTTGTTGAAGAATCAATTTTTGGTTTTTTTCTTCTTCAGAATTTATAAACACCAATGAAACTACTTAGAAGCAAAAATAAAGGAGGGGAATTGGCTAATTTTTGTGGAAAAGAAAGGGACTTTAATATGCATGAATATGAAAGCAAGCAATTCACCAAATTGTAGTAAACCCACTTATTAAAAGAATAAGTATTTATTGCAAGCAAATATGGCGGAATTAATGCAAAGCAAGTCAAACATGCAATTAAAGATCCAATCTTTTCAATAAGGAAAGAAAAACTAGATCTTTATCTAAGGAAAGTATGTTCAAACAAACTTGGGCCACAAGGAAAGCAAGTGTTTGGAGAATTGATGAGCTCGTGCACATCGTTTCCGTTTGTTTTCCAGGTCCCGATCTTGTCAGCTTTAATACTCTTCTTCTTTTACTTGCAAGACTTGAACTTTGGATGAGAAGACTCAAACTTTAAGGTTCTCAATCACTCCTTTGAATTACAAAGCAACGAGGTTTGTAAATTGATTGCTTAAAGAATAAGAACAACTCAATTGAGTGTGTTTGGAGATTGATTTGTGTTTGGGGAATTGAATTGAATGAATGATCCAAGAAAATTCGAAATTGTATGGTGTTTGGTGTTACGGATGGTCAAACTCTCTTGTTCACATTCAGCGTGCAGTTCTTGCATAAAAGGCAAATGAAGGATTCGAGATCTAAATCAAGGGAATAAAATATTTTTCATTTAGCATGCTCATGTAATTGGAAGTTATGGGTCACAAGACGACTCTCAGCATAGGTAGCATATTAGTTGAAATTGCACGATCATCTCAAAGAAGGCAACCGGGCACGACCTGAGCATAGAGCGATGATTTCTCCACCAGTCAAGAAACAACACCTCCCTCGTTCCATACCTGAAAAGTATCATAGCAACTGCCTTCGGAAACCTATGAATAGGTGGTCAAGTCGAAGGTTACAAAGGTCGAAAAACATCTCTAGCTCGAGACTTTCTTGTTAATGGGGATTTGACATGTTGAACATTTAAAAAGACCGTGCTACCTTCGAAACGAAGTCAATAAAAGACTTCAAGTCACTCAAAGAGAGAAACAAATCCTAGAGTGAGAGTGTAAACCACTCGCATAATCAGAATGAAGGCGCAGATAAACTATTTGTAACATATTAAGGACGTAGGCTATTTAGCTCTTCAAATAGAGATGAAAGAGTGGGATCTGTTTACCCATCTATTAAATAATTCAAAGTCTCGAGATTAGCGCTAGTTTATTTCGGGTTTCAACACATACGATCGACAATATTAAGTGAGGCAAGTATCCACTTACAATTATGGATGCTCTATACTCAATCAATTTGATTTGATTTTTCATTAGAATATTATATCTATATTTACTCTTTTGTTGTTAATAATGTAAAATAGAAATGATATACTAGTGATTATTATATATAATTATTCCTAAAATATCAAAAAGTTGCATAATCTAAAACTTAATTTAATCAAAAATAGATTTATTAATATTTGAATCAATCGAAATCTCATTCATCGAAACCGAATTAAATCGAAATTTGTTTCAATTGAAACCCGATTTAACTGTAATACAATTCAACAAAAACTTGATTTAACTATAATACAACTCAACCCAAACTTGATTTAACCGAAACATAATTTAAGTGAATACCAACTCAACTAAGTCTCAATTCAAATGAACCATAATTCAGTTAATTAAAGTTTGAAACCCAACTGAATTCCAATTTAACCAAAACAAGATTCAACTTAAACCCAATACTTCAATACAACACAAAATGGAATCTGACTCAATTCATAATCCGACTTAGTCAAAACCCAACTTAATCAAACTCCAAAATAGCTTGAGCACTAAGTTCAACCTGATTACCCGACATACACAACATTGACCACAATGCAAAACTATCCCGAATGACATGCCCGAAATCCATCCATCTCTTCACCAAAAAAAAAATCCATCCATCTAGCCCGTTTGCCACCCTTGATACCCGATTTAACAAAAATCTGAGTCAACCAAAGCCCGATTCAACCAAATGGAAAAACCCGATTCAATCCAAAATCCGACTTAGTCAAAGCACGATTCACCGAAAGCAAAAATAACTCGAATGCAAAACTATCCCGAATGACATGCCCGAAATCCATCCATCTCTTCACCAAAAAAAATCCATCCATCTAGCCCGTTTGCCACCCTTGATACCCGATTCAACAAAAATTTGAGTCAACCAAAGCCCGATTCAACCAAATGAAAAAACCCGATTCAATCCAAAATCCGATTTAGTCAAAGCACGATTCACCGAAAGCAAAAATAACTCACCAATTTAGACCTGATAACTAGAATCATGCGACAACTAAAAACCCAATCCAACCTGATCATGCCAATTCCCAGATTACATGCTATTTACTAAATAAACACCCGCGCCCGCCCTAAAGACCCCTTCTTTAGAGAGTCCCCGTAAACACCCGCGCGTTTAGAAGCACGAACTTTGGTACACGCTTAATTAAAAAAGGTGTGCTAAAAAACCCCGTTCTATTTTAATTAGGGGTGTTCAACGGGGGCAACCCGACCCGCAATTTGCGGGTTGTGGGTCGACCCGTGACTCGTGCGAGTTGGGTCGCGGGTCGAATTTTTTTATTTTGCGGGTCGAGTTAAACCCGACCCGCGACCCACGATATTTTTGTAATTTATTAATATATAAACTATTTTTTTATAAAAAAAATCGTTTGATTTACGGGTCGACCCGCAAACCCGACAAGTTTATTTTAAAAAATACATATTTTTAGATATAAAAATCACTTTTTGATCCGATTGACTTAGTTAAACGGGTTGACCCGCGACCCGCGGATCAAAATTAATTTGTTTTGCGGGTCGCGGGTCGACCCACAACCCGCAATTTCGGGTCGTGGGTCGACCCGACCCGACCCGAGAGTATCCCTAAAACTTAACATTTTTCATCAACTAATTTTATACTCATATCAAAGCAATTTTCTCAAATATTTACAGTTTTTGAAGGTGGGAGGAGCACATTGAGCAATCACTAATCATGGTGCCCAAGGACAGAACTGGCGCCCATGAACACCACTTCGGTAAGCCATTTCTTGGAATCAATTAGTTAGCATTTTTATTTGTCCATCTGTGGTTGATTTTGGCATCCTTCACTCGCTCACAGATGCCTTTGTACTTGTTAGACATCATCATTAACTAGGAATACATTTCTAGGGTTTGCTAATTTGTTTGTCGTTTGATAGTATTTTAGAACAATTTGTTGTGAGTTTTCACTTCGTACCCCTTATTAGATAAAATTAACATGGTAGTGGAAATTACATACTGATAGTGATTGATGCTCGATGTTGCTGCGTAATACTTCTGTTGTTTCTCTCATTCCCTGCTTAGTGCTTGTTTATGATGGTGGTGGTTTTCGGTGGCACTTATATTTGCAGCTGATCAACAGGAGAAGATTCTGATACAAAATTCTTATGGCGAGAAGCTGGTCGGTGTATTAAGCGAAGCGGGGTCCAAGGAGATTGTAGTCATATGCCATGGATTTAGATCATCTAAGGTTTGTGCTTGCTTCAAGTGCTTCTTTAATATCTGCAACAGATCATCTAAGGTTTTGAGCCCGTGTAAATCTTCCCATTTGAATGTTTTCTACTTTTCTTGATTGTTGTAAATCCACTTCATCTGATGGTTTTGTTTTTTGTTATATTTTTCTTTCCTGCAACACATTTTTGTCATCTTTGCACTATAACAGTTCTGTGGTTAGAAGTGGAATAAAGAGATCCATTATAAGAATGGAGAGAATGAGGATGTAGGGGTTTCACTATCTGAGTTCGTAATGATTTAATAAGGCAATTAAGTTGGGTGATCAGGTGATGCAGGTTCAGCCACATCAATGGAACGAGCCTACGTCTTTTGTGCCATAACATAATTTACTGAAGGCTGAACATAAATAGTAGATCTGCTGATGTCTGTTTGTTTTTATACAATTTATCCTTTTTATGTAATGTATTTTCTTATATAATGTTGGTTTGACTGTGGCCTAGTTTATATAGCTTTTCCAAGAGTTTGTTCAAAGCACATTGCTTTTCATATCAAAGCGAGTTAAAGTAAGCATTTTAGGTACACTATAAAAAACCACCATTAGAATAGCTAACCATTATCCATACTTTTTATAGGATTCAAATACATATATCTGTTCTTAAAAAATTAAAGAATAACAAAAAATGTTCAAAATTCCCCTTACTTGTGCATTAGCACGCACTATGTTTCAGATACTCAGAATACGGTATTTTTTTTATTCTTAATGTTTGACTATAGATATAATGGGTGGACGTTAAAATGTTAACAAAGAATAGATTACGATTGATTATGAAATTCTGTAACTGGTAGTTTTGTGTAAATTAACTTATATTTTGGGTTTTTTCAACTTTACACTTCAGCTATAAGTTATTCATTAGTGATTTCATGAGCCATGCTGAGTGTGGATAACTTTGACAATACGTGAACGTTGATGTAGATAAATTTGGATCGAACTATTTATTTTCAGGAATGCATTCCTATGGTTAAGATTGCTGCTTCACTTCAGAAAAGTGGAATCAGTGGCTTCTCCTTTGATTTTGCAGGAAATGGGTATGTTTCTGTCCTCTGCCCCATCTCGACTCCAATTCCAGTTACATACTTGCTGAAAGGAATAAGAAAATGTCAGTTACTATATCATAGATCTATAGGAGACAAATTGTGTTTATTCATCACAGCAAGGATTTTCATTTTCTGCCAGTAGTGAAAATAACAGCTCTATTTAAATAGAGAAGTCAACAATACTATTCTTTCTCTATACTGAGGCTTAGCATAGAAGTTAATAGTAGTCATTTTAATCTGTACGGCTTTCTCTATTACGGGTATGTTTGGAAGGTTTAGTTGATAGCCTCATAACATAGAGGATGAAGTTTGTAAAAGCAGGATAAGCTGTTGCATGTATCTGACAAGGCAGGATGAGCAGGATAAGAAGTTTGTAAAAACATACACTAAATCTATCACGGGAAAGCTTCCTGAGCTACATGATTATGATTTTATTTTAATGTGTGCTATAGGGAAAGTGAAGGTTCATTTCAATATGGTAACTATCGCAGAGAAGTTGAAGATCTGCGTGCAGTAGTCCAGCATTTCCTTGAAAAGAGGCGTGTAATAGCTGCCATTGTAGGGCATAGTAAAGGTATTGGACTTACCATAATACTCCAATACTTGTATGTTATGTATATTTACTAATTTAGACTATTTAGTCAATAAACTTAAAACAATTTTACATTAATATACATAAGTTTATGGTGTTTAGTATCACAAAATGTATAGCGACCTGAATATTGATATATTTTTTTTTGATTCTATATAGCCGTACAGATTGTTGCCCTTGCGTTGAGGCATATGGTATTTCAGATATCACTATTGCTGTTACACAGTAATCTACAAATCTTGAACACTAAGCTGAATTTTTTTTAACTTATCTTTTATGGAAGGGCTTAGTAACCTCTATTTTCTTGAAAGAACAATTAACAAATTGAGCATTGTAGGAAAGATCCATTTTTATTTCTATATACATTTGATCTTCTAATAAAGCTCAGTCTTGATGTACTCTAAAAAATCTACCAGTGCTTGATGCATTTTATACTCTCTTTTCTTACCTGCTTCTGAAATATGTTCTTATCTTCTAATAAAGCTCATTTCTATTTCTAACCTGCTTCTGAAATATGCTCTTATTTTATATTCTCTCTTTTCTTCAGGGGGAAATGTGGTGTTGTTGTATGCTTCTAAATATCATGATGTTTGCCGAGTTGTCAACATTTCTGGTCGCTTTGCACTGGAAACAGGCATTGAAGGTCGCCTGGGCAAAAAATTTCTGGAAAGAATTAGACAAGACGGGTTTATTGACGTCTATAATAGAAAGGGTATATCTAAAATTATGAGTGTAACTCTTAAAGTGCATATGGCATGCTTCCGTAAGTTGTACACTGATACCTATAGGAATGTGGTACATGGTTTCTTCTTTTGCTATATCTTACAATTCTAATGTATTCTAGGAATAAACAATGGTGCTAATTTTGGCATTAATGTTGTGCTATCCTTTGTAGTAGGATTTGCACTGACTATTCATGAATATCTTTTTGTTGATTCCATTTTACATTCTCTGATCAAGTTCTTGGAAAATAATTTTTTGGGTCCTTGACCTATTCTGTTTTAAAATATCTCAAGTGTATATATTCTTGTTGGAAAATCATTTTTATGGAAACAAATTTGCACTAATAATATCTTAAGTGTTTATCAAGGGATCTCTGCTCCTTGTTCATTTTGTTCAGTCCTTTTTATCCTAAATTATATTTCTTATATTGTAGGAAGATTTGAGTATCGTGTAACTGAAGAGAGCTTGATGGACCGTTTGACTACTGATGTGCAGGCATCTTGTAAATCAATTCCCAAAGCTTGCAGGTCAGAGATTGATCCTATCACTTCCTTTTTATGATTCGGCTCTGCTCAGTAACATGAAATGATACTTGTAGATTGGATCAGTCTATTTGCTGATTAGTAAAGCCTACTGATTATAGTGACAAGGTGTGATAATGATGATCACAGGGTTAATATCTAATGTCCAAAAGACTTTTAACATTTTCCATCACTGATCACTTGCTTATGCATTGATTTTATACTTTATATTGAAATAATTGTAGGAACTGTGCTATGTTACATCATTAAACTTACAGTTAAATCCTAATATTTTCTCTTTATCCCTCCATAAATATACGAAGAAAAGTAAACAAGGATTTTTCATTTGAGTCGCACTATCAATTAACTGGATTAGAGATCATTTGCTTGTGCATCTCTCCTAATCCACTACTACTTCTATTGGCAGGGTATTAACTGTTCATGGTTCAATGGACAAAGTAGTCCCATTGAACAACAACGCCTTTGAGTTTGCCAAAGTCATACCAAATCACGTGCTTCATGTGATAGAAGGTGCAGATCATGAGTATACAATGCATCAAGATGACTTAGCTTCAGTTGTGCTGGATTTTGTTAGAGCTGACTTGATCAAGACCGACAATGTGACGAATCAATCCTCTTCTGTTGCTGAACAGGTGAATTGTCGTACGCATTCAAGACTATGACAGTACAATTTTTAAGTCAGTTACTAGATGGAAATGAACTGAGTTGCAAGCAAAGGCTAATTTGCAAAGAAAGTTGCAGTTTACCCCATAAGTTGCAGGTTTTGATTATAGAATAAGAATAGAAATCAGGTTTGTAATTATCTTAATGCTGGATTTCATATTTTCATGTATTGGGTAATTAGGAATTTTGGTCAGGTAAAACTTTGACCCTGTAATTGTCACTTACCAGTTCAATTAAAGATGTATAAAAGGTACTTGCAAAAAAAGATTTAAGGTCAAATTGGTTTATGCCATTTCAGAATTTGGGTTTAGGTTAATATTTTGGATCCTGAGTTAGGAAAAGCTTTCAATACAACCTAGAAGTATTTTAAGGCACTATAATGCAGGTTTTCATTGTCTAAATGTTGGTTTTGAAATATTGTAACCTTCTTTTAGCATGTCTAACTAAGCACATTAAAGCATATCAAAGTTGGGGAGGAAAAGAAATACTTAGGTTTATCTCTTGCTTGCTAGTCATTTTGTAAACTGGTATTCCCTTAATTAGGCAAGTAATCCAAGCTACACACCCATTTAAACAAACTAGCAAAACTTGTCAAATGATCACTGTTGAGATAAAAAGCTATCCCACATCGGGTTTTATGATAAAACTTGGCCACCATATAAATCCATGGGTTAGTCGAGCTTGTTCAATCTGGGTCCGGATTCCTGGTCTAATGGGCTAGCCGGATTAAGGCTTGAACGTCAAGCTGGTTCCATGATATGAATTACTCCTCCTATTGCCAATTGGTTTTAGGATGGAACTCATGGGCTTATGTGCTGGGCCGAACGCACTTATGCGCATGAGCTGACGTGTGTACCCCCACGTCATATTGGCCCACCGGAATCTAACAATCACTAATTCCTAGTATGCATATGTTGATCCCTCTAAACTTCACTAGTTTATGAATTCACCGCTTAAGTTATGTGCTCGTTAAAGATATGAGCTTAATTACTCACACCTTGGTCAGTCGAATCAATCCTTTCTTCCATGGAAGGGACTGCCCAAATCTTTGCAATACGATGAATCTTAGCTACGTACAGATATCTCCAACGACGACAGTGATCGGTTGTTGGTCAGCTACTTGGTTAAAATAGGTTCTGTTGAAAGGCTTATCTATCCTAATTTCCTAACATATATAAAATAAAAACTATGGTAGTTGAAAACGTCACGTGACATTACTTGAATAAATCAACATTATTTTTCTAATAAATATTATAATAATTTAAAATTTTATTTTAGTATTTTCTGTATTTGCAAATCCTTAGATATATATTGAATAATTTTATCATATACTTAGAAACAATATCCTAGATTTTATAATATATCAAACATATATCACAGTATAAAAAATAAAATAATAATTTATTTTTAGAATATATGATATATTTTGGTACCATGTACCATGTATATATTTATCTATATATTTTTTAGAATAAAACATTATCCTAAAACTAATCTACCAAGTATTGATTTACGGAGGTTTTCCTGTATATATTGATATTTTTATATTGTTTAATTTTATGAAATAGATAAAAAAAATTTATGTAGTTTTCTATCTATTCATATGTTCATATTTTCTAATATAATAAATTATTTTTAGAATATATAATATATTTCAGTACATTCATATATAAATGTTATGTACAAAGAAGTCCTACAAAAGACTTGATGTCAATATTTATAATGTAAGCTCAATTATTTAATATAAGCATTTTTATTTTGCATTATTGTAACATTAAATTAGAGTTAGTGTTTTCCTCGTATTCTGTGTGAATTTAAACTATTTACTCTATCTTTTTGTCGGTGACAAATTCGTTATTCTGATTTAATATATAGTTTTATTTAGATTTCTCTTAATGAATAACATGAAATATTCTGCAGAATCGTTATCGGTACATGGTATGGAATTTTAACTAGTTGATACTGATAATAGAGTACCAATTTTCTACAATGTGTTTTTTAATAAAGGATTTTATATTGGCCAAATGGCTGAAAATCACCCTTATAATAGGCGATATTTCACTTAACCACCCTTTTATTGCGAAATTACAAAAAACCACCCTTATTAGACTATCCGTTAGATTTTAACCACCCCACCCCACTTGCCGTTCAATTCCGTTTAATAAATGTGACGTGGAACTTGTTTAATGTTTTTTTTATTCTTTTTAACTTATGTGTACAAAAAAGTTCAATCTTATCTCATCTCCTTTGTCTCGAGTCTTCCTTCTCAAAAAGAAGCCAAAACCTTTCAATCATCCACATCTCATCCCCCCCACTGTGTATTCGTGCCAAGTCTGAAATTTTCAATCTTTAAAAATCGACCCCTTTTCTCCAAATTCCAAATCACCACACACGACACAACGTAAGATCTGATCTCACTTTCTACTTGTTGAGATTCTCTCCCTCTCCTTCCTCGTCACCCATGGGTTCTGCAGTGAATGACTCTTCCATGACACTGCTGAAGTTCTTGATCTATGGCCGGACAGGCTAGCTTGGCGGCTGCTTACTCGGCAAGCTCTGCGAGGCCCAGGGCATTTCCTACCAATACGGATCCGGTGGGCTTGAGAACCGCAGCTCACTTGAAGCTGACCTCGTTGTGGTTGCTCCCACTCATGTATTCAACACCGTCGGTGTCACCGACAACCCAAATGTCCTTGTAAACAGGCGAACACGGAAGATCCGTGAATTGGACGGAATTGAGCGCCATAAATCTCGTGACGTTGGAGAATAGTACGGGGATAACGTAGGATAGGAAGGATCCGAAGGAGGAGAAGGCGATCCTAGGGATCCCGAGCTTTTGGGCGAGGTCGTGGGTCCAGCCGAGGAAGAAATCAGAGAGGATGGTGCGCGGGGGAGAAGGATGGGAGTGGAACCAATTGGCGATTGGGTCGGCGAGGCCGTTGAGGGCAACAACAATTGGGTGGTTGCCGAGGCCTCGGAGGTGTTTGACGCCGGTTGGGAGTTTGGGGTGGGGAGGTGATGTAGTGAAGCCAGCCATGTCTCCTACCGACGTCGATGAGTTGATTCGAGTGCCATCTGACGGACCAATTACAAGGAGTCGAGCTAAGAAGATTGCTCAAGGGACGACGCCGATCTTAGTTCGATTGGCAGCTATAGTTGAAGGGTCCAACAAGACAAGATGGGTTACTTGCATTCGACATCAGCTGAGCCCGGATTCTATGGATTAATTTAATTGGGCCGAGTTTCACATTGAATGGGGCGCCATTTGCTATTTTTGGGCCTTGTTCATTCTTATTTCCTTATTTAGATACATGGAATAGCTTGTCTCACTTTAGGGCTGAATTTAGTAAGTGACCGGGTGAGATGAGTTGTTACATGGGTCAAAGTCAACCCTTTGACTTGAACAATCTAAATTATGGAAAATATCTTTATTTATTTTATTTATGGAACAATATAATTTCAGTTTTATTGGGTAGAGATTTCGGCCATATAGGTTTGTTAGTTGGTTGATAATCTCTCTCCTATCTTTTTATTATCTTAAGAGATATTTATAGTTTGTTAGGATAATTTTCTTATCAAAATAGGTCAGATAATTATTATTTGATTTATTTATGTAAGAGAATTTAGATAGATGTTTTTCAATTATTATAAGTTATCTTGGGAAGCAAGCTAACGGACTGAATTGTCCCTACTAGGGTCGGCCATGCCATGCCTTGTTCTCCAAGGAACTTTGCTTTGTATTTCTTATTTATAGTTTGCATCTTCATTCAATAAAAATCAGCTCATTAAGATTAAACCCCTTTGGTTTAGTCTTGCTCTTGGGGCATTAAAACACGTGTGATTTATGCTTGCAAGTTCGATCAACATCATCATCTAACCGATCATCAATCTCTTCAATCTCTCTCTTGTTTGTTCTTAATTTGATTTATTCACTTAGTCAATTGAGATTGTTCTAGTTTGATTGTTTAAAGATCAAACCTAGATAATCAATTGGATTTAGCGTTAGAGCCAATCCAATTGAACTATCAAAGTTGATTTTCTTCAATCTATCAAATCAGTTTTAGTTCGTTAATATTCAGTTCGTTCTCATTACTTTCAACGCAAGGAATTAACTTTGAAAGCATTGTAGGTTTGAAAATTCAGTTACAAGGCAAGATCGGGACTCGTGTGGGTTAAACGGGATCAACGAGGAGAAATCCGAGGGGATCACGTATCAAGTGGTATCATTCATCCAGCGTCTTGCCAAGTAATTTTTCTTACCTTAAGTTGCTTTCTAGTCAATTTAATTCAGTTTTTGATCCCAAAAATCTCACCTTTGCCTAAAGTTACAATTTTTGAGACCAAAATCTGACTTTTCCATACAAACCACCATATTTCCGCCACCACCACATAAACTGTTGGCAACCACCACTACCAACCACCACTGCGAACCAACACCGAACCACCCTACCACCATCAAACCCTATTCGCCAATCCCAAACCCTTGAAACCCTAGCCCTAAACCCGCGGCAACCAAACCCTAACCCTAAAACGCGCCACAAAACCCTAAAAATTTACCCTTGTTTGTTGCTTGCCCCCCAAGTAACTAACAACCTAGGCGATATGTAAGGGATTTGTTGCATGTTTATGGTTAATTGGTTGAGTTTAATTGCAATTTCAGATTAGCATATTGCTTTCCTATAGTTTTATGAGTTTTCAATTAACATTGCATGATTGATTGAGATTCATATTGCTTGATTAATAATTTGCTGATTTTTGTTATTGCATCCCATAAATTCGACCATACCCTTGCTTCTTTATTTAATTTGGCTTATAGTTGGTTTCATTGGTAGTAAAATCACTTAGTATAAAAAAAATAAAAAAAATAATCAGTTCATAATTTCCGCCTTATTTGCATTCGTTGTTTGATTGCTTTGTTCTAGCACAAGAGTAGTTTGTGCATAAATCAAAGAGAGAGAGAGAGAGAGAGAGAGAGAGAGAGAGAGAGAGAGAGAGAGAGAGAGAGAGAGAAGTGATCTACCCCAACTAGCTGCAAGCCACTTTCACCCCTAGTGATTGCTTGCTAGAAAAGTAGTTGGTAATCACTTTGTAGAAAAATAGTAACAAAAATTGGCATTGCATACTTTAATTGGCATTATTATCTTGCATAGAGTCAATTGAGAGATTGCATGTTTCTGAAGCTTATAAAGGGATATATTGCATTGCTTTTCTAGTTGCATACTTGCTAATTGCTTAAGCTGCATATTTCCTTTATTTATCATTAGAAAACCATATCCACACCATACTCCCTCATTTCAACCCAAAAACTGAATTGGTTGATTGGATTGCTTTGAGGCAAGTGTTAGCTTGATAACGGTGTGATATTGCTTGTTCGTATTGCTTTTGGAACACACTACTCTCTCGTTTCTTATTGTCTTTTCAGGATAACAATGGTGATCCCAAACGAGCCTAATCCGGCTGAATTGAATCTTACTAAGGAGGTGATCGATTTCATTAGATTGTCCATTAGTGAGAGTGTGAAAGAAGGTCATCAAAGGGCCGTTGAAATTGTGAATGCTTCGGTCAACCCGAGATTGCAGCGAATAGAGGAGCAAATTTCGGCCTTCATAGAGGCCTCACAATCAAGTCAAAAGGTTGCTCCTTCATTACAACAACAGGTTGACCCGAATCAAGCCTTTGGTAGCAACAAAGGCAAGCAACAAGCACAAGATGAAGAGCATGATCTACTTGCCAACTATCCCGGAGACCACGACCTCCAAGGCCATTACTCACCTACTAGTGGCTGAGGAAGAGGGCGTGGAAATTTTGCTAGGCAGCCACCGGTTACCCACCAGCCTCAATACACTCGGAAAGCGGCGTTTGTCCATCAAGCCACCCATCGTCAACTACAACAATTCAACAATCCTTATGATGATGTGACTTATGGCTATCCCGGGGAAGAACGTCAACCATGGCATCCTCCCCTTGATGATTTCTACAATCAAGCTGAAGATGTCGAAGAAATTCCACTGGCTTATGAAGTAGCACTACTAGAAAACGCGCGTATAGCCAGGAAAATATAGCCAGGAAATTTAGGTGTGGTTAAGTTTGTGGGTAACTGCCACAACATCCCCCACAAATCTCAACTTTTCTGGCTGTTTACCCATGAAATTCACGGTTGGCGCTACATTTGGGGGAATATTGTCGCGAAATAAACACACAGCTAAGTTTGATTCTAATTTTGTGGCCATATAGCCATGAAAATATGGGTTGCGGCTATAGTTGTGGCCATATTGTCGCGAATATATTACGAAGCTAAAATCGTATCTAAATTTATGGGAAATTTGTCGCGAAATAACCATGAAGCTAAGTTCGATTCTAAGTTTGTGGCCATATAGCCATGAAGATATGTGTTGTGGCTAAAGTTGAAGCTATATTGACGCGAATTTATGACGAAGCTAAAATCGGTTCTAAATTTATGGGCAATTTGTCGCGAAATAATCATGCAGCTAAGTTCGATTCTAAGTTTGTGGCAATATAGCCATGAAAATAAGGGTTGTGGCTATACTTGGAGCTATATTGACGCGAATATATTACGAAGCTAAATTCGGTTCTAAATTTCTGGGAAATTTGTCGCGAAATAATCATGCAGCTAAGTTCGATTCTAAGTTTGTGGCAATATAGCCATGAAAATATGGGTTGGGGCTATAGTTGCGGCCATATTGACGAGAATATATTATGAAGCTAAATTCGGTTCTATATTTGTGGGAAAATTGTCGCGAAATAATCACGCAGCTAAGTTCGATACTAACTTTGTGGCCATATAGTCATGAACATATTATTTCCGACTATAGTTGAAGCTATATTGACGCGAATGAATTACGAAGCTAAATTCGGTTCTACATTTGTGGTCAATTTGACGTGAGTGAGTTTTTTTTATTAGGGATAGAAAAGTTCTTCATTTCGTGCCTTAGTTTGTTTGGACAAATCTACAAAAACAGTCAGGAGATTAGTCACGAGTTCTTCATTTCGTGAGAAATATGCAGAAACAACCATAATAGGATTAACTTTATGAAATAAATGGGTTTATATCTGCAGAGATTTCTAATCGGTTCCTAGGCTTATTTGGTTGAAATATAATTTGGGATGATCTATAAACATACTATTTGAACGACCGCGGCAAGGTCTAGTATGAAAACCGAGATTATGGAACGACCCGAACCAAACCGATTACAACTTAGCGAGAAAGAACTATTAATTAACCCGTGTTGAATTACAAAGAACCCCTAACCCTTAGTTTACACAAAAATTCGATCAACAACTCCAAAGGGTCGAATTTACAACATGCCTGCAAGTATATTTATGAAAACAACGACAAGTCAACAACAATGATCAATTCGGTCATGCCTACTAATACTCAAGTCAACAAGAAATATGCATACACCAATCTGATATTTTATATAGAGTATATTACATAGACCAATATCAATTAAAACAAAAATAGTTAAGATCAATTCCATTACAACATGCCATCATATGTCTTCATTACACGCACGGTTAAAGCTAAATAATCAACCCAAACTCAGAATACAAGTAGTGAGCATGTCTTCATTCTTCAACTTCAATATCCATCCAAGATCAAAATAAAGTCCTCCTCCTTCAAAAAGAAAATCCTATCATTCACGTAAATCATTAGCAACAACATTAAAACAACCAAAAATATATATACAATAATACAAACAAGTGAGGTGAGTAGTAACAACATTAGATGAATGAAAATCATTAGCATAGGCCAACAACAACAAAAGACAGCAAGCTCAACTAGGAAAAGCTCAACCTAGAGTACGTTAAATTTTGAGCAGCAACTACCAAGTCAGTTTGACACAAAAACCAACTCAAAATCAAACTAAACAATTGTAAGAACCAAACAAAATCACGAACAGAAAACGAGCATTTTGAAAAAGCTCAACCAATGAAATCAGATTGAACATTTTCAAAAGCTCAACCTACTTATATATAATCATCCCGGTTACTCATATAGGAAAACAAATTTTGGCTCATTTACTCACATAGGAAATCAGATTTACTTTTCACCAACGAACAAATCAGTTACCTAGGTAGGAAATCAAATTCAACCATCAAACAAATGAACAATACAGGAGGAGAATGCATCTAAATTTAAAAATAAAATTATCTTTGATTAGAAGCAAATAGTAGGTGGATTCCAACAGTCACACAATCACACAAATAAGGGAAAGAGAGTTAAGAGATTTACAAAATTCGAAGGCGGATTCGGGATTCCAACAGTGTGGTTGAGGCGGTCTCCGGCAGCGACTCGCCTAGAGCACTCCGACAGGTGATGTCGATAATCTTGAATCCGTTGATGGATGACTAAACCCTATCACGAGAATGAGGTATCAAGAGGGGAAAGCGAAGATATAGAAGAAGGACAAGAGGAGGAGGGGCGAGCCTACCAACCACTGCGACCGGCGACGTCTACCGATCGGCGAGGCAAAGACGAGTTGAGATGAGGCGGACGGCGGGTGCTGCACTACCACCAGGTTTCGATCTCAGAAAGGAAAACAAGAGCAATAGAAGACAGAGATGGAGAGGAAGAGAAGGAAAAGAAGATCGACGAGCAAGGCGAGATTTTACCGGCGATGTTGGCGCAAGAAATGTCGGCGGCGATGGACGGCTTTGAACTGCTAAGCCTCCTATATATATTTGTCTCAACACCACCAGAGCACAGAGGAAAGGAGACGAGATTGATGGTGAGGGCGACGGGCAGCGAAGAAGAACAAGGTTGGGTCTCCTATATTTGTCGATGGTGAGCGGAGCCAAGGACAGAAAAGAAAGAGATAGAAGAGTAGGGCAAGAAAAGGGAAAGGGAGGGGGAAGAGAAAATGGGTTCGGGCTTGGATATTTTAACAAAAGATTGGGCTTTTTGGACCCAAAGACAAAGGAAAGATCAAATTGTAATAAAAAGACGTAGATTGGGCTGGTGGGCTGTTCGGCCAAAAGTCTAAAAGTGCCTAAAAACTTATTGAATATAGGCCCAAACACGAAAGGAAGTAGCAAAAGTCGAAACGTTAATTAATTATCAATTTTTCAGGAAGACCGAGTATTACATTTAGAATCGTTTATTCTTATAAAAAATCGTTCATTCTTATAAGAAAATATTATATTCCTTAATAATCGTTCATTCTTATGAGAAAACATTATATTCCTTTAGAATCGTTCATTCTTATAAGAAAACGTTATATCCTTTTAGAATCGTTCATTCTTATAAGAAATCGTTATAATGATTTAGAATCGTTCATTCTAATAAAAACTCATTATATTCCTTTAAAATCGTTTATTCTTGTAAGAAAACGTTATATTCCTTTAGAATCGTTCATTCTAATAAGAAAACGTTACATTCCTTTATAATCGTTCATTCTTATAAGAAAACGTTATATTCCTTTAGAATTGATCATTCTTATAAGAAAACGTTATATTCCTTTAGAATCTTCCATTCTTATAAGAAAACGTTATATTCCTTTAGGGTTTAGGGTTTAGGGTTTAGGGTTTTAGGGTTCTTTTTTGGACAAATCGTTTATTCCTTTAGAGTCGTCCATTCTTATAAGAAAACGTTATATTCCTTTAGAGTCGTTCATTCTTATAAGAAATCGTTATATTCATTTAGAATCGTTCATTCTAATAAAAACTCATTATATTCCTTTAAAATCGTTTATTCTTGTAAGAAAACGTTATATTCCTTTAGAATCGTTCATTCTAATAAGAAAACGTTACATTCCTGTATAATCGTTCATTCTTATAAGAAAACGTTATATTCCTTTAGAATTGTTCATTCTTATAAGAAAATGTTATATTCCTTTAGAATCTTCCATTCTTATAAGAAAACGTTATATTCCTTTATGGTTTAGGATTTAGGATTTAGGGTTTAGGGTTTAGGGTTTTGGGTTTTAGGGTTCTTGTTTGGACAAATCGTTTATTCCTTTAGAGTCGTCCATTCTTATAAGAAAACGTTATATTCCCTTAGAGTTGTCCATTCTTATAAGAAAACGTTATATTCCTTTAGAGTTGTCCATTCTTATAAGAAAACGTTATATTCCTTTAGAGTCGTTCATTCTTATAAGAAATCGTTATATTCATTTAGAATCGTTCATTCTAATAAAAACTCATTATATTCCTTTAAAATCGTTTATTCTTGTAAGAAAACGTTATATTTCTTTAGAATCGTTCATTCTAATAAGAAAACGTTACATTCCTTTATAATCGTTCATTCTTATAAGAAAACGTTATATTCCTTTAGAATCTTCCATTCTTATAAGAAACGTTATATTCCTTTACGGTTTACGGTTTAGGGTTTAGGGTTTAGGGTTTAGGGTTCATTCTTAAATATATATCACATATATATGAATATTTAATTTAGGAGGGAGAATGAAATTTTACTAGGAGGGAATACTTAATTTAGTAGGGAAAATGAAATTTTACTAGGAGGGAATACTTAATTTAGGAGGGAAAATGAAATTTTGGGCCCAATAATACTAAGCCCATAAAAGTCTTGTTCAGTCTTGCTCTAACCCTAATTTGCCCATTTCATTCTCAGATCTGAGAAACGCCACTACACCCTCCCTCCCTCCCTTCGGTCACAGATCTGAGAAGCCCCCTATCTCCCTCCCCCCCTCCCTCCCTCCGTCCCTCTCTTCGTTTCTATGGTGACTGCAGTGTCGGGGTTGTAAAGAAGAATGGCTCCTTGCTCCGTGAGCATAGCCATTGTTGTTTCATTCTTAGATTTGAGAATGAAACAACGAGAATGAAACAACGAGGTAACAGCGGTGGGCGTTCACGCAAAGAGAGCGGGCATTAGACCTCAAGTCATTGCTCAGAAGATTGCGACTTTAGCAAGACAAGAGCGCAAGATAGAAACAGGCAAACCCCTTTCTCTACTGCAGTCCAAGACGCTGGTTTTCGCTATTATGGTGGCGAGCTCAATGACATCACTGTCGTTGTTTCCTATATAACCAGCTGAAGCAATGAGGTTTGATCCCTTCTAATGTCCATTCACGGCTTTTTAATGGCTATTTACTAAATCTTTCTCAACCAAATCTGGTGTTTTTTTTGTTTACTTGTTTCAGGATTCATCAAGTTAGTTGTTTGAGTGAAATTAGTCATCTTTCTGTGGTAGTGTTTGCTACTCTCCAATGTAAATAGCTGAAGCTCCTTTCTTCTAGTTTCCTCTTCATGGTTCGGTATTGAACCAGATTTATTAGTAATTCATGAATTTAGACAATTTTATGTTAGCTTGATGAATAGTTGAATGGAAAAGATTGTCAGAAGTTCTGTCCTTTCTATTTTTTGTGTGAATCATTTCCAATTTCTTGTTGAGATGAAATGAACTAAGGGTTTAGCAAACCAATAACATTACTAGTTGTTTTAACAGGAAATTATGGTTGGTAGGAATACTGATAATAGCATTGCTACCATTTCTGAAGAACAAATTGTGTTCTTTACTCAAACTGAAAAGTATGCTACTTCTCTTAACAAACACTACTACTACATTTCAATAAGTACTTGTAAATTTTTATCTTTAATTCACTTGTTTTATACGTTACAGATGAGGTTGAAACTGCAATCGAGACCGATCGAGGTGGCAGAGGAAGTGGAGAAGGTGGCAGAGGCGGTGGCTGAGCAAACTCCAGTAGGATCGAAACTCCATGTGGCGGTGGCCTATGTTGAGAACGTTGCAAAGGAAGTAGCTAAGGAAGCTCACTTAGCAGACGACGTCCTTGACAAGGTTAACAAATTTTTTAAAATTAATGACAACTAAGTAACTAACCCACGTTGTTTACTTTTAAAGAATGTGATTTGGTGGTGTTTTTTTATTTCTCTCAACTAAACCAATATATTAAGTTGAGGATTTGTATTATTATGCAGGTGGAGGAGGTAGAAATGGAGTTGGAGTCTTTTGTTGAGCCCATGGTGGATGAGGCCAACAATATAGCAAATAAGTCGAATGCTTGAATATTAAATAGGGAGTTAAGACTTTATTCTTTTCTTGTCTAATTTGTATCAACATACCAATATTTTCTCGGATAATAATATCTATATTATAAAACAATGTTTCAGGATTTACAAATCAGGCTTCTTGTAATGCTGAAGAAGAACAAGACAAGGACAATCCGAAGAAAGAGCTTCTTTCAATTGAGACCATCAACCAAGCAATTCAAAGCAACAGAAGATGAAGAAGAATCAATCACATCAATTCCAGATGAATTGTCAAAGGCAAAAAATAAACCAAATGGGAATCTTAACAAAAACAACGTCAAGAAAGAAAGCACAAATATGTATGGGCTTGTTTGGATCATATGGGTGAATTTTGGCTTTAGAACATGTATGGTTGAAAAGTCATATGAATTTCTTATATTCTTATGTATATTGGAAATTGGTTAAGCTATATATTAATATTGTTTAAAATTATAATTTGGTGTGTTTCTTATTTCAAAAATATGTAATTATAAACATATTTTGCCATGAAATAGCTACAATACGATCTCATGTAGCCTCAAATGTAGGAACAACGAAGTCTTGGCTAAAGCCTAAATATAACCACAAATTTTGCCGTTCAATGTATTCAAAGCAAATTTCGAAGCTAAATAGCAACAACTTTATCCACCAAATGTATTCGAGGCAAACTTTGATACTAAATGGCCACGACATGTGGATGATGAATACGACTTATTTCTCCCGAATTTAGGCAGAAAAATACTTCGACGCTAACTTTCTGGTAAAATAGACTCAAACTTAGCCACGAAGTGTCTCTGGCTATACCATGTATTTAGCAGAACATGATTTTCGTACCCAATATTGTGGTTACATAGGCACGAATCTAAGGTTTGTGGCCAGTTTTCATGGTATGCTATACTGACGACCGTTTTAACCACAAACTTTTCGTCCTGAGAACATTGGTGGCTATCTTTGTGGCGAAGCCTTTTTCCTGGCTAACTTTGTGGCTTATCGCGTGCCAAAGCTCCTGGCTATAGACGCGTTTTCCAGCAGTGTAGGGAGGCCGAACTTCAACAACACCAACAACAACCAACAAGTGGCTCAAACTGGAAAACGGGATATAAAGATAAAAATTGAATCATTCAGTGGAGAGCTAAATCCTGAGAAGTATCTAGAATGGGAGCAAGCTACTAGCTTCATTTTAGACCACATGGGCTATGAAGAATGGGAGAAAGTTGTTGTTGTTGTAATTCACTTTGTTGGAACCACTAGAAATTGGTGGTTTCGAATGAAGGAAGATAGAGCCCGAAAGGCTTTGCCACCCATTGAGACTTGGAGTCAGCTGAAGTTTGTCATGAGGAAGAAGTATGTGCCGGAAGAGCATACCGAGCACATGAGGCTTAAAGTTGTCACATGCAAACAAGGAACCAAGTCACCAACTGAGTACTTCAATGAGCTTGAAGATTTGAGCTTCAAGGATGGAATTCATCATTCTCAAAGGTCTTTAAGGACCCAATTCATGGCTGGACTGAATCAAGCAATCAAAGACACACTTGAGATTCAAAAAATCAAGGATCTCAATGCATTAGTACATTCAGCCCAACTACTCTATGAGCAACATCAAAGGAAGAAGAAAGAAGCATGGAATGCACCAAAAAGGTATCCTTCTAACTCTAGTTCAAATTCCAATTCTTATTCTTCTAATCCTTCCATGTAACAAAAGGGAGCTTTTAGCTCACCTAAACCAGGTACAATGACGCCTAGACGTCCCACAAATGGTCCTCAAACTCAGCCAAGGACAAGAGACATTATGTGCTACAAGTGTGATGTTCGTGTTTTTAGTATAGTTTTTAGTATGTTTTCTTAGTTTGTTTGGACTAGTTTTGATAAGTTTAGGGTTAGTTTTTTGTGTTTTTGGATGGTTTTGCATATTTTGTGAAAAGTATGGAAGCTACTCCGTTTTATGTATTTTTGTAGGTTTTAGCAAGGAAACGGTGCTTTTTGGAGCTGAATTTGGAGTGCTATGGTGAAGGACAGAAGAATACAAGATAAAGGAGTTGAAGTCTAAATTTTTGAAGAAGAAGTGTTGAAGAAACCAAGCCCAGGCTCGTTAACGAGGCTACGAGATAGGGTTTTTCGAGGAATATTAGTGATGGTCCACCGATCCTGTGCGGGAATTTATTTCCGTGTCGGTAGAATATGTTTTTAATAAGTTTTAGGGTTATTATATTATGTATTTTAGGTCTTGTTATATTTCTAGATTTTATTTCTATCTTTTAGAGTTAATTTCTATCATTTTAGGAAAGTTTTTATCTTTTAGCCTTTTTATTTTTTAGCCCTATTAGTATAAATACCCTTTTGATTAGCTTAGAAGAGGGGAGGCAAGAAGTGGAGAGAAGAGGAAGAGCCGAGAGAGACAAGAAGGATCGGAGATCAAGTTCGAGCTCGGTGGACGAGAGTTACCGGGGTCGTTAGTCGTGGTTTTGATTCGGTGTTTTGTATTTTCGGTTTCTTCTGAATTTCTGTAAGACGATATTTTTCTTATTAATTTGAGTCGTATTTTGTTTTCAATGTTCTCTTTTGTTGAATTTATTTGTTTCTTAGTTATGAGTAGTGAGTAGTTTTCTTTTCTAGGGTCGAGGTTTAAACCCGGCATAGTTATGCATGGTTTGATGAGTAAGATGATGTGTTGAAAGCCTTTTATCTATCTTTGAGATTGCTTGTTGTGCTTATACTTAGATGAAAGTCAAGGTGATTTGAGTTTTTAACTTAATTGAGAGAGAAAGTTATAGACTTGAAGGTTGATATTGTTTGAATGCGAAAGTTTTCAAGCTTTAGATCCAAAACAAGTGATTGAGTGAATTAATTTATGAAAGTAGATTAACTTGCTTGCTAGTCAATGAAAGTTGATGAATTTATCTATTTAAAGGCGTGATCTTATCTTCTTACGAGTTTATATGCATGACTATGTTGTGGTGACCCTTGTCCTAGATCTTCGTTTTTATTTGAATTCTCTTAAGTAATATTCGTTACTGAGTTCATAGCCTCGGTACCGAACCTGTTTAGGTCGTTATTTTCAGTCAGTTGTTTGCGGTGGTTCGTTAACGACCCTGACGAAGTCGTTAACGAGGCTGCTTGTGAGTGTTTTGCTTGTTTTTGTTTGATTTTTATTAAGTATTAGTCGATAGACAAACAACCTTGCTTCTCGTGGAACGATCCTGACTCCCCTATACTCAGCGGGGTCTTGACTTATAAATTTATTTGTTGTCTAGAGTGAAGGCCCGTCAACAAAGTGTCAAGGAAGAGGCCATTTAGCTAAAGATTGTCCAAACTAAAAGCAAGTGCTCCTTACCACTAATGGTGGTTATGTGAGTGATGAAGAAATACCTCCAACTCAAGTGGAGGAGGAGAATATTGGACTAGAAGCAAGGTTGAATATTAAATAGCTATTGTAACATTATTAATGCTAAAGTAGTTGATCACTTACAATTGAAAACTCAATCTAGGGCTACTAGTTATGGTATTAATGGAATAAATGATTCAGATGGTCCTAATCTTGTTATTCATCAGTTCTTAGTCCGTCTTTCCATTGGCAATTATGTTGATGATATTATGTGTGATGAGGTAAACATGGAATGCACTCATATTTTGTTAGGCAGACCATGGTTATTCGATAGAAGAGTTATTTATTATGGCATGCTTAATACCTATTCGTTTAACTATGCCGAGAGGAGAGTTTTTCTTCTACCATTGTCGCCCCAACAAGTTTTACAAGACCAGGTACGAAGAGACCAAGCTAAGGCACTTAGGCGTGCCAAAGAAGAGCAAAAAGCAGCCGACGCCGCAGCCAAGGCAACCAAACGGCGCCCGGCGCACCAACAGAGATGAGCGGCGTTTCCCAGACTCCACCCAAGCATTCTAGTCCAATTTTTAGGACAACATCAAGAACAAGTGGAGCTACTGATTGGGACAAAAAAACGCCTAGAAAATCGCTCTAATTCGTCAAAAGTGTCGGCCACTACTTCAGACGGTGCAACTGAGCCGAAAACGGGGCTATCTCCCAAACCACTCGGGCGTTCTGGCTCAAAATTTGGGAGCAATTCAGAAATTCATAGTGCTACAATCTAGGAAGAAAAACGCCTGCAAACTGAGCCAAAAATCAGCTTAAAAGGCGGTGTAGAAAAGCTTTCTCTAATTGCACAGTCTAGTACTTCTTTCCCTAACTCTTTTTGTTTGATTCTTATGAGGAAAGAAATACTAATTATAAATCAAGACATTTCTCATCTTCCAAAGTGTATTCAGGATCTTTTACAAGAATTTGAGGATGTTATGCCTGAAGAGTTGCCACAAGGCCTTCCACCAATTAGAGGCATTGAGCATCAAATTGATTTGGTGCCTTGAGCTTCTTTACCAAACCGTGCAACATATAGAGCAAGTCCAGAGGAAACTAATGAGCTTCAAAGACAAGTGCAAGACCTCATGGACAAAGGCTATGTTCGTGAATCACTCAGTTCATGCGCGATTCCGGTGATATTGGTGCCAAAGAAGGATGACACTTGGAGAATGTGTGTTGATTGCAGGGCGATCAACCAAATAACAGTTAAGTACTGCCATCCCATCCCCAGATTAGATGATATGCTTGATGAATTGTATGGTGCTAATTTCTTTTTTAAAATTGATTTAAGAAGTGGGTACCATCAAATTAGAATGAGGGAAGGGGATGAGTGGAAAACTGCTTTTAAAACTAAGTATGGCTTATATGAATGGTTAGTAATGCCTTTTGGACTGACTAATGCACCTAGTACTTTTATGAGGCTTATGAACCATGTTTTAAGAAGATACTTAGGAAAATTTGTTGTAGTCTACTTTGATGACATCTTAGTTTATAGCAAAACTTTGCATGAACATGTAGATCATCTTAGGGCTATTTTGGACACTTTGAGATTAGAAAAGCTTTATGTTAATTTAAATAAGTGTTCTTTTTGCTCGGAATCTACTGTTTTTCTTGGTTTTGTTGTTTCTAAAGGTGGATTGAAGGTAGATGAAGACAAGATCAAGGCTATCAAGGAGTGGCCACAGCCGACTACACCAACAATGGTTCGATCCTTCCTCGGTTTGGCTGGCTTCTATAGACGGATTGTGCATGATTTCAGCACAATTGCAGCCCCTCCCCATGAGCTTACAATGAAAGATACATCTTTCAAATGGAGAGAGCAACAAGAGAACGCCTTCAACACTTTGAAGGACAAGTTGTGCAACACCCCGGTGCTCCAACTCCCTGATTTCTCCAAGGCATTCGAGATTGAGGTGGATGCATCAGGCCATGGCATAAGAGGCGTCCTCTTACAAGACAAGAAACCCATAGCTTATTTCAGCGAAAAGCTTAGTGGGGTTGAGTTGAATTACCCTACATATGATAAGGAACTTTATTCTTTAATTAGGGTTTTGAAAACTTGGTCTCATTATTTGTGGCCTAAAGAGTTTGTAATTCATTCTGATCATGAGGCCTTGAAGTATTTGAAAGGCCAATCCAGACTCAGCAGGCGACATGCAAGATGGGTTGAATTCATGGAGACCTTTCCTTATGTTGTAAAGCATAAGAAAGGCAAAGAGAATGTGGTAGCTGATGCCCTTTCTCGCAGGTACGTTCTCTTGAACCAATGTGATGTGAAAATCCTTGGATTTGCAATGATTAGGGAATTGTATGCTAGTGATCCTCACTTTGCTAAAATTTACAAAAATTGCATGTCTAGGGGAAAAGTTGATTCCTACTTTATAGATGATGGTTATTTGTTTAAAGCTGGAAAATTGTGTATACCTTCATCTAGCATCCGTAGGCTTTTAACTAAAGAAGTGCATGAATCAAGAGGACATAGAGGGTTAGAAAAAACGTTAGAAGGCTTAAAAGAACACTACTATTGGCGGAAAATGAGTAAATATGTGCTTAGGTTTGTCAAAAGTTGTGTTGTTTGTGCTAAAGCCAAATCTAGATTAAACCCTCATGGCTTGTACCAGCCCTTGCCTATTCCTAGTTCACCTCGGGAGGACATTTCTATGAACTTCGTTGTTGGATTTCCTAGAACTAGGAAAGGTAGAGACTCAATATTTTTGGTTGTAGACCGTTTTTCTAAAATGGCTCATTTTATTCCATGTCACACGACTGATGATGTTGTGCATATTGCTAATTTATTCTTTAGGGAAATTGTTAGATTGCATGTCATTCTGATGTCATCTAGTTTTGCATGGTTTTTCATAAGCATTTAGGATTAGATTTCATCATTTTCTAGCTTAGGCTTTGCATTTTGTGTTGATTTCTAGTAATTCGTAGTATGGTTATCTACACAAGCTTTGTTTGCATTTTCAGTTTTTTGGAGGTGTTTTCGGGTCTTAAAGATGGTTTAGGAGCTTAATGATATTAGAGAATTCAAAGAGAGGTGAAACAAGCCTTTGAGGATGCTTACGAGACAGGAATATGAGGTTAAAGAGGTGCTAGAGACTAGCCAACAAGCTAGAGATGAGGGTCGAGACCAAAGAAGAGGAGAAATTTGGCTAAGTCATGGTCTTGGTTGAGACCGTGTGCCATCTCGGTCGAGACGGTGGTTCGAGAGCTCGTCTCGATCGAGACGAGGCTCGTCTCGGTCGAGACGGCGGTAGGCAGCCGCGAGACTTTGATTTCTTGCGTATGGGGCCATCTTTATGTTGTATTTTTGGATATTTTTAGCCTTTAATATAAATACTCTTTAGAAAACTCCTTTAGGAGGACTTTTATGCATTATTATGATTTCTAATTTCAAGTAGAGAGAAGAGAGAATTTCTAGGGTTTTTTAGTTTTACGCTCTTTCAAGTTGGGACTTTTTTTGCACTTGTGGATCTACTTTTGTTTCTTCAATTGAATCTCTAGTAAGTTTCTCTTTCAATTATTATTATTAATCTTATTCCATGTTTGATTTAATTGCTTTGATTATGAATTTCAATATGATAGGCTAAACTCTATAGTTCTAGGGTTTGGTTGATCCCAACGATGTGAAGCGGATTAGATTCAATACCTTTTGCATGAATTGAGTTGGAAACTAATATGATTTGATTCTAGGGGCTTAATCTAATAGGTTTAAACTTGTTAGAGTCTTTTTTAGGTTGCGCATCGAGAGGTGGTAGTCTAAGTAAGTAAACAAAATAGAGAGAACACATCGAGAGGTGGTTCTATCTATTTGGAAAAACTAGAATTGAACTTGAGATTAGTTTCTCATGTGGTTAATTGCCATAGAACTTCTAGGTGTTTGAGTCAAGTTTGATGCATCACGAGAGTGGGGCAAGTTTGGTTTACCATCTAGATTTCTAAGTGCTTAAAGGGTTTCTATCGGTTTTGTTTCGTCACGAGAGTGGGTTCTTAATTTGATAGAAGTACATTGAGTTATACTTTGAGAAAACATAATTTATGACTTTAGACAATAACCTTCATAACGAAATATCCAACCCAGTTTAGATAGAAGTGTGATTCAAACTCCGTGGATCAAAGTTGTGGGGATTCCTTGCCTTGGAACTTTGCATTCTCATATATTTCTACATCGCTATTTACTTGTTTTACTTGTTTTTAATAGTTAGAATTACTCCACAATCATTATATTTGGCTTAGGAACTTGTTTCTAGAATTAGCTAAAGCAGAAATAATCCCCGTGATTCGATCCTGATCTACTACTACAATAGATCTCGTATTCTTGCGAGTGTGTGGGAAACCATCACATCAAGTTTTTTTTCCGTTGTCGGGGATTATTGATAGTTTTAGTTAGTTCTAACGGACTAGTTCATCTAAGTCCCCTTTTATTTTTTTTTGATTTGTTTCTTTTTGTCTTTGGTTTTAGGTGATTCCTTTAGTGTATGCGCAGAGGGAGAAGTTCTAGCACCCCACTACACGATCCCGATCCCGAGCCTGAACGATCTCTTCACGCTAGATTAAGGGAATCCCGAGAAGCTCAAAGACATAACATGGGTGACCGTGACGAAGCTATGGAAGCTCTACAGCAGACAATTGCTGATATGACTGCCCGTTCGCAAGGCTTCACTCAACGTGAGGCTGAGCGATTAGAAGTGGATCGGCGAGCTGAAGCTGAGAGAGCTCGACTTTCACCACAACTCGCCACTCTTGGCGAGTACATGATGCCCATCAATCGCGGCCCAATCTCTAGGGTCGTGTTTCCACAGGTTACAGCTCATCACTTTGAGTTGAAGTCTTGCTTGATCAGCATGATTCAGGCAAATCAGTTTGGGCGTCTGCCTTCTGAAAATCCCCACCAGCACATTGAAACCTTCTTGGAGCTGATGAACACAGTGCATATTCAAAATGTGCCTAAGGAAGCTATGCACCTACTTGCCTTTCACTTTTCTCTTACAGGCAAGGCGAAGACGTGGTACCGGTCTCTTCCGGCGAACTCTATCACCACATGGGACGAGCTCTATGAGGCTTTTATGGCCAAATTCTTTCCTCCCAAAAAGACTGCTGAGATGAGAGCTCAAATAAGCTCATTTTCCATGGCTTCTGGTGAAACTTATTTTGAAGCATGGGAGAGGTTCAAAGACCTCCTTATTCAATGCCCTCATCATGGGTTCTCTAAGTATGTGCTTCTCCAAATCTTCTATAGTGCCATTGATGATGCTACGAGACTGCATATTGATACATCTTCATCGAGAAATTTTATGGAGATGCCAATTGATGATGCTTGGGCTCTAATTGAGAAGACCGCCCTCCATGCTCAACGGTTTTCCAATGCTCGCTCTTCTTCTTCCTCTATTGCTAAGAAGAGTATGGGATTATATGAGGTTGATTCTAGTGTTCACAAGGAGGCTCAAAATAGTGCTCTTATTCATGAGATTGCACAACTGAGGAAGCAAGTTGGTGAGATGAACATGTCAAAAGCAAGCCCGGCTGAACCGTCAACTCCAAAGGTTGTTTGCCAAATGTGTGGTGTACCCAACCATACCGCTCTTACTTGTCAACTTTATATGGCCCAACCTGTGGAGGTTTCTACTGAAGAAGCTAGTTATGTTAAAGATGGCTATCGGGCTCCATATCCAAACCCAAAGAACGGTCCTTATTCGCCCACCTACAATCCAGGGTGGAGGAATCATCCAAATCTGAGGTATGGAAATAATGCTTCTTCAACATCTCAACCTCAATTTCAAAATCCAACTGCATATCAAGCTCGTTATGGGGCTAGAGATGGCCCTCCTCCTGGCTATCAAGGTAATTTTTCGGGCTATCAAGCTAGGTCCCCTCCTGCTCCACCTGTGGCTCCTAAGAAATCTCCTGAGTTGATTGCTATGGAGAATATGATGGCTGAGATGAAAGCACTTTCTAATAAGGTGCAAGCTCTTGAGCAAGCACAGAAGATGACGGAAACTCAAGTGGCTCAAAATGCCGCCAATGCTCCTAGACCTTTGGGTACTCTACCGGGCCACCTCGAAGAGAATCCGAAAGGCCAAATTTCAGCGGTGTCCTTGAGGAATGGCAAGCAACTACATGAAAACGAAAAGGAGCCTATGAAAGCTAAGGAGACAACAAAATCGGATGGCCCGGTTGAAGAAGACGGGAGGCCTTCATATTCCGCCAAGGAAAAGGTGGTTCCATATGTGCCACCACCTCCTTATGTTCCTCCACTCCCATTTCCCCAAAGGAAGAATCAAGCTTTGCTAGAGAAGAAGTATGGGAATTTCCTTGAAGTATTGAAGAAATTGCATATCAATATTCCATTTACTGATGCTTTAAAGGAGATGCCCTCTTATGTGAAGTTCTTGAAGGAGATTCTCTCCAACAAGAGGAAGCTTGATGAGTGTCATATGATGTCCATGAACCGGGAGTGCAGTGCCTTGATTCAAAATAAGCTCCCACCAAAGCTCCAAGATCCAGGTAGTTTTTGTATACCTATTAATGTGGGCGCTTATTCTTATAATGCCTTATGTGATTTAGGATCTAGTGTTAGTTTACTTCCACTATCTATTTGTGAAAAAATTGGCATGAAGGAATTAAGGCCTGTGAAAATGCAACTTTATATGGCGGATAGATCTATTGCTCACCCTGCACGTATACTTGAGGATATTCCGATTCGTGTTGGAAATTTTATGTGCCTGTAGACTTTGTTGTGTTAGATATTAAGGCTGATTCTCCTATTCCTATTATACTTGGGAGACCTTTCTTAGCCACTGCAGGGACAATGATCAATGTGAAAGAAGGAATCCTCTCTTTCACCATTGGTGAAGAGAAGATTGAATTTAGTTTTGCTAAATCTGTGAAATCACCTTCTTTTGATGATTATTGTGATAACGTTGATGTTGTGGATAGTGAAGCTCAAGAACATTTAATGTCCATTGTTTCTAATGATCCATTGGAGCTTTGCCTAACCACTACCTGCCAAGGAAAATATCTAGCCTGTGCCATTGCAAATTTAGAGGTGTCTCCTGAAGCACCTGATCTTGGAAAAGTTGCTCCTGAAATTCCATTGGGTGAGCCTGATGTCCCAAAGCTTGAGTTAAAGCCACTTCCCTCCACCTTGAGGTTGAAAAAGGAGTTGGTGTCTGCCCCCATCATGCAATCTCCAGACTAGGACCTCCCTTTTGAGGTCATGTGTGACGCTAGTGATTTTGCTGTTGGTGTTGTCCTTGGCCAAAGGAAAGACAAGAAGCTTCATGCTATCTATTACGCTAGCAAGACACTTGATGAGGCTTAGATGAATTACACCACCACTGAGAAAGAGTTGCTTGTTGTGGTGTTTTCCTTTGAGAAATTTCGATCCTATTTGGTGGGTTCCAAGGTCATTTTCTATACTGAGCATGATGTTGTCCGCTATTTGATGCAGAAAAAGGATGCTAAGCCTCGTATTATTCGGTGGATTTTGTTGCTCCAAGAGTTCGATTTGGAGATTAGGGATAAAAAGGGTGCTGAAAATTTGGTAGTTGACCACTTATCTAGGCTCCCTTTGGACCAAATTGAGGAGAAGAAGGGTGAAATGCCTATTGATGATTCCTTCCTTGATGATCATTTATTTGCCATCACTTTGGCTCATGATATGGAAGAAGTGAGACGTCTTTCTGATGAAGATACTCCCTGGTATGCTGATTTTGTGAATTATCTTGTTTGTAGAGAGCTTCCACCGAGTCTCACATATCATCAAAAGAAGAAATTCCTAGATGATGTGCGCCAATATTATTGGGATGAGCCCTTTCTCTTCAAACAGGGTAGTGATTTGATATTTAGAAGATGCATTCCTTATGAAGAAGTTGAGAGTGTGATCCGACATTGTCATTCTTCACCTACTGGGGGTCACACAAAAGCCTTCAAGACTACTGCAAAGATTCTTGAATCCGGTCTCTACTGGCCTACCATGTTTAAAGATGTGCAGAAATTTGTTGTGTCTTGTGATGAGTGCCAAAGAGCAGGGAATATTTCTTGGAAGAATGAGATGCCACTTAATGGTATTTTGGAGGTTGAGCTCTTTGATGTTTGGGGAATTGACTTCATGGGTCCATTTCCTAATTCTGGACCTTACAAATACATTCTTGTGGCAGTAGACTATGTCTCTAAGTGCGTGGAAGCCATTGCCACTCCCACTAATGATTCTAGAGTCGTAGCCAAGTTTATGAAGTCCACCATCTTTCCTAGATTTGGAGTTCCTCGTGTTCTTATTAGTGATGGAGGATCACATTTCATTGAGAGGAGCTTTGAGGCACTTTTGAGGAAGTATGGGGTAAATCACCGAATTGCTACTCCTTACCATCCTCAAACAAGTGGTCAGGTTGAGGTCTCTAACCGACAAATTAAGAGCATCCTGGAGAAAATTGTGTCCCGGTCAAGGAAGGATTGGGCAATGAAGCTTGATGATGCTTTGTGCGCTTATAGAATTGCATACAAGACTCCCCTCGGTACTACTCCATACCGGCTTGTTTATGGGAAGTCTTGTCATTTACCGGTTGAGCTTGAGCACAAGGCGTTTTGGGCAATTAAGACTCTTAACTTTCAATTAGAAGCAGCCGGTGAAAAGAGAAAATTGCAACTCCAAGAACTCGAGGAGTTGAGGCTTGAAGCTTATGAGAATGCTCGGATTTACAAGGAAAGAACCAAAAGGTGGTATGATAAGAGGATTACTCCCAAGGAGTTCAAAGACGGTGATCTAGTTTTGCTCTACAATTCTCGCCTAAAACTATTTCCTGGAAAGTTGAAGTCAAGATGGAGTGGTCCTTATTTTGTAAAGAAGGTACATCCTTATGGCGCGGTCGACATATGGAGTGAAGAGAAAGGCGAATTCAAGGTAAATGGTCAACGCCTAAAGATTTATCATTCATCCGAGCCAATTGAGGTAATGTCTTCCTTAGACTTGCTCATTCCACATGCTTAAAAAGAGGTACTTCGTCAAGCTAATGACCTTAAAGAAGCGCTTCTCGGGAGGCAACCCGAGGCTTTTTCTATTGTTCTTTAGTTTTTCTTGTTAAAAAAAATTTAAAAAAAATCCGGAATTTAGCCATGATGTCTTAGAGACGGGAGTCGTCTCTGCCGAGACGTCTGGCATCTCGATCAAGACCTGAGGGTCTTTGCTCTCGGCAGGCCGTCTCGATCGAGACGAGATTCATCTCGGTCGAGACGGCGATATTTTCCAGAAATTAATTTTAAAAAAAAGTCCGTTTTTATTATTTCTTTCTCTTACTTTTTCTTTGTTCTCTCTCCTCTCCTACCTGCTTCTCTTTCTCGATCTTTTTCTAAATGAACAGCAACGCCACCAGCCTGCAACCCTCCTCCACCGCTGCTCAGGCCACCTTCCCCTGTGCTCGCCCAAGCACCACCACCCTGCGTCAGGCGACAGCAACACCAGCACCGTCGTCCTCTTCCAGTCGCGCGACCACCAGCGAGCGCACTTCTCACGAACGACCCTTGTTTTGGGTCGGAATACGGGTGTTTTCAACCTCTTTTGCGTGGTTTGGTACACATTTCGACCCTATCCTTACTTTTCTATTCAATTTGTGCCATTAAATCTCTAGAACTTCCATGTTTTCAATTGATTTGGGAGATTTACAATTTTAGGGTTTTTAGGTCCGAATTTAATTTGGGTTTTTTAGTGTTTGTCCTATTAATTCCGAAATTATTGGTGATTTATTGCTTAATTGTATGCTCTTAACCTTATGTTCAAGCTTGATTTGGGTAACTTGTGTTCACTCTTGCTAATTTTTTGTTTGAGTTGCCTTCAAAATTGAAGTTGTTGGAAGGTTGGTATTTGGCTTGAGTATGCACTAAGCTTTGCTATTAGAACTTGTTTGATTTTCTTCTAGCATAAGCTTCAAGTATGGGGTAGTGGTTTACTTGCAAGTTGTGGTGTTTTTTATGCTTTGGAGCTTGAGTTTTTGGTTCTTTGACTTGATTTGAGGACTAATCACTTGTATGCACTAATTGTTACCCATTTGTTTGATTGAGTGATTTTATATGCTTATTTGGTGGGTAGCTTGTGTTGTTGCTTGATCTTTGGTGTGTAGGTTTTTGTCTCTAACAATGGCTAGTGGTCCTCGAAAGAGAAGTAAATCTGAATTGGTTAGTCTAAAAAGCGAGCAATTGGCTCGTTATAAAGAATATCTTGCTAGAGTGCATGTTGGGACACGTTATTATGACCAAGAATCCATGGAGACTCTGGGGATCCATGAGGAGGTTACTCGTCTTTGCAAAATAATGGGTATGACATCTTTGGTTCAAACATCATATCCCACCCACCCTCAGCTTACTTCGGAGTTGTTAAGCACATTCCAGTTTGAAGATGGTCGACCCGCATTTAGAGCAAAAGAAACCATTCTCAAATTTCGCTTGGGAAATGTTGATCGGGTTTTGACACTTAGTGATCTAAATGACATCTTGGGTCTTCCTAATCATGACCGCATTCAAAAGAAGACTCCCAAGCATCTCCAGTTGTTTTGGTATCAAATATCAGGCAAGTCAACTTGTATGGCTAAGGATCTTACTACTGTGGATATTGTTCATCCTTGTTTCAAGATCACTCAGCGCCTTTTGGGTAACACCATATATGGTCGGAGTGAAAGTAACAAGATGAGAGTTGGAGAGTTAGCTTGTCTTTGGGCTATAGTGAACAAGGAGCCATTCAACTTGGGCTATGAATTTGCTAAGAAACTACGTGATATGTCTTTGGGTCCTATTCATATAAGCGGCCTAGTTACTCGGTTGGCACACCATTTTCGGGTAGACACGGCGCGGTACGAGTCTGTGGAGCATTGTACTCTTGATATTGCACATGCATCAATGCTAACTTGATTACAGTAGACAAGGGACGATATTCCAATGTTTTCCAGATTTCGGGGAAGCATTTCCCCATACAATTTTCCGGTCATCCCGTCCGTACTAGTGACTCGAAGTCGTGGTATGTGGCTTGGACGGGGAAGCGCCTTCCTCCACATCCGGAAATAGAGTCTGAGGACAATGTTGATAATGCTGAGGAGGGAGGTGAAGACAACGTTGATGCGAGGCATGGTGGCAGCGATGTGCTAATGATTGAGGCTCCAGAGATCCCTTCTGCTAGCCATTCTGAGCCTGATTACATGGGTCGTCTTGATGCTCTTGAGAGGAGTATGGATGAGATGAAGGTTCAGCAAAACCAGCTTATGCAGATGAGTGCACATATGTACCACCACGCCTTTGGCTATTACTATGATCCAGCGGCTCCTTACCCGCGACCACCTGACTACACACCTCTGTAGGATCTTGTGAGTTTCGTTCTTCCTCTTGTTTAATTTCTATATTGGAAACAACATAGGGTTTACGTATGGGGTAGGGCGTATTCACTTTAGATAGTTTTGCATTGCGTTTTTATTTTTCTTGCATGTTTTATTTTGTTTGATTAAAAAAAATGAAAAAAAGAGTTTTATGATGAGTTGATGAGTATCCTTACTTGAAAAATTGACCACAATGATTGAATGATTGCCTATGATGCTAAGCTTTCAATTTCTCTAAAATGCTTTGATTGTTCTTGAATGAATTGCCTAGCATGGAGTTATTGATAAGATTTTAGCTTGAATAGGTCCCGAGAAAAAAAGCCTTGTGAGATTTTTTTAGCCTAATGGACTTCATTTATGTGTCCATTTATTTTCTTTGTGTGTGATTCTTGCTTTGATTACTTAATCTCTAGAACTTGCATTAAAACCTTTTTCAAGGCCACATAAATGACTTTTGTTCATGACATGAAAATGATAGAGGCATTTGTTTTGTTAGCCATAATTCCTTGACTACCTTTACATATTATTTCTTGTGTTTTAAGCCATGTTCTAGCCTTTTATAGCCTTATTTTTGAATCTCCACAAAAGCATTCTGAGCCTAATTATAGCCTTTTACCCATTCGGGAATTAGGTTTTTTGTTGAAGTATGCTAAGTGAGAGCCAAGCTTGAAGAAGTTGTATGTTTTTGGTATTGGAGGTGATTGTTGGAAATAAAGCAAGTGGTTAGTAAAAGAAAAAAAAGAAAAAAAGAAAGAGAAAAACAATGAAAAAGAAAAAAAGGGTTTGAATAAATAAAGTTGTTAATGGAGTGAAGTTTGGTTGTGGAAAGGTAGTGAACAAGAAGAGAAAGTGAAAAAAAGTTAAGCTTGGTGTGTTGTTTGATTTGGATAGAATTCCTCTTTCCCGGATATAGCACCACAAGACCAAATAATTCCTTACTTTTTTCCCTTACCTTGGCCCCATTACAACCTAATAAAAGTCCTCTTGATTTATGTCATGTGCATTGTCCCAAGTAGTGGAGATTTAGGACTCTGATGCAAGCGTATGGTAGATGGTTTTCAAAGTTAAGACTTGAGTGATATTGATTACCCCTAAACACATTGAGAGTGAGTGAAACACATTTATCCTTGTGAGGTTTAGGGACTAAGAAGGGCTTGTCTTATTTGATAACAATGATATGCAATGATGACACTTGTCTTTGATCTTTCAATTAGCACGATCATGAGGATTTGAACAAGTTGAGGCAATTATTTCTTTCTTGCACTTGTGGTTTAATTTTAAGTTTTGCTTGGGGACAAGCAAAGTCTAAGTATGGGGTATTTTGATGTCATCTAGTTTTGCATGGTTTTTCATAAGCATTTAGGATTAGATTTCATCCTTTTCTAGCTTAGGCTTTGCATTTTGTGTTGATTTCTAGTATTATTCGTAGTATGGTTATCTACACAAGCTTTGTTTGCATTTTCAGGTTTTTTGGAGGTGTTTTCGGGTCTTAAAGATGGTTTAGGAGCTTAATGATATTAGAGGAGTCAAAGAGAGGTGAAACAAGCCTTTGAGGATGCTTACGAGACAAGAATATGAGGTTAAAGAGGAGCTAGAGACGAGCCAACAAGCCAGAGATGAGGGTCGAGACCAAAGAAGAGGAGAAATTTGGCTAAGTCATGGTCTCGGTCGAGACCGTGTGCCGTCTCGGTCGAGACGGTGGTTCGAGAGCTCGTCTCGGTCTAGACGGCGGCAGGCAGCGGCGAGACTTTGATTTCTTGCGTGTGGGGCCATCTTTATGTTGTATTTTTGGATATTTTTAGCCTTTAATAAATACTCTTTAGAAAACTCCTTTAGGAGGACTTTTATGCATTATTATGATTTCTAATTTCAAGTAGAGAGAAGAGAGAATTTCTAGGGTTTTTTAGTTTTACGCTCTTTCAAGTTGGGACTTTTTTTTGCACTTGTGGATCTACTTTTGTTTCTTCAATTGAATCTCTAGTAAGTTTCTCTTTCAATTATTATTATTAATCTTATTCCATGTTTGATTTAATTGCTTTGATTATGAATTTCAATATGATAGGCTAAACTCTATAGTTCTAGGGTTTGGTTGATCCCAACGATGTGAAGCGGATTAGATTCAATACCTTTTGCTTGAATTGAGTTGGAAACTAATATGATTTGATTCTAGGGGCTTAATCTAATAGGTTTAAACTTGTTAGAGTCTTTTTTAGGTTGCGCATCGAGAGGTGGTAGTCTAAGTAAGTAAACAAAATAGAGAGAACACATCGAGAGGTGGGTCTATCTATTTGGAAAAACTAGAATTGAACTTGAGATTAGTTTCTCATGTGGTTAATTGCCATAGAACTTCTAGGTGTTTGAGTCAAGTTTGATGCATCACGAGAGTGGGGCAAGTTTGGTTTACCATCTAGATTTCTAAGTGCTAAAAGGGTTTCTATCGGTTTTGTTTCGTCACGAGAGTGGGTTCTTAATTTGATAGAAGTACATTGAGTTATACTTTGAGAAAACATAATTTATGACTTTAGACAATAACCTTCATAACAAAATATCCAACCCGGTTTAGGTAGAAGTGTGATTCAAACTCCGTGGATCAAAGTTGTGGGGATTCCTTGCCTTGGAACTTTGCATTCTCATATATTTCTACATCGCTATTTACTTGTTTTACTTGTTTTTAATAGTTAGAATTACTCCACAATCATTATATTTGGCTTAGGAACTTGTTTCTAGAATTTGCTAAAGCAGAATAATCCCCGTGATTCGATCTTGATCTACTACTACAATAGATCTCGTATTCTTGCGAGTGTGTGGGAAACCATCACATCACATTCCTTGTTCTATTGTTTCAGATCGTGATGCTAAATTTCTGAGTTATTTTTGGAAAAGTCTGTGGTCTAAGTTGGGGACTAAATTATTGTTTTCTACCTCATGTCATCCACAAACTGATGGGCAAACTAAAGTTACTAATAGAACGTTAGGGATTTTATTAAGAACTATGCTTAAAGCTAACCTCAAACGTTGGGAAGATGTTTTTCCTTTTGTGGAGTTTGCTTATAACAGGTCAATCCATTCAGCCACTAGGACGCCACTTGATTTGACGCCTCAGCCATACAAGGGAAAGGAGAGCTTTGAAGCTAACAAGAGGGTTGAGTTTGTGAAGAAGCTACATGAGATAACTAAGATGCACTTGGAGAGGAAATCCATGAAGTATAAGGCCCATGCTGATAAGGGGCGAAAACAGGTTATCTTTGAAGAAGGTGATCTTGTTTGGGTGCATCTTTGGAAGGAGAGGTTTCCTAACCAAAGGAAGAATAAGCTAGATCAACGTGGAGATGGACCGTTCAAAATTTTCAAAAGAATCGGCCCTAATGCTTATCATGTCGATTTGTGTGGTGAGTATAATGTCCATCCAACGTTTAATGTGGCTGATCTTTCTCTTTATGTGCCAGATTTTGATTCCGACGTCGAATCAGAGACGATTCGAGCTCAAGTGGAGGATAATGATGTAGTGAAGCCAACCATGTCTCCTACCGACATCGATGAGTTGATTCGAGTGCCATTTGACGGACCAATTACAAGGAGTTGAGCTACGAAGATTTCTCAAGGGACGACGACGATCTTAGTTCGATTGACAGCTATAGTTGAAGGGTCCAACAAGACAAGATGGGTTACTTGCATTCGACATCAGCTGAGCCCGGATTCTATGGATTAATTTAATTGGGTCGAGTTTCACATTGAATGGGGCGCCATTTGCTATTTTTGGGCCTTGTTCATTCTTATTTCCTTATTTAAATACATGGAATAGCTTGTCTCACTTTAGGGCTGAATTTAGTAAGTGACCGGGTGAGATGAGTTGTTACATGGGTCAAAGTCAACCCTTTGACTTGACCAATCTAAATTATGGAAAATATCTTTATTTATTTTATTTATGGAACAATATAATTTCAGTTTTATTTGGTAGAGATTTCGGCCATATAGGTTTGTTAGTTGGTTGATAATCTCTCTCCTATCTTTTTATTATCTTAAGAGATATTTATAGTTTGTTAAGATAATTTTCTTATCAAAATAAGTCAGATAATTATTATTTGATTTATTTATGGTAAGAGAATTTAGATAGATGCTTTTCAATTATTATAATTTATCTTGGGAAGCAAGCTAATGGACCGAATTGTCCCTACTAGGGTCGGCCATGCCATGCCTTGTTCTCCAAGGAATTTTGCTTTGTATTTTTTATCTATAGTTTGCATATTCATTCAATACAAATCAGCTCAGTAAGATTAAACCCCTTTGGTTTAGTCTTGCTCTTGGGCCATTAAAACACGTGTGATTTATGCTTGCAAGTTCGATCAACATCATCATCCAACCGATCATCAATCTCTTCGATCTCTCTCTTCTTTGTTCTTAATTTGATTTATTCACTTAGTCAATTGAGATTGTTCTAGTTTGATTGTTTAAAGATCAAACCTAGTTAATCAATTGGATTTAGCGTTAGAGCCAATCCAATTGAACTATCAAAGTTGATTTCTTCAATCTATCAAATCAGTTTTAGTTTGTTCATATTCAATTCGTTTTCATTACTTTCAACGCAAGGAATTAACTTTGAAAATATTGTAGGTTCGAAAATTCAGTTACAAGACAAGATCGGGACTCGTGTGGGTTAAACGGGATCAACGAGGAGAAATCCGAGGCGATCACGTATCAGGAGGGAAGGGAAGAGTTAGGGTTTGGAGGGAAGGGTGGGCGGAGAGAATTAGGGCTAAAATTGGGAGGTAATGGCATGGCATGGCTTTATTCCTTTTAGAAGATGGGCATTTGAAGATGAGATGGCACATCACCCACCACCCGTAAAAAATTTATCCTAAATTAAAATTAGGTTTAGTTTTTTCCTAAAAAAAAGTTTGGGACTTTGGGGATTTTTTTTTAAATTTTGGGTTTTTTAAAAATATTTAAACTATACGAACCCTAAAGGCTAAATCCCTAATGGAATGCCATTACGATAATGTAAACGTTTTTGCTAAGGGGTCTGAATGACATAGGAACTTGGTTTAATGAGAGGAAGTTGAGGATTACTGTTGGAACTTAAGCAAATGAAAGATAAACAAATTTGTGGGTCAACATATGTGAATCTTCACGGATAAAATGTTTTAGAATATCTTGGATATCACTTTAGTAAGCAGATTGTTGTATTAACTTTTTTTATATTAATTCTGAAATTTTATAAAATTTTATTGTAATTTTAGAATTCGCAGGTGATGGGTCACCCGACTCACCCGCGGGTGACGGGTGGGTCGGATATGGGTGAAAGGTTGTGCGGGTGATGGGTGGGTCGGGTGATACAATTTATTTTGCGGGTCGGGTGGTGGAAGTGCTCCACCCACCCATAATCCGACTCATGACTAGCCCTAATTCAACCCTTAGATAGATAGCTATTTTTTCAAGTAATATGTCTAGTTTTTTTATTTAAACTCTTGTGTTTTTTATCCAAGATTTAAGATACAAGGTTTGCAAGATACTTTGTATCAATACTCTGAGTTATTAAATTAAGAAGAAGAAATGGCAATGTTGATGTTATTATAGAACGTGTTAAATCTCTTGTTCATGATTTATATAAGGCTTATAGCACGGGTGGTGAGGCGCCTTCTATGCCTCAATCACCCCCATCGTCCTCCTCATCTCGTCGTTCTTTTCTATCTGCCGGGTCTCGTATGTTACAAAATTTTACAAAAAAACCGAGATTCACGGGCTCACATACAAAGCTCGATACTTATCTAACCACTACATTTGAGTTTGTAGATGATTTTCATATTTTAGATTGGTGGAAGCAACACAAGAAGACATATCCAACACTAGCAAGGATCGCCTCTCAAGTACGAGCCGTTCCCGCTTCAACGGTAGCGGTGGAGCAAAAGTTTAGCCAAGGTGGCCATATCTTAGACGATAGGAGATCAAGATTGGCACCTGAAGCATTGGAAGCTCAAGTTTGTGTGGACGATTGGAAGAGGGTGGAACTTAGATCACAATCAATGAACTATACGGAGTCATCGGATGATGTAATATACGACAACACCAGCCAAGCTTCTTCCATCGGTTCCATCGGGCCGTCTTAGGTAAGTAGCCACGCAGGGTTCCGTATCGAAGGTAAGAGAACTACGTCGGCTTTGATTCCACTATGACCCCGAGAGGATACGTAGGTAACTTAATATCAAGTTCAAGCCCTTCTTCTCCCAACACTTCTCTTCCCAAACCGGGTGGAATTGGCAAAAATAGTCGTTAGAACCATTGCTCCTCGATTGCTAGCTTCTTTGCAAAACGCAATCGCGGTATCACAAACTGTGATCACGGATTGTGCAGCCATTGCTCCGCGATCACGGTTCCTTTCCAACGGTTATATTTCTAACAACCACATTTCTTTCAACAACTATTTCCATCCTAATTCTTATCCATTACCCATATAAATATCATATCTCATCTTCAATTTCATTTACACCAATCTCATACTCTCTTATCTCTCTCTAATACTTCCTTTCCTAATCTTTTCAAAAATGGAAAACCAAGGCCGAGAGTTGAAATTTGGAATTTTCACAAATCACTTAACCAAAGACAATGTATTGGATGAACGAGGCCGATGTGAGGTCAAGTGCAACTATTGTCCCACGAGGTACAAATGGTTGCGGGGTGGAGGTTATGGCACCATGACTCATCATTTAAACCAAAAGCACGACATCCACCTTAGGTAAGTAGCCAAGAGGGGTTCCATATGGAAGGTAAGAGAACTACGTCGACTTTGATTCCTCTATTACTCCGACAGGATACGTAAGCAACTTAATATCAAGTTCAAATCCTTCTTCTCCCAACTCTTCTCTTCCCAAACCGGGTGAAATCGGCAAAAAAAATAGCCGTTAGAACCACCAAACGCGATCACGGTTAAGTACCGCGATTGCGGTTTTCAATTCCAACGGCTATTTTTTCAAATTTGGCCGGAACCGAACCGATCGGAACCGGACCAGGAACCGGGAAAAACAAAACTGAACCGGAACTGGGACCAGAAACGCTGGTTCTGGAACTGGACACACCTCTACAGGACACAGGAACTAAGACTAGTTCTAAGTAAAAATAAATAAAAAGTAACAATAATAAGAAAATAGAATATAATCTAAATAGTCAATTTCTTATTTAACAAGAATTTTTCAACTCCGCCCATAATTTTTTTCTTCTAACTTTACAAGAATTAAATTCAACAAATTTGAAATTTGGTAAATCCATAAAAGCATAAATCGATAAGTACACACACTTTCTTTCCGTACTAATTTAATTTCCGTGGGTGGAAGTGGTGATCGACTTGGTGAGAATAATAGTATTACAGCAAAAGTCGGGCGTGGAAAAGCCACGCCTTGAGGGAGCCTACATTATTATATACAAAGTTCAAAGTCGTGGGGGTTTGATCGAGCCTCTCTTCGCAACTCATACTCATTCATGGCGTCAACTATATATGTCGACATCCTTACAAACCCATCCACAATAATACTCTCCGTTTCTTTCCAATTCAATAGGAAAATCGAGATTCCAAACAGGGCATAACACTCGATTCCGTTCTCTCATTTATCCTCCTATATTCATTCATTCCACTATAATTGTCTCCATGTCACTCTTCCAGGTCCCCTCTCTCTTAGTCTTTTCTTTCGCTCAATCAAATTATGCTAGCTGTTTCATTTTATATATGCTGTATAACAAATTGCGTTTGTTAATTGATGTTTTACAGGATTTCTCGCCGCTGGTGCTGAGCTTCCACACTATCAAACAAACGCTCAACAAGATCCCGGGTGCGCCATCTTTCTCCTCAATTAATTTAATTTCTAAGTTTATCTATATCTAAAACTTATTAATAATATAAATATATCCAAATTCATTAGAGACGCTATTGCTAGGAGCCTCTGGAGCGATGCTAAACTCGAGCTGCAGCTCGAGCGACTCGGACACGTGTCGGGACGACGCGGAGGCGCTGAAGCTGAAGCTGATCGCCATCGGCTCCATCCTAGTGGCGGGAGTCACCGGAGTGTGCCTCCCGCTAATCGGAAGGGGCCGTCGCGGGCGCGGAGGATTCCTCAGCCACGACAGCGACCTCTTCACGGCGGCCAAGGCGTTCGCGGCCGGGGTCATCCTGGCCACGGGGTTCGTCCACATGCTCCCGGACGGCTCCGAGAACCTGACGAGCTCGTGCCTGGCCACGGACCCGTGGTCCGACTTCCCGTTCTCCGGGTTCATTGCCATGTGCGCGGCTCTGGTCACCATGATGGCGGATTTCGTGGGGACTCAGGTTTACGAGAGCAAGGCAAGGAGGGCCAGGGACAAGGCCAAGGAGGAGGAGGGTTCTCAAGGGATTGTGGGATACGCCGATGAGCATGGCCATGGACATAGCCATGGCGTTGTTGTTCATGTTGGCGGAGATGACGACGACGACGGACATGGTCGCCATGCCGTTGTTTCTCAGGTGCTTGAGCTGGGGATCGTGTCGCACTCGGTAATTATCGGGCTCTCGATCGGCGTCTCCCACAGCCCGTGCACGATACGGCCCTTGGTGGCGGCCCTCTCGTTCCACCAGTTCTTCGAGGGGTTTGCCCTCGGAGGCTGCATTTCCGAGGCCAAGTTCAAGCGCCTAAAGACGATTCTGATGGCGTGCTTCTTCGCCGTCACGACCCCCTCGGGAATCGCGGCTGGCATCGGCCTTGCCTCCTTCTACAACGCGGACAGCTCGGGGGCGCTCATCGTGGAGGGAGTCTTGGACTCCATCTCCGCCGGAATCCTCATCTACATGTCCCTTGTGGATTTGATAGCCGCCGACTTCATGAGCAGGAAAATGAGGTCCAATTTCAGGTTACAGATTGTTTCCTACTTGGCCCTCTTCTTGGGGGCGGCTTTGATGTCTTCTCTCGCCATATGGTCTTGATATGAGAGAATGAATTGTGGGAGTGCTGTTGGATTGTAAGTTGTAATTCTTGTACTAATTAATTAATTAATGTACGTGTACGTGTGTGTGTTGTATAGTGTTTTAATTGATCATGTTTATCAAGTAAGGAAAGCAAATTCTGTTAGAGCTAGAAGCTGCAACTGTATTAACTGCTGCTTTTGCGTTTTGACTGCAATGTAATCCAATAACAAAAGAAAAGATGAGAAAATTGAGGGTGGGAATTTTGTGCTCTCGTGTATTTTTCATGTTTTTTTTGGCAATGTGTAATGTTTAATGGGAATTGAATCAGATAGAAACGCCTATTAGCGTGAAAACTGAAAACTACTTGTGTCCGTTAGATTGTTTACATTGTACGGTTGTGATTAGTGCGTGTTTTTTTTTAATTTTAAGAGTCAAGGACACATTCGTCATTTGGCCAATTTTATCATCTTCTCCAATTGTCCACAAACACCAGCGTACAATTTTTCTCTTCTCTTCTCCAGGGTACAAATTCAACTAGTTCTTCTTTGTATTTGCCATCTCTTATCTTTGATTTCTCCATTCGATCAATTCTTCTTTTGTTTTTCCTTCTTAATGGGTTCAAATTTAAGGTATGTGTTTTGCTCTTTTCGAATTTTTTTAACGTTGGGCTGATTTCAAGTTTAAAATCGAAATTGACAATATGAGTTCGAATTTGTAGAAAATTTCAAGTATTTAGTATTTTCATGTTGTTTTTCCATAATCCATTGTCCAATACTTTGTTTTTTTTCGATTTGTTTGATCTTGTAGTTTGAGATGCACATAATATGTTCGATGAAAGTCCTAAGAGATGAAAGTTGTTTTTTAACTTAGATGGATTTTATGTGAACGCACTGCAATTTTTACGTGAAGTTCATATGTTTTGGTGTGAACCTTATATCAAATGTGTGTTATTTTTTCTTTTTTTTCTTCATTCGACCTTTATTGTAGGTTGTCCATCAATGTCTATTGATTTGAGTGGTGAAATGTCAAATGATGCAAGTGTGGATAAAAGCCCCTTCATTGTCTATGGTGGCTCGCCAATAACATCCACTTTACAACAATCCCTGAAAACTTTGAGTTACCACTTCAAATGTGTGATGCCAACTACAATTTTAATGCTTATTTTCCATCTTTCGAGGCCAAATCGTCATGACTTCTAGTAGTATTACTAGCATTCCTACTACATATGTTGATCAAGTAAGGAGGTTTTGTCACTCGTTGGCTTTAGTTAGAGACAATGGTTTGCTTCAAGACATTGAGATTAAGATGAAGAAGCCATGGAACAAGAAGATCGATCGATCAAATACTAGTTAGGGATGTATCACTTGATCTATATTTTTTAATTTGTTTTTTGATACCTTGTATACTGCAAGTCTGATCAAAGACTAACAGAGAGTTTTTATCCATTTTATTTCAGTTCTATAATAAAATTACTATATATGATAATATGAACATGCACAATTTTTTCATTATGATTAGTGGTTTAATTTTTCATCTCATATTAAATGTGAACACATATACTAAATATGTGAACCTAGAACTGCTATATATGAACATGCACACTTTTTATTCAATTTTGTTTATTTTTAACCTTCATGTATCATGTTTAGTTATAGTCATTGCTAACATAGTTAACCAAAAAAATATAAACCATAAGGTTGAACTTCTTGTATTAATATGCATGAATAATAATAGAATAAACATGAACATATATACATAATAAATATGTGAGCCACGACATAAGAAACATGAACATTGACATTATAAATATGAACCTGACCAAAATGGGTATCTAACTTCATCCATAAAACAGTTTAGAACCTGCTTAAAAAATGTCATTCCATGACTCTCTTGTTTTCTACTATCACTAACATAAAGTTCAAAACTTCAAGTATACAAAATGTCATCCCATGTCTTTCTAGTTCTGTAGCTCACAAAATGTCATTCAATGTATTCATCCGCCTATGTGCACTTGATCCACAACCCCATAATTTGTAGTTATAATATGCATCTAATTTATTCGTGTACTAAGTTTCATTGTTTTTGTCTTCTTTTGTGGTGGAGTGACAAAATCATCTAAACATTCAAAGCCCTTTTCATCAACACTTGGGCAATAGCGTCTGTCTTCACTTGATTCTTCATTTGCTTCTTCTTCTCTACTTGAATTTTCGTTTTTTGTTTCTGTACATGTAAAAGAAATATGTGAACTACTAAAAGAAATATGTCTAGAATAAAAAAAAATTATCCAATATATTTTTTCTTCTTCATTTTTTTTCTTCTTATCACCTTCAAAGGAGATCAAATTTGTGTTATGCATCATGCAAATGGAGAGCATGCAGTTAATTAATAATACTCCATAGTTCAACCATCCATACTGAAACACTCGTATGAAAAATACATGAACCTATTAGTGCTTATACATGAACACTCCTGTGAAATACATGAACCTAGGTTTAACCAACAAAAATTAGATCGTCTAATTCTAGGGCTCATAAAAAATCATTAAAACTAACCAACAAGAATCAATAGAGCAAAAGGCAAATTGTGTGCCATAAAAAATGTATGGTACTCATCCTTCCTTCATCCATTCATTCAGTAATTAAGCAAGCAATAACCCACCATGGTCCACTCAAAATCTAACTATAAACACATATACCAACAAAGTCCCAAATGCAAATTATTTACTATTTGATTGTGATCGACATATATAGTCCACAAGGCAATAACTAAACAAAAACAAGGAAACTATCCTTCATGTTTCATCCAAACAATTTATCCAAAATCTAAAATTAGATCCAGTCCCCAAATTCCCAAATCCTCTCCAATTCAATTATGAATCCTGGAATCCAAAATTTTGAAAGAGAAAGGGTACCTTCTTCCGAACCTCTTAAAGATCCTTGTTCATCATCTACCATTGCAATGATGTTGAGCTTCAATTTGATGCTTCCTTTGAGTTTTTGTGATGGAAATTGAATGTTGATGAAAAGAGAGAATGCGAGCGTTTTTTTTTTCAGTCAAGAAAGTGTGTTTTCACACAGAATATTTATTCTTTTCAATAGAAGCAGGTAAAAGGCGATTTTGGGTTTGTATTTGATAGCAATTACAAAATTGCCAGCGTGTTCACTTTTTACCCCATTTTTTCAGATTGAGTCCACTTTGAATTTGGACCATTGATCTTGTTAATCTGACGGTGCACAATTATTTTCAGTATAAGGCTTAGGGAAAATTGCATTTAACCACCCTTTATTTTACACTTGTTACAATCAACCACCCTTTATATTTTTTTCTACACTTAACCACCCCTTATTTGTAATTATGTGCATTTAACCACCCATTTTAATGAAAAACGTCATTTTCTCCGTTAAGTAAAGTAAATTGCGTTTTTTTCTTTCTTTTTAAAATTTATTTACAATAAATAAATAAAGGAAAAACTATAATTGACACTTTCAAGTTCCAATACGCCGATAACCCTGACCTAATTTCCTCCATAATAATTCATTCCCTCGATCCAATGGCGAAGAAGAACCACGACTTTGCCGATGCAAAGACTGTGGGTTTTGGATCTAATTCTAACGACTTTGAGCTTCCCTTGGAGTCGATCGTGTCTAAGTTGATGGACGACGACTCGAGATTCAAAAGGTTGAGATGTAGGCCGAAATCTAATGATAATGACATTCCAAACTCAATTTATTCCGAAATTCTTTTATTTATTGTAAATAAAATTAAAAAAGAAGGGCAAAAACGTAATTTACTTTAATTAACGAAGAAAATAATGTTTTTCATCAAAATGGGTGGTTAAATGCGCATGTTTACAAATAAGGGGTGGTTAAGTGTAGAAAAAAATATAAAGGGTGGTTAATTGCAACAAGTGTAAAATAAAGGGTGGTTAAATGCAATTTTCCCTAAGGCTTATTTTCACTAGAATCAACCTCATGTTTACTGTTGTAATGTGTATTCTAATGCTCAGAAACAGTTCTACAACACTTTCGTATATAAGATATTATATGAGAATAAAGCTTATCCTAAAATCTGGAAATGATTCTCCTCTGTTAGATCAAGTAATATGGACGAATGTGACAGACGAGTCCTTTCTTTTAATTTTTAAGTTCCAAGGGAAAAAACGTCATTTCGCATATTCTAATATCCTTATTAGCACCGCAACAACAACACAACAACATTATAGCTTTCCATGTGTGTTCGATCGTACTATTCAATGGGGTTTTGATCTTCCATCATTCATGAGCTTATAAAAATCGAATTTTCTATTGCCATGGATTCAAGTTCAGGTATGTGGTTTATCCTCTTTTGAATTTGATTTTTGTTTTCCTTAAGTTTAGGGTTGTTTTCACCTTTTAAATCCCAATTGGTATCAATTTGTTTGTGAATCGATCCTAAGTTTCGAGTATATAGTTCTTTCATATTGATTTTCCATTGTCCATTTTCAAAATTTGTATCTATGATGTTTTTGTGGAAGAGTTATGAGATGCACATAAATTGTTTGATGAAAGTCCTAATAGTCAAGAGCTTCTTAAAGTTGTAAATAAAGCATTGAAATACATCAGGTTTGATGCACATAATCATTGTTTTCAAGCATTTAACGTTGAAATCTTCTTAATGTGTTTCAGTCTTCATTGGGTTTTGAAGAAGCAAAGTCACAAAACAATCAATCTTCATCTAATTCGAGCTTCCAAGAGTAGAAAACTACTACTACTATATATGGTCAAATTGGAACTTAGTTTTATATTATATGAACCTTATATATTTTTGTGTGAACCTCAGAGTAGTATATTGTGAACCTATTCTGCTTTTGTTGTTTATTGTCACATTATTCCTTTATTGTAGGTTGTTCATTAACCTAAGTTAATGTAAGAGGTGAATTATCTCATGGGTGTAGTGTGGACAGTAATGATGGTATCAATATTGAGTTGTTAGATTTAAGTTTCATTATTAAGTTTAACTTTCTTAAGGTGGGTCAATGTATTGTGTTCTCGGTTGCCCGGTTGAAATCAAACTTACTCAAGAAATGTGATTTAGCGTATTAAAGGAAGGCATTCATTTTTAAACCAAGGCTTGAATGAAAGTCGAGGCTGAGAAATTGCAACTTTAAGGCTTGAATGTTAGTATGTGACTTCGTAAATGTAAGGACCTTATTTGAAAATATGTGAACATACATAGTCAATATGTGAACATACATAATTAATATGTGAACGTTAAATTAATATATACGAACATGAATGAATTGTTTTATAAAGGTCTTTACCTTATTAAGAAAATAAACAAAAGTACGGTAATAATAAATTCATGAACATGGAAAAGTGTTTGTGCAACATCATAAATTGACATAAAATCCACCATTTTAAACATGTACTGAGTTCTTAAACTATAGCAATGGAGGAAATAAAGAAGCTACGTGACGGTCCCAATGAGACTTTGAACGAGGATTATATAGCAAGGGAGGCCACTATTAAAGTCAAGGCTAAGAAATTGCAAATAAAGGCTTGAATCCTAACTAGTAGATGACTTCGTAAAATATAAGGATCTTGTTCGAAAATATGTGATTATGTGACCATACATAATCAACATGTGAACATAAAAAATCAATATGTGATTATGTTTGCAAAAAGGGGTTGGTGTCATCCTTTGCATAAAGAAGGCATTAGCTGATGCTGGGGTATCCAAAGAAGACATAAATTACATAAATGCAAACACTACATCAACACTAGTTGGAGATCTGAAAGAATGCCAAGCTCTAATACACTATTCTGGCCAAAACCTTAGGTGTGTATATTAACTTCAAATCCCCTAATGAAGATGTGGCATGTTTCATAGTATGTTTGAATTAGGAGTTATAAGGCATTGCTCATATGGCAAGTACAATTTGGAAGATGCTACCTCCAGGAGCACTATCCAGATAAACTATTTTGGAAGGCAATGATTTAAAAACTTATTTGTAGTCTATTAGCTCAAATGGTAGAGCAATGTGCACGTGCACATAGATGTGAGTTCAAATCCCACATAGGCTAATTCTATATACGGTTTATATCTTTTGGTTCATTATAACTCTTATTTTGGTTCATGATTTTGTAAGTTCTTGTTCATGATAGTTTATTTGGTACTTCATGTGTGATAGTTTATTTGGTACTTCATGTGTTTTAAGTTGTACTAGTTGTTATTTTAGTTCATGACATTTGTTCTTTTGCTACATCTTTTTATAAGCATAATATTTTATCTAACTATTCATATATTTTAGTTTATAAAAGTTGATATATTGGTTCATGTCTTTATGGGGTTAAGTTTATAACATTTGTCTACAAGGTTCCCGAAATTTAATTCATAATACATAATGTATCTTATTTCACATGTAGTATTTTGTGGTTCATGTCTTTATATGATTAGGTTCATAACAATTGTCATAAGGGTTCATGAAATTTAATTCACAATATGTGTTGATTTTGTGTCAAAAATGGAAATAAATAATTTTGAAAATTTGCCCAAATGCTAGGTTCAAAGTTGCAATTTTTTAAAGACAAACATGCAAATAAACCATGTTGAATAAAACTAAATAGAATAATAAGAATAATTGATAAAAAATGATCTAAAACTCTAAGTTGACAATTTGGGTATTTTATCAAACACATGGTGGGCAATTTGATGAGCATTTACCATTAGCTTTTGTTTTCAATAAAAAAAATCAGATTGTAATGCTAAACATGCACAACCTTCATAGATTTGAGTAAAATCAACAAAGCTAATTCTACAATAGCTTTAATTGAAATTAGCAATTTATCAAAACTTGGTGAGCACCTCATAAACTCAACCAAAAAGACCTAAATAAGTAAGAACAAGAAGGTTTTGCTTTCTTTCATCGTATCACAAAATATTAAAGATTCAAATAAATGAAAACATATATAAAAACTAAAAAACATTCACGTACAAATTTAAAGTAATAAATCCCCCCCCCAAAAAAAAAACTAAAGTCGTATCTTAATTTTCGGTTCATAGAATTACAAGTGACGATTCATAGAAATACAAGTGACGGTTCATACGAAACCAGTAAATTTAAATATCGACTTGGATTCTAACAATAGTGGAATGACAAACAAAATTGGTAGAATGACAAGGTATTCAATGAAATAACACAATAACATTTTCTAATCCATAAAATTCATGATAAAATAAGATCCGATTTGAAAAGCTAATTGAAAACCCCTAAATTTGAAAAAAAAAAATTGCACATTCAAATCCTAAGAAAACAAAAATATACCTTGAAGCAACTCAAATCAGGTCGAAAGTAACTTCTAAATCCAATTAAAACATGCAAATGAAGGAGGAAGAATAAGAAAATTGAAATTCAACAATGGAAGGAAGAATTGAAAAAGCTCCAAGGAATAAGAAGAGGGAAGGAGGACTTCTATTTTAGGGACAAATGGCGAAATTACTCATCTAGTTAAAAAAACTCCACTAATAAAATACCCTATCTAAACCATTGACCCCCAGAATCCAACGTTTCATATTTGTTCTTATTTTATACTATAATGTATGTTGTCATTTGATCTCAAATATGTGTGTATATATATATATGTGTGTGCGTGTTTGTCATGTTATAAGTTAAACCAGGGATTAGAGACTATAAATAATAAACTTTAAAAAAATCTATTTACCCGTATTTACTTGAAAAGTAAGAGTTCTGTCAGTATACTGCCTCCTAATCATGCAAAAGAAAAGTTCACAAAATTGGTTCATATAATTGTTCAATAAAAACATGGATAATAAATAATGATTTACGTTGTAGAGAAACAAGGTTTTAACGAGAAAAGGAGGAAGAAATAATAAACGTTGGATTTAATATATTGAATGGACAGGATTAAAAAAAAAGATGCAAAGGAGATTATATGGGTGATAAGCATGGGATTACACCCAAATTGAAAAAAATAGCATAATTTATGGAATCTGATTTCCATCACTCTCTCCATATCTCAAAACCTCCGTAAAAAAAATCAAAACCGCCTCTTGCATCCACTCCATTAGAGCCATGGGAGAAGAGGTCGAGATTTTCTTGCATTGGGAGATGACGACTCAAATTGAACGCAGGCAGCCTAGATCTACACTCGCGAAGCAGTGGTCAATAGGTTCTGGCTTAGATGGACGATGGCTTTGTTCGATTTCTCATGAATAACAAGTTCAAACTCAGGAAATACAACCCTAGAAATCCATGGTAATTAATCGATCTGATTTTTTTAATCTCTCTTATTTTTTGTTCAATTTACTTGTTAAATTGGTTCGACATCCCTAACAAAAAGGATACATGAAAAAATATGTTTGCAGGGCACAAACAAGTGAAACGAAGATGAATCAATAGTATTGGCGGTGCATGAGCAGATTTGAAGCAATTGTTCATGTTTATTCATGTTTCTCTCTCCATATCTCAAAACCTGCGTGAAAAAATCAGAACCGCCTCTTGCATACACTCCATTAGAGTCATGGGAGAAGAGGTCGAGATTTGCTTGCATAGGGAGATGACGACTCAAATTGAATGCAGGCAGCCCAGATTTACACTCGCGAAGCAGTGGCCACTAGGTTCCGGCTTAGATGGAGATGTTATTCATTAGCAGTAATTGATATGTTGTAGGTGTTTGTATGAGGCTTCATGTTTATTTTTCTTCAGAGGTTAATTTATTCTCATAAATATGTAATATTTTTGAAGTTAGTATGATGTGATGCTAAACTTGAATATTGCATGACATAGTTATCTTATTCATGTATGCATGTTGTATTTTTCAAGTTGATTATATATGATATTTATATGAAGAGAATAGATTATTCACGTATGCATGTTGTGTTTTTCAATTTAATATGATTTGATGTTTAACTTATATTGAATATTGAATGATAAAGTTGTCTTATTCAAGTATGCATGTTGTCTTTTTCAAGTTGATTATATGTGATATTCATATGTAGAGAACAAATTATTCATTTGATTGTTGTAAAATGAGCCCCATCTTCAATTGACTCCAATGTCGTACCAATGACAATCTTCAATCTCATTGGACATCGAGGAACCCAATTTTTAATATTCATGTCCTTTTTATCAATTATGCAATTCGCATCGTTCACAAATTCAGAAGCATGCTCATCATTGTCTTGGTCCTGACATGTATCACTTTTCTACATCTGAAATGTCCATGTCGTCCTCAAAAACACCGTCATTCCACTTGCTTCCTCCAACTGTTTGAGTTAAGAAAGCATGACATTATGAATATCCAAACACAAGTTTTTGAATAACACTTCACGAGTATATGAATAAAAATATATGCTTTTATGAATAACCAATCACACATGTAGGAATATCAAAACACGACTATTTGAAGAATACTACACGTAATTATGAATAATTGTATTGGTATAGATGAATATTAAGTCATCTATATATGAATAATAAGCCACGAATAGTTGAATAACACATTTTGAATATCACTTCACGGGTGTATGAATAAAAATCTCGGTGTTTATGAAATACCATATCAAACAAGAATAATCGTCCACTCATAAATGTATATGTGAATTACTTTACATATAGTTTTGAATAACTATCCACTAATATATGAATATCAAACAACTCATAAAAGAATAATAAGCCTCACAAAAATGAATAATAATACACTCATATATGAAAAACGAATCAGACATATATGAACATCAATATATGCAGAAAGGAATATCTAGGCATGCATATATGAATAACAATACTAATTGATCATATATTCAACTCAATTAATACATTTATTCAACTCATAATATAAAATTGGATAATTCTATATCAACGTACGACTTATTCAAGATTAGCTCAAGCATTGTTCAACTCAACTCATATACGTTTTCATTGATTCAAACAAAATTATCGCAAATGAATGATTGAAAAAGCAATTTGCACAAAAGTTTTTCATACAAAGAAGTGTTTATATTCAATACTAATTGATCATTTATTCAACTCAATGAATATACATAATGAAATATCGAACGAACCATAAGATCAAACTAATTAATCTCGATTGTTTTTACCATCCAAAAAATCGATTTAACATTGAATAGATGCAATTCAAAACACTCAAACACACATGTTTGTTTATATATTCTCATAAATTCAATCAAAACAACGTTATTGTTATAATTAAAGTGAGTTCTTACCTCTTTCCATGGAAGGATGTTTAGGGTTTGAAAGTTGTGACTTGGTATGGTGATGACGATTATTCAACAGCGATTATTGTGATATTGATAATGGCAATGTCGATGAATTTTTTTACTCAATGGGAGAGATATTCCGAGATTTAGATATGGAAATTCTGTAGGATATGGAAGTTTTTTCTGTTCCCACCTCTCCTTAAATTTCGGATCTGCCTTGTTTAAAAGATTGTGGCTTTCCCCCTATTTTTATCCCCACATTTGTTATTCTATACCCCTTCTTTTAACCATTGATTACTCTCAATCTAACGAACCACAATTATTCCCCCATTTCTCCTTAAAACTCGTTTCTCCTGAGCGTGCCTCATAAATAATTGTCTAATTTAGACTATGACAGGTTTTCTTGTTAAAATCTGGATGGATAGTCCACATATCCGTCCATATATATACATGTTAGATTCAATTTCATACTAAAATCAATTGGCAAATAAAAGTAACTCAATTGCTTATATACTAGGTATTTTATATTTTGATTTTTCAATATGGAAACTTAATATACCAGTTGCACTTAACGTCATGTTTTAAGGTCGGCTATTGCAATAGACCAAGAATCGGGATCCATGACCCACACAAACTCATGGTATTCCATTCTAAAACCAATTGACAATCAAAGGAGTAACCCAAATATTTATATATTAAGCTTTTATTCTTCAAATTTCAGATGTGGGAAACCTTTTGTTTCCACACGCTTCCTCAAGTGCAATTGTCTGACCCCGCAATATGTCAATTGTATTTGACATCATCAATGCTCTAAAAAGAATTTAATACTAATTTAAAAAAAAGATATTTATAATTATTTTGTTTCATTTTTATATAGGTTTCTTACAAACTAATAACTAAATCTTATATTCATTCTTATCTCATTCTACTTTGATTAGTTATATATTTTATTGATTAATTATATATTCAAATCTCATATTATAATGAAAAAAATTATATAAGTTAGAATTAAACTTTTTTTGATATTATATGTATAGATTTTAAATTTAAACATATGTGTACAAATTTAAAAATTGCTAAACTAATTCATTTTCTTTTAGTAAAGGAAAAAAAAGAATATTAGGTCTTATATTAAAATAATGCGTAAATTTTATTCGTATCAACATAAAAAAAAAATTATTTTTAAAATAAATAATTTATATTTGAATAAACCCGTACAAGGTGCGGTGTACTTATGCTAGTTTCCAACTAGAATTTTTAGCTTTCAATAAAAAAATCTTATATTATGCCTTTAAGTTATAGAATAAATAAACCGTTATTCAATAATCACAATCAATCTAAAAAAACTTTCTTTATATAAGAACCGAAAATTAGATCAACTGCATAAGACACCAATGTAGATTTGTATTTTTTTTCAGCCCAAACCAAAATATAAGCATTGTTAAGAAGTTCATTTTGGTATATAGTTAAAAGTAAATGTATTTTGTGCACATCATAGGTTAATAGTAAGACGATATAACGTGTTAACATTATCATTCATAAAATAATTAATTAATTAAATTTTTTTATATTGATTGCAACATCGTATTATTTTTTGGAATGATATTATTCTTAATTAACTATTATTAACGAGATTGAGACATTAAATTATTATTAATTCAATACGTTATTATAAATATAACGTGTCAACATTATCATTGACTTGGCACCTAATTATTATATTTGATTATACAATTTTGAAATAATAATTTATGCATTATTTTTTCAAAAAAAGTTAAAAGACACACAAGATTTGTCCCCATTGATAATATATGTGCATTCTAAGTACACAATAATTAATTGAAACGGACAAAAACATATAAATATAAATTTTTATTAGTGGCAACCCATCAAATAACATCTTTCATAATCAATGACTTCTTAATCTATTATTAAAATTTATAACAGTTAAAAAGTCAATCCAGCTACATAAGAAAAATTATATTAATTATTCCTACGTTAAATTTTTTATAAAAAATTAGAGAAATAACAAAATTTTGGCTTTGCTTCATGAGAAAATATAATAATTTCTTACTTAGCTTGTATTACCTAAATGGATTTTGTTAAACATATACAGAATTGGGAAAGGGTTGAATGTTTTTGTTAAATGATATTTAAATATATACATGTTTATATGAAACTATTTGCATGATCAGATAATTAGCACATGCTCATGTTAACAAATTAACATTGATTTTGAGATATTAAGGAAAACCGAGCTTGTTTGGTAAAATTTTGAATTTTGATATGATTTTTGCAAAAAAAACCTTTCGGCTTCAACTGGTAGTTGGGAATTTTGCAAACTAAAGTTACTATTAGAATATAGCATATTTTTAAATAATTGTTTTGATAAATATAAGAAAATATAAAAAAAAATTAAAATTTAGGGGTTGAATCAAACTAGCTTTCAGTTGTAATTTAGTTCGTTGTTGCATTTGTTTAAGGTAGTTGAGAGCCCGGTACGTTCTTGTGTTCATGGAAGTATATATTATTTTTCAGTTTTTTAAAGTAATAAATAATATATAAAAGAGCCAACATATATACAAAAGAAGGTTCATCAAATCAAAAAGTACACTTAAAAAGGTGCTACTAAAAAACTACCTCTCTATTAAAAAACTCTCTTTCTACAAAAAAAAAAGCTCTCTTTTTGAAAAATAAACAAAAACCGATGTCTAGTCGGAATGAATGCGGCCCCCTCCGGCCATAGCTGGTGGGTCAGATAACCAGGGTTTCGGAATGCAAGTAGATGGGAGTGGTCAGGAGTCCCAAGCCAGAAATGCTACGCAAACGGTGAGATCATGGAAGGACATGGTAGTTGGAGATAATGGAGACCGCAGAATGGTACTAGATGATAGCTTCTTGGAAGGGAAGATAGCGCTTTCGTTCCCGGATGGGGAGGTAGGGGATCCTGTTTTTAACATAGATGATGAGGTGCTTCGTACTTTGGCTTCCGTATGGGAGTCGTCACTTATTGTGAAATCCCTGGGTACTATGATTCCTCATGCGATTATGGAGCAGAAACTGAAGGAGATGTGGAAACCTGGGGGACGCATCTTTGTGGCCGATCACGTACTACCGGATATTCATGTTTCTAATCAGTCGTTGCCAGCTGATTCTCCAAATCCGGCTGAAGTGGTTGCTTCGGATAAGCAAGTTATAGATGTTTTTTTTTTATCCGAAGCAAGTTATAGATGTTGATCATGGTCATCAGGGTACTCAATCCTTGGCAGATATGGTTATAGAGGAAAATGGAGGAGGTTCGACTTTGGCTCCAAGGAGCCAATGAGCTTCTCAGTTTATCGTTTCATCCTGTTTGTGCTTTGTTTACCATGAATTGCTTATTTTGGAATTGTTATAGTGTTGGAAAGCCTAGCTTTCATAGAACGATCCGTTATTTGATTTGTCACTTTTCTATGGATATTCTAGCAGTGATGGAGCCTCGAATTTTAGGCAGACAATCCAAGAAGTATGTGATCACCTGGGTTTTTCGGGTTGTGTTCATGTTGAAGCGATTCGCCTTGCTGGGGATGTTTGGCTTCTTTGGGACAAAAACAAAATTAACTTTCAAGTAATTAAGACTGCTCGAGATTTTATTCATGTCATCGTTGTGTATGGCAGATATCGGTATCATATCTAGCGATTTATGCTCCTTCTTCTCCTGGATGACGAAGACGGTTCTGGTCGGAGCTTGTCTAGTGAGATTGATGGAATCAATGAGCCTCTTATTGTAGGGGGCGAATTTAATTGTATCCTCCATACTGATGAACATAGGGGTGGTTCGAGACGGCTTTCCGAGGACTCTGATCTGTTTTGTAAGATGGTGAATGACGTTGGTCTGATTGACATGGGTTTTACCGGTCGGTTTTTACTTGGGTCCATGGAAATTCAGCAAGGACTTTCGTTGAAAAGAGACTTGATAGGGTTTTCTCAAATATTACGGATCGCAAGTTGTGGGCAAATGTTGTGGTTCGTCACCTTCCACATTGGTCGTCTGATCATAACCCGGTTTTGTTATCTTTGGAACCCAAGGTGGAGTGTGATAGGAGGCGTAGACCTTTTTGTTTTGAAGCTACTTGGCTCACGCATCCCAAGTTTTTGACTTTTATTGCGAAGTCGTGGTGGGAAGAGCTTGGTGTTCTAAATGCACTTGGTGATCTATGTGAGAAACTTGTTCAGTGGAGCAAGAGTGTCTTTGGTAACATTCATATAAAAAACAGTCACTCATGAAGCAGTTAGCCAGCGTTTAGAAAGTTCTTATGCTTGCCCTTCAGACTATTTGTTAAATATGGAGACTCGGTTAAAGGTCGAGCTCGTGGTGGCGCTTGAGCAGAAAGAGTTATTATGGTTGCAAAAGTCTAGGGTTCAGTGGCTTGAGACAGGAGATAAGAACACTCGATTCTTTTGTGCTTCTACCATTGTTAGAAGAAGACGCAATCGGGTTGAAACCCTGCGAACTCTAGATGGTAGGTGGCTTTTTGATAAAGAAGAGTTGGAGGCCCATGCGGTTAATTTTTTAAAGGGCATGCATGGTTTGCCTTTTGAGGAACGAACGCCCATCTTGTTAAGGCGTGGGGACTCCCCGATTTTAATGCAGGACGAATGGCTTCAGCTTGAGCGTCCTTTTAGTAATGAGCAAGTCTATCGGGCGGTCAAGATGATGGGATCGCTTAAGGATCGAGGTATTGATGGCTACCAACCCATTTTTATCATAAATGTTGGCAAACCATTGGTAGCTCAATTGTTGATATGGTTAAAAGGTTCTTTGAGACCTCAATCATTCCACCATGCTTGAATAACACGTTGATTTCTTTGATTTCTAAAGTGGGGGAGTCTGAGCAGATTAGTCAGTTTAGGCCGATCAGTCAATGCAATGTGCTCTATAAGATCATTACTAAGATGATGGTTAACAGACTGGTCGATATATTCAGGATAACATTGTGTTAGCACAGAAAGTGGTGCATTCTATCAAGGTCGGTCGGGGTGGATGTTGCTCAAACCGGATCTAGAGAAGGCTTACGATAGGCTTCGATGGGAGTTTGTTAGTGATACTTTGGCCGATGTTGGGTTTTCTAGTCGATGGATTAGTTGGATTCAAGAGTGTTTGAACACTACTTCTTTCAAAATCTTATGGAATGGTGAAGTCACTGAGTCTTTTTCTCCGATTAGGGGTATTCGTCAGGGAGATCCTCTTTCTCCTTATTTGTTTGTCCAGTGTATTGAGCGTTTGAGTCTGATGATCAATCGGGCGGCTACGGATAAGAGATGGAAGCCTATTAGACTCTCTCCTAATGGGCCGTGTTTGTCTCATACCTTGTTTACGGATGATAGCCTGCTGTTTGTTAAAGCCTCGGTTGAGCAGGTGGGTGTGATTCAAAATATTTTGGAGGAGTTTTGTTCAGCTTCGGGTCAGAAAGTTATTCTGTCTAAATCTAAGCTTTTGTCTCTCCGAATGTTAGTACCTTGGTGCCGAATAGTTTACAACAACATAGTGGTTTTTCGTTGATATGTAATTTAGGCAAGTACTTAGGTATGCCTATTTTTCATGAGCAAGTGACCAAGGCTACTTTTGAACCGCTTCTTGAGAAGATTTCGAAGAAGCTGAAGGGTTGGCAAGGCCATTTTCTTAGCATGGCTGGGCGGGTGACTCTTGCGAAATCGGGAATCTCATCCATTTCGGTTTATTCTATGAAAACGGTGCTTGTTCCTAAAGACATGTGTGCTAAGATTGATTCTATTACAAGATCTTTCATTTTGGGGTGGTTCGGAAAGCCGTCGTCGGATTCATCTTGTTAATTGGGAAGAGATGTGTCGCCCTAAGGTTAATGGGGGATCTTGGGTTCGAGCCATGAAGGACTTAAATCTCGCCTTGGTAGGGAAGTTTGCTTGGCGTTTTTTACTGAAACGGACAAATTGTGGATTGATGTTATTCGATCTAAGTATGTTCGTTCCTCGCTTCGGGATCGCACTTGTTTGTCCTACATTTGGAGAAGTTTGAGATCAGGGCCTGATAATGTTGCGTTGTTAGGTGCTCGTTGGAGTGTTGGTAATGGCTCAACCGTTCAATTTTGGCTAGATAAATGGTCGATGGGCTGTGGCGGAAGTCGGGCCCTTTCAGCCTCAGCTCGCTGACCCGCTTCCATTCGCTCAGCCTTACGTTGAGTAAAGCCTTGAAAACGAGCAGTCATTTCAACAATCGTCATGTAAAGCTTCCATAGCTTCGTCATGGTCCCCCATGTGATGTCTTTGGGCTTCTCGGGCTTCACTTAATCTAGCGTGAAGAGATCATTTAGGCTCGGGAACGGGATCGTGTAGTGGGGTGCCATAACTTCTCCCTCTGCACATACACTAAAGGAATCACCTAAAACCAAAGACAAAAAGAAACAAATAAAAAAACAAAAGGGGACTTAGATGAACTAGTCCGTTAGAACCAACTAAAACTATCAATAATCCCCGACAACGACGCCAAAACTTGATGTGATGGTTTCCCACACTCTCGCAAGAATACGAGATCTATTGTAGTAGTAGAACAGGATCGAATCACGGGGATTATTTATGTTATATTCAATTTTAGAACCAATTCCTAAGTCGAAATATAGTGATTTATGGTGTAATTGTAACTAATAAAAGCAAGTAAAACAAGTAAATATTTATGTAAGAATATATGGGAATGCAAAGTTCAAAGGCAAGAATCCCCACAACTTTGATCCACGGAGTTTGAATCTCACTTCTACCTAAACTGAGTTGGATATTTTGTTATGAAGATTATTGTCTAATTTCATAAATTAATTAACTTTTCTCAAAGCCTAAGTTATTGTACTACTATCAATTAAGAACCCACTCTCGTGGTGAAGCAAAACCGATAGAAGCCCTTTAAGCATTTAGAAATCTAGATGGTAAACTAAACTTGCCCCACTCTCGTGATGCATCAAATTTAACTCAAACACCTAGAAGTTCTATGACAATCAACCACATGAGAAACTATTCTCAAGTTCAATTCTAGTTTTTTTCCAAATAGAAACAACCATCTCTCGATGTGTTCTCTCTATTTTGTTTACTCTCTTAGACCATCACCTCTCGATGTGCAACCTAAGCAAGACTCTAACAAGTTTAAACCTATTAGATTAATCCCCTAGAATCAAATCATATTAGTTTCCAACTCAATTCAAGCAAATGGTATTGATTTTGATCCGCTTCACATTGTTGGGATCACCCCAACCCTAGAACTATAAAGTTTAGCCTAGGATAATGAAATTCCTAATCAAAGCAATAAAATTAAACATGAAAGTAAAAAATAAGAATAATAATTGAAAGAGAAAACTTACTAGAACTTGAATTGAAAGAACAAAAGTAGATCAAAAGTGTCAAAATCTCTAATTCAGAGCTAGTAGAACTCAAAAACCCAAGAAATTCTCTCACTTTCTTTCTCTCTAACTAGAAAATAGAAATTTAATGCATAATAATTAATGGTCTAACTTGTCTTCCAAGGAGTTAAAATAAGATATAAACTAATAATAATAAAGCCCATCCAAAAACATAACAAACTTCGGCCCAAAACTAAGAAGTTCGAAAGCTGAAAATTAGACCCGCCCGTCGTCACTACCGTGACGACCAAAATTTTCCTATGTTGTCCATCATCACGACCTTGACGACTGTAACGGTCCTTCAGTGCCTTATTTCTTCACTTTTATATAGCCAAACCTTGTCTCCTTCTTGTCACGACCTTGACACTTTGACGATCATTAGAAAGCCTCTCATAGACCCATCTCGACTCTTCATGACCTCCTTAGCTTCTTTCATAGATCCGTTAAGACTGTAAAACACCCACCAAAAACTTGAAAACACAAACACAAGGTGTGTAGACCTCCATACTACGAATAATACAAAGATCAATATAAAAACACCAAACTAAACCTAGAAAGACGAGAAACTACACCTAAATGCATATGCAACCTACTCAAAATATGATGATATCAGGTCATTGTCGCATGCTGCCATGCAACTAATGTTCTAAACAACGCTAGGCGGATGTTGGGCAGAGAGGGACCGCCGAGCACCTAGACGGCCTGAATAGTGGCCTAGGCGGTCAAAGACGGAGGCCTAGGCGGTCTAGACGGCTAGGCGGGCTAGGACCTTTCAGCGCCTAGGTGGGGCCTAGAAGGGACTTTTAGAACAATGCATGCAACATTTTGTACCTGACTATTGGGATGATATTTGGAATGGAAATGGCAAAGATCTTTCACTGGTGTTGCCAAGTACTTTTCTGCTCAGAATTATGTCTATTGCTTTGAATGAGGATAGTGCAGTGGAGGATGTGTTGAGCTGGCAATCGAACGCTTGTGGTAATTACTTTGTACGTTCGGCTTATGAGCTTCTAAGTGGAAGTAATCAACTAGTTTGTGTGGATCGTGTTGTTTACGCCCGCGTGTGGAAATTTCCATCCTTGAACGGGCTCGTGTGTTTTTATGGCTTGCTATTAAAGGATTTATCCATATAAATAAAGAGCGGCTCCGACGTCATTTTGTGACTAGTGCTTTTTACACGATATGTCTATTTAGTGGATTTGGAAGTGGCGTAATAATTACGTTTTTAACCAGGATCCTTTTACAAGCAATAGGGTGGGCTTTATCAATCATATGGTGGACGAACATCATTCGAATAAGTTGGAAATTGTGGACGTGACCCACACGAGAGAGCGGGAAGAATGTTATATTTCCTGGTTGACACCTCCTGCTGATTGGATTAAGGTCAACATTGATGGTTCAGTTAGAGATGGCGGAATGGCAACTGCTGGTGGTGTGATTCGGGATTGCGTTGGACAATGGTAGGTAGGTTTTGTGCATCATATTGGAGTTCCTACTGTTCCTTGACACTCCTTGTTATGCCCGTGACGATCATTAGAAAGCCTCTAGTAGACCCATCTCGACTCTTCACGACCTCCTTAGCTTCTTTAATAGATCTGTTAAGACTATAAAACACCCACCAAAAACCTGAAAACACAAACATAAGGTATGTAGACCTCCATACTACGAATAATACAAAGATCAACATAAAAACACCAAAACTAAATCTAGAAAGAGGAAAAACTACACCTAAATACATATGCAAACTACTCAAAATATGATGACATCAGGTCACGTGCTTCATGCTACCATGCAACGTTCTGTACGTGACTGGGATGATGATTTGGGATGGAAATGGAAGGATCTTTGGCTGGTGTTGCCAAGTATTGTCCTGCTCAGGATTGTGTCTGTTGCTTTGAATGAGGATAGTGCATTGGGGGATATGTTGAGCTGGCACGCTTGTGGTAATTACTTTGTACGTTTGGCTTATGAGCTTCTAAGTGGAAGTAATCAATTGGTTTGTGTGGATCGTGTTGTTTATGCCCGCGTGTGGAAATTATCCATCCCCGAATGGTCTCAGATGTTTTATGGCTTGCTATTAAAGGAGTTATCCTTACAAATCAAGAGTGGGTCCGACGTGTGGGTGTCAACCATGAAATATAACATTCTGGTGGTGGTGTGATTCGGGATTGTGTTGGACAATGGCAGGTAGGATTTGTGCATCATATTGGAGTTTATATTGTTCCTATGGAAGAATTATGGGGAGTTTTGCAGGGCTTGCGGCTTGCTTGGAGCCAAGGATACAGGAGAGTCCTTTTAGAATTGGATTCACAATTAGTGGTTCTACTTCTAGGAAGGCTTGTGGATCGTCATCACACTCTGTTTAGCCCGGTGTCTCAATGTCAAGGCTTTATTTGAAAGGATTGGACTATCCATATTCGTCATATTTATAGGAAGGCAAATGTTGTTGCGGATTATCTTGCTTTTGTTGCTTTCTCTTTTACTGTTGGTTTGCATGTTTTGCTTGACCCGCTTGAGGGTGTCTTACCTTTATTGACTGCTGGTGTTAGGGGTCGGGCCGACTATCCCTTGTTTGATTACTACTTAGCCATCTTTTTTCATATTAATAAAATGGGCTAAAAGTCCGGAGAGTGCCGTCTCTCCTTCGACAAAAAAAAATACACTTAGAAAACAAAAATTGTAGTCTTGGCACCTCCAACTTACCCCAAAGCCACCAAAACAACTCATTGCTCAAAGACACCCACAACATGAGTTAGACTAACCTACCAAAAGGGCCCCACAACTCCCACAAGGGGTGAGAGTCACATCTGCAGGATGCACCTCCAACATTTGTCGTCTACTATCTAGCTCTCTATCTTGCAAGATATCCTAATTAAGTTTACAAGCATTCATAATAGTAATTACCTATACAAGCATCTACATTTGGGGTAGCCCCGGTCCCTAAAATAACCTCTTTTCTAAGATGCCAAATCCTGAACATAAGAAAATTAACCTCATTTATTAGATTCAGCCCATATTGCCTCTACAAAACACAAGGAGATTGTTTGCAAAGACAAATCAATAGGGGGGAAAGAGGATCTCCTTGAGCCTCGAGGGAGTCCCCTTCCCCCATTGGAAGAAGCCCTCAATCTCCCATACATAATCTAAGGTCTACAATTAGCAAGAAAAAACACTCCCCCTTTTCACTAGACAAAAAAAAAATATCAAGGTCATGATCCCTAACCAAGATGAAAATTCAATTAATGCATAATGACATCAAAGCGACTAAATTTAATTTATTTCTGATTTTCGTTTGATCAAAACTGAAGCACTTAGATCGTTATGCATTTGAGCATTTCTAATGATCAACGATCAAAAATCAAAGAAAACGAGCCAAGGGAAGCCAACAGAGGAGTGTACAACGTACAATGAGCACATTTCATGGGGACACCATAGAATAATCCAGTTGACAACCAATTAATCTCAAATGTTTATGATTCTTTCAGAGCAAAGGAGAATCAAAGTGTTGCCCACCTGAAGAATACAACTTGCTAGATCTGGCAACAGCCTACAATAAGAGAGAGATCTCCCCATTACTCTATGACGTATATTCACAATCTGAACCATAGAACAATGAGTATAAATGTTGATCAAACGTTCTATAATTTTTGTGTTTCTATGACCCCACGGGCGCTACGCCCTTGCTCTTGGCTGCTGCTGCGGTTGCAGCTGCGGCGGCTGCGCCCTTGCTCTTGGCTGCTGCTGCAGTTGCAGCTGCAGCAGCAGCCGCCGCAGCCGCTGCAGAGGCCGCTGATGCAGGTGCCGGAGCCGAAGGTGGTACGGGATTCGATTGTGTTGATACGGGGGCCCGGGATTCTTGGTGTTGCTGTTGATTCTGTTCAGAGTTTGCCTGAGCAAGGAGCGACTTAATTTGACTACCTGAGAGCGTCTCATGTTCGAGCAACGCGTTAGCAAGAAGATGGAGCTCTTTGTTGTGGGTCGTTAGTATCGTCTTTGCGTTATTATACGCTCGATCGAGAAGACTCTTAACCTCCTTTTCTATGAGAAGCCTCGTCTCGGTGCTCATGCTCTTCCCGTTGTCATCGTAGTTGTGTGTGACAACGCCTACCTCTTTACTCATCCCGTATTTCGTAATCATTGCCCGTGCAAGATTGGTAGCCTGGCTTAGGTCAGAAGACGCACCCGACGTAACCTCGTTTTCCCCAAATATAAGCTCCTCGGCGACTCGGCCACCCATGGCAACGTCGAGGCGAGCGAGCATTTGTTTTCGGGTCATGCCCGTCTCGTCTTTCTCGGGAAGCTGGGAGACCATCCCGAGGGCGATGCCTCGAGGGACGATGGTGGCTTTGTGTACCGGGAGGGCACCGTCGGTGAGCATGGCTACAAGGGCATGACCACCCTCATGATACGCAATTAGCTTTCTTGATTCTTCGGAGATGACGGCCGACTTGCGTTCGCTTCCCATCATGATACGGTCTTTTGCATATTCGAGGTCGTCCATGGTTACAGCCTTGGCTCCATCCATTGCGGCTTTGAGAGCAGCGACGTTGACTAGGTTTGCCAGGTCAGCGCCGGAGAATCCGGGGGTTCCTCTTGCAATGATCATGAGATCAACATCATCGGCCTTTAAAACCTGAATGAAGAAGACATTTGACGAATGAGATGTTGAAGCAGTAGTCAATTACTAGTGTAATAATCTGAAACAGGAGGACATGGACCCAGATGAAATAAGTTTTGCAAACTAGAATTGAAAGTTGAGCGTGTATAGCAGGTTTCATGAGTCCAACTTATACTAGTGCAGGTTGGTAACAAACAAGACAACTAGTAAGGGTTATAAACATCATTCCAAAATAAAAGTTATGGAACTAGCTCAGTAGCCTTAGATTATGATAATAAAAAACCTAATGAAATCCAATCCAATCATCAAATTGTATGTCAAAGTTCAAGAAACAAAACAAGAAGAAAAATAACACATGTGGATAACCACCATTCCAATTTAATTATCATGCAGTAAAAAAAAAAAAAGAAGGCTTAGTTATGGGTAACGAATTTCTTCAATTCAGTCTAAAGCTTCTTTTATAAGCTATAAAAAGAAATTCCATTTTTTAAAGCAAGATGTCATAAATTTTCTAAAAATGCCCTTTTTCAACAAAGTTAGTTCCTGATTTGGAATAACAGAATTCTAGTTATAAAATGTCGTCTTCCAAAAGAAATATGAATAACCAATTATGTGTTACGTTTCCTGTTACCATACCTTGGACATATGAGACTCCAGAATCTGCCTACGGCCTTCAACATCAGGGTTGGGAACAACAATGTGACGGTCAAAGCGTCCAGGTCGGACAAGCGCCTTGTCCAATGATTCGGGAAAATTTGTGGCTGCAATCACAATAATCCCTTCATTTTGCTTGAAGCCGTCCAGCTCAACAAGTAACTGATTCAATGTCATCTTCATGTACTGTTGATCCTTTGTGTTACGACTTCCACCAATTGCATCAATCTCATCAATAAATATGATACAGGGTGACTTTTTCTTTGCTGCAGAAAAAAGATCCCTCACTCGTCTGGCTCCAACACCAACAAACATCTCTTCAAACTCGCTACCACTGCATGAGAAAAAGGGTACCCCGGCTTCTCCAGCAATGGCTCGAGCTAGCATGGTCTTTCCAGTTCCTGGAGGACCAACAAGCAAAACACCTTTGGGGAGTTTTCCTCCAAGCTGGGTAAATCTCTACATAGATCAAAAGAGAAACATGAGAAGAAAAGATGGGAAATATATGCATATCAAGCGAATGTGTCTTGAACAGAGAAGCAAAGTACAAAAATCAAACATATACGTTAAATAAGGAAATAATAAAAACACTATGTTCACATTTGGCACAACTATTCAGAAATTCATTAAATATACTAAAATGCTATAAGGTGTTAATAAAATTAATAATTTACTAAATAAAATCTTCTTTTGAGCCAGGGAAAATAAAGAGGATGTGCATGGAAAGACTGAACAAGTGCAATTTTCGATAATAGACATCATAACGCACTGATAATTAATTGCATAAAAACTTAAATGACATATTTCCTTACAAAAATAGAAGGCCATAATGACATTATTTGCTGAACGGAGGTAATAGCATTCTAATCAGACGTGAAGATGACAAACCTTGGGATCACGAAGATAATGAACAATCTCTTCCAATTCAGCTTTTGCTTCATCAACACCCTTCACATCACTAAATTTAGTATTAGACTCCATGCTTGGTTGAACCTCTTCGTTCAAACCAAGACCTGTAAAGGGAAAATAAGTAAGACGCAAGGATGAATAATTTATATCATCTGAAAAAGTCAGAATCATGATGCCATGGTATGGACCGGGCTCATCACTCTAACTTCAGTACCATAAAGAAAGACTTACAATTTCCAGAGAATTAGAGTCGAACAAACATACCTTTACTGATTCCTCTGTCTTCAATTAATGCACCAATTCCTGAAATTAAGAGGAATGCAAGAGCAATGGTTCTAAAAGTGCGCCATAACTGTTGTTTAAAATGCCCTCCTTCAGCAGCTACCATATGGATAGGGGCACTCGAAGTTCCAAGCACTCCATCCTTTGTGACCTTCCCCACATTCTGGAAGGCAGAAAGACCATCTAAATTTTCCTCAGCTGATGTGCGAGTAGTAGCACTGTAAATTCCTGCATTATACTACATTCTGAATTAGAGACCAAATACATGAAACATAGCAAGAGTGTCATTTTAATTTTCACACATTTAAGATTTATTTGGTAGAAAGGACAGAAGTAGAACACTGGATTCAATTTTCCATATAAAGGCCATTCACTAAGGAGACATAAAAAAAATAACACAGCACAAGAGTCCAACAAAAAGGAGACAACCACATAGGCAAGTTTTGTACTACTTTTACAATCTTTAGACTCTTAACAAAAAATTATGATGCAATATAGATTTGTAACTTGACACACAAGTAGAAAGAATGTAAGATTGAAATAACTTATTCAAAACTACCAATTACAATAAGAAAATGAAAGACTATATGGCACTGTAATTCCATCATGCTGAAATACTACATTTGAGAGCCAATACAAATGCAACAACCTAGGAAGCATACTATCTTGGTAACTTACTGTTCACAGCAAAAATTGTAGTGCGTTTTTCTTGCACATATTTCGAATTGGAATTATTATCTTCGTGTTGAAAGAAACACCAGGTGAAGAATGGTTTGAATGAAATTTAAAGATCTCCAGAGAAGAAATCATATGCTATCTAAAAAATGAATGCTAAAATTACTGACAGAAAAGTTGTCAAAACAATATTTTTCATTTGCAGCTTTTTTATTCATAGTGATATGATACTGTATAACAGCATTATATCTTTCCTAGGCTTAGAAGTCAAAACCACATGATATAAAATCCAACCGTCTAATTCTAATCTGCTAAAAAAATAATAAATAAATAAATAAAATACATGACAGCACCCACCTCTCTGCAATGTCCTAAACAACTCACTTTCTTCAAGTCTATCCATCCTGACCAAAGCCTTAACATACTCTGCAACAGCTGTAGGGCTAGAATGGAGGGATGGATTAGACTCAAAAACTCTGATCACCGCTTCAGGATCATTTCTTCGTGACAGCTCCTTAAGATGATACACATCAACTGCACCATCTGAATCACCAACTCTGCGAGCAAAAGTGCCCATATATCTTGATTGAAATCTATCATGGATGCCTGTAAACCGACTTCCTGTATAACAAACATACTTAGAATATATGCTTCATATAAAAACAAGTTGATAATTACCTTTTTTTCAATCAAAGTTGATAATCACCTATTATAAACTAGATGGAAGAAATTAATGTCAGAACCAAGCTTCCACATATCTACATAAGCACCCGGGACAAGCACCAGTGCCCAAATATATTGGTTACAAAAATAGGCATTAAAAAGGCCTGTGATGCTAAAAGACTATTGTAGGTTGGATCATCATAAATGTCAGATCCCTCAAATTCTGTTTCTTTCTCAGTGATTCTCTTAGAAAGCCTTCAGATGCCAAAATAGGTATTATGCAAGGAGATCTCTTTCTTTAACTATTTGCAACTCACATGGAGTATTGAACAAGAACTTGCCAGCCATGAGACCTAATCTGAGTTGGGTTACCATCACTTGATACATGAACTTTGCAGATAATGTTTTATTTTTCACTAGAGAAGGCGCAGACCAACCAGGTACCTAATCGCAAAATTAAGAAAGCATTCTGCATTATCAAGTTCACACTTGAGCCCCACAATATTAGAGGTGTTCTTAGAGATTTTTCAGTTGGGAGAAATGAAGATAGAAACAGGAGAGGGAGAAGAACTATCATGCACACACACGGTACAGGCTATGAGAGGTGGAGAGCATACGTTTGATTTGATGGAGTTTCTGATGCCTGGAATTCAGGCCAGAAGTTTGTAACTATCACACTCCAAGGAGTTTGAAATTTACTTATCTTCCTAAAAGAGCACCTTAATCCAAACCCAAGAGCAGTAAGAGAAAAAAAAAAAGCATGAAATTTGTGAAAAATCAAACCAAAAAAACAACATAAGATACCAGCAAGGTCTCCATGTCTATGTAGACTTGAAAAGGACTTAGCAAAGGAATTTCTCAGATAAGCAAGCTCCAACGGTTGCTTCGAAACCTACAACAACACACAGAAAAAAGACAGAAAATTAGAAATTCACCCACACAGGAGCTTAGAATCTCTTGATTCCCTATATGAAAAAAATATAAATTGAATCTATTGTTCAGCTGATAAGCAGGTTAACTAAATACGTCCCTTAATAGTAGAAGAACAGTTAAACTCATCCTTAAAGATGCAAACTTTCAATCCGTAACTCCACAAAATTGACCACCTATGATTCAAGAAAAAAAAAAAGGCAAATAGTTCCCGTTTAATTTTCATTTTCCTGTATCTAATGATCAAGATTGTCTTGCAAAATATCAGACACATGCCCACAAACCAGTGGCCACAAACCCTAATTTCATAATATCATAATTCCTTTTACAAAAACAGCCATAAACAGAAATTGAAAGGAATAGAGTTACAAGGACGAATAGTTCAAGGGATTTTTGAAAATTGACGATCAAAATAAATGAAAACGCAAATCAGAAGAGCTGATGGATTATTGAGATGAATACACTTACCTGCCGGAGAAGCTGTCTCCAAACCATATCTCTCGCCTTTGAACTCGCTCTCGCTCTTTAGACGGACTAAGATGCTCAATGGTTTCGTTCTTGTGTGAGATTCGACGTTAAGCAAGAAGAGCAATCAGATGACCGAAGAACCAAAAAAGAGACTCGAGACTTGCCAGTTCAAAGAGAGTTTCTTTTCTTTTCTTTCTCTACCTATCCGTAAATCGGGTAAAGTAAAACCAAAACCCCCCCTGATTATTAAATAAAAATATGTACGCGGAATTGTCGAGAATCCCTCCGGTTAGAATTAGACTAATGGCAATTGTGGAACTAAAACCGGTAAAGAAGAATAGAATCTATAATTTTATACTCTCTCCGTTTATAAAAATATGATGTTTTAGCCTAAATCCTAAAAATTAAGAAATTACATAATTTAACTCAATTATCCCTTTTTATTAATTTTTTACTTTTACTTAAATTTAAATTATGGAATATTTTCTGATTTGGTTTAGATTTACTCCTTTCCAATTCTCATCCAATTTAACATACAACTTCCTAAATTAATGTTCCTAAATTGATTTGGTTTGATTTCTATGCTTTTTTTTCCCTTTTTTAGAAGGGTAAAACTGAAAAAATGTGTACATAAATAGCTAAAACATCATATTTTATTAAACAAAGAAAAACCCTTAAAACATCATATTTTCATGAACGGAGGGAGTATATTAAGGATGTCCTTTTTCGAGCTACTAGAATGATTCTGGTCCCATCTCATATTTATAAAATTAATTTTTATTTCTAATATTTTAACTTTACCCTATTATACTCTTCTTTAACCATTTAAATCTATCTTTAACATCAAACAAATATCTATTTAGTATAACAATATCTTTTGAAAACTTCCTTATACAAATATTTAAAATTAAAGATAAAAAATTTAAAATATTTTTAAAAAAGTATAAATATCTTTTACCTTTTAGCATGATGTCTTTTCATGAAATTATTTATAGAAATATTTTTTTCTTTTATAATAAAAAAATTAATGATAAATACTTATAATGTTTAAAAATAAAAAAAAATAGGTAATATCTATAACTATATATTAAAGTTGTACCTTTTCAAGTCACCGAAAGCTTCTAGCCCCACCTTATATTTAAAAAATTAATTTTTATTTCTATTATTATAACTTCTTTCTATTAAATTCTTTTTAACTATTTAAAATAAATCTCTAACATCAAAAAAATATCTATTAGTATAACAATATTTTTTGAAAGCTTCCTTATACAAGTATGTAAAATTAAAGATAAAATATTTAAATATTTAAAAATAAATATATTATTTTATCATATATCTTTTGACGAATTTATTTATAGAAATATAGTGATTTTCTTTTATAAAAAGTTTAATGAATAAATAGTTAAATTTTTTAAAATTAATAAAAATAGATAGTAAAATATTTAATAGATATTGAAATATTTGATAAACTCTAAATTTACGTACATGAAAAGTAATAAAATAGGAAGAATATAATATTTGATTGAAAGTTTATATGCATTCGACGGACAATAAATTACTTATATTAAAGTTTTTATTATATTTTTATTTATTTATTAATATCCTATTTATAATGTTTAAAAAATATCGAATCGTAGTCGTACATGGTACGACGGGTAAAACTAGTGACAATCAATAGAGGAGAGTGGGGTGCCGACGTGCCGTACCGTGGTGGGTGTGCTCAGGGATTCGAATGGTAGATGGATTGACGGATTTGCCCACAATATTGGGCAATGTACGGTCCCTAGGGCGGATATGTGGGATATTCTCAACGGTCTTAATTTCACTTGGGATCATGGCATTCGGAATGTTATTCTTGAATCCGATTCGGAGCTTGCGATTGGTCTCCTTAGTAAATCGCTTGCTCCATCTCACCCCCTCGCTAGCCTGGTTTCAAAATGTCAAGGCTTCCTCTCTCGGAGTTGGAATTTCCGAGTTACTCATGTCTTTAGGGAAGCAAATGTCGACGTCGACTCCCTCGCTAGTTTAGCTTTTTCTTTTCCGATCGATTGTCATGAACTTTCCAACCTGCATTTGGGTACTCTCCCCCTCATTTTGGACGATGTTAGGTGAAGAGCTTTCGCTCGGCTTGTAGGTGACTAATTTTCTTTTCTTGAATAATACTCCCGAAAGAACGTTGTTCTTTCTTTGACCAAAAAAAATAGAGGAGAGTGGATTTTGATAACTTCATCTAGTTCCTGGCTGTCTTAATTCAGAAGAAATATGTGTATTTTGATTTTTGAAAAGCACATCAACTCACTAATAGACAGTTACAACCGTTAATACAAGAACCACAGTACATGTCCAAATTTGACTACTAAGTATGTCGTTGCCATCTAAAATACACAAATTTGACTACTAAGTATGTCGTTGCCATATTGCCTTGTATATGCCCCTCCTAAAGAAACTGAAAAATATGCCTTTTGGGCAAGTTTAATACGGGAAATCCAATATACTCCCTCTGTTAAGGTAAACTTGTCATTTTAGGTTGATTTTCTTGTTAAATGAAAGTTGTCATTTAACTTATTTTAATCCATTTTTTCAAATAATATCTCTATTAATTAAAGATATTTACATAAATCTACAAATTAAGGTAAAAGATCTGAACAGGATTGGGGATATTTTAGTCAAATCAATCGATTTTCTTAATTTTAAGACAAAATCTAAAACGACATGTTTACCTTAACGGAGGGAGTATAAACCTACCAACTATTGTCATGGGGGACTTTCAGTACCTAAGTGAGAAAAAGGGAGGTGTGGAACCTTATCCGAGCAGATTTAATAGGTTGATTTGGTCCAAAAATGATTGCGACCTATGCGACAATCCTTGCGTTAGGCAACATTTTTACATGGAGAAAAACATGTACGAAAATAGAGAACATTTATGAAAAACTGGATTAAACTCCATTTTGGTCTTGAAACTAGATTGCACTATTGTCAACGATCAAATAATATACAAAATTATTATTCTAATTATAGTAAATGAACTTTCTGGATATATGTTTATATATTTTCAGACAAGTTTTTATTAAATAATTTACTTTATAGGACGAAAAAGTTATATTAATATTGTCCAAAGTTAAGTCATCCAAATCCAATCATGATTGTTAATTTTCAACTGAGATTTTTAGTTGTTTTATGGGTGGTTGTGTTGATTTTGAGAATTTGTTCAAATCTATACATATCTACTAATTATCGAGTGAGAATTTGAGTTATTTTGAAAATTTCATCGAAATCTATCCATGATATTATTACAAAGTGAGATCTATAACTATATATTAAAGTTATACCTTTTCGATCCACCAGAACAATTCTGGCCCCACATTATATTTAAAAAATTAGTTTTTATTTCTATTATTATAACTTCTTTCTATTAAATTTTTTTAACTATTTAAATTTATCTCTAACATCAAAAAAATATCTTTAGTATAACAATATCTTTTGAAAGCTTCCTTATACAAGTATTTATAGATAGATATATATATATATTGATTTCTTTTATAATAAAAAATTAATGATAAATATTTATAATGTTTAAAATTAATAAAAATAGATGATAAAATATTTAATACAAATATTGAAATATTTGATAAACTCTAAATTTACGTACATGGAAAGTAATAAAATATGAATAATATAATATTTAATCTTATCTAATCTTTACTTTATCGAGCCACAAAATGAGTTTGGTCCCATATTAAATTAAATTTTAAATATTTATATAATTAAATTATCTTTATCTTTCATATTTTATTATATCTTATTTATTAAGTTAACCATTATTTTTTAAATTTTTATCTCTTCCATATTTGAATATAAATTTTTTTTTATTCATATTTTATCTTCTTTGTTTAATTAAATATCCATTACATGTCATCAAGAAAAAAGAGAAATGTAATTATTTTACCTTAATAATATACCTTTATTCTCAACATTAAATTTAATCATTTATATTGATTAAAAAAGTATACATTCTACGAACAATAAATTATTTATATTAAATTTTAAATTAAATTTTTATCTATTAATATCCTATTTATAATGTCTATAAAATACCGAATTATAGTCATACATAGTACGACGGGTACAACTACTTTGTATAAGGTTCGTATTATTATTGTTTCAAAGTGAATAAGTCATATTTGGTATTAGTATAAGTTATTTTTTCAACTTTGTATTATTTCGGATTAATATTGTAATAGTTTGTATACCATTTAGTCATTTAATAAGTTCATATTATTTTTTATTTAATGTTAATACTTAGTATTATTATAAGTATGTTTCCTTTACAAAATGTAAAACATATATATGTGTGTCTGTGTGTGTTGTGGAATTTGGGAGAAAAGATTAAGATCTTAATTGATTTTCCTTGATTGTATTACATTGATCTGTACATGCTATTTATAGGGCCAAAGGTTTGGCTTAATCTTGCCGTATGCAGCTAAAAGGATAGAAGGTCGTAAGGGCCGCCAATCGCATGTTTACAAGCCGTATGAACCAAAGCCTACCATGTACAACACAAGTATAATACAAAACGGATGAATAATTCACCCCTAATTAATTATCTCTTAACACTCTCCCTTGAATATTCATCTTTTCATTTTTTGGGTTATGTATATGTTGCCTCGTTAAAAACCTGGTTAGGAAAAACCCAATGGGATAAAAACCATAGCACAGGGAAAAAGAGTACAGCTTGTCTTATACGCTTTTATAGTATTGCCTCACTAAAAACCTTGTCAAGTAAAACCCTATGGGAAAAACCTAAACCAAGGGAAAAAGAGCGCAATGCGTATAATTCTCCCCCTGAAATTAACATACTTCTCGAAATCTACGCATTCCGATCTTGTACACAAGTTCTTCAAACTTCTTGGGTTGTAAAGATTTTGTGAACAAATCTGCAACATTTTCACTTGATCGTATTTGCTGAATTTCGATCTTTCCCTCCTTCTCTAAATCATGAGTTGAGAACAATTTTGGTGAAATGTGCTTCGTCCGATCTCCTTTGATGTAGCCACCTTTGACTTGTTTGACACATGCAGAATTGTCTTCATATATCATGGTTGGATTACCTACAATTGATCTTATTTTGCATTCTTTTTTTATGTATCCAATCATTGATCTTAATTAGACACATTCTCTTCCTGTTTCATAAAGAGCGATTAATTATGTATGGTTTGATGATGTAGCAGTAAGCGTTTGCTTTGTTGATTTCCATGAGATCGTTGTATCTCCATATGTGAATACATAGCCATTTTGAGATTTTGCTTTGTGCAGATCTGATAGATATCCTGCATCTGCATATCCAACAAGAGTAGCATTTGCATTTCTATGATAATATAACCCAAGGTCAAGAGTACCTCGTAGGTATCGAAACACATGTTTAATTCCGTTCCAATGTCGTCTTGTTGGTAGTGAGTTGTATCTTGATAACAAGCCTACAACAAAAGCTATATCAGGTCTTGTATTGTTTGCGAGATACATTAATGCACCAATTGCGCTTAGGTAGGGGAATTCAAGTCCGAGAATCTCTTCATCATCTTCTCGAGGTCGGAATTAATCATCATGTATACTAAGAGAACGAACGATCATAGGTGAACTTAATGGATGTGCTTTGTCCATGTAGAACCTTTTCAAAATTTTCTCGGCGTAATATGTTTGATTAATGAAAATTCCATCCTTCAAACGTTCAATTTGTAAACCGAGACAAAATTTGGTTCTTCCAAGATCTTTCATTTCAAATTCTTTCATCAAATATTTTGCAGCATTTTCAAGTTCATCGGATGTACCGATAATATTTAAATCATCAACATATACTGCAATAATAGCGAATCCATTTTTGGATCGTTTGATTAAAAGACATGGACAACCGGTATCATTTTGATATCCTGCTTTAAGAAGATATTCACTAAGCCGATTGTACCACATCCTTCCAGATTGTTTTAGACCATATAATGATCTTTGCAATTTTATAGAAAACATTTCCCGAAATTTTGCTTTATATACCTCATGTAGTTTTAATCCTTCAGGAACTTTCATGTAAATATCACTATCAAGTGATCCATATAAATACCCAGTTACGACATCCATAAGTCGCATTTGTAGTTCTTCTGAAACTGTTAGGCTAATTAAAAATCTTAGTGTAGTTGCATCAACTACAAGGGAATATGTTTGCTCATAATCTATCCCGATTATCTGAGAAAAACCTTGAGCTACAAGCATTGTCTTATATCTCACAATTTCATTTTTCTAATTACGCTTTCGTACAAATACCCATTTATAGCCTACTGGTTTCAAGCCAATTGGTGTGGGCTTTATTGGGCCAAAAACATTACGCTTTTCAAGCGATTTTAATTCAGTTTGCACAACCTCTTTTCATTTTGGTCAATCGTATCTAACGCGACACTCATCAATAGTTTGTGGTTTAATGTCATCTTCATCAACCACTATTTCGGTGGCAACAGAGTATGCGAACACCTCATCAAGGATAATGTCTTTCCTGTTCCACTGTATTCAAGAATAGACATAATTTACTGCAATTTTGTAATTATCAATGCTTTTGTCATTATCCGGAACAGGTTTCATTTCTGACACATCTCCTAAATTTTCGGAGGTATTTTTGTCATGTTCTCCCCCTGAATAGGAAAATGGTGCTACTTTATTTGGATTAATCAGCCGCCTATTCTTTCTTGGTTTTAGATCTTTTTTATCCATGCGGGCAGCCGCGTTTTCGACGCGTTATAAATTCCTTTTCAGGAATCTTATCTAGTTGCCCTATAGGGATTTCAATTCTCTCAAGGGCATTTACAGATGGCACATGTGATTTTGTCACTTTCTTTGTGTTTATAAATGAGTCAGGTAATTGATTTGCTATGCTCTGCAAATGTATAATTTTTGTTTACTTCTTGTTCACACATTTTTGTATGTAAGTCAAGATAAGATAACGATGAAACATTCCAAGTAATGTCCTTATGTCCTTTTCCACCAAGATTCGGAAATTCATTTTCATTAAAATGACAATCATCAAATCTTGCCGTAAATAGGTCATGAGTAGTTGTTTCAAAATATTTAATAATTGATCGGGATTCAAAACCAACATATATTCTCAATCTTCTTTGGGGACCCATTTTTATTCGTTGCGGTGGAGCAATAGGAACATAAATTGCATAACAAAATATCGTTAAATGTGATATATCCGGTTCTTTACCAGTCACTAATTTTAATTGGGAATACTTATGATATGCGGTAGGTCTTAATCGGACCAGGGCTGCAGCATGTCCCCAAACAAATGTTGGCAGTTTAGACTTCATCAATAATGGTCTAGCTATTAATTGTAATCGTTTAATCCGAGATTCATCAAGACCATTTTGTGTGTGAACATGAGCCACCGGATGCTCATCTGTAATCCCAATTGACATACAATAGTCATTGAATGTTTGGGAAGTAAATTCTCCTACATTATCAAGTCGGATTCTTTTGATTGTATAATCCGGAAATTGAGCTCGTAAGAGAATGATTTGTGCTAGGAGTTTAGCAAAATCTGTATTTCTTGTTGATAAGAGGCTAACATGTGACCATCTTGTCGATGTATCAATTAATACCATAAAGTATCGAAATGGTCCACATGGTGGGATTATCGGTCAACAAATATCACCTTGTATTCGTTCTAAAAACGTTGGATTTTCAATCCCAACTTTATTCTTGGAAGGCCTGGTGATTAGTTTACCAAGTGAACATCCACTACAGTTAAAATCACTTGATTTAAGACACTTGCTTTCTTTATTGAATGCCCAGTTGAACTTTCTGTAACACCCCTATTTTACAACAGTGGGTATTACCGCCAGTGACCTCGGATTTTACCGTCCAAAGTCACCAAAGGCTTTTAGAATGATATTGAACACTTAAAATGCGGAAATTAACATAATTCATAATATAAAAGGGTGCTCTCGAGAGAACTTTGTTCGTACAAACCTTCTTACATTACTTTAACAAAATGATGTTCGATAACAAAACGCATAAAAGCTTGTTCTTGGGACGTAAACAGAAATAAACCAAAATGGTATGGAAAATACATCTTTGTGAATCTTGCCCTTCCTTCCCCTTCACTTATGCCTTGCTCGAGTTCCTAGGTTCTGACATATTTCGTGAGGGGCGAGAATATGCCAGGCAAACATGCGGAAAAGAAGAATTAGTCTAAGAGACTAAGCAAGCGGGAGCGGAACTTCCCTAAGGTAGTTTGCAAAAGTTTAAGATTCGAGGGAGATATTATCGTATGTATTTTTAAGTATAGAACTTTATGTGGGGTTTATCATAACGAAGAAGAGCGTATCTCAAGAGGAGAAAGCTCGTTAATCGAGAGAAGAGCTACTAGATTGTAGACTTCTTTTAGAGTACAAAGTATGTTGGGAACGTTATTAATTCAAGCAAGTTTAAAAACATCTCGCGCCCTGAGCGGACCGAGAGTCGGATCGATCATTTGAGATCGGTCCGGTTTTGATGTCTTTTAAATGTGCATTGACACTTATCTTATATCGTGACAAAAAGATATTGATTACGTTAGTGATTTTTAAAGAGGGTGGGGGCTTGCATGGCCCGGACCACCTAAGGGAAAACTCGGTTCCCGACACTTAGCTAGAGTGTCACTCATCCCTCCTTGCAATCGGAGCGGACATGGATCATGACCCTGAAAGTCGTACTTTAAGCGCAGAGGCATACGACTTAGTAAGTTATATAGAGGCGTCGGGTTAATCCCGCGCCCCTCACTAGTTCGTTCGTAACTGTTCTCTTAACGAGATCGTAAACAATCAAGGCCACAACAAAACTAGCATAATAGTCCTACCAAATATTAAATAACGGAATAACGATAACAGTGGGGTCATTATATCTAACAATCAATATTCCTAGGTTCGTTTATTACTTAGCAAACAAGTTGTTCCCAACATCGAGAAATTTCACGGAATGAATATATAAGGCTACAAGGGGAAATTCCACTTGCCTTTGTTTTGACGATATCGGATTTAGCGAAAGAGCAGAAAAACGTCGTTCACGACTTGGAACGGAAATTCGACCTATTGACACGGAATATTCCGATAACTTTAATAAGAATTTCCGACTTCTTCTAAAGTTAAGAAAATCTCTTTTATTCTTTTTAAGAGATTAATTTACTAAATTATATAATAATTTAGTTGGATGTGAATAAAATTATAATATTCCTTATTATTATTTTAAATATTGTAATATCCTTTTATTCCTTAAAAAAATCCTTATCATAATAATATTCATTTTCATTCTTAGAAACCAAATAATATCTTTATTTAGTTTAATAGAATATTCTTTTATAACTTAACTTGTTAATTTCTTAATATAAATAAGCAAGGAAATCTTTATGAAATCATATGATATAGTTTTCAATCTTAAAAGATATGTTGTATTTATAATCTTCTTAGGATTGTAAAAAGTCTAAAATGTCCTTGTTATTCAATATCTCTTATTCTTAGCATTATTATAATATTATCTTTTATTAAACAATATCTTTTTATAACATGACCTTATTATACTATCCTCTCATTATAACCTCATTTAAAAGACATGTAATATTTAATAAAGATTAAAAATATTAATAGGTGTCCTTTTCTAGTACTTCCCACAAATAAAAATTTATGGTCAAATTTATATAGTATGCTTTCGATAATTATGATATGATGATAAAATAATCTTATTATCTTAAAATAGTTTCCCCCATAAATCTTTAGTTTATAAACATAGAATCATGTCTTATAATATTATTTTATAATTAAGAGCATGTAATCTTTTAAAATCTAAGATATTATTATTAATATATCTAATATATCTTATGAACCTTATGGAATAATTCTTTTAAGGAAACTATCATGTTCCACATTTTATTACTTTAACTAGATATATAAAAATATTAATATCATATCTACCATTTTTATTTAATAACTCTCATGTCTAAAATTATTATGATAACTTTATACTTAAAGGTATCTCATATTATAATATCCTTTTTTTTATTCTCTTATATTCTTCTTGTAAGGTATTTTCTAACAATCAAAAGCTCCATACTTTAAAGCAATATAATTTATATAAAAAATACTTTCTTCATAAATTTTTATTTAATAAATCCATGTCTTGAGATTTATACCATTATTAATTTGATATAAAAGCTCTTATCTAGTATAATATTATTTACTTATTTGATTTTATCTTGTTCAACTAACAAGATTCTAGGTTAATATTTATATTAATTATATTCTACTAAAAATCTTTAACTATTTAATTTAAAGTAATAAAATAATTTTAATAGCATAAGATAAGGATTTGGACCTTTTCTCTACTGCTTTGTATGTACAGTACAACATAGGAGGCCAAGGGAGGAGCGGATCGGGGCGGCGACACCAGAGAGGGACGGCGACGACTCGGGCGGCGGGTGCTCTGGCGGCCGGCGGTGATCCGATGGAGGAGAGGGGGCGGCTTGGTGGTGATTTGGAAGGTTCCAATGGTGTTTTTGGTGGGGAAAATTCAGAAATTTAAGGGCTAATTTTTGTGGATTGAATGATAGCAATTTGATAGAAGAAGAGATGAGAGTGTTTGTGTGTGAATTTGATGAAGAAATGAGCCCTTTATATAGGCAAGGGAGGGCAAGGTAGTGATCCATGGCAATGAATTTTGACCAATGGAGAAGGGGAGGATTGATGAAGATTGGAGGAGAGTGTGTTTCTTTGATGATGACGTGGGATGATGATGGTCTTAAATGGTCTTTGAAGCAACTTAAGAAGAGAGGGGGGCAAATTCACATGCATTGGAAGAGTGTCACATCAATCAAACATCAATTTGACTTGTTTGGAGAAGAAGAAGAAAAGGATAGTTTGTTATTAAAAGAATGGGTTAATGTATAGATGAATTGCAATAGCTTAGCGGTTTGAGGAGTGTGTGCTTGTATGAAAGGAGCGAGAGGTCTCGGGTTCGAGTCCCGGCTCTTGCCTCCTTTTTATTTAATTTTTTTTGTACTATTTTTAGTCTTGCACACTCCATTACTTAATAAAATTCGGAAATTATATTAGTCTTATTTTATTTGAATAATTTTCATACCTTGTAATCCTTTATACAATGTTCTTAATTTTATTTAATTTAAATTACTTAAACTCTCTTTTTAAGGAGACAAGGATTATTTAAATGAATTCCCCACTTGCTTAATATTTTTAATTAAATTCTTAATTTCTATTGTAGCAAACTTTTATAACCTTTTATAATATAATATGAGATTATAAAGATTATTAAACTCTCTATTTTAGAGAAAAAAATTATTGGGATAATTATCCATTTTATTTTATTTAGAAGTTGACGGATATTACACTTTCAACGATTCTATGCATCATTCCATTACCCGGATGACCCAAACGGTCATGCCATAATGTAAACATCCTTTTATCATTTAATTTCTCATAAGATGTTACATTTGTTTCTATTGGACTTATATATGTGTGATAAAGTTCAGTAGAATAGGCTGACAATTTTTCTAAAATCTGCTTCTTGCCACATAATTGGTTAGTGATGCACAAATATTCTTTATTGTTTTCATTTATGGTTTCTACATGAAAACCATTTCGACGTACATCTTTAAAGTTGAGTAAGTTCCTTTGAGACTTACTTGAATATAATGCGTCATTTATGATTAATTTTGCCCCTTTAGGGAGCAAAACACAAGCTCTACTAGAGAATTTGATCAATTTTGTCACACCATAGATTGTGTTAATATTTGCTTCAAGCAAATTTAACTGAGTAAAGTGTTTTTTATTTCTCAAGATGGTGTGTGTAGTAGCGTTGTCCACCAGACATTGATTCTTGCTACTTGATATATCTTTAATCGTTTTCATATCTTCAAGATAAAGAAAAATAGAATTAAAAACATAAACAACAGATTTATTTATAATACATAGATTATTTTACAAAGATGCTGATAAAAGAAAACATACTACGATATTTTACATAATATTACATGGATCAAGATTCTAGTTTTCAGTAGTTGACATTTTCATTGATCCCAAATTCATCATTTATGATGAAATCAGAGACGTCCAGACTTGGTGTAGGTTTAGTGTCGTCAACAAAATGAGTCTCCACATTCTTCCTCTTATCTTTTTGGGAAGCTTGGTATAACTCAACCAAGTGTTTGGTTGTGCGACACACCCTTGCCCAGTGACTTGTCATACCACATCTATAGCATATAGATTTGGGCCTTTGGGAGGGTCCTGTATGACCCTTCTGGACTATTTGCTTATCATTCCCCTTGGAAATGGATGCATCAGGAAAGTTACGCTTATGATAATCACCAAAACCCTTACCACGGCCACGTCCTCGACCATGGCCTTGACCACGGCCACAACCACGATTGCCATCGTGTCCACGGTTATCTTGATGAATACTATCATTTCCTTGAGAGGCATATGTGGCATTTGTTTTAGGGTATGGTGCAATACCAGTTGGCCTCAGGTTGTGGTTTTTCATGAGCAGTTCATTATTCTGCTCAGCTAAAAGTAGTACTTGTATCAAATCTGAATATTTCTTAAAATTCATCTCTTTGTATTGTTGTTGTAACAACACATTAGAAAATGCATGGTTGAATAAGTTTTATTCAGCATGTTCTCTTAAGAGATTTTCTGTCCGCATAAACGTAATTGAGAGGTTATACGGAACAAGGCAGAATTATAATCACTGACTGATTTAAAGTCTTGAAACCTTAAATTAGCATATTCATAACTTGCTTTAGCGTGCAAAACTTGTTGCTGGTGCTCATATCTTTGCTCTAGACTTTCCCATAATTCTTTGGGATTTTCAACCAACAGATATTCAAATTTTAGGCTTTCATGTATATGATGGCAAAGAAAGATAATTGGCTTAACATTATTCTCTAGGAAAATATTTTCATTATTTTTTATGGTCTCTTGTAGTGCTTGGAGGTGAGCCAGTGCGTCAACT